>CM024612.1:18251019-18973876 GCA_014182575.1 Eucalyptus decipiens | reverse complement strand
GTCCTCTAAAGGATGGGAATTGGAGAAAATCACCAATGGGTACCAGAACCTCAATTTGATTCTATTACTAGAAACTTCTTAAACTACTTGTAGCTTCAATTTTATTGACAACTGACAGGCATGAAGGGGTCTCAGTGAAACAGGTTGTCGAGCAGGTTTCGAGGCTGTTGAGCAATCCCCAAACATGTGATTGCCCCATCCCCACACGCTGAACATCCCAACAACTCAATTTTGGTGTCTATCATCCATGTTTTACAAGAAGATCTTCCTCGACGATCAAATGTGTCCTCATTTGTTATTCATCATTTGCATTTTTTTTCTAAAAGCTGGCGAGGAGTTCTCTTGTAGTTAAGAAACATGTTACGCATGTTATGTTGTGTAATTTGTTTAATAAACATGTTGTAGTTGGTTTCAGATGTGACATAATAAAGAGATGTCTCATGTTCGGATTCGACAAGTCTGTCAGTTACAGATAGAGAGAAGACGTGAAAAGAAGCGTGAATGAGCACAGGTAGACCAAGGGAACGAGAGGATTTGAGAAATATGTCCAAATAATATAAAGTCCACTCACCTTAATTAGCTGTCTGAAGGTGCCATAGAGGAGTTGCTACAGAGTTGAAATGTGATCTCCCGAAACATCGTTTGCCTTTCTGGTTAAGTGGAGTACGTCTTCCTTATTATGACTAAGTCCAAAAAATCGGCTCGTTGCAGCGTAAAACAAGATGAGCAAATGGAAAATGGAAATGGAAAATGGGAAAACAGTGGCGATTCCCGTTAGCATAGCTTGAAAATATACTATAATGTGCTGGATCAGGGGAAGAGAACATGTTCTTCCTAGCTCTTTCGTCCTTGTTAAAACAAAACAGTGATTGTCAGCGCATAGCAAAATAAACTTTTTTATAGGAAGAGACAAGGCAACAATTAGGTCTGTTCAATGATTAAGCATGTCGATCTCAATGTGACCTGTTACTTGTACACCTTTGTTGCCGCTAAGTTCTACGATATACAGTGGTGCTTTCTCTTCGGATACGCAGATAGGAAGATTTGATTGCATAGTAGGTCTGTAGTAGGACACGATTAGGAATAAAAGATATTTGAAAAGGAAAAAATTGCATTTTCAATCTTCTTCAGTCAATTTCAGTAGGAAACTAATCCGGTAAGATCTTCATATCCATTCCACGCAGGAATGACATACTATGGTATGTGAGCAAATAAAATTGAACTTGATGAATTCACATATTTAGGTTCCAGAGCAATTATCTCACCATAAAGCAGCACCGTCTAGCCATGCAGATATTTGATTTCATACAAATTCAGTGGTGTAACTCAAATGGTATTCTCCTTTAGATCTCTCGGAAGCCAAATTCCTTCATTATGTGAGAGCAGAGTCTGTGGTGCCCTGCGGTTGTTCCGTTACCATCATCCATCACCTCAAAACTAGAGCAGCCATCCAGCTTTATCATCACTAATGTGACCCCTTTCTGCAATATTGGTATTTCGGATCAGATAGCAAATGCAAAAGGATACGCCTGGTTCTTTAGCCGATTAATATGCAGAACAACCTTACGGAGGCTATTGCACAATGAGCATAGGCATGGATCTTATTTGATACGGAGTAGCTCCCTCCCAGAACATTTCTCCTTATGAGTCGTTACCCAAAGCAGTGCACTGCAACGAAGAAATCAGCCTCTAGATGTCTTATGCTTGGTCTCTAAATGTACCGGCAAATTCCATCAATATGTAGGTTTTAGGACTTTGAGGAAGGCGTAGACAAAACAAATTTATTGCACCCTTCAACTAGAAGTGCCAAAAAGGATTTAACGACAAGGACACGCCAATAAACCATGAGAGAAGAAGAGATGCCCCCATCAATCAGCTCGAAAATGTCAATTTTAGGAACTTAATGATTGTCAGAGGAATTCAACTATAACCTGTAATAGTCAGGATTTGGAACATTGGAAATTGCATTTGGAAATCATAATTTGCACATCCCAGTCATTGTCTGCAGTAAGTTTTCGTATCAAAAGTACATGCAATGCTTGTCTGATCCAGATGCCTGTTTTCCACACACAAAAAGCATCTGTGTATCATCACTATTTCTGCAGAACAAGATCAAGACCATCCAGTTCATCGGTGCATCAGGAAAAGTACCAGAAGCTGTACGCGAATGCACTTGAAACCCCATTGTGGCTGCTGTTGAAAGCTCCTCCTGCTTCACCAACCCACGCTACTGCCGAAGTAGCTGAAGTACACTTAATTGTGTTTCGCAGCTTATTAAATATCTTAACTATGACATCAAGATATGTCCGATTACGAATCTTTTCGATGAGGTGCTGATCAGCCCCTACTCAGTGGAAAAACTGCCTAAGATCCAAGATGATTATAAGTAGTCAAAAAGTAACTAAAGAAGGCACCCAATCCGGGATTGTAGATGAAAAGAGCAATTGCATCACAGGATTTTGGGTCTTGGCCAAGTATTCCTTGGATCAAAGTGCATTATAGCTTCTCCCTGGTGTGAGGATAAGAGGCTTGGGTTTGAAACTCTTGTTAATGTCTAAACACCAAGTTCTTGAGATAAATTGTATCAGGCACTTACTGGTTCGCTGCTCTTCTTTACCAACTCCACTCCCACTCAATTCATTCCCTGAACAGCAGGGTCAGCATGTCCAAAAGTGTACACACAAAATTATCACCCACAAGTCAAGTTCATTCATGTATAGTGAAAACTTGCTTCAGTATTATGCGATTGGTTATAAGCCTATGTTCGACGTATAAATGAAGTATTCAAATCTACTCTAGTGGATCTATATATATATATATAGCTGCAATATAATTGGAGTAGGAGGTGCTTCTAATGTCACTATACATAGCTCTAAAATCAGAATAAAGGATGTAATTGCTAATTACCAAATTCCCAGCAAAGAATTGTGTAATTCTCGCCGACGGTACAATGCACAATGTACAAAGGATTCGACATTCTTAGAATTCCAAGTGCCCATTGCAGGCCCATGTCTTCGCGGTATTGTTTGTCCATTAAATGCTTTTAACCTAAAGATGACTTCAACACTGATGAAGATGAAATAGATCTACATTAATAAAAAAAGTTCTCGGTTAAGAAACATGAACTTGGGTTCTTCACCCTTTCCGAACTATGATGCTTTGTCGATGTAGCTCAAAATGAGATGGATCATCTTCTAGACAAAAGCCAAGTCATCAAAGAATCAGTTTCTGAAGTTACACACTCAGGAATCTGTCAAGAAAGTTGAATTGAAGTCACAAACCAATCTCGTGAAGATGAACTTCTCTTTAAATATATCAGCACTGCTAGTTTCAAGTCAATCTTATATGTCTTGCCCATTCAAATAACAAGCGAGTAATAGTTTCCATATGTACATCGCAAACATCAAAATTCTGTTAGATTTGATTCAACAAACCCGGTGGTCTTGCCTTTTAGAAATTCAAAATCATAGTCAGAAAAAGGGAGTGTGCTGTGCAGCGGGCATGAACTCAGTTATGCGGAAAATTCTACTGTCCCGTCCAATCAAAAACCGAAAAAAATTCCGTATCGGTAGGAATTTGAAGTTGCTGGCAATTTTCCTAACGCGTTGGTGAAAAAAAAATTAAAAAACACGACTAATAATTTGCTTGCCAGGTACACTGGCAGGGAATAACCAACACTATAAAAAAATTATTAATAACCCGATAAATTATAGATTACCAACTTCTCTTAAATTTTGTCATTATTATATGTAAACTACCAACTCCTCTTAAATTTTTACCTTTGTTTTACGAGAAAGTCCTCCTGTAATAGAGATTTCACTAAAATATCGACCGAAAGATAGTAAACACAACACTTAAATAACCTCAAATCACACCATTCCAAAACCATCACAATCATATTAATTACCTGGATATTCTCTAGACTGACTTGTTCAACATTTGGAAAAGCTAAAGTTGTTCTGCGAAGTTGTACAGCACTCTTTTGCAGGCCTTACTTTGCACGATGTGCTATTGACTTCGCTGCTACATTTCCATTTACTTCATCTCATCAATTTTTTTATATCATTATTGGCCTTCACCATCGGAAAATTCTTTGTCACCACATGAAGACTTAGAGAATTGGTGTGGGTTGCCTTTCTCACGAAATTTCCAAGAACATAGAGATATAAATACCAGCTTTTAATTTGTCAAATTTATGGTGATCTGTTGATCACATGGATGACATAGGCACGTTTACTTCCCTTGCTAAAATCAACATACATCTGTTTCCCACTCGGCATATTCTTTACAACTTAAGACTCAAACGACTTTTTTGTATCGAATGCTAAACACGCATAAGTTATGGTGCTAAATACCCAATTTGTCTTGGAATATCCATGCAAAAGCAAGTTGAATGATATTTTATATTCATACTAAATCACCCTTTTGTTATAAATATTTTCACGAATTTGTTTATTTATTTTTTCACATGGCCAAACCCGCCGGCATGTTCGTGGTGTATCGAAATATTCTGTTTTCTCGATCTAATTTCTTTTCAGCGAGTTCTGTGTTGGATCTTCTCCATTCAAGATTTATATCATCTTGAAAAGTAGCCGAATGTGAAGTAATTGAGTAGTGTATATACATGGATCAAAACCCTAGAGCAGTGGGGGATCGAGATTTAAATTAAAGTTTCAACACGTAATCACTAATCTTAATCATGCATTTGTTATAATCATCAGTCTTGGCAAGAACAGCAAGGAGTGGCCGACTTAGGCGAATGAACGATGTAAGACCCAACATTAAGCCCGAGTTGCTCTTCTCGATGCTGTTTTTATTTTAACAGAACGATTAGGGAAAATTCAAACCACGAGTCAAATTATGACAAGCCTCAAATTTTAGGGGAAGGATAATATTCTCTTCACCCATTGTAATACTCAAGAAAACGAATAAGAAAAGTCAACGTTATTACAATGAGGCCTTAGTATTTTTTGAGTAAACAAAAACGATGTCTGGAATCTTGAAAGCATCAAGTTTGGAAAAAAGGAATAATGCAGAAGAGAGAGTTTTGCGTAATTTTTTTAGAGTCCATAATGAAAAATATATTATAAGATGACTATATAATGTAATAAGATATTTTCAATTACAATCAATTAAGATCGATAAAGGGCACACACAATTAAAGAAGGGAGATATAGAAAATCTTCTAGATATATCTCTAACATCTTTTAAACTCAAGATGATGTAGAAGAACACTCAGATCTGCTTTAGTGAAGACGTCAATAGTATGATCAACCGATAAAGTGGAGACAAGAGAAATAGTACCATGAAGCACACGATATTGTATGGAACAACAGTCCATTTAAATGAGCTTGATGTGTTAATGGAAAACATCATTATTTTTTATTTTGATAGCACTCTAGTTGTCATAGTAAATGAGTGTTCCACCATTATGACGGAATCTCGTGTCTTCTAATAGCCACATAGTAATTTTAATAGCATAATGGCTAGACGACGATATTCTGCTTTCTTACTAGATCGAGTGCTAAGAGTTTGTTTCTTATTACACTTTAAGATAAGTGAGTTACCTAGAAAGAAGTAGTAGCCTATAGTGAAGTGACGATCAAGAGGGTCACTAGATCTGTCAACATCAAAATTAGTTGTCAACTCTAAGGTAAAGTGAACAAAAAAGTGAAGGCCATGAAATAAGGTACCCTTGATGTAACGAAGAATTGGAAAAATTGACGCAAAGTGAGCATACATGACGTGATCATGAACTGACTGACAATGTGAACTGCATAGGCGGTGTAGAAATAGGAAGACATACAAGAATGCCAACCTTCTGGCAATAAATTGAAGGATTTGGAAGAGGGGTCTCATATTTGTCATCAAATTTGGCATTAGTCTTAGTGAGAGTTGTAGCAATTTTGTTACTAGTGAGTCTTGCTCGACGATAACTAGAGGAATTTGAAGCAACCTCCAAGCCTAGAAGATGGCTAAGTTATCAAAAATCTTTCATTTTAAATTGTTGATTGAGATATTGTTGTAGTTTTGTAATGCTAGTATGATAGATATTGTTGTAGTTTTGTAATGCTAGTATGATTATCGTCAATTTTGACCATGTCATCCACATATAATAGTAGCAAAATATACCCACGGGATATATATATATGGAACAAATAGAGCATGGCCATTGGGATTGGATAAAAAGCAAAGACATTTCTTGGTTGAGCTAAACTTAGAATGTAATGTAGGATGAGCTTGTTTCAATCTACATAATATTCGAAGTAAGTGATACACTTCACTAAATATCAGTATCTCCAGGAGTAGACTCCATATAGATTTCCTCAGTAATATTGCCATTGAGATATGGATTTTTAACATCCATCTAGAATAGAGACCAACCCTTGATAGAGGTGACACTGAGAAGACTTTGAACATAAGTAAGATTTGCAATTCCATTATTTTGAGTAAAACCTTTGACTACTAATTATGCTTTATAGTGTTCAACAGTACCATGTACGATTGTTTTAATCTTATACACCTATATAGAACCAAAAGTAGACTTTTCAAGAGGCAAATCAACCAAATCTATGTGATTTGTCTAAAGCTTGCAATTTATCTAAGATAGCTTGCTGCCAAAGATGATTAATACTAGTTTCTCTAAATGTATGAGTCTCATGAAAAGAAACAATGGTAGAGTAACAATGGAAATTACATAGTCAAATAAAAGGTTGACTTACACAGGTGGAACGGGGAATAGGAGAAGGGGGAATGACCAAGGGTGGAAAATCAATTGATAGCGCAATGGATTTACCGAAGTGATACCACTAGAGGTACTTCATCATGATTAGGAGAAGACAACTCCAAATAAGAAGATTCCAAAAGTAGAGCGAAGTCTATCGCCTTTGAAGGATTAGTAATGGGGGGGATACTAGGAGAGGATTCAGAAGGACGGAGTGATGACAACATTTTATATTCCCAAAAGGTAATACGAAAAGACTTGTGAAAAATATTAGTGATAGGATTCTAACCTTTGTACCTTTTGTGTCTAAGCCTAGACATGGGGGAAATTGTTAAAATATGTATATATATTAAATCATTTATTCATCTAACTGCTTAAAATTTTAGAACAAATGATATTAGAAAATTATACATCTTCAATAAGAAAAAGCATGGAACGAAGACATATTTAGATGCCAAAGAATAAAAGAAGTAGGGAGCAAAGAAGAAAATAAATGACTCCGCAATTTGTTCTACCACTATCCCTTCTGTCGGTGTATGCTTTGAGTTTCCTTCAGATAAAAACAAGAGCATCAAGTTTAGTCCTCGCTACAGAGAAATATTATTAGCTAGCGATGAAAAAAAAAAAAAAAAAAACCTTCAATCTTTAAAGAAGACGAACTCAAAGTATAGTCAACTTTATAACGTCCTTGGAATTTCTGGGTAAAAAAAAACGACTTGAATCTTGTAAACATCAAGTCATGAATAAGAGAAAGCATTTAAAGAAGACATACTAAAGTCCGAAAAGAGAAAAGAAAAGTCACGAAGAAAGTAAGAAAATGAATTCCCTGGCGATTGTTCTACCACTAGCCCATCTCTCCGTGTGCGCTTACAGATTCCTGCAAAAGAAGAAAAGCACGGCCCCTCAGAACTATGATGTGTTCTTGAGCTTCAGAAGTGGAGACACTCGAACTGGCTTCACCGATTTCCTCTACAACAGCCTGGTAGCTGCTGGGGTTCACGTGTTCAGGGATGATGATGCGCTACCAGTTGGCAAGCAGATTGGCCCGGAGATTCTCTGGGCCATTAGGAGTTGTAGGATTGCAATCCCCATCATCTCCGAACAGTATGCGCAGAGTAAATGGTGCCTCCGTGAGCTCACGGAGATAATGGATTGCCACAGACATCATGGCAAATCAGTCTTCCCTATATTCTATAAAGTGGATGTTGTTGATGTGGGTCGCCAACGAGGTAACTTTGAAGAGGCTCTGTGTAAACATGAGATGCAGTTCAGCACAAAAGAAGTGCTAGAATGGCGGGAAGCGCTGACTTCTGTAGCGAGGATTAAAGGATGGATATCAGAAACCGTTGCTAATGGGTACGTACGTACGCACTTAATTGTTTAGGAATCTACGAATATATATCTGTCACAAATCTCAACCCAAACCCTTGTTCTCTTGGATGGGAGTGACCAGAATCACAGAGTCAGGGGAGGGAAGTAGTCAAACGCCTAACTTTGATGTCTTATGTTAAAGCATCATATATCACATATAGCTTATTTACAGGGTATTTATATATATAAGTGATTTTCCTCCGCTTATAAGTTAGGCTTCTGAGTTCGGAATCCTAACGTGATAGTTAAGTCAAATTCTGCTTTATTTTGTATGTGCAAACTCGTTCATCAAATTTCACATGTCGTTTATAATCTGATTTCCTCGTGAAATGGGCTTGTCTATGAGGTCTGCAGGCACGAAGGAGAGCTAGTGAATATGGTGGTCACTAAGGTCTCGAGTGAATTGAAGACGACGTGGATCGAACGACTCCCCATGTTTCCTATATTGATGTCTAATGATTACGCAAAATCAGGTATCTCCCAATTCCATTTGAGCCAAGCGCCAACCATTAGTAAATATTCTGTGCTCATCAAGTGAGAGCTTTGGCCTTCCCACATAGTGAAGGCATGTAAGGTTCACGTGTTTTATGACTTAGGCCGATTTCGTGCATTTAAAAGTGGTCTTCTGAAATTTTCGACTTCATCTTATCATCATCACTTTGGTTTGTCTTGCTGGATCACAGTCCATCGTTGCCTTTTGGAGAAGAAAAGAAGAGAGAGTAAATGGCAAGTGTTTTTGGCCTTTCGGGGCCCTGATACTCGATTTGGCTTTGCCGCTTACCTCTACATCAGCCTTGTGACAGCAGGAATCAGAGTTTTTAATGATAATGATCCGTACCTCATAGGTAAAGATGTTGCTCATGAGATTCGCAATGCCATTGATCACTGTGAGATATCCATTCCAATTATCTCTGAAAATTATGCCTCCTCTCCTTGGTGCCTTAACGAGCTAGCTCAAATGGTTGAATCCAAGAGAATAAAGGGGCAAGAGATATTGCCCATTTTCTATAAAGTAAGCACCTCACATGTGCGAAACTTATCTCATTTTTTTGGAGAGTGCATGCTTCGACATAAGAAATTGGTTGACACAAATACTTATGAGCGGTGGGAGCAAGCTCTTAGGGAGGTTGGGTCCTCCAAAGGATGGGCGACAGAGAAAATTGCCAATGGGTACTTTTCATCATTTAAACCCAGATTATAATTTGATCCTATTACTGAAAACTTCTTGTTATACTCCTAACAGCTTACTTCAAGTTCATTTGTAATTGGCAGGCATGAAGGGCTACTTGTAAAACGAGTTGTTAAGGAGGTTTCAAGATTGTTGAACAATCCCCGAACACGTGATCCCCCCATCCCCATTCCCAAACACATCTCCCGTATGTGATTCCTATTTTACAAGAGGGTTTTCCTCAGTGATTAAATGTGTCCTCGCTTATTTTTCATCATTTGTATTAATCTTCTAAAGATTGTTGAGGAATTCTTTTGGAGCTAAAGAAATATGTTACCCATGCTATGTTGCCTAATCTATATAATAAAATGCCGTTTGTGGGTTCAGATGTGACGCGATGAAAGAATGACTCATGTTCGGATCTGATAAGTCTAGTTTGTTATAGAAAGAGAGGGGCTGTGAAAAGAAACAGGAATGAGGGCATGGAGACCAAGAGAACGGAAGGAGGAGAGAAAAATATCCAGAAAAGTAAGATGGTCCAATCACCTTAACTAAAGGAAAGTCCTAAATTCTATTATACGGATACAAATTCAATCATAAATATTTTCATTTGATCGAATCATAAACCTTTTGACAATTTTTTAATGTAGTCATTCTAGGTAATTTTGAACGGCAATCATTGATGTGAATGCTGACCTTCTTAGGGGCACGACTAGCACTGACATGCATTTTTTTTTTTTTATAATTTTTATAATTTTTATAATTTTTTTCTTTTGTCTTTTTTTTTTTTTTTTTTTTCCTTTCTTCCTCCATTGATCACTAGGCCTCGAGCAAGGCTTGCTCTCACTCTTGGCCAAGGCTAACAAGGGTCAACTTTGCTAGCCTCGGGCGAGGCTAACCCTTGCTTGTGGTCAATCGATAGCCATGGCGATCAACATAGGCAAAAACAAGAAAAAGAGAAACCACATAAAAAGAAAAGAAGAAAAAGAAAAAGTCACTAAAAATTCAATAAAGCATCGACGTTAGTATAGGCTGGCGTTCACGTCAACAATTGCTAGTCAAAATTAGACGGAAAGACTATATTGACAAAATGTCTAAAAGTTTAAGACTTAATTGTCCAAATTGAATGGTTTTGGATTCAATTGACATTCATATAATAGGTTTAGGATTTTGTTAGTAATTATCCTTCTTAATTAGTTGTCCAAAAGTGCAATAAAGGATTTGCTATGGAGTTGAAGTAAAATGTAATCTCCCGAAGTACATATTGCCTTGTAATCAATTCTGGTACATCTTCCCTATTATAATTAGTGGAAACGTCGGCTTGTTCCCACATAAAACAAGATGAGAAAATGAAAATGGGAAAACAATTGCAATTTGCATTACAATAGCTTGAAAATTACATCAATGGGCTGGATCACAGGAAGAGATATCTCCTTTTTAGCATCTTCGTCTTTCTTAAAACTAATATTTGATACCTACCAAAAAAGGAGGGAAATTCTTTGATCGAAAGCAGGAACTTCAAGCGCTTCTGCAGTGTTCTACAAATCATGGTTTGAAAAGGGGGGGTGGGCCATCCAGCTGTCCACTTTGGTTGTGCAGAAAATTCTACCGTGTTGTCCGATAAAAAATTCAAAAAGGATGTCAAGACAAGATGAGACCGATTATGAAACATCGATTTCATTCATCTGCTTCATGGAAGATGGTTAAATTCCTAGAGATATATATAAGATAAGACCCTTGGAGATTCTACATTTCAGGTCACGCGTTGATGAGCAACTTTAGTTATCATGAATGTTCCTGGTCAGTGCATTGAGATGTGATTGTTAATTTTTAACCTTTTTATCTTACTTATCAGACAGAAGAAGCTGAAAGCTCCGTGTTGATGGAATTTTAAAGTTGCTGGTAATTTTCAATCTCATTGGAAAAAAAAAAAGTAAAGTAAAATATGACTAGCAATTTGCTTGCCCAATAATCAACACTATTACGAATATATCAATAATCTAACCAAATAAAAAATGATCATCTCCTTTTAAATTTTATTATTGTTGCACGGGAAAGTCCTCCTTTTGATGATTCCAGCAAAATAATGACCAAAAAAGTAATACAACACTTAAATAAACCTCAAAGCACGCAATACAAAATTTATCCCATGCGACGTAAATTACCTCGATATTTCCTAGGTTGACTTGTTCAACGTTAGAAAAGCCAAAGTTGTTGTACGAAGTTGTATAACACTCTTACGGAGGTGTCTCTAAGCTTTCCGTTTCCTTCATTTAATTATTACTTTTTTATTTTATTGAATTTCCATTTACTTCATATAATTTATCTTTTTCTTATCCTTATTGGGCTCCACCATCGGAAAAGCCCTTTGTCACCACATAGAGAAATGGCAAACTTTCGCCTAATTTTAAACCTGGTGAATTGGTACGGAAATTTCATGACCACAGAGAAGTAGTATGTTAGTTTTTTTATTGTTTGTGGAATTTATTGTCATCTGCCGATCGCATGGATGACATAGACATGTTTCTTCACTTGCCAAAATCAACATACATCTGTTCCTATACATTTATTGAATGCTAAACATGAACATATTATGGTGCTTTCAGGAAGAGCAAGTACCTATTTTCACCTGAAATTCTCTGCTTATTAAATATCCCTGAAAAACAAGTCGAATGATATTTCATTTCTTGCTAATCACTCTTCTAATTAAAAGCATTCCTAAATCTGTTATTTTATTTTCTCACATAGTCAAGCCCACTGGCGTTTATGATATATTGACATATTTTATTTCCTTGATCTAATTTCTTTTCAGTGAACAAGCTCTATGTGGATTTTGGATCTTCTTCATTCAGGGCTATATTACAGCTGAATGTCCAGGGAAATAATATTGTAATGCCGGCTATTTTACGTAGCATAATTGGAACTAACATTGACATTTTTAATAATATTTTTTAAATTTTTTAAATTTTTTAATTTATTATTTTTTCTTTTCTTTACTTTGTTTTACTAAGGGCCTAGATGCCCTCGATAGTCCGGGTTGAAAGCCACAACACCCTTGCTTGATTTGGGGATCATGGCCTCGCCCAAACTCAGTGAGGGCGGCGACACCCTCACTAGATCTAGGCTAGGCGAGGGCACTATGCCTTGTTAGCCTTGGGCGAGGGGCCATGCCAAATTGCTTGGCGGGCGAGGGTGTTGCGGCCCTCACAAGGGTTGATTAGTTCTGGGGTGAATTAACTCTCACTTTGGAATTGGATTAGAAGGGTTGATTATCAGTTTGTGGAATTGAAAATCAACTTACCTGATCTTGGATTTGGTTCCTAGGTGGGTCCACGAACTAGTGTGATTCCACCAACTTGGTCCGATTCCCAGGTAGGTCCACAAACCAACATAATCACTTTTTTTTCTTATAGCCTGCAAGACTATAAGTTTTTTACTTACCAAAAAAAAAAAAAAAAAAAAAAAAAAAGACTATAAGTTAGCTTATGACCGCAAGTATTAGCAAAATCTCTTTATCTGGATCGGACCCAAAAAACTCACATGTCATATGTGTAAAAGAGTTTGCAGGTATCTAGACATATTAATCATGATGAATATCATCAACCGGTAAGGTGCAAACTTTATTGTGAAGAATCCGTTGCTCTACGCTAAACTACATGTTTATGCCCCTTAAAATTCCCTTATTTCGAGGAAATTCGTTCTCTGCGACTAAATAGAGTCGGAACAGAGAAATTCTCTCCACAAAGTGCCGAGGGGTTTAATCAAGCTGAATCCAAATCTCACGGGCAAAAAGACATCGCGGCTGCAAAGACGTTTTTTTTTTTTTTTTTTTTTGAAGGAAAATTATATTTATTGCTTAAAATGATACATGACAAGTATACAAACTTCCGTAAAGCAAATTGAAACACTGCAAAGCTCAAAATATTACTAAACAAAGCAAAATCCAGAAAATAAGGGGATCAACAGAACTCGAATAAGTTTAATCACATACTCATTCTATAATAACAATTTTGTCAAGCAAAATAGTTTGCGGTGGATACTAGATCTTGCATCATCATTAGTGAGTAGCACATACTGAAAACTTGTAAAACATCCCACTCCACGGCAAATTGTACTCCTGAGGAAGACTAACATCAAACTTCTAGCTTTCTGCATCGTTGTCTCTCTTCTTTTGAAATGTCTCCGAAATTTTATGAATTGTTTGCGATATAGGATGTGAAATGGGCGTGGATTAGACTCACGCATTTGTATCACAAATGTGTCAACCCACATAAACACGCTTGGGAATCTCGGTGAAAAAAGTCAACATGTTAGTGGTATCAACGCCACACATTGACATATTGATGTTTGACATTTCGATGTACATATAGAAACTTTTTACAAATATATATTGGAAAACCTGTTTTCAAAAATTGGTCAAACATGTCATGTTATAGGATTAAAAACATGTCGTCTACGAAAGCAAATTTGACACGATTATATGTAGCATCAAACTACTATGTCATGAACATAAGAATTGTCAATACATCTGATGAGTGCAAATGCTACATGCTAAAATATTTTACTAAAAACTATCTTCACAAGATGCTATAGAATCAATTAATAGAGCTTGTCTAATTTGTCGGTAAAATTGTCCAAAAGTCCTAAACTTATTGTACGGCAATTAATTCAATCCAAAACCTTTCAATGGTGCCAATTAGTCCTAAACCTTTTAACGATTTATTGTCATAAACCTTTCAATTGTGTCAATTTAGTATTAAATCTTTTGACGATTTGTTAAGTCAGTCCTAAATGTTTTAACGATTTGCCAATTTAGTTTTTCCAGCGAACTTTGGCCGAAAATAGCTAACATGGCGGTCTAATAAGCTCTAGCCATCTTATGTGGCACAATTAACACTAACTAGGACAATTTTTTACATTGTTTGTAAATTTTCTGAAGTTTTACATTTTCTTTCCTTTTTTTTTTCCTTTCTCCATTGGTCGCCAAACCTCGCCAATGGTTGGCAAGGCTCAACCCTCGCCAGCTGTTGACATCTAATTTTTGGCGACCCATTTAGTTATTCATTGCATAAAAAAAAAAAAAACTAGAAGCATTTTTCATTTAATAGCATTAAGCCCACAATGTGATATTTTAATTGGCCTGGCATTGAATGGATCTAAGCAGGGAGGCCAGAAACTTTATTAAATTTTCAGAGCTAAGCCTATAAGTAGGAAATTCGGCCAAAGCCTTCCATTTTTCCCCATGGATGAAATTCATATGTTATCAAGAGATGATTGCATTACTAGAATTGGAACCTATAGGGACGTATATAGTGAAGTTTCGGCTACTCTAAGAAGAGGAGTGAGAAATATTTCAATTTCTTGATATGAGTGGATTAGCATCTCCTTTGAATTTTTAAAAGGGAAAGCAATATTCAGTGCTGAAGGAGGTACCCAATCCCAAGGGACTCACTAATAAAAAAAAATACTGTCTTGTGCAGGGGCGTGGGCGTGACAGGAGGGGAACACATTAGAGGAAAGGAAAGAGAAATTCATGGTTATTCCAGAACAGGAAGGAAGAGATGAAAAGAAAGAAAATGAAACACGAAACACACCAAGGGAGCGAGGCTCATCTACCGTCCGCCCCATTCAGCGAGATTCCACCGTCGTAGCTTCATCTCGCCGAAGAGTGCCCTGTCACCGAGCTGAAGCCCCTCACTGAGATCCAGGTGATCCAGTCGTGTTTGGCAAGCATCAACAGCTTCTCAACGAGCATCATGCGTTGCAGGTCCGGCGAAGAGTCTCAGCGTCCTGGACTACTACGCCTCACACCTTGACGAGCCAAAACATTCTTGCAATAGTTAAGCTAAATTCACGAATGTCCTACCTGCATCTAGAATGTTCATGTATGTTTAGATTCATATTTTCTTGTCTGTTCAATGTTTTGTAAATTAAAGAAATGCATCTCCTTGAAGTATTATTTACATTTTAATATTTTTTAGAGTAATAGTCATATAACAAGCCTATATAAATGCAAGTCTTGTGATAATTTCTTAAGAAAAAGGAAAAAGAAAAAACGAAAAATCTTATTTGTCTCATTTGCTCTCTTGATTAGAGTCAACTTGAGTAAATTGTGAGTGTTTCCACCTTCAAATTATTCTATCAACCCCAGCGTCATTCTGACTTGTCGCTGCTCTTGGTTTCATATCGTCGATTGTGCGGGCATCGGCATACTTCCTGTCCATCCGTAGCCATACCAACGAAGCTTGGTGTTTCATTTTTCCTTTGCAGGTTTCTCTGGCACTTTCACGAGGCCAGCAAGTCCTTTGCCGAGTCTCCTTCAGTTTTCTCTTCCTGGCCGCGTTGAGTTTTCACCGTTACTTTGCCTTGCTCAGAGTTTGCTAAGCCTCGCCGGCCATAAATTCTCGCTTCACAGTAACTTTCGCCGGTCGCTGTGATTTCCTTGCGTCTGGTCATCGTTAGATCAAGTCTAATTTAGGTGACTTCCCAAACCATGCCTAATTCAAATATGTCAAGTCACTTAATTTGAATGATATGATCCTGACTTTGATTTGTTTAAGATTTTTATTTAGGCATGTACTTATTATATCATGTATATAATTGAGAATTCGATTTTTAAGACTTAAAATCAAATTCCCAATTACCTTCATGTCCTATTTTGGAATTGTGGAAAAAACTTGATTATGTTGGTTTGATTATTACAGGTTGCTAACTCAGTAAATTTTCATATGGATAAGTAACTAGAAGTCCTAAAACTTGTTAAGAAAATGCAATTAAGAACTAAAACTTTCAAAAGTACAATCATGTCCTAGAATTTTCAAAAAGTGCAATTAAGTCCTAAAACTTTTAAAGTTTTAGGACTTAATTGCACTTTTTGAAAATTTTAAGACTAAATTACACAAATTTTAGGACTTTCAAACAATTACCCATTTTCATATCATGAAAAATACCAAACTAAAATAAAATAAAGTAAAATTGCATGTAAGATAGATAGCATATCTTGGAGCCATGTAGTAATTAGGAAATTAACTAATTTAAAATATGATTTAATAAAGATTATTTCTTAGTTTAAATTAGGTAATCATATATTTTAGGCAATTTCCTATTTTACTTTCAAAGAAAATAATAAAAAAACAACATGCATATATCATATAAAATTAGTTGCTTCATTGGCACGTCATCTCATTGCCATGTCATCATTACCCCATCATCGCATTGCCCTGTCATTAAATATTCATGTCATTCCATAATCACATTAGATTAATTCTCAATTTTTTTGCCTATCATTAGAATTAGGTTACATATAGATTGCATTTAGATTCATGTGACATGTCATTAGTTAAATTAGGATCACGTAGACATAACTTAGATTAAAATTGCATCTCATTATTTACATGAGAATCACATAAACAAAACTTAGTAATCATGTTTGGGTCATGCATACATTTTCTACAAACAATCTTGCGGAGCATTGGGGGTATTATCGGGCCAATATCATAATGAAGCGATGCTTTGCTTAATGCATGAGATTTTTTTCTTTTCCCTTTTGGTAATTTATTTACTGCATTGATTTATTGAGTGTTAAATTTTTTATTGTGCACTCGCATGATCACATATCATATGTTAGTGGCTTAAGGTTAAAATTGGCCAATATTGCATGCAAATTATTTTTAAAATAAAGAGGAAATGTACCAAAAAAGAGCTAGATTTATCTAGCATAATCAAGTCCTTATATCATGAATCTTAGGTTCACTGGAAATAAAATGTTCTCTCACATTTTACTTAGATTTCTAATTGACTCGTAATATATTAATAGTGACTACTAACTAAATTAAATTAAAACCCCAATGTTGCGATTTGTATGAGCTAGGGAGAGCTTGCGCTAAGCCTTTGGCTTAGTAATTCATTAGCTTTCCTTTTAGTGGTTTACCTTTAAGAAGGTCATGATACTGGCCTTTGGCGAAATCCTCGCAAGCTTTGCCAACGATTTGAACTAGCTTTGGTCACGTTGAAGCCACACCAGTGTTTCCTCAACATCTCTAGCATTCCTCTATGCCGATCGAGCCTCCACCTTGTTGGAATACTTCTGACTCGCTGGAAGTCCTTTCTCAACGGAATTCCTCTAGTCCTCTGATTTTGATTGTTGCTTTAATTCAAGGTAGGCTCTCGAATTTTGATGGTTGAAACTCATAATATCATCCTATGAGTCCTACATCAATAATAGTTGCAAATTGATGAAGTATATCTTCAATCTATGGTTGATTGTTTTTTGTTGTTGTCGGAAACGGAAATATTTCATTAAGTAAGCAAAGATGAGAGGCCTGGTAGATGGGCATCATTACATAAAAGATTCAACAAAGTTTGAGGAGGGGATAAGACCCAATTCAAAGATAAGTAATTTTTCTTGTGGGCTTTGGCTACCTAGTCGCAACAAGATTAGCCTCTCTAAAGCAATGGATTATCTCGAGCATTTGAGAAGGCCCGCATTTTCCTTGCACTTACCGACAAGAGGTTGAATTTCCCAACTTAAGCGATCCGAACTGCTCATGGCTTTGACTAGTTGCAAACTATCTAATTCAATAATAAGCACTTCGTGTCTTTTCGGGAAGAAATAGCTGAGGGCTTCCCATAAAGCTAGGGCTTCAACCATCAGAGGTGAAGAGGCCCTAATCGATTTCGCCGCTCCTCCCACCATCCTCCCCCCCGAATCTCGGCAGATGCAAGTTGTGGAGTTCCCCAACCGTGACATCCTGATTTTCGAGTCGATTTCGATGAGATGAGTTGGGCTTTTCATCGACGTGTCTATAGCCATTTTCTCTGAGTTGGCCACTCACGAGTTAGCTAGCCTATTAGGTAAAGCCATTAAGGAATCTAAATACAATAGACATGAGAATTCGACCAGGAATCGACTGCTCGACCGTGCTAATTTGCAAGGGCCATTACGGCACCGTCAAAATGAATCAGAGACCGGAGATAGGTTGATTCGATAGAGATATGTGATTAGTGCATGGGTGATTCCACATAATTGCAAAATTTTTGTCGAACGGTACTAGACCGATTTTTTTGTCATTTTTGTATCTTGTGTCCGTATTTGAAACCTCGAGATTTTCACGACAATCGAGAGTCATCAATGTGTCGAAGATGTACATTGTGGTTAGAAAATAATCGACCACGAGTCAATTGCATTAAAAATTCCTAAAAGCTACCTAGTAGATTGGGACGCGCTAAAATCACGTCGAATTGAAATTAACTACGAAATTGAGCTCGATTTCAGAAATTGAAAGTTCTGCCGTGTCACGATTCATTTTAGGAACGTCGAATCACTTTCCGAAAAATTTTGGAGACTCCGAGATTTTTACGGAAAATCGATTCGGAAATTAAACGGAAATTCGGATGGGCTTGTTTGAAGGGAATTTCGACTTCTAAGCGAGCTATCGGGTGATGGGAAATTATGGACATGTATGGGATTTTTCTTCGACGAAATTGGACTTGAAATTGAGAATTTGAGGATGAAATTGAATTCTAAAATCAGTGAAATTCGGAGCTATGGTTTGGGGACTGATTTTAGCATTAATTGGGTTAATTTTTGGATTATATTTGTTAGAAAGAATAAGGGGACATGGTGATATGCATGAAGACCAAAGGGGGGACCAAGCATTAAAGGATCAAGATATTTTCTTTGACTTTTTCTTCCTTAGCTGCAGCTTCCTTCGCACGCTTGTCCACCGCCTCTCTCCCTCATCCGGTTCTCTCTTTCTTCTTGGTCTCTCTCTCGCTTTTCACTGCTTCAGCTCCTTCTGTTCACTTCTCCCTTCGAAGACACCTATCACCAAAGCATCCCCACGTTTTTCCCTCATCCCACCGCCACCTGCGCCATCATTCACCCACCGTTTCTTCTCTGCACCACACGTCCGAAGCCACCTCAAATTCAGTCAACCAAAGGAGTTTTTCTCCAGCAAAGTTGACCGTGAAACCCCACATCTCGCCGTTCCCTTCCACCGAAGCATCACCGGATCTTCTCTTCACGCGGCCACGAAGACAACTTGCTTTGCTTGTTGACCGCATCTCTCCAGCTCGCCATCTACACGAAGCCAAGCTTCGTTGCCGCGTCCACCGCAAGTTCAACCGAGGAAAATCCAGCTCCTTCGGTCTTGAACCGTAGGCTTTGTTGGCTGATTTCAGCCGGTCCAAGCTCCTGTCGGCCTCACCGTGAGCTTAAGTCTTGGCTGCCGTCGCGCCACCGTCGCTGTGAGCCGATTTTCGAGCTTAACCGGTTAGTTGCGTTCTAATCCTTTATTAGTGGGCTAATGACACTTAGAGGTGTGTTAGTTAGCTAATTTGTGGATTAATTATGTTGATTAGGTTTAGGATGGCTTAGTTAGATTAAGTATATAGTTAGTATTTAGTTAGTGTAATTAGTTTAGTTAGGTGGATTAGTTAGGAATTAGTTAGTTTATTTAGTTAGTGCACTTAGATTAAATTAAATAGGATGCTTAGATTTAATTGTTAGTTAGATTATTTAGTCTAGTTAATTTAGGTTAATTCAATTAAATGCTTTAAATTTATTTATTTTGTAATTTATTTAATTTTCGATAATTTATTTAATTATTAATTTTTTTCCGGAAATAAGGCGAGAATAGTCGGTGATCGGAATTTTGTGCTTATTGCAATGGTGTGTTCAATTTATGCAATTGGATGTTAATTTGTGCAAATTGAGTGCTGATTGGAATTTTGAGTATTTAATTCCAAAATTTGTGAAATTCATTATTTATTCAGAAAATCACAGGTGTCGGGTTTTAACACCGAAAATGGTTTTATGTACTATATAAACCAGTGGGATTTTAAATTGGAGGATATCAGTTTTTCTAGTGTGAATTGACCGTGTACCCTCACACGACTATTTTATCGTGTATTTCTAATACGAAGAAAATAGGCCAGGTTCACTATTTTAATTGAGACATTTGAGTGCAATGCACAGTGTCCTGAGCCGAGATTGATTGGTCATGTGTTGGTTAAGAGAAACCGTCCTAGACTGTTAAGTCGGATGTTACCCATTCATTGGGACTCGGATCGCAGTAGATTCGGACCTACACCCCTTCGGGAAGCCGTCTAAGAGACGTTGCCGTGCTCAAAGGGGGTGAGACGACGCGGCAATGCGGAAGGCGCAATAGAGTTGGCGGTACCCTTGAGGGTGTAATTAACAATTGGAACGCATGGTATTAAGTTTGATGCACCCGATTATGAGACCAAAGCGTGTGACATGGAATGAGACGTGTCATAACGGTTTGGCCTTATAATCGGGACCCCGGTGATTAATTGAATTGATGAGGTGTTCCAATTGTTATATGCATTGATTATATGCATTGCGATATGAATTATACTGATGTGCAAGAAAGGAAACTAAGGCAAGGTAAGTCCTCTGTGCCAATTGAGTGGTTGTGTGATTAGGACACTTCTGGGTGTATTTCCTCCTAATCAGGGCTTAGACTGTAAACTCGCTGAGATTCATATCTCACCCCATCGTGGGCTTAAAATTTTCAGGGCCGTAAAGGGAGGACCTAGAGCTAAGCTGAGGTGACCTGAAGAGTAGGTCAGATAGGACAACCTCTTTTTGAGAATTAGTCTTTTGGTTATAGACTTGTGTAAAAGACTCAGTATGTTTATAAAAGTGTGGTTTGTTTATGAATGTGATGTCCTGCTTTTCAATCCCGAGATAGTTACTGTTAGGGGATTTGTTATTTGCTTCTGCATGTGCAATAAAATAAAGGGTCGGCGACTCGTCCTGGGAAGTCGCATAGTTTTTATCGACCAGAGAGGGATGGGCATGCGCTCGAGGATCGGGGCATGACACCAACAAACTAGGTCCATACGTCCCATCTATGTTTATCTTCAAAGCTCCTTCCGGCAATGGAATCCATGTTTGAGATGGTTTAACTTCGCAAGTTCTACATTTGCTGATTTCGTGGATCCTCCAGCTAGCAACACTTTGATGGTCCACAACTCTATGCCCAGGTCGTAGCTCCCCGCTTCCTGCTCTGCTCCCTGAACTGGCTTTTCCTTCAGCTTCCGATGCTCTGTTACCCTGTCTCAGCTCACCGCTTGGTCCAAGGTGTAGCTCTCCATTCGACTCACCTGCTCTCCTTCCCGATCTATCACCCTCTCTGGCTCCCTCTGCTCGGGTACGAGATCGCAGCTCACTATTCGGTCCTCTATTCCTAGATCCACCTACTTTGCACCCAGATCCACTAGCATCTCAATGGTTCGAGGTTTTGAGCCGATATTGCTCTTCTCCACTTCCTACTCTACTGCATGATTCGGTGTCTACTTCTGTTCCATGCGTTCTTTTACCCGGGCTTAGCTCACGGTTCGGCCCTATTCGCAGCCCTCTGCTCGATTCATCTACTCTGCTTCTCGATCCATCATTTATTCTGGCTCCCAGTGTTTGGTTCCCAGATCGTAACTCACTGTTCATCCCTCTGTTCCCAGATCCGCCCACTTTGCACCCAGATCCACCACCATCTCGATGGTTTGAGGTTCTAAGCCAAGGTCTCTCTTCTCCAGTTCTTGTTCTGTTGCATGATTCGATGTCTACTTCTGCTCTCGGCGATCTGTTACCCAGGCTCAACTCACCGCTCGGCCCTACTCGCATGTCTCTTCGCTCGACTCCTCTACTCTACTTCCCGATCCATTATCTGTTCTAGCTCCCAACGTTCGGTTAGCGAGGTTTCGACTCCCCGCCTTTTTCTCTGTTCCCCTATCGCAACTCTTCATTTCGCTCGCTAACCCCTATTTGGGCTTTTGTATTTTTAGATTCGACATTTGCTCTTTCTCTAGAACCTCCCATCCTTGGATTCATCGGTTGTAGCTTTTTAGTGCCACTTGTGCTGAATCAATAATGGCCGACGCCTCTGGTTCTCTACCCCGAAAGATGGCCTGATTTTGGGCCTTCCAAATAGTCCACAATGTTACAGCCACCAAGTGCAGGTTTGAAGGGTAAGTTACCTTCTTCTTGAGATTGCAAAACCATTCTTCTATTCTTGTCAAGCCCTGACTTGATATCTTTATGTTCAGCATAGGGTTGTCCCATATTTGTCTTGTCCTGAACACAACAGGAAGAGATGTTCAACTGTTTCCCTCTCATAATTGCATAATGGACATATGGGGTTAGGTAATATTTTCTTTTGAAACAGGTTATCCTTTGTTGGGAGAGCGTTTTGGCATAAATTCCACATAAATATTCTTATCTTGGGTGGATTGTGCAAATTCCAAATATCTTTCTAGAGTGAGGGGGGAGGTTGAAACGAAGTTGTGGTTTGGTTCACCTTGCATTGCTCTGTATCCTCATTGATGTAGTTATAAGCACTTTTTATTGTATATTTGCCTTCCTGAGTGCCAATCCATACTAGTTGATCTGTTTCTATTTGAGGCTTAATTGGGATAGTCAGAATTTCTTAAGCTAAATGTTCATCAAAGTGTGCTGCTATAGTCATTTCGTCCCATATACCTTACTCTTTATCCCGATCTATGAAATCTAATACTAAGGAGGGTTGCAACCATTATCTTCCTAATTTTAATCTTAGATCCATCTCCCACTTTCCACATGACTTGGGGTACTATAGAATCCCTCCCTAAAACCAGGCTTCGCCATCTCCATGAAGGTCGAGGGCCCTTTGTTGCATGCTAGAAATCTGTGTGAGGATAATATATCCCCTTAAACAATTTGCCCCAAAGAGAAGATGGTTGTTGTCCCAGCCGCCAAGCCTGCTTCCCTAACATCGCTTTATTAAAAGAGAGAAGATCTCTAAAACCCATCCCACCTCTATCTTTCCTGGTCTTCAATATATCCCATCTCTTCCAATGAATGCCTTCTTTCTTTTCATTAGTCTTCCACCAAAATGAAGCAATTTTCTGTTTGATAGCCTTGCAAATGGAAATCGAGATTTTAAATACCAACATTGTGTACTGTGGTAACGCTTGAACCACTGTTTTCAGCAGGACTTCTTTTCTAGCTTTAGAGAGCAACTTCTCCTTCTAACTTTCTAACTTTGAACTGATTCTCCCAAGGACCCATGCACATATTTGTTTTTTCGACTCCCCCCAATTTGAAGGAGTACCTAGGTATTTACTAGTTTTGTCAATAATAGGAACTTGCAATTCCCTTGCCATATTATCTTGCAATGATTGAGGGTAGCCTTGCTAAAAAATATTTCCGATTTGTTCAAATTAATCTCTGTCCAATGCCCGCTAGGCAATATTGATTCAAAATCATGGCTAGATTTTGACATTCTAGAATAGTACCCTTCATAAAAAATAAAAATCGGATCATTGGCAAATAATAAGTAAGAAAGAGTAGGACATCTTCGATTTAGCCTAATTCCTGCAATGCTTCCATTATCCACAGCTTGCTTCATCAATGAGGACAAGATATTTGCCACAATAATAAAGAGATAAGGAGATAAGGGATCCCTTGCCTGAGTCCTCTTGAGGGTTGAAAGTACTGAAGAGGTTCTCCAGTGAAGTTAATGCTAAATGTGACCATAGTAACGCATTGCATTACCCATCTCATCCATTTCTCATCAAAACTAGTCTTTAGTAGGCACGCCTCCAAAAAATCCCATTCCACTCGATCGTAGGCCTTCTTCATGTCTAATTTAAGAACTGCTTGGAATTTCTTTTTTATGCTCCTGATTCTGATTTGATGTAGTACTTCCTGGGCAATAAAGATGTTATCCTGGATTTGCCTCCCACCAATAAAGGCGCTTTGTTCTGGTGCTATAATTCCTGGTAATAGGGGTTTTTAGTCTGTTAGCCAGCACTTTCGAGATAATCTTGTAGCCAAAATTGCATAAACTAATTGGACGATACTGATCCAATCTCTCAAGATTCGGAACCTTTGGGATAAGGGAAATATTTGTTCGATTCAGAGTTGGTGAAAGAGAGCTAGTGGTCAAAAAGTTCTCCACCTCCTTTAATATGTCCCATTTAATGTCTTCCTAGTGATGATGATAGAACAGTCCATTAAGACCATTTGGGCCGGGAGCTTTAGTGGCTCCTAGCTGAAATGCTGCTTGTGTGACTTCTTCTATAGTAACTTCAGCAAGTAATCTTCTGTTCATATCATTTGTTACTATTACAGGTAATTGGTCTCTCACCGGTGCAAAATTCCTAGGGCCATGGGACTGATACAGCTCTCTGAAAAATTGCACGGTATGTTCTCTCAATTGATTCTATTCAACATTTATGTATTCTCTACATTTTGTAGCATAGAAATCCCGTTCCTCTGTCTTCTTTGGATGCTTGTCGCATGGAAGTATTTTGTGTTCTGATCTCCCCATCTCAGCCAATTAATTCGAGATCGTAACGCTCAATACATTTCTTCTTGCCTCCCAAGCTCGTCAATTTCACCTTGTAACTTTTTAAATTGTACCTTATTGAAGGAATCTGAAATATTATTTGTAAGGCACTCTAGCTCCTATTTTAACATGTTGATCCTCTTCTTTCCATTCACAAATTTCTTTTTACTCCATTTAGAAAGTGCATTTTGAATAGCCTGAAGCCTCCCAACTAAATCTTCCCTGCATTCGGCACTCTCAAGCCAAAAAGCCTCAAATCTGAAAAGTCGTTTCCTTCTAGCTTGAGTTGTTTGAAGAGAAAGGATGATAGGACTATGATCTGATCCTACTGCAAGAAGAGCATAAGCTTCAGCTTCAGGGTACATCAGCCACCATTCTATCGTGCTCACCACTCTATCGAGTCGTTCTTTTACATATTCTTCCCCGTCCCTGTTATTGGCCCAAGTAAAAGCACATCCCTTGCTGTCTATGTCCATTAGAGAGCATGCATCCAAGCATTCCCGAAAAGCAGTCATTCTAAAATTTTCAGCCAGTCGCTTCCCCACTTTTTCCCAATAAAAATGCACTTCATTGAAATCCCCCAAGCACACCCAAGGCAGAGTATTTGTAGAGCTTATTTGTCGCATACTCTCCCAAAGCTGCAACCTCTTTGGGAATGTATATGGAGCATGAACAAAGGTAATCCTCATATTTTTACCCGTGACCCCCTCTTCACACTTTAGATTGACAAAACTTTCAGTTATTGAGTCAATTTCCACTGAAATCCGATCATCCCACATAAGAGCCAAACCTCCCGCCGTACCCACTGGATCAACTACTAAACAACTCTGAAATTGAAGTCTTCTCTTTACTCTCTGCACAAACTCAGTCTTATTTTTTGTTTCCATTAGAAAAACCAAAGAGGGCCTGAATTGAGCCATTAAGGCTCTCAATTCTCGGACTGTCAAGGGTGTGCCCAACCCTTGACAGTTCCAACTTAATATATTCATGGTTCATTTGGTGGCTTATTAGGGCTAGCCACCATAACTCATGCTGCAATTTCTTTAGTCATTTGAATGGGAGTATCCAGAAGTTGAGTCTCATCCAACCAGCCTTGTGCTGTAGTTGTTGTTACTTGAATACTACCTTTTCTTTGCTTCTTGGAAGAGGGAGTTTTAGGTTGTGCGAAGGCTTTCTTTCTGTTGCTATCAGAGGTAGTTGCTGGCTGGAAATTTGGATTGTTTGAGTATTTCGGACCGGTGAGCATAAGTGTTCTTTTCCCTGAGTTGTACATAGTTACCTCATTTGTAATGTTGTAGTTAGGATCCATTAGCATATGTTCTGGACCTCCCTGCTAAATATTCTAATTAATGATGGGAGTGATAGGCTGACCAACTTCGATAACTTCAGTTTGTCTTGGCTGCTCAGGGGTTTCAGGAACAACCTCTTCTACATTTTCTGCTGATGTTACTTCATGGTAAAACACTTTCTAGAATGGGCTATGATTAGAAGTTTTTGCTTTCAGCCAGCTTCCAAAGCACCCTCCTAGCTCAGTTGTGAATTTTTCCTCGTCATAAGGTATGTCTTTACAATAATTAGCATAATGCCCTATTTTGCCACAAGAGTAACAGAAAAAGGGTAATCGCTCATATTTAAAATCCAGCCAAACGTTCTTATTCCCATGACGCATCAATTGTCCTACTCGCAATTCAGCCTCCACATCTATCTCCACTCTTGCTTTCCCAATTTTCTGAAAAGTAGGGCCTCTAGCATCTGTTTTCACATCCAGAACCTTCCCCATTGAACTTGCTATTTTCTTTATCATACTTTCAAAATTCCATTCCAGAGGAAAGCTGAAGATTCTAACCCAAAAGGCATAGGTCTTAAATTCATAGCAATGTGGAGGGGTATCCAGCTCTCAAGCTTTTAACAGCAGTAAATGGTTAAAGAGAAAGACCAAGGATCTCCCTCTAGGACCTGGTTTTTGTTTCCTTCATTACGAAAGACAAAGCTGATTTTCCCATTCTCTAAGGGTTTAACTTCCACATTCTCATTTTTCCACGCCTTTTTCATCGCTATTGTAAGCGCTTGAAAGTTAATGGTAGGGTTCTTGTAGAATTGCCCAACAAGAGAGAAACGACACTCTTGAATTTTTTTTCTTCCTAAACTTCCTCATCAAGAATATGCATATCATTCTCATACATCATCTTACCTAAATTATTGCATAGATGGGCAAGGCGACCCACTGCTTCTTCCTCCTCGCCATGGCGCTGGGGATCTACCGCTATGGTTTGCTGATTGAAAAGTTGTTCTTTTCCCCCAATCTAGAAGAGTAGCCCCTTAGATGGCGAGAGGAAGAGCTCGCCTCGAAGATCCCTTGAGGAATAAACCTTTGCCGTTGGTGTTCGAGTGTATCGCTCCGGAATGGGAAAGGGATGAAACAGTGGAAAACCAGTGAGGATTCTACAAGGTCGACTAACTGAACAAGTTGTGGTTTTATGGGTGTGAGGGCTGGATTATGGTGGGGGATTAGGGTTTGAAAAGGTGAGGGTAGGGGTTGCCATAGCTACACAGTTAGTAGAGGAGAGCTCCGAATGGGGAGAGATGATTATTGACATAGTTTCAACTTCAAGCCAAATTTGACCTTGGCTTGAGAAGAAGCGCTGCGATCCAACCGCTTATTCTAAAAAGACGTGTCTCCGAGATGGGCACTAATCTATGGTTGATTGTTTAGGAGAGGATATGATGATGAGTTCCTGAGGAATCCTTGACTAGTATTAGCTCAAAGTAGAAAATTGGTTTTGAAAGCATGCTTAGCACACCTTAGGAATATCCATGCTTGCTAGCGGCGACTTTGCTTTGCATATCTCAAGTTGATTTGGCTCTGAATTTGATGATTAAACTTCTGGTATGCTCCAATTGGATTATCAGAGTGAATTTGAATTCAATTTCGACCCAGGAAGTTCAAATTCGTTCATGTGCTGTGACGATTGTTCATGATATTTGATGATGTTGTTTGTGAGTGTTCTAAGCTTCTTTGAGTATGATTTGATGGTTAGAACACGAGTGGCTGAGTTTAGATACATGTTAGAGATTTCTGGAAATTCGGAAACCTGTGAGGACCTCTCTGTTTTCACAAGATTTGTCTTAGATAACTTCGAAATGATGAGAAATGATCAACTAATGAAATGTTGTTGACATCTAAGCTTCAATTTGATAGCTTATGAGCTATATAGAATGAGATAATTTACTAGGTCAAAGTCTAATAGAAAATTGAGCACAAAATTGGACGAAAACTGGAGTTGAATATAAAAATAATGAAGGAACGAGTCTTAGTAATTCGAAGATTAACAAGTCTTGACATCAAAATCTGTAAGACTTATGGACAGTAAAGCTGTGGGGGACATCCATACTTTCCAGTTATTTACATTTTCATTCATATGGAGTTTACCGGTTAGGTCAATATATCTTTCAAAGTACTGAGTTCGACAAGGTGTAGCTACAGAGTTATTATTGTGACACTAGGACGATTACTGTAGATGAACAAATTGCAGATGATTAAATTTTGAAAATTCATAAACTAAGAACTCGTAAAGAACATTTGGATTTTTAAATCGGGAAAATTTCATTGGATTGCTTGTTAATTTCATATGTGAAACCAGAGTAAAAAATCAGAATAAAAGTAGGACTTAGTCTGAAAGTTTGTGGAAAACGCGTAATTTCACATGGTCACGAGTCAAATCAGAAAATGTGATAAGCTGTGAAGTGGTAGAACACTCCTTGAACTTTCATACCGGGATATCTCTAGATATTCCAAAATGATTTGATATTTTTTCTTAATTTTCTTTTTTTTTTTTAAAATGGCTTGTTTAGTAGGAAAAAATGGACATTAGGGGCTACATTGCAAATTCTGTTCTTTTCAAGGCAAAATCAGGGAAAGTTGTTAGTTGAGAATTTGAGGTGGAATTGCTAAGCTTTCCAAGCATGAATGAATCACTTCATTAGAGGTCATTTGGTCAATCTAAGGCTCTAGACTTTAACTCAGCATATTAAAGATTAAAAACGGAAAATATGATTTTTATGAGTTGACTACGACTTTCATTGATTGATATGCCAACCAACTGAAATGTGCTGAGCATAGTCTCTTATTTAATTACTCATTAGAATGTTCATTGTATGTGTATCGGTGGTAGTTTTTTTTTTTTTGGTCAAGTGGGAGCGCTTAATTGGAAAATATTAACAAAGACCTTTATGGATTTTGCATAGTGGACGCCGGTCTTTTTTAATCCACCTAATCTCTCTAGGAATCGACAAATAGGCGGTGGATTGGGAAACTTCCATGTAAGGTCAAATATCTCTTTGAAAATCCATACTTGCTTGTGTGAATCCTACGACTTAAATGAACTCTTTTAATTTTGTGTGTGAACATTGAGTGCGGTGCATTAATGAATGGATGCCTTATGACGATGGAGGAAGCCGTACCATGGAGGAGGAGCTTAGAGATTTCCTTCTGCTTTCGGTAGGATTAAAGTTAGTTTTAGAATTCGAATTCTATATTAAGCTTAGTTGTGGACCTAGTCTTTAATTGAAATAATTTTAGGGATTTCAATAGTTTAATAACATTTAGACATAGCTTCAATTCATAGATTAAACATCACTATCAAGAAAAAAAAAAAAAAAATGGCAATCAACTTAGCTTAAGTTAGGAATCACCTCAAATAATTGAATAGATGATATGGGAAACACCAGTTCGTAGGGAAAGTTTGAGTTGAACCAAGGAATGCTAGCCATTCTAAAGTCAGATTGGAATTTAATAGCAATGCCCCGGAACGATATTTCTCGCTTCTCTGAAGGTTCCAAGCACCCGCTTTGCCCATTTTAATATAGGGTAGTCTTTAAAATCAAGTTCAGAATGCCTTGTGGCTTATCAACAAAACTATAAATATTCTTTGCCTGACATGTCAATCTCGAGGATCAAAACATCGCTTTGTCTATTATCTGTCCGACGTAGCATCTGGTTACTTTCCGTTATTTCCTTGAAGGTGTATTACTTAATAGCTTTTGATTTCATTTTTGATTGTGTGTTTACTCCTTTCCATCGCTTTTCTTTATTGTGTGCTTTATTTATTTATTTATGGAGATTCAAATTGAGATATGTTAGTGCAGGAGGATACCTAAATTAAGGGGGACAAAACTATGATTGAGTTCACATGTGAGGGAAAGATTGTTGAAATGTATGTGTGAGTTATGTTAAGAAGTCTCACATCTGAAAATTGATGTGGTATGGGGAAGTTAATATATCATAATCGTCTCATAACTTATTAATTTAAGTTTTTTTTTTTTTAGTGAATACGGGTCTAATTAGATATGTTGACGAATTCAAAATTAGGCTCCCTATTGGTAATCTCCTTGGTGTAGGTACTGGAATTCCGCAGTGTGCACACTCCCAACATATGCATTTGTTTCGGCTACTGCCCAATTAGCGGAAGAAGAACACTTAAATTGCGTTTTGCAGCTTTTTAGATGTCTTAGCCGAAGAAGAACACTCAATTGTGTTTTTGCAGCTTTGTAAATGTCTTAGCTATGCCGTCGGATATTTCAGATTTAAGTATCCTTTCGCTGATCAGCCCCTACAAGCAGGAAAAATTGTCTCAGATCCAAGATGATTAAGTAGTCGAAAGGTAAATAGAGAAGGTACCTGAACCGAGATTCTAGATGTGAAGAGTAATTGCATCTGAGGATTTCGGGTGCAGTTTAGATTGTAGATGTGAAGAGTAATTGCATCTAAGATTGTGGGTCTTGTAACTGCTCTCAAGAGTTGCTCTTGTCGGTGTTATTTTCTTTATAACTGAGTGATCATGGAAAATTGAAACCATGAGCCAAATTGTGACAAGCCACAAATTTAAGGGAAGAATAATATACTATTCACCCCTTGAGAAGACAAGAAGACGACTTAAAAAATCATCAACAAGGATTAAACAAAAACAATGTCTTGAGTCTTGAAACTTCAAGTATGACTAAGAGAAGGAAAGTGCGCTTAAAGATCCCTGGAGAAAGAATAATATAGGCGATGACTCAGAATCTTGAAAGAATCAAGTTCTGAATAAGAGGAAGCATTGAAGGAACACGGACTAAGATCCGAAAAGAGAAAAGGGAAGTTACGAACAATGAAGAAAATGACCGCCCTAGCAATTGTTCTACCACTAGCCCCTCTGTCTGTTTACACTTACAGGTTGCTGCAGGAGAAAAGAAGTGCGGTCCCTCGGAACTATGACGTGTTCTTGAGCTTCAAAGGCCCAGACACTCGCACCTGTTTCACCGATTTTCTCTACAACAGCCTAGTAGCTGCTGGGTTCCACGTGTTCAGGGATGATGATTCGATCCCGGTTGGTGAGCAGATAGGCCCGGAGAAGCTCCGGGCCATCAAGAGTTGTAAGATTGCAATCCCAATCATCTCCGAACAGTATGCGCAGAGTAAACGGTGCCTCCGTGAGCTCACCGAGATTATGGATTGCCACGAAAAGCATGGCAAATCAGTCTTCCCTGTATTCTATAAGGTGGATGTTGGTGACGTCCGTCGCCAACGCGTTAACTTTGAAAAGGCTCTACGTAAACCTGAGATTCAGATCAGCCCTGAAGAAATGGAAAAATGGTGGAATGCGTTGACTTCTGTGGCGATGATTAAAGGATGGATATCACAGACCATTGCTAATGGGTATGTATACATGTATCTACGAATCCTGACAGCCTGTGCACTTGTATGCAAATGACCAATAAGCAATTGCAGATTTAGGTGAAGGAAGGAATCAAACTGGACGCCTAACTCGGTTTTACATATATGTGCGCAGGCATGAAGCAGAGCTGGTGAAAATGGTGGTCGCAAAGGTCTCGAGTGACTTGAAGACAATGTGGATTGAACGGCTCCCTATGTTCGTAAAATCAGGTATGTCATAATTCCTTTTGAGCCAAGCACCTACCTTTTCCAAGTATTCTTTGTGCTCATCATGCGAGAGCCTTGGCCATTCTTCAATTCCCATGTGGAGAAGGCATGTGAGGTTAGTGCGGTTATGACCTAGACCGATTTGTGGCTTTCAAAGGTTACCTCGGTCTTTTTGGGAATTTTGGATGATTCGTCTTGCCAATATTTTATCATGATCAATTTGGTTTGTCTTGCTGGATAGCAGTGCATCTTCACTTTTCGGAGAAGAAAAGAAGAGAAAGCCAATACCAAGTGTTCTTAGCTTTTTCGTGGCCCTGATACTCGACACAGCCTCGCAGCTTACCTCTACATCAGTCTTGTAGCTGCAGGAATCAGGGTGTTTAACGATGCTGATCCATCTCTCATAGGCAAAGATGTTGATCATGAGATTTGCAATGCCATCGACCACTGTAAGATATCAATTCCAATTCTCTCTGAAGATTATCCCTCCTCTCATTGGTGCCTTGATGAGCTTGCTCAAATGGTTGAATGCAAGAGAACAAAGAGACAAAAGATATTACCCATCTTCTATAAAGTGAGGACCTCGCATGTGCGAGACCTATTAGGTGTTTTTGGAGAAAAGATGCTTAAACATGAGAAGATGGTCGATGAATGTACTTACGAGCGGTGGAAGCTAGCTCTCAAGGAGGTTGGATCCTTCAAAGGATGGGTATCGGAGAGAGTTGCCAATGGGTACTTACTTTCCTCATCCCATCAAAACCTTAATTTGATCCTATTACTGAAACCTTGTGCTGTAGCTTACTTCAAATTTTATTTGGCAATTGGCAGACATGAAGGAGTACTTGTAAAAGAGGTAGTCAAGGAGGTTTCGAGGTTGCTAAAGAATCCCCAAGCACATGAACCCCCATCACTATATGCCAAATTGACTTAACACTAGTGTTAGTAACAACTCATTTTTAGAATTTGTGATTCTTGTTTTACAAGAGGATTTGCCTCGATGGTCAACTGTGTCATCATTTGCATTAATTTTCTGATCGGTAAGGAATTGTTTTGGAGCTAAGGAACATGTTTCACATGTTATGACATTGTGTAATCTATTTAATAAGTTTATATTTTGTTATTAGTCTATGCTTCTTCTGAAGGTTGCTTGTATCTTCTACTCTATGTTGATGATATCCCAATCATTGATTATACTCCTCATTTTACCATCTTTTATTACTTGACTCTCACAGGAATTTGGTATGAAGGATTTTTGACCACTTCACTATTTCCTTGTCATTGAGTAACATCACCGCTTTGGTTATATGTTTTCATTTCAAGTCAAGTATTTTAATGGCCTTTTGCACAAGTTTGAACTCATTAAGGCCAAGCCTGTGCCTACAACCTTGGCCTCGAAGAATCTATTGTTTGCTAATGATGGTGAACTTCTCACTTTTCCTGACTTGTATCAATAGATAGTTGGTGCACTACTGTTTATGTCCATGACCAGACCTGATATTGTTTTTCATGTGGACTTGGTTAGTCAATTCCTAAATTAACCCATATTACATCAATCTCTAGGCCGTCAAACATTTATACTAGTATTTAGCTGTTGCATCCACTGACAGACTGCTCATTAAGCGGTAATGTCCTACTTCATTGACTACTTATGCAAATGTAGATTGAGTTGGATGCTCCAATTCTCGACGGTCCACCTAAAATATTTGTATTTCTCTAGGCGTTGATCTTGTTTCATGGAGTGTTAAGAAGCAATCTCTTGTAGCCCATTATTGTATAGAGGCTGAGTATCATGCTATCACTCCTTATGTTGCTAAGAATTTTTGGATTTGTCATTTACTTGTTAAGCCGGGGTTTCCCTTTTTTATTCTCTCACCGTTTATTGTGACAACATCTCCGCCAACTATCTTGCTCTCAACCTTGTGTTTCGTGCTCGTATCAAACACACAGAGTTGGATTTTTCACTTTGTTGGAGAGCCAGTTACTTTCGATGATCTACATGTTCAGTGTGTATCTACAACGAAATAGCTGACAGACATCTTCACCAAGGGACTATCTAGTCTGTGTTACGCATTATTGAGGTCCAATCTCTCATTTACTACCCCTAATTTGAATTGATGTATTAATGTATTATAGGGTCTTTCTCTAGATGTACCATGGTTTTAATTAATCACTCTTACAATCATACAATCCTGATTGAGGCTGAGCTGCAATAAATAATTTGTCGTTACTTTCTCTTTGACTCTAAACATTAACAATAGGTACTCTCACTTTGCAGTAAGTGGCCGGCAATGAGAGAGAGAGAGAGATGGAGATTGAAAAATGATTTGAAGACGATGAAGAAGATAGAGTCAACGGAGGGAAGGAGAGGGAGAGATAATTTGAAAAGAGAACACAAAATTTCATGCCAATAAATTTTTAACAGCTATAACATTGTATTAGCAATATTTAACAGCAATGATTCTTCTTTAGTATTTCATGCACAAGGAAAGATCTAGTAAAAGTGATTTAAAGTTTTTGTAGAATTTGAAATTTCAACCTTATTTACCATTAGATACCTGAAAATCTTTTGAAATACGCAAATTTGAGCAGGTATCATCCTTTTTATAAATATTATGAATGTTTTTTGCTCATCTTTAGAATTATGGACGGAAATGGAAGGTACCTTTTTAATTTAGAATAAACAGACCACGAGGTACTTATATTATGTCAATCTATGAATTTGGAATCCTGTTAGATTTGAATCCACAAACCTGGTGATCTTGACCAGTAGAAATTCAGAACCTATGCTGCATCCAAGTCACATAAATCCTCCTCTTTCACCCTTTTAGACATCGAAAGCTAACCACTGAAAATCTATCGGATTGCAATCAGACATGACATACACAGCTTTACCTGTCTAGTTTTTCGTCTCCCAATTATTGAACTTTGGTTTGATATGCCCAAAGGGATTTTGCGATTTCGACATCTGAGGTATCGAAGCTCTGTTAGATTCAACTTAATAATAAGTCTCCAATATCACTTTTCACCTATTTAAATATTCACCCTTCCTAACATCAAGATTCTGTTGGATTCAAGTTGCATGTACCATCGATTCGCCTCTTCGAAAATAGAAAATCTTCCATATTCATATTAAAGACCAACCCTCGAATCTCCGCTGCGTTCAAGTCAACTTTCCAAATGGTGTAGCGCTGTCTGATTTACATACAAATCATCAAAGCTTGGTCAGATTTATTTACAGATGATTGACAATCTTCGCAAGGGAAAAACTTCATGAACTTTATAAGCACAAAGAATCTGTGAAGAAAGCAATTTCTCATATCATATAATCAAACCTCTTTTACGACGGCACAACACGCACGCACATGGGCGATCTGTAATTATTGTGGAATTCTTGGTGAACTTTAAGCATCATTTTTTTGTCGCTCAAGAGATTCATTGGGTTCTTGGATGTTGACGATCCGTGTACAACTCGGGTGGGTCGCACCCTATGTAATCCTAAGTGTCTCAATGGTTCATATAATGACGATGCCAGATAAGTTAATCACGATTAGCTGGCAAAAGTAAGATAATAATACTCGGGTCGAACAATCTACAATGAAAATTTCTACGCGAAAGTCGGGTGGGAAGAGTACAAACAAGTACAAGTGGAGAACAGGTGAAAGATTCCCCTTCTTAGAATACACTCACGATAGCTATCTACCGACCACTAGTTGTCTTCTGATTATTTCTTTGTATTACTTCTATTCATTGGCTTGTGGTTGGGGAATAAATAATTACATCACAAACCGACTCTCATAAAGTAACGTGCCTGACTTTTAGTATGCATCGCATAGGATTACACGGACTATTTCTTTTTTCTCTTTTTTACAAAGAGCCGATAAGAAAGAAAAAGAAACTGAGTCATATTCAAAATACTCAATCATAGATTATTGTACCACTCTTGAAATCAAATTTATGTACTAATCTTTATATTTTCTCATATGCCTATGTGGGAATATTGATTATATATATTTACATGGTTTATGGACCACCCTTGCCTATAATGGGCCACGACACAATTGCTTGCTCGTGAAAATACGCGAAGCGCGATTTATTAACAAATTCGGTGCTGCACTTGGTGCCCGCTAATTCTTCCCACTTTTAAAACACAAGTGTATCAATGTTCAAATATATTACTCATAAGTCGGCAAAAGTAAAGTAATGAAATACAGCTTTGAACATTGATAATTTGCCTCTTTTAAAGTAGACTGTACGCAAGCCGTCATGTATGGAAATTTTTGTTGTATATAAATAAAAAAATAATTGGATGTTAGTTGACGGCCAAAAGAAAAAACAATGTTTGTGGAATGAAAAGACTGACAGACAACAAGAACTGAAAGAACACGGACTTAGATCTCAAAAGAGAAAAGAACAGTTACGAACAATGAAGAAAATGAATGCCCTAGCAGTTGTTCTACCTCTAGCTCCTCTGTCTGTGTACGCATACAGATTGCTGCAGCAGAAAAGAAGTGCGGCCCTCCAGAACTATGACGTGTTCTTGAGCTTTAGAGGCCCAGACACTCGCACCGGTTTCACCGATTTCCTCTACAAAAGCCTAATAGCTGCTGGATTCCGCGTGTTCAGGGATGAGGACTCGATCCTGGTTGGTGAGCAGATAGGCCCGGAGCTTCTAGGGGCCATCAAGAGTTGTAGGATCGCGATCCCAATCATCTCCAAACAGTTTGTGCAGAGTAAATGGTGCCTCCGCGAGCTCACCGAAATAATGGATTGCCACAGAAAGCATGGCAAATCAGTCTTCCCTGTATTCTATAAGATGGATGTTGGTGATGTGCGACGCCAACGCCCGAACTTTGAAAAGGATCTATGTAAACCTGAGATGCAGATCAGCACAGAAGAAATGGAAAGATGGTGGGATGCATTGACTTCTGTGGCGAGGATTAAAGGATGGATATCACAGACTATTGCCAATGGGTATGCATATATGTATATATGAATCCTGAAAGCCTGTGCAATTGTATGGAATGACCGATCCGAAATCAACGAGTTAGCTGAAGGAAGTAATCAAACTAGATGCCTAACTATGGTTATACACATATATGTGCACAGACATGAAGCAGAGCTGGTGATAATGGTGGTCGCAAAGGTTTCAAGTGAATTGAAGACTATGTGGATCGAACGGCTGCCTATGTTCATAAGGTCAGGTATGTCCCAATTCTATTTGAGCTAAGTACCTCCCTTTCGGGAGTATTCTTTGTGCTCATCATGTGTGAGCTTTGGCCATTCTTCAATTCCCACATAGGAGGGCACGTATGGTTGGTGCCCTGTATGACCTAAACCGATTTCGTGGCTTTCAAAAGTTATCTGAGTCTTTTGAAAATTTTGTGTGATTCGTCTTGGCTATATTTTATCATCATCACTTTGATTTGTCCTACTGGATAGCAGTGCATTGCCAAGTGTTCTTAGCATTTCGTGGCCCTGATACTCGTCACAGCCTAGCTGCTTACCTCTACATCAGCCTTGTGGCTGCAGGAATTGGTGTGTTTAATGATGATGATCCATCTCTCATAGGTAAAGATGTTGATCATGAGACTTGCAATGCTCTACATCAGCCTTGTGGCTGCAGAAATCGGTGTGTTTAATGATGATGATCCATCTCTCATAGGTAAAGATGTTGATCATGAGATTTGCAATGCCATTGATCATTGCAAGATATCCATTCCTATTCTCTCTGAAGATTATGCCTCCTCTCATTGGTGCCTTGATGAGCTTGCTCAAATGGTTGAATGCAAGAGAACAAAGGGACAAAAGATATTACCCATCTTCTATAAAGTGAGGACCTCGCATGTGCGAGACTTATCAGGTGTTTTTGGAGAAAAGATGCTTAAACATGAGAAGATGGTCGATGAATGTACTTACGAGCGGTGGAAGCTAGCTCTCAAGGAGGTTGGATCCTTCAAAGGATGGGTATCGGAGAGAATCGCCAATGGGTACTTACTTTCCTCATCCCATCAAAATCCTAATTTGATCCTAATACTAAAACTTCTTACACTACTTAGAACTCACTTAAAATTTTATTTGGCAATTGATAGGCATGAAGGAGTACTTGTAAAAGTGGTCATCAAGGAGGTTTCAAGGTTGTTAAAGAATTCCCAAACACATGATCCTTCATCTTTGTCCACTAAATATTGACTCAATCCTAGAGTTAGTAACAACTCATTTTTTGAATACGTGATTCCTTTTTTTACAATAGGATTTTCTTCGACAGTCAAATGTGTCATCATTTACATTAGTTTTTTAAGGATTGTTGAGGAATTATTTTGAAGTTAAGAAACATGTTAGGCATGTTATGACGTTGTGTAATATGTTTAATAAACCTATATCTTCTGCAAGTAAGTTTGTCCTTCGTTATTTGTCTATTCTTCTTCGCAAAGTAGCTTGTATCTTCTACTGTATATTGATGACATTCTAGTCATTAGTTATATTCCTCGATTATTACCATATTTGATTACTCGACTCCTATAGGAATTTACTATGAAAATTTTTGGACTCCGCTTCAGTTTCATCATTGAGCATCATCACTATGATATGTTTTTATTTCAAGCAAAATGTGTTGATGACCTTTTGGACAAGTGTGAACTCGTTAAGGCCAAGCCAATGCCTACCATGTCACGCCTCGAACCTCGAGCGCACGCAGATCCCTCAATGGTTGATGAAATTGCAATGTCCTAGGACGCGTCGACGACCCATTCATTTTATTGCACATGTGGAAGCGAATAACAAATCTTCGGACAACACAAACAAGAGATAGAAAAGCAAGAAACAAATTTCACATAACACATTTATAAACACACTGGGTTTATATACAAAAGTCTACAAAAGATCGTCCCTAAAAAAGAAGCCGTCCTACGACACACTAGTCGAACACATTTACCGATCCTTCAAACTCCACCTCTGTAGGCTTCGGGGGCTTTGGGTCCTCCATAGCCCCATCAAGAGGGTTAGCTACACCCTTGCCTAGAGCGGCGTTGACAGCAACGGCGGGGATCTCAAAATCCTGAAGAAGACCTTCCAGTAACCCATTAATCTTTTGGCGAAACCATGCCTTGTATCGATGATGTACCCTTTAAGGTAGGCCCTCATTGACCCGGATAGTTGTCACAACGAGCTCATGGAGCACAGGACTCCCGAGGACAGAACGTCAATACTCCACTCACTAAACCCCTGAGGTTGACCAAAACATTCCGGAGGAACTATCATCTAAGAACTTGAAAAGATTGAGTCCACAACGAGGTGAGACAATATCTTAGCAAGTTCACCCCCTAAACCTCGACTAGGAAAAAAATATGCCTAGAGGTAATCTAACCACACATTACAAAAGACTTACCTTGCCTCAGATACTTCCCTACACATCAGCACAGTTCATATACTCAACCATATGCAGTAACAAAGCTCAATCAATTAGAATGCCACATCTCATATTTCACACAGCCACAAGGGTCTCGATTATAAGGCCAAGTCATTATGACACGTCTCATACCATGCCACATGATTTTGTCCCATAATCAAGCACAGTTAAGACACTTAATCATGCGTTCCAATTTTATCACGGCCCAACGGGCACGGCCTACTCAACGTTCAACGGTCTTCTGGCGTAACCAAGCATCGTCTCATCCTATTGAGCATGAAAATGTCTACACGAGACGATAATCCCGAAGGAGCATCGCCTAGAATCTCTACCGCGCCGGCATCCGTTGACTTAAGGCATCCCATATAAGGGCAATGTCCACCTGACTCATATCGAGGATGGGTTCTCATAACCATTCATGCACCCATCTAATCACGGCCAAGACATCGTGCTTTGCACTTAAATGTCCCAATTAAAATAATGTACTTGACCCATTTTCTTCGTATTAAAAACACATGGTAAAATAATCATGTGTGGGTACATGGTCAATTTGAACAAGAAAAATTGATATCCTTCCTTTTAAAATCTCACTATTTGATATAGTAGTTAAAACCATTTTTGATGACAAAACCCGACACTGGGTAATTTCTAATTAATTACCAAAATTTCGTAATTTTGAATAAATACTCAAAATCACCGCCACCACTCAATCTACACAAATTAACACTTAATTGCATAAACTAAATACACCACTACAATCAGCATGAAATTCGGTCACCAGTTATCCCGGTATAATTTTTGAAAAAAATATTAAAAATTAAATAAATTACAAAAATAATTAAATAATGCAAATTAAATACAATAAATGCTAATCTATGTCGGAAATACTAATTTAACCACCTAAACAAGCCTAGAAAATTAGTGCACCTATCTAGATAAATAGTACAATCTAATTAGCCCCTAATCAATATATTCTAACCACTTAACATGCATAATTAAACAATTAAATTGCTAATCTAAACTAACTAACCACCTAATCCCTAATTAGCTTAAGCTAATTACCTACTAAACTTCATTAACTCCATAAGCAGAGTTTAGCAAGTAAACTCACCGGTTTTGTGAGTCGATGAGTTCACTACAATGGCGACGCGGAGGCGAGCGACAAACAAGCATGCGGCGACACCAAGCGAGGTTCGGATGGGCCCGAAAAGCCTCACAAAGTCTTAGCCCTTGCTAAAACTTTGGCTACTATTCTTGGGATACGAGGGGGACCGATCGAAGGGACGGCTTGCATGGGAAAGGGGCACAGCAGAACGGCGGTGGCAGTGGTGGACCAAGCTGTGGCTTCGACTAGTTGGATGGCAACGGAGGCGTGGCTTCCAGGCAGGCTTGACAGCTAGACTACGGTGCACGGATGCGCGGGTGAGCGGGACATCAAGCGGAGGATGACACGGGCTCCAGCACGCGACAAGCGGAAGGGGGCGGCTAGGCGACCGGGCGGGCGATCAACGACAGGGGGAAAGGCTGGCTGGTTTCCTCTAGTTCTTGAGCTCTCTAATGGCTTCAACAATGGATAAAGCACTCCAAGGAAGAAGAAAAAGGTTGCTACAATTGAAGGGGGGGACCATAAGCCTCCAAAGTCAAGCTAAAAATCCTAAATACTCATCACCAAGGTCCCACCAGCCCAAGCCTCATCCACAGCAGTCATTTTCCCTTCAAGCTTCCTCAACAAGCCTCAATTGAAGCCCCAAATGTTGCACCCCACATGGGCCTACGAATTTTGAGCTCTTGCCCTCCAATTCCACTTCCATGCTTCTCCAATTGAGCTCAATTGATGCCCGAAAGTTCCCAATAAGGTGTTTACACTTAAATCCATATTTTTCCTTACCAATTAGTCCAACTTGAATGCCAAAAGTGTGCTTGAAAATGGTCCTCTAATTTTCCCGGTCCAAAATGGCCCAACTTTGATTTTTCGCCAAAATCTCGGGTTTACTGAAAAATCTTCTGAAGATGAGTCGACATTCCTAAAATGAATTGTGACATAACATAACTTTCTCGAGTTCAATTTCGCTGTTAATTTCAATCGGGCAAGATTTTAGCATGACCTAACCTACCGGGTAACTTTTAGGAATTTTTAGCGAATTTGACCTGTATTTGATTGTTTTCAAGCCACATTGTACATCTTCAACACATTGGAAACTCTCGGTTGTCATGAAAATCTCAAGGTTTCAAATACGGGCATAAGGTACAAAAATGATAGAAAAATTGGTTTAGTGCCGTTCAACATAAATTTTGCAATCAGGTGGAATCACCCACACACTAATCACATACCTCTGTTGAATCGACCTATTTCCTGTTTCTGATCGATTTTGACGGTACCGCATTGACCCTTGCAGATTAGCATAATCAAGCTGTCGATTTTTGGTCGAATTCTCAAGTCTATTGCGTTTAGATTCCTTAACGGCTTCACCCACTAGACTAGTTATCCCATGAGTTATTAGTTTAGGGAAAAGAACTATAAGCACGTCGATGAAAGGCCCAACTTATTCAATCGAAAATAGAACCTAAAAATTAGGATGTCACATACTACCTTGGCCTTGAAGACTCTATTGTTCACTAACAATGGTGAGCTTCTCACTTTTTGACATTTTATCAACAAATGGTTAGAGCACTAAAGTATGTGTCCATGACCAGACCCAATATTTGTTTATGCTCTCAACTTGGTCAGTCAATTCCTTTGTTAAGCCATATTACTAGGCCTTCAGATACATATACCAATGTTTAACAGGCACATCCACTCACTTATTGCTCATTGACTAGTATCATCCCACTTCATTGACCGTTTATGCAAATGTAGACTAGGTTGGGTACTTTGATAGTTAACAGTTTACCTCGGGTTTTGTGTTGATCTTGTTTCTTTGTGCCAAAAAGCAACCCACTTAGCCCGTTTTAGTACAGAGGCTGAGTATCATGTTGTCGCTCACTATGTTGCTAAGATATTTGGATTTGTCATTTATTTCGTGAGCAAGGCCCCCCTTTTTATCCTCTCATTGTTTATTGTGATAACATCTTTGTCACCTATTGTGGCATCCCAGAAATTCAAAGCCAAGCCTTAAGGTGTGTTAAAGTCTTTAATTAGGTGGTAGAATTTTTATGGCTTATGTTTTAGCCAATAGTCTTTTAATTTAATGAATTATGCTTGTGATTGTGGAAATTTAAATTTAATAGATTAATGCTTGGCCATATGATTTAAATTTCAATAATTAAAAATATCCCAAGACTTTGGCCAAGATGAAAATTTGAATTCAAAAATATTATAGAAGGAATCTCAAAAAAAAAAAAAAAAAAAAAAAAACAGAGAAAAAGAGGGTTAAAATTCGAATGGGCCTTGGACCCATTGGCCTAAAGCTTGGTGGGCCAAGCTAGTCGGCCCATTAGAGCCCAATAAGAGAATTCGACCAGCCCAAGGGGAGTGGCCGGATGGGCCTAAACCCAAGCCCAAACGAAATTTAAAAAGAAAGCCCAATGTGACAAGTGGCAAATGGCAAGAGCATGCATTGGTTAGTTTTTAGGCAAAGCAATGATTGTCAATCATGAAGATTAGGAAGTATAAAAGGGATGAGGAGAGAGAGAGTGGCCGGTTCTTTGTTCATTCGGCCGAGAGAGGGTGAGAGAGAGAGAGAGAGTTCGAGAGAAAGGGAGAAACCGAGAGGGGAAGGAGGCGGAGCGAGGGTGCCGCCGTTCGTTCGCCGTCCGATCGCCGTGTCCCGCCGCCGTTCGTCGTCATTTGCTCGTCTTAGAGGCACGTGGAGTCCTTAACTTCTCTTGCATGTTTGTTTTGTTGGTTGCATGTTCGATTTTAGGTGTGATTTGTGCGAAAAACCGAGGTAAGAGTTTGTTATTTTCAAACCGTGTGACTGTTCTTGTTCGGTTTGTGGAAGTCAGTAGCTTGTTCGAGCTTGCATGTGTGTTTGGAGTTCGATTTTGGCTTCGGTGTCTTCATGAAAGTTTAAGCTAACATCTTTTAGTATGACATACTAAATTTTCGTAGAAAACGATGAAGATTTGTGGGGTCAAAAGTTCTATCATACGGAGACTTCAGATCTGCGAAATCTTCACTGACCTCTTGTTGATTTCTTGACTGCATGTTGATTTCTGTTGGAGATCTCACTTCGTTGTCTTCATGAAAGTTGTAGGTAACATCTTAAAATACAACATACTCAAATTTGAAGATAAATGAACGAGTATAGCCTAGTAAATCGGCTAGATCTTGAAGATGATTGATTCTGGTGAGGTGTACCGAGACACCCGAGATTCCAAGGACTTAAAAGACGATCATACTTTGGTTATTTGACCTAGATCTTTTCATGAAATTTGTAAAGGACACATTGTTACATAACATACTCAAATTTCAGAGGAAACGAAAGAGAATAGATGGGTGAAATCTAAACATTTCGGAGAAGTGTATTCTGGACGACGCGGTAGTGGTTTCAGAAGTTTCGTGAGGTTGTATAAATTAATCTAAAAAGAATTTGGCTTAGATTTCTTCATAAAAGTTGCACGAAAATGTCTTGGCTATCACCCTATAAACTTTCGTAATTTTTGGAGGCCATATGAGCATTTTAATCGAATTTATTTGGAAACTGTGCAATCTGGCCATTATCCGAATGTCGTGTTATTTTGTGGAAATTGTGAAATTATGTAAAATTTAATTTGGCCATGAATTTTGTATGGAATTGTCATTTTATTGGTTGTTTAATGATTGTTTGAATATTATGATTTTGGGAAAATCATAAATATTAAATGTAATATTTATTTATGAAAATAAATAATATAATAATAATATAATAATATAATAAAAAATAAAAAAATAAAAGTGGATTATTTTATTGGCCATGAATTCTCTTGAATTTATTATGTATTGTTATATGACATTGATGTATGTATGATCATGAATTGTGATGCATGTGTGAATCATATGCCATGTAATAATGAGATTAAAAGGATGATGTATATGAAAAAGTGATATGTGAGTAAGAGGTTGTGGTGGAGGATGAGACCGAAATGTACAGAGATGCATTGCCGGAATTCCACGGGAGTTTCAGGATGCCCGGAATGTGGGGGGGCGGAAGCCCTGTCGGAGGTCTTTGCCCAAAGGGAATGCCTCGCGACACCGTGGATTGGGGTGCGGGATGCCCGGCTAGAAGGGTAAAGGCCGGAAGCCCTATCGGAGGTTTACGCCCGAAGGGAATGCCTCGTGATGCTAGTTGAGATGCGAGATGCCCGGAATGTGGGGGCCGGAAGCCCGGTGGCACGGGAGGCTGAATCTTTGGGAACCCTGTTGGAGGTCTTTGCCCGAAGGGATGATGAAATTGATAATTGAGAATAGGTGATGTGGTGATCAAATTTAAAGATAAAGATGAGGATTAAATGATGATGATATGCGTGATGATGCATGATGATGATGAAATGTGGTGTGATATGATGATCACTTATGATGATATATGCATGATGATGCGTGATGATGATGAATTGTGATGTGATATGATGATCACCTATGATATATGCATGATGATGCATGATGATGATGAGATGTGATGTGATGTGATGATCACCTATGATATATGCATGATGATGCATGATGATGATGAGATGTAATGTGATATGATGATCATCCATGGTATGTTATGCATGATGAAACGCATGCTAATGATAATGATATATGAGATGCCATGATGATGATATGTATGCTATGATGATGCATGAATACGTATGACATCAAAAAGGTAAGCAATGCCTACATCGTATGATGGTATGCATGGTGCATTGAGTTGTTATTGGATTTCCCCATCTGCTGAGTGGTTGTACTCACCCCTTTTGGGGAATAACATTTCAGATTAGCAGTATGCCGCTTCCTGCCGTCTCGCGTGAGGTATTCTATGGTCTACCGTCTGATGTAGAGGTAGAGTGTGCGGAGATAGATTGTCCCTCTGTTCCCGGACGGACTTTTATCTAAGTGCGATGTCTAGTGATGTATGATATCGGCCTGGCTGGGGGCCCTGTCATACAAGAGTTCATTTCTGTGCACGTTCGACGAGATGGAGCTATGCGAGGGATGTTGCCGCCGCCACCGCCTGATGCACCGGGTTGGGTGTGAGACCTGCGCGCGATGAGTAGGAGCTGGATCTCTTTTGATGTAGATAGTCGACGCTTCGATGGGAGGGTTTTGTGCACGTATGATGTTAGGGGTCGAGGTTTCTTTTTGAGATTTTAGGTAGGACATGGCAGAGTCCTAACCTTTCTTGTTTTTGGTACCGACCCGAAGGAAACCCCATCTTGCTATATATGTATGTAAACAAAGCGTCGAAGTTGTTTATAAAATCCTGATGTTTAGCTGGTGTGTATTTGTATCATGGATTGGTAGGAGGATAGATGGTGATGTTTAATTTGCTTCCACTATGAGTCGCGTTGGGACCGCTTTTAAAAAAAAAAATGCCTGTGATTAATGACGCTTGTTTTAAGTACGAGATAGGAACGGTAATAAGATGTAACATCGGCACTGGTAACGACCTGCGAAGGGTTCAGGGTGTTACACCTATCTTGCTCCCAACCTTTTGTCTCGTGCTGGATATTTCACTTTGTTCAAGAGCAAGTTACTTTTGACAATCTACGTATTTGCTATGTGCCTACAATGGATTAGCTGGAAAATTCTTCACCAAGGGACTATATAGTCTCCATTTTGGGTTATTGATATACAATATCTCTATTGTCACACCTACTTCAAATTGAGGTATTAATATATAATCTTATGTATCATGAGTTTTTTCCACAATTATGTTTCTAGTTGTATCCCAATTGTTATTAATCACACTTATAATCATGTAATCCTAATTGGGGTTGAGCCAGTTATTTTCTCTCTATCACTAAATATTAGCAATGGTATGCTCACTTTGCAGCAAATGGTCAAAGATGTGAGAGAAACGATGGGGAACAAGAAATGATTTGAAGATGAAGAAGGGGAGAGAGAGAGAGAGAGAGAGAGAGAGAGAGAGTGAGAGAGTGAGAGAGAGTGAGAGAGGAGGAGAAGAAGAAGAAAGAATGACGAATAAAGTTCTTAATTATTTAACTTTTGAAGGATTTGATCTAGCTTCTTTCTTCTTAAGTATTTTATGTATATATAAAAATCTGTTTACAATGGTTTTAAATTTTGTGAAATTTGAAATTTCAATCTTATTTACAAATAGACACTGGAAAATCTCTTGAAATGCGCAAATATGACATGTACCATCCTTTCTAAACATACTAAGAACGATTTTTTTCTCATCTTTAGAACTATGAATGGAAATGGAAAGTACCTTTTTAATTTAGAATAAACAAACCCTGTGACACTTATATTGTGTCGGCCTATTAATTCCGAATCCTATTGGGGTTGAGTCAATAAACCTAGTGATCTTGGCCTATAGGAATTCAGGATCTTTGCTGCATTCAATGTTGGGCTGGGTTCACTCTCTTGTACATGAAATCTAATGAAATATAAGCTCAAAGACCCGATTCATATGATAGTCCATATGGAGATATAATGGGAGGCTATATTTGGCCTCAATAAAAAGGCTCTCTCTATTATTATGTGGTAGCCGCAAAAGAATGATTAATGTAAGGTTAAAGCAAGAGAGAAAGAGAGCAAAAAATCTAGAAAGAGGGTGTCTGATTTGCATCAAGCTAATGATCAAAGGTCACTTTGTGCTTCCTCATCAAGTTTTTCAGGGGTTGAACCAAGCCTGCATTTTAGTGGAATTTATTCTTAATCTCTCTTAATCTCTTATGAAGGTTATGTGTATTGTCAAGAACGGTGTTCTTGATATTATCATTACTATGTATCTTTGGTATTAGCTAAAGAAAAAAAAAATTCACCCAATTTTGTTGATAGTAAAAATTTTGGGTGAACTTTAGTCCCTTGAATTTTGATCTCCTCACACCAAGACGGTTGTCCACATAAAATTGCCTTGTATTTGTGTGTTTAGTATTTACAATGCTCTACTACATTGTTTCATATCAATTTTGCACAAAGGGAAGATTGTTTTGTGCCATTGTGCTATTTTGATATTATATGGCTTGTCATTATTCGCCCAACATCCAAGTCACATAAAATCTTCATCACTTTCACCTTTTTAGACATTGAAAGCTAAACACTGAAAACCTCTTAGATTGCAATCATAAATGACATCTTCAGCTTTACCTATCTAGTTTGTCACCTCCCAAATATTGAACTTTGGTTTGATATGTGATTATCAACTCTACCAAATTTCAGTCATAGTGGCTTTAACTGTTTTCATCTCTCCAAAGTTCTCCATATACGAAGTCCGAAGAGTAAAGGGATTTTGCAATTTTGACGTCTGAGATATCGAAGCCCTGTTAGATTCAAATTAAGAACAAGCCTTTAATATCCATTTTTACCTATCCAATTATTCACCCTTCCAAATATCAAGATTCCGTTGGATTCAAGTTACATATCCCATTGACGTCACCTCTTCGAAAATCTGAACTGTTCCATGTTCATTAAAAGACCAACTCGAATCTTAGTCGCCTTTAAGTCAACTTTCCAGTGATATAGCTCTGTGCGATTTACATACAAATTATCAAAGCTCGGTCAGATTTATGTACTGATGATTGACAATCTTCACAAGGGAAAGACTTCATGAACTTCATAAGCACAAAGAATCTGTGAAGAAAAGCAATTCTTCAAACCATATAATAGAACCTCTTTTACAGAGGCACGACACTTGTATACGCACATGGGCGATCTGTGATTAGTATGACGAAGGAGCATGTTTTTGTCGCTCATCGGAATTATGGGATTCTTGGAGGTTGACGATCCGTACACAACTCGGGTGGGTCGCACCCGGTGCAATCCTAAGTGTCTCAATGTCATATAGTTACAACGCAAGATAAGTTAATAATGAAAAGCTGGCAAAAGTAAAATAATAATACACGGGTTGAAGAAGCACGTGTCATCTCTTTAGAATAGAGTCTACAATGAAAAGTTCCACACGGATGTCGGGCGGGAAGACAACTGAAAGAAAATACAGAAGACAAGGAAGACAAGGGAAATCGGGAATGAAAAGGACAGAGCTTAGGGAAAATTTTTGTATTTCTCTTCAATAATTCCTAATGTACAAGATTCAGTAGATATAGTACAAGATGTACATAATAAATGGAAATAATGTATTCTATGAATCAATCCAAATCTCAATCTAATCCCTAATTGATTTAGTGCACAATTATAATCTGAATGGATCTCGGATCGTATATTTCGAGCATATCTTTTAATATTCCCCCTCAAGCCGGTGGCTTGTAGATGTCCAAGATGCCTAGCTTGCTCAATAGATATGCATGCTGTCTTTGGCATAGAGGTTTGGTGAAAATGTCCGCAGGTTGTCCTGTAGTTCCAATTCCTCTTGTCTCAATCATTCCCTCTTGAATCTCTTCTCAAGTAAAATGACAATCCACCTCTATATATTTAGTTCTTTCGTGCACTATGGGATTCGCCACAAGTTTGAGGCCACATTATTGTCGTAGAATAGCTTAGTTGGTCCCTTCACTTGCACTTCGAGATCTTTAAGTAGGCCTTGTATCCATATTATCTCACAAGTAGTTTTTGCCATAGCTCAATGCTCCGCTTTGGCTGAAGATAGTGATACAGTTGGTTGTTTCTTGGTCTTCCATGAAAGAAGTGATTCTCCTAATTTAATGCAATAGCTGATGATGGATTTCGTCTCATGGGACAAGTCGCATAATCCATGTCGCAATATGCTATCATTTCCATATTGCATTTCCTAGATAGGAGTATTCCAAGTCCTAGGCACTTCTTTAAATACTTCACGACCTTTAGAGCAACATTCATATGAGATTGCTTTGCTCGTACATGAACCGGCGAGTGTTTGCATCACATAAGATATATCAAGTCTAGTCATAGTTAGGTATATGAGCTTTCCAATGAGCTTCTGATAACTTGACGGATCTCTGAGTATGGGATCATCGTGTTGAGATATTCTCGCATCATAATCTGTCGTGGTTAATTTAGTATTTTGCTTGATTGGAATGATAGTCAGTTTGCATCTTGATAGACCTGCCTCTGATATAATCTCCAATATAAACTTTAGCTAACTCAGAAAAATTTCTTGGTCAGATTGGGCAATTTCAATCCCAAGGAAATATTTTGGTGCTCCCAACTCTTTTATATGAAAAGTGGAATGTAAATATTCCTTGAAACTCTCTATAACAATTTTATCATTTCCCATGATGAGAATATTGTCAACATATATCATCAAGTAAATAGATAATATACCTTTAGTTCATGTGAAAAGAGCATAATCATGTTTAGATTGTTTGAAACCTGCAGTCATGAGAGTATTGGCAAACTTAGCATACCATTACCCGGAAGCTTGTTTCAAACCATAAAGGGATTTACGGAGATGATACACTCTATTCGCTCCCTGTCTTCATAAACCCTAAGGAATATCCATATAGATTTCTTCATCCAAATCACCATGGAGAAAAGCATTATACAAGTCCATTTGATGCAAGGGCCAATCATGAATGGCTGCAATTGACAAGAAGGAATGGACCATGATTATTGTGACATCCAGAATTTTCAGTATTGTTTTCTATTAAATTAATCGGGCATTTCATTGACGCGTCTATAGGGTTGTTCTCGGAGCTGATCACTCTCGAGATAACTAGACTAACTGGGTAAGCCAATAAAGAATATTAAGGCAATAGACTTGAGAATTCGACCAGGAATCGGCTTCTCGACCGTGCTCATCTTTAGAGGTCATTACTGCACAGTTAAAAATCGAATTGAGGTCAGAGATAGATCGGTTCGACTGAGATGTGTGGCCGATCGTGGGTGACTCCACTAAATTGGAAAATTCTCATCGACCGGCACTAATTTGATTTTTCTATCGTTTTGGTACCCTGTGTCTGTAATTGAGTCCTCAAGATTTTCACGACAATCGAAAGTCGCCAATGAGTCGAGTGGGTTCATTGTGGCTCGAAGAAAATCGACCACGAGTCAATTGCCCTAAAAAGTTCTGAAAACTACCCGGTAGTCTAGGTCACACTAAAAACGCGCCAGGGTGAAATTAACTGCCAATTTGAGTTCGATTTCAGAAATTGAGAGTTCTGTGGTGTCACGAGCTGTTTTAGGAACGTCAACTCAGTCTCAGAAGATTTTTCGGAGGTCTCGAGATTTTTTTTACGGAAAATGGGTTCGGACGTCGCGAAAATTTGGCGGAAATTCAGACGGGCTAAATTGATAGAAAATTGGACTTCCAGACCGGCCTTTGAGTGTCGAGATTTATAGAAAATTATGTGGGCTCTTTCTACATCAAATTGGACGTCGAATATGGGAAATTTTCAAAGAAATAGATGTCCCGAAAAATTGTGAAATTCGGATTTAAAGGAGGGCAGCATTAATTTGGACTTTAAATTGATTTTGGAGGCCATATGAGATGAAATTGAGATGTGATGAGTGTCCCATTTGAAGCCATGATTTTAAAAATTCGTAGCCCCCTTCCCCTAGCATTTTTTGGACCAATTGAGATGTGTTGGAGAGTGCATTGTTGGCCTAAGGTGAGCCAAGGAAGAAGACTTGGCTAGGAAGGGTTTGAGGGGATAATCATGTGGAAAAGGAAGGCTGGTGGGCTCCTCAACTTCATCTCTATCCATCTCTCTCTTCCCTCCCACTTAGCTGCCGTCCAAGACTTCTCCTCTTTGCTCCATTCCGCACGCCTGCAGCAACGAAGAAGCCAGCGGAAGCAGAAGCAGCCAGCGACACCAGCTCAACCGCCGTTCATCTCCTTCGCGTGAACCTCTGGCTTCGCTTTCATTTCCTCGGCTGTTCTTCTTTTTCTTTTACTTCACCGAAGCTGCAGCGCCGCATGTCCACGGCCTACCTTCTCTCAGTCAACAAAACCATCAAGTTGTCCCCTTTGTTGACCGTAAGCCAGCAAAGCCCACGTCTTCCCTCCACCGAAACCGAAGCTGCTCCTCCATCCGTGTCTTCTGCCAGGCGTCGTCCACTTCTTCGGTCAGCAGACGCCAGTTTCGTTGACCTGCTCCCCACGGGATTGAAGTCGGCGCGCGTCCTCTCCAGCTCGCCAACACCACCGAAGGAGGAAGTCTCCACACGTCTTCGTCTTCAGCTCACGCCTGCGTCAACGAACGGTGGAGCTCTCCTCTTCGTTGACTCCCTCATGGCCCAGGCGAAGCTGCTCCATCTCGCCGCTTCAACGCCACGGTTCCACCGAAATTTCATGGGCCCAAGAACTCCGTGATTCTCAAGCGAGCAGCCCAGCAACAGCTCGTGTCTTCGTCGAGCAAGTTTCAGCACCCGCGTGTCTTCGGTCAGCTGATTTCTTCCTTGTTGACCCTTGCTCATCCATTGAAGCCGCACGCCACACGGATCTAGTCCACGAGCCGCTGGAATTCGGGCCAGCATTTTTGCACGCTAAGCCCACGCAAACCAGCAGCCAGCTCAGCCCACCTTCAGGCAATTTTGGCCCAGCAAAGAGGTCAAGCCAGCCCAAGAAGCCAGTCCAGCTCAGCCCATTTTCACAGCATCAGTTTGGCCCAAGTTCAAGCCCAGTTCAGTTCTGTTTTAGTCTTGAAGCCCAGATCAACTCAGCCCCAAGAATTTGAGCAGGCCCAAGCCCAAAGTTTCTGCGGGCTTGCTAGGTTTGAGGCCCAGCCCGAGAGTTCATCGTTGCGTCGCCGTTGCGGTGATTCGGTCCCCGCTTTTAATCAAGTGAGTTTTACTCACTAATGCTTTATTAGTTTGCTAATTATGCCTTAGGGTTGGTTAGATTTAATTACATGCACTTAGGTGGTTAGATTAGGTTAGAACAATTAATTTAGTGACTTAATGATGCATGTTAGGTGGTTAGACCTAGCTATTAGCAAGTAGAAATGTTTGGTTATTTATTGAATGCATCTCGGGATTTTTCCCGACCCGTTTCGGGCTCCAATCAGGCAATATGGGCCTAAATTGGATTTTTATTATTTATTTATTTATTTTTCGAAATTAATTATTTAATTAATTATTTTCCGGAAATTCAATCGGGATGGCCGGTGACCGGAATTTCGTGCTGATTGTCGTGGTGTAGCCCGTTTATTTATTTGAGCTCTACGTTGTGTGGAATTGAATTAATTGTGAAATTTGAGGATTTATCCTTAATTGTTTATTATTGAATATTTGATTGGTAATGGCCAAGCATGGGTATATAGCGCCAGTACGATGATGGGCTATATAGTAGGGAGAATGGTGAGAGCTAAATGAGAATGTTATTGGCTGAGACCAATCAGGTACGATGTTATTGGACATACGTGGTTCGGTGATTGGAAGTATCACTGGCAAAAACGGCGCCTTAAAGAACGCACGTAAATGACTTATAGACAAACGTGGTTCGGTGGTTATGGGAATATCACTGGTGAAAACGACGCCTTAAAGAACTCACGATGTTGTCTATAGCCGATGTCACCTTGGCGAAAACGGCGCCCTTGAAAGGACACGTGGTTCGGTGGTCGAGGTTATCGCTGGTGAAAACGGCGCCTTAAAGAACGCACGGTGTCGGTGATCGGTATGTCATTGGCGAAAACGACGCCCGAGAAACACATGTGATTTGGTGAATGAGTACACCACCGGGAAATCACGGTATGAGTGGAAATGACCTAGAGAGGGTCTAATTGACATGTAATAGACTTAGTCGATTGACCAAAGGCTTGATCGGATGTCGTGAATTGTTTGAATATCTGCGTTTCACCTTGAATTGCAGGTTGGAACTGAGGCTAAGGTAAGTCCTCTGACTCGTGTTGTGCTTAGGCAACCGTATGGCGTATTAGTTTACTAATCGAGTCGTAGGAGGTAGGACTCGCTGAGACGTGGTCTCATTGGTTATTGAATAACCATTTCAGGACCCTGAGGAAAAGCTGAGGAGGAAGAACCTGAAGGGGAGAAAGTATTTTGAAGTAGAAGATGATCCAGAGAGGGATCTTGAATATAACCCAGATGTGGATTGAGATCCCATCCCTTTTGTGAACCCTGTTTTAGTGTAGATAGGCGTGAGACAAGTATGCTGTGAATAGTATTGTAAATATGCTATGAGTTGTGCTGTTAATGAAAGTGTGGTTATGAATTTCAATATGAAAAATATGGCCTACTTTCCTATCCCATTGTTTTATTGTCTGGGGATTTATAACTGCTTCCGCATGTGCTTAAGAAATAGAAAGGGTCGGCGATACATAGTCCTGGGATATCGCATTCTAAAATCGACCAAGTAGAAGGATGTGCGCGCGTCCGAGGATCGGGGCGTGACAATTATGACATCCCGATTTTCCAATTCAAATTTCATTAAATTGAGACGGGCATTTCGTTGGCACGCATATAGTTCATTTCCTTCAGTCGGCCACTCATGTGAAAACTAGTCTATCAAGTGAAGCCGTTAAGAGATTCTAATGCATCAGACTCGAGAATTTGATCAGGAAGCGACTTTTCGACCGAGATAATCTGCAAGGGTCATTACGGCACAAATAAAAATAGATTAGAGATCGGAGATAGGTTGGCTCGACAGAGACATGTGATTAGGTGTGGGTGATTCCACCAGATCGCACAATTCTTGTCGATCGACACTGGACTAACTTTTTTATCGATTGAGTACCCTGTGCCCGTATTTGAAACCTTGAGATTACCCCGACAATCGAAAGTTGCCAATGTGTCAAAGATGTACATTATGGCTTGAATTGATCAACCACATGTCAAATGCACAAAAATTTCTAAAGGCTACCCGATAGGTTGGCTCGCGCTAGTATCGTGCCAAAGTGAAATTAACCATGAAATTGAGATCAAATTCTAAAATTGGAAGTCCTGGTGTGTCACAAATTTTATTAGGAACATTGAATTAAACTATGAACTTTAATTTGGACTCAATTGGAAGAGAATTGATGAGAATTTAAGAAATTGGATGTACAAGAATTGGACCCCGGCGGAAAATGAAATTTGCACCCATTGGAAGAGGTTGTAGAGAATTGAGTTAGTGGAGTATGACATCACTTGGTGATGTCATGGTGTGGGGACAAGAATGGCTAGGATCTTGAGAAGTGGAGGGGGAGATTGACTCTTGAAAATGTGGGCTTTCACTTCATCTTCTTCCTTGAATCAAGGACTTGGTTGGATTTTGAAAAGAGGAGAGAGAGTGGAGAAGAAAAACCGACGGTTGAGTTGCCAACGCCCCTTTGTCCGCCCTTCGCCCGTTCGCTTGCCGCGCTCGCCATTCGTCGCCGAGCTCGCCGTCGCCGCCGCCCACGCACCATCCCGCGTCGAGCTGCTCCGCCTCCGCCCGAACTCCAGTGTCGTCGTCCCTCCTCACCAGCAGCTGCTCACTGTTCGCCAGCCACCGTCGGAGCTAGCAAGACCGCTAGAGCCACCACCGGTTGTTGCTCAAGCCGCCGCCGGTCTTCCTCCGTCGTTCCTCCGCTCGACCAGCCGTCGTGCCGCCCTCCTCCAAGCTCGATCAGTGGCTGGAAATTCCAGCAAGATCTTGCCCTTCCAAGCTCGGTTTGGCCCCCTTTTGGTTCTCATTTGGTGTTGATCCGTGTAGGTTTGTCATTGGCGTCGTCGTGCTCTTCGCCGGAGACTCGTCGGAAAGCGATTCCGGTGAGTTTAGCTCACTAAACCTTGATTAATGGGTTAATGATGCCTTAAGTGTATTTAGCTTAAGTTGATTGAGATTAGGTTGTTAGATTAGTTTATTTATATGTGGATTAGATTAAGGTGATTAATTAAGGTAAAGTATGTTTAGTTTAAAGGTTAAGTAGGTTTATTTTAATATAAGCCTTGATGTGACTTAAAGGAATTTATTTATGATTTAAATAAATGTTTCGAAATTATTGGATTATTTAATAATATATTATATTTAGAAAATCATTAAAATATTATTATTTATTTTAAAAAAAAAACTCAAAAATTATTTTTGATCCTAATTGTTCAAAATTTCGTGCCAATCGCATTTGTATATTTAGAATTTGAAATTGATGAATGGTTAATGCAAATTGAGTGTTCATTGTGGAAAATATGGATTTTATTTAGAAAATCTCAAATGTCGAGTTTGGCATCGAAATTGGATTTTTAAAGATTAATATTGTAATTGGAGTATGTGAGTGATGTGCAAAGTGCCTTGGGTTGATTATGAGTTGTTGTATGATAATTAAGAGGAATTGTCTTGAGTTATTGAGCTGGAATTGCCCCTATATGGGATGCCCCATACAACAGATGTAGGTTGCAGTTGATTCTGGGCCCATGCTCATTCGGGAACGCCGTCAATGTACTGACGAAGCCGCGCTCCAAGGTGGGGAGGCAATGCCTGGTTATATGTCAGTAAATAGCCGAACTGCGAGTAAGCTATGCCCTTATGTGGCAGTGAAATAATGATTGGAACGCTTGCTGTGATTGCGAATTAATTGAAATTGCTACTGAAAATGAGTACTTTTTTACTCTTCAAATCCCCCTAGAGTTCCCCAGATAATGGGCTCAACAAGGATATACTCATGTCCATTATGGCGCTGTCCGTCTTGCTCTCACCTTTCGTGGTCGTAAAGGCTTGCCAGTTGTGGCAAGAATAGCATTGTTGGATACTAGGTTTTTACAATACCAAAGCATGCTTGCATCGGCATACCGTTCAAACCACTTTGAATGCGGAACAGTCTTCGTGACTTTGTATCCAAACTTCAACATCGCCCTTTCGGACCCTTAGTTACTTTCTTTTCTAAAAGTTCAAGTCTAGCTGGTTTGCCTGAGCCCTCGATCGTTGACTCTCAGTAGCTGCAACACTCCATTACCATATGGTTTATCGAGTGCAAAACCATGCCCTTGATCTCAACTTCAATAATGGTAATGAAGATGCTTTGTTTATCTCCATGCAGAATGATCAAGCATCATGCATCCATGTTCCTAGACAGATCCCGAAGGATACGTTGGCCAAGCTCCTGCCAGAGACTTGGATAACCAACTATGAAAAGCTACATCAACATAACAAGCCTTTCCAGTCTACGGACTCAGAGTTTGTTTGGAAAAAAGATGGAACTGTTTCCATCAAATTTGGCAAGGAAAAGGAAGAAAGTCCTTCTATCTTCCAGACCCTCTTCATGATTGAACCATGTGTTCCTCAATCAATTTCCAAACCAGACCCAAAAAAGCTTGTTCGACATTTTGATGGTGATGGACATCATGTCCATTACTATAAAAATAATTATGGTCATTGTTTCTGGGATTCTTTTTGTCAATGTTCCTATTGTACAAATTCCCCTGACGAGGTAGATCCTTTAGCAAGACCTCCACCTCGACGGAAAAAGTCAAAGAATATGGTGTATCAAAGGTACTTAAACGAAGACCCCTCCGTTGATACTCTTGGTGAGTGTGACAAATACCAATTTATGGTTTCTTATGCTCCACCTCCACCACCGAGTCCAATACTACATCCCAAGTTTCACCAGATCCACCAAAATCACCTCCACCATCTCCTCCTCAGAAAAAACAAGCTCTCTCCCCGTTTTATAAGCCAATCCTAAAATGGGCTAAGAAGCATTCTTACTCACTTGAAGCCCTAGCAGAAACGCCACCTACTTCCTCTATTGCCATGTTCCATGATACAGATTTTCCTCCTCTTACCAAAGAAAGCTCAAAACTTCCGTTTCCTACCCCAAAGGAATTCATTGACCCACAAAACAGATACCGTCATATTCCAAAAATAGCAACCCCCACTGATGTGGATGAACATGGGAGACAGAGAAAGACCCCTGCTGCTGAAGCTATCCTAAATTGGCAATCAGAGACTCTATTGGCACAAAACAATGCCTTCAAAGTAATTGATTCCAAGATTGGAAATGTGCAACAAGATCTCCGAAGGTATGATGAGAGCACCAAAAATATACTTTCTGAGTTCCAAAAAAGGCTTCATGCCTTGGAATCAGGACAACATCTAGGGTATCATGATTTCCAAGAGAAAGATGAATATCGCCCAAACAAAAATCGAATTTCTTGGAATACACCTTAACAAAGGTACATACTACCCAGGCCCACATATTGCTCAAGAATTATTGAAGTTTACTGAAAACAACTTCACTACAAAACAAGTTCAACAATTTCTTGGAATAATCAATTATCTCAGGAATTTTGTTCCAAATATTGCAAAGCTCATAATTCCTTTGCAATCCATGCTGAAAAAGAATCCCCCCACCTTGGGAAAAACTCCAGGACTAAAGCGATCGGCGAGCTTAAGGAGATTATGCATCTCCCACCATTACAAATACCATCAACAGGAAGAAGAATTCTTCAAACTGATGCCAGTGATGAATACTGGGCAGCCATCCTCTTTGAAGAAATTGATGGTAAGAGACACCTCTATGCTCACAAAAATGGAAAGTTTTCTCAAGCTAAAATGCATTATCATTCCACTTTCAAAGAGATCCTAGCAGTAAAAAATGGAATAAAAAAATTTGAGTTTCATCTCATAGGCCATCACTTCTTGGTAGAATTAGACATGGCATCTTTTCCTTAGATGACTAAGTTTAAATAGAAGCAGATTCCAAATTCTCGCCCGCTCCGATGGGCTGAATGGTTTTCAAAATACTCTTTTGAAACCAAACACATTCCTGGCAAAAAGAATGTACTTGCTGATTTTTTGTCAAGACCCAAAGCACCAGCCGAAATCAACATGTACATCAAGAGACCTGCCTTCCATATGCTCAATTATGGTGAAAAATACAAGATTGAGAAGATCAAAGACTTGTCAAGCTGGAAATATCTCCAAGAGATTGTTCAACACATCCAGAATGACAATCTTGCTGAAAACCTGGAAAATCTCATGTGGCAATGTCACACAGATCTATTCAGATTCAATGGAGGTTCAATTATTTATCATTTTGGGTTAAATTTGAATTATCCATTCATCCATCCCCTTATCTGGAAGGAAGATGATTTCCCTGATCAACTCAAGACGTTATTATGGTACTTAACCAATAAGTACTTAATAGCCATTGAGATTCCAACTAGAAAATTCATTGCTAATCTCACCAGGATATTCTTACTCTGAAGAAATGTGGAAAAAGAAAGCGATAAGAATCTCTTAAATTTTCTTAATTGGTTATATCATCCCACATGTTGGAAACAAGACTTGGAAAAAGAACTGAGAACCATGACACCGAATCCTGAGGTCCACACCATCCGCTTTTCCGACGTCCATGGCACTTTTTCACAAATAATGGCATTATCATCGATAATCCACAGGAAATAGGGACCACATCTTACAAACCCCATCTAAATAGCAGAGAAGCCTGCATTCACAAATCTTATCCAAGATCCGTTAGATTTTGTGAAACCAAGATCGAGAACTCTAGAGAATCTTGTGCTAGGAAAACAAAACTATTCCCCGAAGATGTTTGGAATAATGTACCCCACGTGGAATCATTATGACTTAGCACCGAAGCTAAAGAAGCACTCGAGCAATACGACAATGCTTGCATCGTCTCAAGATCATGAAATGACAGAAGATGATATTATCCAATCCACCCAAGACCCCTATGCACGCTTTGGAGGCCCTCTCGTCCCAGATCCCTATGAGTAAGGACCTTCGTCCCTATTCCAAAACCCGGACACATCCTTTATGCACCTGCCATCCAACCGGCTCGCCTAAGCATTCCCGCCGACACTCAAGAAAATGACAACACAAACGGGCCGAAGAAGAAGCATCTCACCTGGCTCATGAAGAAGCATCCTCATCGCGAAGGCTAAGCCAAATCCTCTCACCGAAGACCTTGAAGCCCTTGAACGTAAATACGAGGCACATCTCCTAGAAGACAACTCGATGACTCATGTAGCTACAATGCTCGTGACGGACGAGATCGTTGAGTCCATACAATTTCACTGTAGCAAGTTACTATTCACTTTTACTGTAGAACTAGGCTAGGGAAAGCATGTTCTCGATGCGGTTATTGTTCATAGTGTGCGAATAATTCCCTCTCGGAAGTTTCCGATGCCTCGTTTGTTTGGACCCGTGAGCCTGGTTCCTATGTGTGTCTTTGTGACCTCTTATCGTCTATAAAAGGCAAGGAGGGTGTAATGTGTTGGGCAGAGTCCCCTGAAGTAAAGTGTGTGCTTTGAGAAATCTCTCATGTCTTTCTAAATTTCTCTTCTTCTCCGGCTGCAGTAGGATCCTCCAAGAAATGCAGCTTGGGTAGGTTAGAAACGATTCCATCCCGGCATCTTTGAGTGTCTCTAGGCTCGAACTAAAGGGCTGAGTGATTTTCTACTAAAAGGTTGTCCCCGAAGAGCTTGAACGGGAGTTGTTCGCCCATTGTGGGAAGGCATACCCGAGAAGATTTTCTTGGTCCTCCCGGTTCTAAGTCCTAGGCTTAAGTCCCTGTTATTACGTGATTGAGTGTTATGAATTGTACTAATCTGGGGAAGGCAAAAAGACGAGGTAAGTCTTCTGTGTTGTGTGGCTAGACCACTCTAGGGCGTATTTTCTTTCTAATAGGGGTTTAAGAGGGGTGAACTTGCCGAGACAATGTCTCATCCCGGTTTGAGGAAAATATTACGTAACCGTAGATGGCGGGACCCCGGAGAAGAATGGCATCCCGGTGCGGATCATCGAGCAGTGCACGCCTTCCCCGATCCCTGGAGCCATTGGGTATACGAGCCGATCGGGACTACTATATGGATTCAGGAGACCGAAGATGTTAGGGTACCCCATACTTTTAGGGCTTGGTTCCGTTTTGTGGCCAATGGCTTTAGGATTGGTCCACTTGACAGTTTTGATATTCCACTGGCCGTGATGGATGCTATTCTGGGTGAGGGTGTAGCCGACCTTCCTGATGGTAGGGTGGACAACCCATCGTCTCCGGACCTAGGGCAGTCAGATGTGGAAGATGTGGGATCGACGAACGAGTCCGATTAGTAGTTATAGGACCGTTCCTCTTTTTGGTGGGCCGATCCATGTTGCATAGACTGACCCCTTTTTTATGCACATAAACTCTGACCCATTTTTGGTGCATATAGTCTCTGGATCCTGTTGGTGTATGTAAACCCTAGATTGATGATATATGAAAGTATGTTAGTTTGATTTTGAATTGATCTTTCCTACTGTCCTATCCCGTATGTTCTTGATAGGAGTTTCTTAGCACGTTCCGCATGCGCATAATAATTAAATGGGGTCGGCGACACTACCTGGGAATGTCGCATATACATGACCATGGCGGGTTGTTCATGTGTCTCGAGGTTCGGGGCGTGACAATGATATCTTTGGCTACTAGAGAAAAAGTGTCATGATAATCTAAACCTTCCCACTGGGTAAAGCCCTTAGCCACCAATCAAGCCTTATAGTGTTCAGTGGAACCATTGGCACAATATTTAATTTTGTACACTCACTTACATCCAATTGGTTTTCGGTTAGGAGGTAGTGAGGCAAGATCCCAGGTTTGATTGTTAGTCAAGGCCCCGTAATTCTACTTTCATAGTCTTTTGCCACCGTGGATCAGTGGATGCCTCATCATAAACAGATGGCTCCCTTTCTTTTGATATACGACTAATGCAGCATATATGTTTCGCCGGTAGTTTATGAAAAGAAACATAGGATGAGATTGGATGCTGAATACAATTTAGTGTGGCATAGACGTAGTCTTTTGCCCATGTCGGTGGTCATGTAGCGCGATTGGAACATTATGGAGGATCAGCTTTCGGAGGAGAAGATACCTTAATAGTGGGTTCTAGTGAGGCTCCTTGAATTTCTTCATCAACAAGCATAATGTCCAATGTGTCTTCCATAGCATTCTCTAGAGGTGGATTCGTTTCTGAGTTTGAAGTTGTTAATGGAGAAAGAATATTGACTGGCGGTGCTGCTAGAATATAATCGTAACTGAGACAATTCTTCCTCAAATAAGAAATGATGAGGATTAGTCACAATGGAATCTTCATTTGAAGATGCCCTTTCGGTGAATGGAAAAATGTCTTCATGGAAAATAACGTCCGTGCTTATAAATAATTCCCTTGTAGATGGATCAAGAACCTAATATCCCTTTTGTAAGCTGGGATATCCCATGAATATACATCATCGAGCACGAGGACCTATCTTGTCCCGAGGCCATACTATGGTACTATAACATAAGCAACCGAAGACTCTTAGATGATTCAGCTCCGGTTCCTTTCCAAAAAGTAGTTCAAAAGGAGTTCGCCCATTGAGTATCCGAGTGGGTATACGATTATTCAGATAAGCCAACGTAACAACACAATCTCTCCAATAATTTGTTGGGATAGATGCTTGGAACTTTAGCCCACGTGCAACTTCCAAAAGATAGCGGTGTTTCCACTCCACTACCCCATTATGTTGTGGGGTGTAAATGCAAGAGCTTTCATGCAAGATGCCATGGGATGAGAAAATTGAAGTGCAATCATGGTTAAAAGTTCTCTCCCATTATCGTATGGAACCACCGAATAGATTTTCCGAACTGATTCTTGGATAAGGTAACAAATGTTCTTAAGTGAGAGGAAACTTAACCTTTTGACTGCATCAGAAAAACCCAGGTGGCGCGAGAGTAATTGTCCACAATTGTAAAGAAGTAACGAGACCCATCACGATATGTTGTATGGTAAGGTCCCCAGACATCCGCATGAATTAATGAAAGAATGTCATGGGCACGAGGATTGCTAGATGAAAAAGGGGTATGAGATTGTTTAGCAAGAGGGCATAGGTGACATTGAGAATAAGAAAATGAAGCACTATGACCCATTCTCAAATGCATAATAAAGTTCTTATCATTGGTAGTCATGTTACACAATGATAGTTTATTCAAGGAAATGCAAGACAAATCAAAATTACTCGAAAAACTAGTCCAGAAAATAAGTCATTCAGAAATATTACCCAAACCTATCAATTTGCCAAATGCCGAAAGGGCCTGAAAAAAAAAGCAAGGGTCAGCATTGAAGAAGACTTGACATGAATTTTCTTTGCAAATTCTAGACACAAAAAGAGATTAAATTGAAACTCAAGGACATAAATGACATTTTGAAGGGTGATATGAGGACTAAATTGGTTGTTCTCATCATGTTGACATAAGTGATATTTCCATTTGGTAATTGCATGAAAACATGAAAATGATATGGTCACTCCTTGAGTCAATTATCCATGCCTTTCTTGAAATAGAATTTACCAAGCAATGAGAGATACTTGAAAAACTCCCTCATTTGTTGGAAGTGTCCAACTTTTGTAACATTTGCATAAGTTGTTGATACGCCCATATGTAATAAGCCGATCAGCACTTTGACAAGTGGCTCTAGTGACTTGATAAGCTGCTAAAAATTCCTTCTTTTTCCCTTTTTCTCCAAGTTTTCCATGCAATTTCCAACAATTATCAATTTTATGATGTGGCCTTTGCAATAGTCGCGAAATGATTTTCCTTTCCCCTTTGGATTTTGCCCATAGTTCTTTGACGATGTGGCAAAAATCTAGCCGTTCAGTGCCTTAATCGTGGACTCGTGTCCACTGCCTAATCCATTACATATTCGGCCCTTGTGGACCATATGATCTATGCGCACAATTTGGGCCGCTCGTTTCGTCCCTCTTGAGGGAACGATTCTCTCTACCGAACCCTGGTGCCCTTCTTCATTCTCTCTTGGCTTAGAGTTTTTGTGCCTAATTCTCACCGTTCACCACGGGCTACAAGGGCGATGCTTTCGTTGCCTCTTGCATGTTCTGGCAACACGAATCGTTGGCTCTCCTTTTGAATAGCCAACTGAAAAATTCCGCCGATCAGTGGGACTAGATCCATGGCCAAAATCTGTGAATGACAAGTAAGATTCATTCAATATCAAGAGAAATCGAGTGACTTTCCCTTTCCTTGATAGATCAGTACTGGTTAAGTGCTATTTCTAGCCCCTCAAGTTTTTCTCCAGCCACTTCGAGATCATTTTATAGTGACGATAGCTTGTTGAAGCAAGTTGTGACCATCATATTCATTTGCTTGAGCTCGCTGAGTTCCTGCATGAGAGAAAATATTTTTGCCCAATCCAATTTACCATACAGTTCTTTGATATTATCCCACATGTTTTTCACGTCCTTCATCAATGGAAGTCTGGCCGCGACCTCTAGAGAGATGTAATTGCCGATCCATGTACAGACAAGTTGATTGCATTTTCTCTAGTGTTGGGCCAAACGCTCGTTGCATGGAATTGGGACGGCTCCGTCGAGGAAGCCGTCTTTGTCCTTCGTCACAAGAGCTCGTCGGAATTCTTGCGACCACCTAGAATAATTCTCTCGGCCTCGGACGGCGATTAATACGAACAGGGGTCGCTGTTCCAAACGACCGGTGACGGCTACGTTTGGATACAAAAAGACTTAGGGGGTGAAAATCCCGAGTAGGGATTTGTTCCCATACTCGGATTACTCGACCCGGTTCCTTACCCCGCATTGAAAAACCGGGTAGGAATTTGTTCTCATACCCGGTTCGTTTGACCCAGCTTGCCCGTCCCGCATTCGTTTGATCCGATCCGATGGCCATTCTTGCCTTGTTTGGTACCGGTGGGCTGCCATTGGGTCGTGCAAAGCTTTGTTGGCCCTAAATCCCCGTGATTATGTGTTTGGGCTCACCCAAAAAACCATGGATTTGGCTACATCCGAAAAGGTAGCCACTTGTAAGGATGGCCCGCAATGGGCTGGCCCGACATGGGTTGCCTAGATTTGACTAAGCCAGAAAGGGTTGCCAATCCACATGTTGGGCCTGAACAATTTGCTCTTGAGTCCTAGGAACCTCAACAGTGGGGATCAGATCCTTGACTTCTAACGTCTAAGGTGTGACTTCTTCCTGGGATTGCTCATTAGAGGCCGATGATAAGTTTTTGGTCATGAAGGTAGTTAAAAAAATTCCCTTGTTCATTTCTTTCTCCGTAACCGATTTCTACACCAGAGGAATAACTTTGTTTCGCGGGTTTTGAGTTCCTTGGTAGGCAATTGGCTAGAGTTAACGAAATCCAAAAATAGGAGCTTGTATGCTTTGATACATCAAAAGTAAATAAAGAAGACCAGGAAGACAAGGGAAATCAGGAATGAAGAGGACAAAGCTTAGGGAAAACTTTTGTATTTCTCTTCAATACAAGATTCTGTAGATATAGTACAAGATGTACATAATAAATGGAAATAATGTATTCTATGAATCAATTCAAATCTCAATCTAATCCCTAATTGATTTAGTGCACAATCATAATCCGAATGGATCTTAGATAGTATATTTCAAGCATATCTTCCAACAAGTACAAACCAATGGAGAGCAGGTGAAAGATTCCCTTCTTAGACTACACTGACAATAGCTTTCAACCGACCGCTAGTTGTCTTCTGATTATTACTTTCTATTGCTTCTATTCATTGGCATGTGGATAGGGAATGAAAAATTACATTATAAAACGATCCTTATAAAGTAATGTTGCTTGATTTTTTTAGTATGCACTGGATATGGTTACACGGACTATTTTTAACGTTTAGCCGATAAGAAAGTAAAAGAAACCGTCTCATATTCAAAACACTCAAGTTTGTTATATCACTTTTTAAATAAAAATTGGGTACTAATCTTTATAACTGCAAATGTGCCTATGTTTTTCCCACAGTGGGACCGTTATAATTAATCATTTAGATCGTATGTATCTACACGGTTTATGCACCACTCTCGCCTATTATGGGCGATGAAGGTTACCAAACCGCGAGATTCTATTGATCTATTAACAAATTCGTGCTGCACTTGGTAGTTGGTGCATCGTTAATTTTTCCGTCTTAGAACCGAAGTGTCTCAATGTTCAAATAAATTATTCATAATTTGGCAAAAGTAAAGCAATAATATACAATAATACCATATATTCGTTGAATGGCATTGTTTCTTTCACTGATAAATATGCAGATGACAAAACGTTTGATGGGTATCAGTTTCATCTTTCGATCTATCAGCCATGAAACCCCAAATCAAAGGGAAGGGAAGTTTGGAATAGCTGTCCGAACAGTACGATCTAATGTGCAGGATGGGTCATACTATAAATCATTGAGTGTAAAACTCTTTTCGAAAGGAAATGACTTCTAGAGCGTTTCTTTGAAATATTCTAGAAACATTCTAATTCTAATCGAAGAGAAAGACACAATAGTAAGAGGTTGGAGGAACTTTCCATGCAAGGCATCAAGAATTCAATAGAATTACTCTTTGTTTCGTATTCCCTCTCTCCCTCTCTCTCTCTCTCTCTCTGTTTTTTTTTTGATTTGATCGTTCCACTTGGACAAATTACACGCTTTGAACGAAAAAACTCTTAGCATACCTTGTTAATATAGATACTGTTGACACCTAAATTTTAACGGCCCGTTTAGTCATTTATCGCATTAAAAATTAGGGTTTAATTTTATAGCATATAGATTTAGGTGCATTTTATTTTAATTTGCATTTTATTTATTGGACCAAATATGGATTTGGTCAAATTAGTTGGATTAAGCCCACGAAGCGAGTAAGTTGGCCCAAGCCCATGTTTTTTTATTAAATCAATTATCTCGTGGGAAATTGAGATTTTATGCGATATTACGGTAGTTTTTGGAATCGGGTTGCAATCTTATCTTTGGTCTTTAGATGATAAGATCGTTGGGAATATTAAGGAGATAAGGAAATAAGAGGATTTGGAGTGATCGGGAGGTTATAGGTTATCTTCGTGTATATTGAAAAAAGCGAGAGAAAATATTCTACGAAGATCACCTATTTTTACCTATAAAAGCAATCGTGTATGGTGAGAGGAAAAGGGGGGGCTTTCCTAGGGTTTTCGTTTGGGGGATCAAGGAAGAAAACAAAAAATGAAAAGTGAAGATAAAAACCAGAAGAAAGTACAATTGGCGTGGGGTGAGGAGACGTTTATCGTTCATCATCTTCCTCACCCTTGCTGCCTGAGTTTGCAACTGTGACACGCCATCCCGACGGTCGCCGGTGCACCTCCGCCATCCTTCCACCGAGCCACCACCACAACGCCGAGCCTCGCCGCGCCCAGCCACCGCAGCTCGTGCACCGCGAGGCCGCCGCTGCACCTCCGCCTCGACTCCCGATCCGATGCCGCCCCGACGTCCCCGCCGACCCGCGCCGCTCGCCGCCTTGAAGCCAACCACAACCGCCGCGCGCCCGAGTCGTCGACGCGCCAGATCCCGCGACCCGCCCCGATTGCGACCAGACGCCGCGCCCCGCCGACGCTTCCCTCCCGCTCGCCGTTGCTACTCGAGCCGCGCTAGCCGGGTCGCGCTGCTCCCTCGCCCGCGAGCTTGCGTCGGGTCCGCCCAGTGAGCCACGGCCGCCGACCCCGCCGCGCTTGCACCGTCGAGCACCACCGTCGCTACCTTCGCTCTCTCCGTGGTCCGTAACCTTGCCCGCCGCGAACGACAGGCCACCGTGACGCTGCCCCCAGTCGCAACGCCGCCATTGCTGTCTCTTCGCCCGTGCCACCCCTGTCCCGCCTGACCCGCGACCAGCCGTGCCCTACCGCCGCCCTTGCCGGAGTTCCCCTTGCCGAACCGATCAACCGGGCTGCCTTTGGAGACCCACGGTTACACGTGGAAAAAAAAAAAAAAAAAAAAAGGAAAATCAATTAGGTAGTTTTTCTTTTTTATTTACTTCATATTATTTTTTATGTTAGTTTCATTTATTTACTTTTTTTTAGTAGGATTATTCCTGAATGAATGGTTGAGATTTTGACAATGAGCCTACCTCTGAAATTAGGGATTGACGGTCCGATTTTCGCGCCCGAAATCCGACTCGTAATCCCTTATAAAAATCGATAATCCAATCTCAAGTCCGAGATTCGATTTGCGATTTAATTTAAAATTGGCCAACCCGATCTCATGCGCGAGATATGGTTCATCGATTTTTAGATATCAATCTTATCTTGTTTGATTTCATGTTGTTAAGTTGGTTGAGTCAATCTTATTTTTGTAAAAAAATCCAAAAAATATTTGAGTTAGGATTAGATTTGCTTTAGAATATTTCCTGTGTTAAGGTTAAAATTGCAATCTTATTCAAAGTTTTAAATAAGAAAATCCAAAAAAATGTTGAATTAAGATTAGGTTTGGTTATTATCTCTTATATTTAAAATAAGAATTTTATTTTGAATCATGGAAAAGAAAACCAAAAGAAAAAGCACATTCATTTAGGATGTTAGTTTTATTTGAATTGCGTGTGAAAATTTTAATTTCAAAATTAATATAAAAACACAAAAAAATCATCATGCATATATCATATTGAATTAGGACATTCTTTGCACGTCATTGCATGTTAGGATTGCATGTTTATTAATTATAGGTAGATAATCTCTCCTAGATAAATTGCATGTTTTGTTAAGAAAATAAAAATGTCAATGTTATATAGAATTAGGTTCATGAAATGCACGTCATTTATTGACTGTTGTTAGATTCATTTAATTATAAATTGACCGTCATTAGATTAGGTCATTTAATAAATGTCGCGTGACATATAGCTCGCATATTAAATTATATGTCGCATGTCATTTTAGTTGAAATAATTTTGTACGTCATTGCATTGCATTGCACGTCATTAAAATTAAGTCATTTTGGTTAATTTAGATTGCATATTTAACAATTGCATGTTCATTAAGAGATCATAAAATTTTTATTCATATGTTTAGGACATGTTGCCATGCCATATCATTTCATATTAGATTAAAAGTATTGCATTGCATATGGATTATAGTCTCGTTTTAATAAGTGAAAACAAAAAGAAAGAAATTGTGTGTTAATTAGAAACCATATCTAGGATTGTTGATGTGGATTTTAATTTAACACCGCAGATGCTTTCTGCTTTGAGGTAAGTTCTACATCATTTAATTGCTTTCTTGGGTGTTAAATTGGTGGTTTGCGCACCTTGCATGAACACCTCACATGTTAGGGAAATAGATTTAAAATCAATCCAAATTGTTTGCCAAACATTTTTCAAAATAAAAAGAAAGGTACCGAAAGGGCGTTAGAGAAATCTAACGTAACCAAGTCCCCGTACTTTAGTCTCTCGGGTTCGTAGGAGTAAAGTAAATCTCCGTTACTTTACTAGGGTTTCTAATCGACCCACCAAAAATAGATTAGTGGCGACTCCTAAGTTAAAATTCAATTGCATGTTAACAATTCAAACCTAAGTCGCGAATTGGTATGGGCTTGGGAGAGCCCGAGTTAAGTCTAGGCTTAACAATCCATTAGCCAAACCATAGGCTCACCCGAAAAATTTGGTCGCGACAGATACCTTACAATGGGCATGTTTTTCAGCTATTCGCCGATATGGACAATGCCTGTACTTTTAACACTCAACAAAGCAGCACAAGCAGCAGCAGCAGTGAAGTCATCATACGAATTTACCCTAACATGCTGCACGCAACGCTTAATACATAAATCACACAAGAAGCTACATAATTTTTATGCATGAATCAGGCAAAGGTACATGATTATTCAGGGTAAATTCACTGTTATACTCGATGATCATCACAAAGCACCGAAACAAGAAAAAAGGTAAATGGTTGAATGAAAACCGAGCAAACCTCAAAATTCCTGTTTTCTCTCTAGCCAGCCATGTATTGCTTAAGCTGACTTTTCCTGCTTAGCTGCAGTATCCTCGAGCTTCTCCTTCTACTCTCCACTCTGGACCCAAAAACAACCACGTCAACAAAAATAATTGGAAGTAGGAAGAGCAGAAATACTATCCGACGAGGCCTCACTTGGTGAATTTCTGGGGGAACGTGGGCCAATTGCTGCAAAAGAGAGAACGGCTTCAAGAACAGAATCCTATGCAATCTTCTCATCTCCACAATAGAAAATTTCAGCATAAATCAGCCGACATAGGTTCATGTTGCAAGTTCCTCTATTCTATGAAAAACAAAATCATGTTCATGACACAATGCCGCACGCTTGTTCTCAAAATGTGGCTGAAAGGGCAGAAGTTCATGCCAATATCGAGAAAATATTGGCGACGCTAACGCAACAAATAGAAGGGCCACAAGGATGCGACACGTGTCGAAGCGGGGCCCTAATTTCAGACTCTTTCTTCTCTCCTCTGTACGCTCAGTCTCTCTCCTCTCTCTCTCTTCTCGTCTCTCTCTCTTCATTCCAGAACGCATTTCTGGCTTCCGCTCCGGCCCCTTCTGCTATCTTCGTGGGGCCGCAGCACTCGCCGTTGAGGAAGTCAGGGACGGAGCCCGACGCAACGGGCCCGGCGGCAGCAGCGGCCGCGTCGACGAAGGGCTTTAGAGGGACTCGCACGTGGCGGCCGGCGAGGGGTTGGCAAGTGCACGTCCATGTCGCACGCGACGCACACGGCGGCGGCGTCGGCCCTCCACGCGAAGGCTGCCGGCGTGCCCTCACACGCCTCGCACATCCACGCACGCTTGTGGCGGAAGGCGAGCTTGTTGGCGCCATGGACGGCGGCGTTGCAGGCCAGGCAGAGGAAAGCCGCGTCCGCCTCGCAGAACGCGGTGGCTTTGGCGGACCTGCAGTTGTCGCAAGGACTGGCGCTGGCCTGCCGCCCTCCTCCGAAGCTCTTAGCCGCCGCAGTTCCACCGAAACCCCTCGTCCGCCGTTGCCAAATGGCTTTGCTGGAATCGCTGAACAAGTGAACAGCTCCTTTGTTGCTCTTGCTAGTGCCGTGGGTCTGAGAGAGCGTGCAGGGGAGAGGAGAGAGAGAGGAGAGAGAGTCTGAGCGTGCAGAGGAGAGAGAAGAAAGAGTCCGAAATTGGGCCAGTCTGAACACGTGTCGCATCCTTGTCATCTTTCTTATTTGTTGTGTTGGGCCCTCAGACGTAGCCAATGTTTTCTCGCCAAAATATCAGGAGTGCCTTGACTTGATAGATGGAATTCTGGGCAGATACTAGAGGCTGAAGTATTGTTCAACAAGAAAGGCAAAATTGAAAGAAACCTTTATTAGCTGCTCTGCATCTTCCAAAATATTTCTCGCACTTGTGAGGAATTTTATTAGAAAGGGCATTCTCATACCACTGTACATATATTAATATCATGAAAGAAAATAACATCAGCTAGAATAGTACTGATATTCTTGAAAATACTTGCCTAAACATATATTATTGACAAGAAAACTCGTAAATCATCCCATTCCATTATTGTGTATAGATTTTTCTTGCAACATTCAATTGACGTGATGTTTGTATATATGGAAGCTTACAATTTGAACTTTTCACGATAAAATTCTATTGCAAAATAATTTAATTGACATTGGGAAATAGAACTAAAGAAAATATGATGAAAAAGGTCATTATATTTTTCTTGTTTAAAATGGTACTGTTCTTGACTCCAAAGCATGCTTATAATATTTGTCGTTAAAATTAAAAATCAACTTATTGATTGTGCATAAGTCAACGATCAAATGTTGCAATTATAGAATCTACGAAAACTTATTATTTGAATCTTGCAAAGATCGGAATCTTTTTTAGGTGAAATCACATTGACTCAACTGTCTTATTTTGATCTCTAACAAATAGACAGCTATTTACAAGAGGAAATATGTTGGAGAAATCTTCTTGAAGTGTTTTGAAGCTGACAAATTGTTTCCATCAGTCTAGTCTGAAGACCTGCGGACAGCCAGATGCAAGACTCAAAGTCTATCCTCATTGACAGTCTCTAATCCGTTGAAGAAAGGTTATCCAGAACTGGGTGTTTCGTTAAGGGTATGACCTTATCAACTGGAGAAGATCTCGTGGCTGGAAAAGACATAACGGAATTCTTTGATTGATCGAGATTGAATCGATGATTGAAGATTCGATGATTGACTGAATATTCTTGGAAGGTTCTACTTATGGAAACCGAGATCCTGATTGTATGGGCGAACATGATTGATGGGCTATCAACACGTTCCTTTAATAGCTCGAATTATCTTCTTAATTGATTCCGTCCAACGGGTAGATTGGAGGATTTCATTTGGTAAGTGCCAACAGGTATGATGTCATAAAGGAGTATATAAGGAAGACGTTCTAAGTTGTTCAAGGTGTGCGCGATAAAAAAATTCCAAAGTCTGAAAGCTTCTAGTTGTTTAGACAATTTTCTTTGAGCGAAATATTGTATTCAAAAGAGAGTCTATATTTGTGAGAAACCTTGAGGAGGTGTGGTAGAACATCTACACTTTGTGGAATCAAGGGAAAGCTGTGGTGTAACTTCTCTTTTGTTCATAGTGGAATCCAGCCGGTGGGGCTGTCGGTGCGGAAGAGTGGACGTAGGTTTGGAATAAGCCGAACCACTATAAACCTTGTGTTTAATTTTCTCTCCCTTACTCTCTTTACCTTGATCGTATTTCATTTTGTTAATCTAGAAAGAATTTTCTTTCTATCGCTTGCCAAGAATCGCTTCCGTATCTCGATAAATTGTTTATGCACCTATTCACCCCCCTCTAGGTGCTCATATTAGCTATCTCAATTGGTATCAGAGTTCGTGTGCTCACTTTGTTTGAAGTGTTTTACTTCAGAGTAAAAGATCCATGGCTAGTATGTTGGCTCCAGGGCTGGCAGAAGGGCAAAGCAACACGAGAGCACCTTACTTTGATGAAAAGGACTACAACATATGGAAGAACAATATGAAGGCGTTCTTAAGATCAAAGGATCCTCTGGAATGGAACGTTGTAGAAAAAGGAATCATTCCTAAAGCTGCATCTGTCTCAGAAAGAGGAAAGGACACTGTTGAGTCGAGCGAAATGAGTCAGGAAGAGAAAATCAAGAGACAAGCTCTTGATGCAAAAGTAATTTATTCTTTATATTGTGCTTTATCACCTACTGAATATAATAGAATATCTTCTTGTGATACAGCCAAAGAAGTTTGGGATAGATTACACATTACTTATGAAGGAACCAATCGAGTGAAAGAGACTAGAGTCAATATACTCCTCGGTCAATACGAAGCCTTCAGGATGAAATTGGGAGAATCTATAACCGACATGTTTAGTCGCTTTTTACGATATCGTGAATGGTCTTGAAAACCAAGGTCAACCAATTTTGATCCCATGAAAGTGAACAAGCTCTTTGCGTGGACTCTCCAAGGATTGGAATCACTTAAAGACCTCAATCGAGAGACCCAAAGAATCATGCCACTATCGCCGATGAATTGGTTGGGACCCTTCGTCTTATGAAGTGGAACGAATCAATGAAGACGAAGATCCTAAAGGTAAGAAATCTATTGCATTAAATTCAATGATGATTCTGATGTTGCAGATTCTGAAGACGATATGGACGATGAGGAGCTTGCTCTCATGATAAGAAGATTCAGAAAGCTGAACAGAAAAGGAAGAAGATTCAATCCAAAGAAACAAAGTTTTCAAAAGCAACAAACCAAGTCTGCTAAAGATGATGAATCAAACAAAGATATGGTCTGCTTTGAATGTAAGAAAAAGAGACACATCAGACCCAACTATCCTCTTCTAAGGAAGAAGAAAGGAAAAACTGAAAAATATCGAAAAGCTCTCAAAGCAGAAACCTGGAGTGATACGGAGTGTGAAGATAATGATGATGATTATGCCAACATATGTCTAATGGCACAATCGGATTCAGAATCAAACTCCGAGACCGATTCAGATTCAGAAAGTGAATTCGAGGTAAGTAACTTCAAAATCCTTATTAAAGTTTCAAAATACATTGATGAATTATGTTTTAGTCTTAAGAGTTCTCTTAAAAGAATTTCCGAACTCAAAAAGGAAAATTCTACTTTAGAACAACAAGAGAATGTTTTGGAAGAAAAAGTGAAATGCTTAGACCAGAATATTTCTTCTCTAAAAGAAAATAAAGATAATCTTTTAAAAGAAAATGCATTTTTGAAAAATGACATTTCAAATATTTCCAAAAGATTTTCTCTAGGATCTGAAAAGCTGAAAAAAATACTTTCTGTTCAAAGACCTTATTTCAATAAATCAGGTTTAGGAATGACTGCTGAAACTATTCCTTTAATCGATTTTCCTAAAGTAAAAGAAAGAATCAAACAAATACCCTCAAGAAATGCTTACAAAAATCATTTTGAAAGGACCTTTGTAAGACCAGTAGGTCGCAATGCACTTAGATGTTCAAAATGCAATAGTGCAGATCATTTTGAGAAAGAATGTCCTATGGTATGGAGACCTGTTAATAAAGTCTGGGCAAAAATCGTATATCAGACTAACTCAAAAGGACCCAAGAAAATATGAGTACCAAAGAAAGCTTGAGTCTCTTTTTAAATGCAGGTCACTATCAAGAAAAAGGTGAAATGGTACCTGGATAGTGGATGCTCAAGACACATGACAGGAGATTCAAATTGCTTCATAAAGCTTATTCAAGCGAATGGTGGAAAAGTTTCTTTTGGAGGAAATTGCAAAGGAAAATAGTAGGCTTTGGAACTAAAGATTGAAACCTCACAATAAGCAATGTTTCTTTAGTTGAAGGACTCAACTACAATCTGCTCAATGTCAGCCAGCTTTGTGGTCCCGGTTTCAAAATCTACTTTCAAGAGGGAATATGTTTTGGAACCAGTAAAGACTCTACTCAGTCGTTTATGGGTCGAAGACATGGAAATATCTACCTATTGGATGTAAAACCAGATGAATCACAGTGTTTAATCTCAATACAAGATGAAGCAAGTTTGTGGCACAGAAAGCTTGGACACATCAATATGAAGCATATAGCCAAAATTTCAGCAAAGAAGCTTGTTCGTGGTCTACCCAATTTATCATACCAAAAGTCTGATCTATGTACACCATGCATATTGGGAAAACATGTAAGAAATTCCTTCAAACCAATAAATCAAGTTTCCACTAATCGTGTACTACAGCTTCTGCATATGGATCTCTTTGGACTAACCATAACTCAGAGCATTGGAGGTAAGAAATATTGCCTAGTAATTGTGGATGACTACTCATGATTTACTTGGGTATATTTCCTAGCAAGTAAGTCTGAAACTTTCTCTTACTTTGAAAAATTTGCTAAAAAGGTTCAAAACGAAAAGGGATATGCTATTTCAAGTATTAGAATAGATCATGGAGGTGAATTTGAAAATCAAGATTTTGCAAAGTTTTGTGATAAATCTGGTTTTCAGCGTATGTTCTCTTCTCCATATACTCCAGAGCAAAATGGAGTTGTGGAAAGAAAGAATAGATCGCTTCAAGAAATGGCAAGAACTCTCTTAATTGAAAGCAACATCTCTTCACGTTTTTGGGCTGAAGTAATCTTTACAGCATGTTACATTATTAATAGAATTTTTCTAAGGCCTATTCTAGAAAAAACCCCCTATGAATTATTCAAAGAAAAGAAGCCCATCGTTTCTTATTTTCATGTATTCGGATGCAAATGTTCTATACTGAAAAATGCAAATGATCGAGTTGGTAAGTTTGAAGAAAAGTCAGATGAAGGCATCTTCCTTGGATATTCAACCTCTAGCAAAGCGTACAGAGTCTACAACAAGAAGACTCAAACAGTGGAAGAATCAATGAATGTCAAATTCGAAGATTCTACACAAAATGAATCCATTCAGATACATCTCGAAGAGACTGAACCTGCTCCAGACTCTACAAAGTCTAAATCTCAAGAAGCAGCTCAGACTTTAAAGGATCAGCAGCAAGTGACTATCAAAAAATCAAGCGAAGAAAGTGATCATCAATCTGACAAATTATCCAGCAACTGGAAGCATAAGTCCAGTCATCCCAAAGATCTTATCATTGGCGACATCAATGAAGGAATTCGCACAAGATCCAAACAGCGCGAAGAATCTAGTCTTTGTGGCTCTTATTTCGAAATAGAACCCAAGAGCATAGAAGAAGCTTTATCCGATGAAAGCTGGATTGAAGCTATGCAAGAAGAACTCGAGCAATTCAAAGCATCAATGATGTCGGGAATTGTCTCCAAAACCAAAAGGTAAATTTGTCATTGGAGCTAAATGGTTTTCAGAAACAAGATGGACGAGAAAGGCAAGATCGTAAGAAACAAAGCAAGACTCATGGCCAAGGGATACACACAAGAAGAAGGGATCGACTATGACGAGACTTACGCACCAGTAGCAAGGTTAGAAGTAATTCGTTTATTACTTGCATTTGCTTGTCACAAAAATTTCAGGTTATTCCAAATGGATGTCAAAAGTGCTTTCCTAAATGGATTTATCCATGAGGAAGTTTATGTGGAACAACCACTGGGTTTGAAGACCCAAGGAAACCAGACTCGCATTCGAGACTCAAAAAGGCCCTATACGGTTTGAAACAAGCACCTCGAGCTTGGTATGACAAGCTTAAGAAAGTTTTTAATTCGAAATGGTTTTGTTAAAGGTAAAGTAGACACTACTCTTTTTATTAAAAGAGAAAGCAAAATTTTTCTGCTTGTTCAAATATATGTCGATGATATTATTTTTGGATCCCCTAATGAAAGTCTACGCAAGAAATTCTCTAAGACTATGCAGGATGAATTTGAAATGAGCATGATGGGTGAGTTAACCTTCTTTCTTGGACTTCAAGTAAAACAACTAAAGGAAGGAACTTTTATTCGTCAAGAAAAATATGCTAATGATCTTGTCAAAAGTTTGACTGGACAATTGCAAAAAGACGACATTCCAATGTCAAGTGCCTTGAAGATACACAAAGATGAAGAAGGAAAGTAAGTCGATCAGAAGCTATACAAGAGTATCATTGGCTCACTTCTTTATCTTACTGCTTCTAGACCTGACATTTTGTTTAGTGTTTGCATTTGTGCTAGATTTCAAGAAGATCCTAAAGAATATCATTTAAGTGTTGCAAAGCGTATTATCAAATACATTGCTTCAACTTCAAGCATCGGCCTATGGTATCCTAAAAAGGGAGACTTTACTCTTCTTGGATACTCAGACGCAGATCTAGCCGGTTGCAGAGTTGATAGAAAGAGCACCTCGGGAACCTGTCAACTACTTGGAGGCAGGACGGTGTCTTGGTTTTCAAGAAAACATAGTACAGTATCTCTCTCTACAGCAGAAGCAGAGTATGTAGCTCTTGGAAGTTGTTGTTCACAAATTCTATGGATAAAGCAACAGCTAAGAGACTTTGGAATTGAAGACTCATGCACAGAGATTAATTGCGACAACACCAGCGCTATCAATCTCACCAAAAAACCAATTCTTCACTCAAAAGTAAAGCATATAGAGATTCAATATCACTTCATCAAAGACCATGTTCAGAATGGAGAAATTTCGATTCAGTATGTTGATTCAAAGAACCAATTGGCGGATATATTCACAAAGCCCTTGGAGAAAAATCAATTTGAAATCATTCGCTCCAGACTCAACATATTAAGGTTTGAAGAAGTTAAAGTCTAGAGACTCTCAGACTCAGACAAACAAGACCTTGACTGTAAGTTACTCTCTCTCTCTCTCTCATATTATCTTGAAAATGTACGATCGTCGAACCGTGTCTTTTTATTGCTATCTTTAATCAGCGTAATTACTGCATCGTTTCCTTTTTCGAAAAAGAAGTTCTTTTTTTTAAATGACTATTTTCGCGGAAAAAGGACAGTTTTTTTTAAAAGGCATCTTTTTATTTCTGACGATTCGCATACATCTCAAAAACCCTAAAAAGCACCGATCCTCCATTCCTGTTTTTATCTCCTGCCTAATCTTCGAAAACGTTGTCATTTTTCTTGGGGAAGTTAAGCAAGGAATCTCTCAAAGTGCGAGAAAATGTCTTCTTCAAGAAAGTCATCAAGGATCGCAGCGGGGACCACGGCGGATTAATGAGGGGCCTACGCACTTCGATCTTACCGAAGAAGAAGTGTCTCCAGATCAGCGACAGAGCCCACAACACTCTCAACCGCGTCATTCTCCTCCTCCTAGTCCTCAAGGCGTTGATCATCAACAAGAGGAAGAAATCATTGAGGATGCAGATCCAGTAAGAGCTCAAAAGCCCGCTTTTATTTATAAGCTGTATCGTGCATTAAAAGGAAGTCTTACTCCCTTGAACTATGTCGATGATTTTCTTAAAGACAAATGATATGGGAACGAATATATCTTTTTGCGAAAAATGGAAAGTTTGGGAATTGCTCGACAAGGGGTGGCTGAGGAAACCCTTGCGAATATCCCAAGTGATCCTCATGATTGGGGACCGAATCCTGTAGATGGGAATGATGATGACAAGTTGTGCAGCCAATTTCAACCGAGAATGGGTGTTGCGGTAAAAAGTCGAGGAAAAATGGGAGATTTGTTCAGATCGAAGGAACAAAAGGATTTGCACTCGAAATTGCTGAAGCGTGGGGTAATAAACCCTAGGAGTGTGGATTTTGATTTTCTGGATCTTTGTGAATGTGAAACTGGGGAAAAGTTCGGTTATCTTCAGCTTGAAACGTTCGCTCCGACACTACAAGGCCTATGCTGAACTAACCGCATATTTCTATTCAAATCTTAGCTTTTTGGATGCAAATAGATTTTCTTTCAGTGTCAAAGATCAAGACTATGTTGTGGATATGAATATGCTGGCGGATGTGTTAGGAGTTGAAAGAGGAAGATATCAACCGATCAAAGTTTCCATTGCTCGGGCCACACTGGAACTTGTGAAGGATAGGAGAACAGAGGAGAAGATCACCTACCTAAGGATGAGTGCATTCAATATCTTGCTTCACAAGATTGTAATCAATTGCCTTCGACCTAAATCAACCTCTAAGATTGATGTTTCAAGTTCGAGGCAAAGTTAATGTATGCCATCCTCACTGGGAAAATGTTTTCTCTCCCTCACATTATCATGTTTCACATGTATAGAGCGATGATGAAAGACAGAGGTCAACTCCCTTACCCAAGCCTTGTGACGAAGTTATTCCGACATCTAAATATTCAGCCTCCGCAAATCTTCTGTGTTCGATCGTGCAATCATATGGTGGTAGGACTGAAGATGGTGACCAAAATGCGTACGGAAGGAATTGAACAAGGAGTTGGAGAAATTCAATGAGAAGACTCCGGTCGAGCTCATCAAACCTCTTCTTCAAAAAGGAAAGGAAAGGAGCCCTTTGTTGCTTCAAAAACGAAAAGAAGAGCTCTTATTGTGGAAGATGATGAAGATGATGACCTTACCATTTCAGCCATAGCTTTGAAAAAGCTAAGTCGTACTGTTCCAGAATCAATGGAACAGCGTGAGACAGAAGAAGATGAAAGAGAAGGTCAAGAAAAGGAGAGAGAAGAAGAAGAAGCAAGAGAAGAAGAAGAGAAAGAAGAAGAAAGAGCAGTTGGCGAAAAAGAAACAGAGGAGGAAAGATCTGGAAAAGAAAGAAGAGAAGAAGGAGAACCTGAGGAACACTCTTCTCCACCTGTAGGCATGGAAACAGGGGGAGATCAAGAGAAAGGAAAGAAGTCCTCATATCCTGATGCAAGTGAAGGAGTCAGTCACTCTCCTGCAGACCCGGAGGACGTTTATGCCTCTCAATTTCCAAAAGAAGGTCATGAAGTTTCATCACCAAACCTCCAAGATTATTCTGATATGCCATCATCTACAGAACATGCTGAAGCTAGTATGCAGACCGACAGCTCAGCCGATTTTCGCAGAATTCTTGATATTCTCTTGGAGATGCGCGGTCAAATTTATGCCTTGGGATGCGAGGTTCAAAACTTGCAAAATGCTGGTCAAGTTTCTTCAGTGTCATTACAAGATCATATCCAAGCCCTCTTTGTTCAGATTCAGGTCAATGCCAAGGGTGAGGAGATTGCTCAACTGAAGGAAGACTTGAAAAGGCTGGAAGGGATCGTTCAGTCCATGGGAGATTTCCAGCTTGTCCGCAGTTCCCAAGCAATCTTGACTTCACTCCATTTCATCTTAACCTTTTTTTTTAATGCCGACAAAAAGGGGGAGAAGTGCAAGATTTGAATCAAAACTTTGAATTTTTAATCGTTTGGATTGTTTAATTTGGATTAATGTTTGACTTTAATTTTCTGTCTGGAAGTGTATGGATTTGGATTTGGATTTGACTGCGATTGATATTGATATCTTATGATTGGCTTTATAGCTTTATCTTATTCAAGACTAACCTATTTTCCGTGATTGCAAATTCTAGTGTTATTCATTTAGCCATTTATCTCTATAAGATATGCATATGTGTTTGAGAAATGTTTTGCAGGTCAAAGTTGTCCAAATCTCGGGGAAAGTTTTGTCACCATAAAAAGGGAAGATTGTTGGAGAAATCTTCTTGAAGTGTTTTGAAGCTGACAAATCATTTCCATCAATCTAGTCGAAGGTTTGCGGACTCGCTATTTAAAGTCTAAAGACTGCGGACAGCCAGACCCAAGACTCAAAGTCTATCCTCATTGACAGTCTATAATCTGTTGAAGAAAAGTTATCCAGAACTGGATGTTTCGTTAAGGGTATGACCTTATCAACTGGAGAAGATCTCGTGGCTGGAAAAGACATAACGGAATTCTTTGATTGATCGAGATTGAATCGATGATTGAAGATCCATTGATTGACTGAATATTCTTGGAAGGTTCTACTTATGGAAACCGAGATCCTAATTGTATGGGCGAATAGGATTGATGGGCTATCGACACGTTCCTTTAATAGCTCGAATTATCTTCTTAATTGATTCCGTCTAACGAGTAGATTGGAGGAATTCCTTTGGTAAGTGCCAACGGGTATGATGGCATAAAGTATATAAGGAAGACGTTCTAAGTTGATGTGCGCAATAGAAAAATTCCAAAGTTTGAAAGTTTCCAGTTGTTTAGACAATTTTCTTTTAGCGAAACATTGTATTCAAAAGAGAGTCTATATTTGTGAGAAAACTCCGGTGTGGTATAACATCTACACTATGGAATCAAGGGAAAGCTATGGTGTAACTTCTCTTTTGTTCATAGTGGAATCCAGCCGGTGGGCTGTCAAGATTGTCGGTGCGGAAGAGTGAACGTAGACTTGGAATAAGCCGAACCACTATAAACCTTGTGTTTAATTTTCTCTCCCTTACTCTTTTTACCTTGATCGTATTTCATTTTGTTAATCCAGAAAGAATTTTCTTTCTATCGCTTTCCAAGAATCGCTTCCGTATCTCGATAAATTATTTATGCACATATTCACCCCCTATAGGTGCTTATACTAGCTATCTCACTTATGAGGCTTTGTTTTGGCCTTATAAAATATTATAGCATGTTCTGGCCCTTTGTGTTCCTCATCTCAACCATGAGCTCCTCGAGACACCAAGCAAAATTTGTCAACAAAATAGGAATAAAGATCCGACGCTCCTGAATGGCGTGATAGAAGTTGCAAGTAAGATCATTACCTATCACACAATTATTCCACAAAAAGCTTATTATTCAAATCTTTCAAGATAAGGTTCTATTGGAGAAAATTTAATTTGATCTAATAGTTTTGGGAAATAGAGCTAAAGAACATTCATGAAGAAAAGTTAACATATTTTTCTTATTTTCTTATTAACTCTAGACTCACTAGAAAGCATGTGCTTAATCTTTATTGAACTACCTAATTTTCTTTATTCATAAACACAATTTTTATATGTAGGATAAAATTAGGACAATTCCTTTCACATGTAGGAAAAATTTAATTGCACTTGATTTTTATCTTGTCACTTGACTCAAACTAGATTTGTAACTTGAATTGCGAAGTAAAGAAAGGAATCATTTTTCGATGAAATCACAATGACTCGATTGTCTCATTTTAATCGTGATCATTCATCGTGCTATAGCCCCGTGGGAGGTGAAGTGGTCTCAACCATTCGTTATAAGATTGTGTAGCTGCTTCAAAATCACTTTGATAACCATTTGGACCAGTATCCCTTCTTTTGCCAAATAAAATTGGGAATGATGAAAGTCTATATCCATCAACCACGTATTGGAATCCCAACCTTTGCGGGTCCAAACATCTCTCAAAGCTTCTGCCTAGCTCAAAGGTGGGTTCGTCTTCCTCATCCTTATGTTGGAGGATATACTTCTGAAAAGAATGGGATATTATTCAGCCCTTATAAGACTTCGAGCTTATAAAAATATCAGCAATATCTTCCGTCCCTTTTTCCTCGCCCCTACCCTCGAGATACCAATATCAGCAAAATTTTCCAACGAAATTGAGATAAAGTTCCAACACTATAACCTGATAGAAGTTGCAGGTAAGATCATTACCTATGAGAGAAGGATGATCATTCCTGAACACACCTGCAATCTCAAGGCCAATGTCGATGTCGAGGTGAGCGGCTAGACATCAAGGACACGAAAAGTCAAGAATACTTAATATCTTTTTCTTTTGTTCCCCAACAAAAAAAACATAAACACTACAATTCAGCAAGAGAATAAAAAAATGTAGTTAAATGAAATGATGTGAAAAAAAAATTCAAAATTTTTTTCTTTTCTTTCCTTCTCTTTTTTACTTTGTTCTTTTTCCCTAGCGCCTAGCACTAGGGGACACCCGGCCTCCCTGTGGCCAGTGGCTAGTTGCTGGAAAAATGAAGAAAAAGAAGGAAGGAGAGAAAAAAAAGAAAGACAAAATAAAAGACAAAAATCAAAAAGAATCAAAAATCAAAAAATTATTTAAATATTATTAAAAATTATCCACATTACCTCTAATGGTAACAGTAAGCGAGTTGGCATCCACGTCAATAATATCTGGCTAAAATTAGCCGAAAGGGCTAAGTTGGCAACAAAGTCAAAACATTTAGGACAAATGGGCATTAATTTAAAAGTTTTAGGACTCAATTGGTATCGCTAAAAGATTTAAGATTGAATTGGCATCAACTCAAAAGATTTATGACTGAATTGACACCATTCAAAACTAAATTGACACAAATTTAATAGGTTTAAGACTTTTTATACTTTTCCCTAACTTTTATGTGGATTTTAAAGGTCATGTCAAAAAAAAAAAGTGGGTTTTTAAAGGTGATCGTCGATTAAATGATATCCTCCTAGACCCAATTTTTAGGCCCATGGATATCGCAAACGCCTCTCAAATCTGCATTGGGATACGAAATTTAATCGGATATACAATTCCGAAGCAACGGTAACGAAGATAAAATTGGACGGTGTGGACGAGACATTGAATTTCAAATCTCGATTAGCTCGAGTAAGGTTCATCATATGTCCGGATAGACTCTTAATTTCAACCTTTTCACTTAATTTAAATCTGATGACTAATACACTTTTAAAAAAATTATCCAAACACCCGAAATTTTCATTACATTGGACACATGAATTCAAAAATTATTTTTTTTATTACTTTTCAAAATTCAGATAGTACTTGAATTCTTGACGGATTTCCAAATAAATGTTTCAGGATTATTTTCGGATGAGGACCTATGCCCTGTGCTGCACTTCCTTAGGTGTATCTGCTCTGAATTTCACTCTTAAGTTTTCCGAACATGATCCCTTCGGGGAAGTTTACAAATCTCATTTTTCAGTCCAATCTGCACCATTTTTTCAAGCCGTGGGGCATCCGCATACTTTCCAGAATCTATCAATGACTTAACGCGTAAATCCGAATTGACTGAGAGTCCAAATCTACTCACAAGTCAAGAACACATTCATTTCCCATGGCAAATCATAAGAAATTCTATTATCATCATCATCATCATCATCATCATCATCATCATCATTATAAGCAACTTATCATTGAACTGCAAAGCCGGCAACAACCCGGACATACGCAGTTCCTTATTTCCTTGATCAAACGAGACCCAGATCATCGACACCACCCCCGTTATTATGGTCAATCTTCTCGTTTGCTCACCTGCTCTGCTCATCACCATCGGATCCAAGCGCGCGACGAACATGCGATTTCGCTCTGGCCTTGTGCTACATTGGGGAATGGGACTAGCTTGGTGCCAGGAACTCTCTAGCTTCATGTTGTAATATATATTTTTATATTGTAATATATATCGGATCTAGCAATCAAATCAATGTAAAATCACTAGAGAAATAAATAATGAATAATAAAAGACAACTAAGATTTACGTGATTCTATAGTATTGATATTTACTTTATGGGAAGAGCCAATAGTAATTAATTTACTATAATCGAATAATTAAAATTACAATCACTTATAAATTTAAGTGATTTTCATATCTAAATTAAGTTTAAATGCGAAAATTACAAATAAGTAAACTCAAAACAGAAGCTTTAGGTACGGCCGAACCGAGAAGGCCGTTCACGTTCCCACGACTTCTTTTTCTTCTCTTGCTACAGGCCTTTTAAAGAAAAAACTTACGCTCTTATCTTGTTTGCTCTGATTACCCCTTGGCCCCACAAAATAAAAATATATGTAGAGAATATATGCCAGCCAAGAAGCCATTCCACTTTTGGACCTGAGCAGGTCTTTAAACTGCTCCACCCTGAATTGGGCATCCCAGGGTACCCAGCTAGCCCCCATTTATAGGGGGTTTAGCTGGGATTACAGGATAATGTCCCCATTGGGCTTCCTCGCCAACCTTCCAAAAGGGAGGGGAGCCACATCAAATCCCCGTGAAGCCCTTCTCCTAGCATACTAGATTGGGTTCAGGGAAATGAAGAGGCCTGGCCATCCCCCACGTGAGTGGGTTGACCAAGGTGGACAAAATAAAAATATATGTAGAGAATATATGCCAGCCAAGAAGCCATTCCACTCAAAAAGAAATTCCTGTGCAGCAATATCAAGAAAGGTCCAAGAAGCCGTTCCACTCAAAAAAATCCTAAGAGAATAGAAAATCAACTTCCACCGCCCCAAGAATCCAGATTTGCGCAGGATTAAAAGACCAGACTTTGTCTTTTTTATAACAAAATCAAATCCTCCAGTCCAGTCGAAGTTCGTGCACGGCTAAAACTCGAGACATAGTTTAACACTTCACACTATAACTAGACTGTTTCACAAGGCTCTCGAGCGCAAATGTGTCGAACTAACGGAGAAAACTCCAAAGGTGTTGGAACGCAATGGGAACGAGAAGAACATGCGGAAACCCTAGCTTTGGTGATCGCTTATTTGCTAGGGTGCTGATTTCAATAGTTAAAAGCTGAAAGCTTATATCAATACCATGTACTGAGCAACCAAAATAAGAAAAGACCCTATTTTGTGTTTTGAACTCATACGGCAATAAGTTTCAAATCCCCACATTCTCAGGGGGATGGGGTGGGGACGCGTAAGTTTCAAGAGTAGGTTTCGACTCCCACGCCCTGCAAGAGGCAGAGCAAAAGTCTGAAAGTGAGTGTAGAGTAAGAATAGAGTAGGACTGACCAAAAAAAAAAAAAAAAAAAACTCATACGGCAATAAATATCTCGCTGTCCTGAAAAACAAAGGGGAAAACAGTTGGCATCTTAGGTTTTGTTCTTTTCACGGAAAATAATTTCTGGAAAACGTATTCCGCATTTTTCAACGTTCGTTTCACAAAAAATGAATTCCTTGAGGTAAACATTTTCTATGAAAGGAAAAAAGTCTTATAAATTAGGGAAAAATGTTTTCCACTTTTGAAAAGTGTAAAATATTTTCCTCACTTGATCTCTCTTATCTCACACCTCTACAAGTCCTCACTTCCTCATCCCCTTTCTTCTTCTTCTTTTCTTTTTTTATTTGAATTATTTTTTATTTTTTTTTTTTAAATCGAATTGTTTTTCTTTTCTTTTCTTTTTCTTTGTTTCCCATATTCTTCTTTCTTGGCTAGTTGTCGACCATCGCTAGGCAAACCTCAAGCTCGTTGATTTCAAACTCGCGCTCGTCAATATGGCGAGCCTTAAGCTCGACGCTCACGCTCACCAATTTGGTGGGTGGCGAGCCTCATGCTTGTCGGCGAGCTCGAGGCTCACAAGTGGCCGCTCGTGAGCTGTCACCATGTCCAACAACCGGCCAAGAAAGAAGGAGATGGAAAACAAAGAAAAATAAAAAGAAAAAGAAAAAAAGAAAAAAATTTAATAATAGATTTAAAATTAAAAATTGATTTTTAAAAATATGAAAAATCCATTTTAAAAAAATAAAATAAATGAAAAAAATATATGGAGGAAAATATTTTCCTTACCAAACATCGAAAAAATATTTTCCATTTCATTTTTAAGTTTTATCTTAACATCGGAAAATAATTACATTTTCCTGGAAAATGATTTCTTGAAAAATATTTTTCAGAAACACCACGTTTCTACGAAACAAACGGAGCCTTAGAGTTGATTGCAAATTCTAACATGGAGTATTGATTAATGTAATTGTCGTCGTCGTGTTGGAACGCAAATTGAGTTTGTCTCGGTTAGTCGCGATCGAACAATCCACTGATGGTGGCCTGGTCAAACGAACTAACCTTAAATGATAATACTCTCCCCCTTTCATCCTAACTAAATGCCTCTTTTGTTTTTTATTAAAAAAAGTGGACTTAATTTGATACATGAAAAGTAGTTTAAGACATTGACTAATCATACTTTGAAGAGAAAAAGGCAACAGTAAAAAGAGTGCAGCATCTTCATTAAAAGATAGTCCGATATAGCGGTCCTTTATCTTGCTAAAAGACTATGGACTCGACTGACTTTTTTTTTTATAATCGAAATTGCATATCACACGACATTTCTTTTAATGGAAATTGTGCATTGAGTTCCTCTCATTTCTCTTTTTTCTTTCTTTTTCCCTATGCTCGAAATTGTCCTCGATTTAAGAATGAATGAACAATGCCATTTGCAAATAATATTATCTTGAAATAGCATCACATGCATGAATAATGCCATTTAATTATGTGTCAAGATAAAGAGGTGGAATAATTGTTCAAAATGTCATAAATTTATTGTACATATGTAAATTTAATTATGAATCTTTTCAATTATATCAATTTAGGCCAACTCAACTTATAGCCTTTCGTTTCATGAATAATATTCCGTCAATATTTGGCCTTTAGGAACCGTGAAATCTCCGCTCTCTTTGGTTTTCTTCTCCACTGTTCTCGGTGAGCTCTCCGTGCACTCTCTCTCTCCTCTTCACTTTACTTTTGCTCTCTCCTTTTTTATGCTAGCTAAGCCCCACACGAAGGTGGACTCAGTCAACAAGGGACAATGCAGGAGCCATGCATTTTCCCCGTTTAATGTTTATCCGCTCGAGACTTTGACCGATAAATGCTCTGCGTGTGGATAAGATCTGCGTACGGACTCACATATTAATTTAACATTGCCAACGAAGAAATCGCGTTTTCCACGCACGGAGACTTCTCTAGCTTGTTCTTTGATACTTCTTCAAGTGAGAGTCTTCAAATTGAACTCGGACTCATCATCTTTTCTTATAGACATTTTCTAACGAGGAATTTTCTTAGCTTGTTCCACGATCTTGAGTCTTCATTTCTTCATGGCTACACAAGTAATTTTCAGATTTGGTTGAAAATTGATCACAATTTTCAACAATAATATACGCAATGACTCGAATCTTGAAAGCATCAAGTCTTGGATAAGAGAGAGCATTGAGAGAACACAGACTTAGATCCGAAAAGAGAAGGGAAGTTACCAACAATGAAGAAAATCACTGCCCTTGCGATTGCTCTACCACTAGCCCCTCTCTCTGTGTACACATACAGATTGCTGCAGGAGAAAAGAAGTGCGGTCCCTCGGAACTACGACGTGTTCTTGAGCTTCAAAGGCCCAGACACTCGCACCTGCTTCACCGATTTCCTCTATAACAGCCTAGTAGCTGCTGGGTTCCATGTGTTCAGGGATAACGACTCGATCCCAGTTGGTGAGCAGATAGGCCCAGAGAAGTTCTGGGCCATCAAGAGTTGTAGGATCGCAATCCCAATCATCTCCAAACAGTATGCGCAGAGTAAACGGTGCCTCCGTGAGCTCACCGAGATTATGGATTGCCACAAAAAGCATGGCAAATCAGTCTTCCCTGTATTCTATAAAGTGGATGTTGGCGATGTCCGTCGCCAACGCGTTAACTTTGAAAAGGCTCTACGTAAACCTGAGATTCATATCAGCCCTGAAGAAATGGAAAAATGGTGGAATGCGTTGACTTCTGTAGCGATGATTAAGGGATGGATATCACAGACCATTGCTAATGGGTATGTATACATGTATATATGAATCCTGACAGCCTGTGCACTTGTATGAGAATGACCAATATGAAATTGCAGATTTAGGTTAAGGAAGGAATTAAACTGGACGCCTAACTCGGTTCTACACATGTATTTGCGCAGGCATGAAGCAGAGCTGGTGAAAATGGTGGTCGCAAAGGTCTCGAGTGACTTGAAGACGATGTGGATTGAACGACTCCCTATGTTCGTGAAATCAGGTATGTCATTATTCCATTTGAGCCAAGCACCTACCTTTCCGAAGTATTCTTTGTGCTCATCATGTAAAAGCTTTGGACATTCTTCAATTCCCACGTAGAGAAGGCATGTAAGGTTCGTGCGGTTTATGACCTAGACCGATTTCGTGGCTTTCAAAAGTTACCTCGGTCTTTTTGGGATTTTTGTATAATTCGCCTTGCCAATATTTTATTATGATCACTTTGGTTTGTCTTGCTGGATAGCAGTGCATCTTCACTTTTCGGAAAAGAAAAGAAGAGAAAGCCAATACCAAGTGTTCTTAGCTTTTCGCGGCCCTGATACTCGACACAGCCTCGCAGCTTACCTCTACATCAGCCTTGTAGCTGCAGGAATCAGAGTGTTTAACGATGCTGATCCATCTCTCATAGGCAAAGATGTTGATCATGAGATTTGCAATGCCATCGACCACTGTAAGATATTCATTCCAATTCTCTCTAAAGATTATCCCTCCTCTCGTTGGTGCCTTGATGAGCTTGCTCAAATGGTTGAATGCAAGAGAAGAAAGAGACAAAAGATATTACCCATCTTCTATAAAGTGAGGAGCTCGCATGTGCGAGACCTATCGGGTGTTTTTGGAGAAAAGATCCTCAAACATGAGAAGATGGTCGATGAATGTACTTATGAGCGGTGGAAGCTAGCTCTCAAGGAGGTTGGATCCTTCAAAGGATGGGTATCGGAGAGAATCGCCAACGGGTACTTACTTTCCTCATCCCATCAAAACCTTAATTTGATCCGATTACTGAAACTTCTTTTTACTATAGCTTACTTCAAATTTTATTTGGCAATTGGCAGACATGAAGGAGTACTTGTAAAAGAGGTCGTCAAGGAGGTTTCGAGGTTGTTAAAGAATCCCAAGTACGTGATCCCCCATCCCTATATGCTGAATTGACTTAACCCTAGAGTTAGTAACAACTCATTTTTAGAATTTGTGATTCTTGTTTTACAAGAGGATTTGCCTCGATGGTCAACTGTGTCATCATTTGCATTAATTTTCTGACTGGTGAGAAATTGTTTTGGAGTTAAGAAACATGTTTCACATGTTATGATATTGTGTAATGTATTTGAATGTTTTTTGCTAGTCTTTTAGAATTATGGAGGGAAATGGAAGGTACCTTTTTTAATAAGAATGAACAAACCACGAGGTACTTCTATTATGTCAATCTATGAATTCAGAATCCTGCTGATGATCTTGACCAGTAGAAATTCAGAATCTTTGCTGCATCCAAGTCACATAAATCCTCTTCTCATTCACCCTTTTAGACATCGAAAGCTAAACACTGAAAATCTATCGGATTGCAATCATACATGACATCCACAGCTTTACCTGTCTATTTTCTCGTCTCCCAAATGTTGAACTTTGGTTCGATATGCACAAAGGGATTTTGCGATTTCGACATCTGAGGTATCGATGCTCTGTAAGATTCAACTTAATAACAATCCTCCAATATCATTTTTCCACCTATCCAGTTATTCACCCTTCTGAATATCAAGATTCTGTTGGATTCAAGTTACATCCATCGATTCGCCTCTTTGAAAATAGAAAATCTTCCATATTCATACTAAAGACTGACCCTTGAATCTCCGTCGCCTTCAAGTCAACTTTCCAAGCGGTATAGCTCTGTCTGAATTACGCATAAATTATCAAAGCTCGGTTAGATTTATGTACAGATGATTGACAATCTTCACAAGGGAAAAACTTCATGAACTTCATAAGCACAAAGAATCTGTGAAGAAAAGCAATTTTTCAAAACATACAATAAAACCTCTCTTACGGCGGCACAACACAGGGGTGCGCATGGGCGATCTGTGATAATTATGGCATTCTTGGTGAATTTCAACAATCATTGTTTTGTCGCTCACGAGATTCACTGGTTTCTTGGATGTTGACGATCCGTGCACAACTCGGGTGGGTCGCACCCGGTGCAATCCTAATTGTCTCAATGGTTCATATAATTACGATGCAAGATGAGTCAATAATTAGCTGGCAAATGTAAATAATACCCGGGTTGAAGATTCCTACACGGAAGTCGTGCGGGAAGAGTACAAACGAGTACCAGTGGAGAACGGGCGAAAGATTCCCCTTCTTAGATATTACTCACGACAGCTTTCAACCGACCACTAGTTGTCTTCTGATTATTTCTTTCTATTACTTCTATTCATTGGCATGTGGTTGTGGAATAAATAACTACATCCCAAAACGATTCTTATAAAGTAACGTGGCTGGCTTTTTAGTATGCATCGCATATGATTACACGGACTATTTTTTTTACGAAGAGCCGATAAGAAAGAAAAAGAAACTGAGTCATATTCAAAACCCTCAGTCATAGATTATTGTATCACTCTTTGAATCAAAGTTTTGTACTAATCTTTATATTTTCGTATGTGCCTATGCGGGAATATTGATTATTTATATGGACCACTCTTGCCTATAATGGGCCACGACACAATTGTTTGCTCGTGAAAATAAGCGAAGCGCGATTTATTAACAAATTCGGTGCTGCACTTGGTGCCCGCTAATTCTTCCCTCTTTTAAAACACAAAGTGTTTCAATGTTCAAATAAATTACTCATGAGTTGGCAAAAGTAGTGAAATACAGGCTTGAACATTGATAATTTGCCTCTTTTAAAGTAGACTGTATGCAAGCCGTCATGAATAAAAACTTTTGTTTTATATAAATAAAAGAATAAATGGATGTTAGTTGACGGCCAAAAGAAAAAACAATGTTTGTGTAATGAAAAGACAGAGAGACACCAAGGACTGAAAGAACACGGACTTTGATCTGAAAAGAGAAAAGAACAGTTACGAACAATGAAGAAAATGAATGCCCTAGCAGTTGTTCTAGCTCTAGCTCCTCTGTCTGTGTACACATATAGATTGCTACGGCAGAAAAGAGGTGTGGTCCCTCATAACTATGACATGTTTTGGAGCTTCAGAGGACCAGACACTCGCACTGGTTTCACACTTCCTCTACAACAGCCTAGTAGCTGCTGGATTCCGGGTGTTCAGGGATGAGGACTCAATCCCGGTCGGCAAGCAGATAGGCCTGGAGCTTCTGGGGGCCATCAAGAGTTGTAGGATCGCAATTCTGATCATCTCCAAACAGTATGTGCAGAGTAAATGATGCCTTTGCGAGCTCAACAAGATTATGGATTGCCACAGAACTTATGGCAAATCAGTCTTCCCTGTATTCTATAAGGTGGATGTCGGTGATGTGCTGTCGCCAACGCATTAACTTTGAAAATGTTCTCTGTAAACCTGAGATGCAGATTAGCGCAGAGGAAATGGAAAAATGGTGGAATGCGTTGACTTTTGTAGCGAGGACTAAGAATGGATATCACAGACTGTTGCCAATGGGTATGCATATATGTATATATGAATCCTGAAAGCCTGTGCAATTGTATGAGAATGACCGATCCAAAATCACAGACTTAGGGGAAGGAAGGAATCAAACTAGATGCCTAAATTGGTTTTACACACAAATGTCCACAGACATGAAGCGGAGCTGGTGAAAATGGTGGTCGCGAAGGTTTCGAGTGACTTGAAGACGATGTGGATCAAATGGCTCCCCATGTTCATAAGGTCAGGTATGTCCCAATTCCATTTGAGGTAAGCACCTGCCTTTCGGGAGTATTCTTTGTGCTCATCACGTGAGAGCTTTGGCCATTCTTCAATTCCCACATAGAGAGGGCACGTATGGTTGGTGCCGTTCATGACCTAAACCGATTTCGTGGCTTTCAAAAGTTATATTAGTCATGGGAATTTTGTGTGATTCGCCCTGGCTATATTTTATCATCATCACTTTGTTTTGTCTTTGCAGTCCATCATCACTTTTTGGAAAAGGAATGAAGAGAAAGTAAATGCCAAGTGTTCTTAGCATTTCGTGGCCCTGATACTCGACACAGTCTTACCTCTGTATCCGCCTTGTGGCTGCAGGATTCAGAGTTTTTAACGATGATGATCCATCTCTCATAGGTAAAGATGTTGATCATGAGATTTGCAATGCCATTGATCACTGCAAGATTCCATTCCTATTCTTTATGAAGATTATGCCTACTCTTGTTGATGCCTCAATGAGCTTGCTCAAATGATTGAATGCAAGAGAACAAAGAGACAAAAGATATTACCCATCTTCTATAAAGTAAGGACCTCGCATGTGCGAGACCTATCAAGTGTTTTTGGAGAAAAGATGCTTAAACATGAGAAGATGGTTGATGAATGTACTTACGAGCAGTGGAAGCTAGCTCTCAAGGAGGAGGGATCCTTCAAAGGATGGATATCAGACAGAATTGCCAATGGATACTTACTTTCCTCATCCCCATCAAAACCTTAATTTGATCCTGTTAGAGCTCACTTCAAATTTTATTTGGCAATTGATAGGCATGAAGGAGTACTTGTAAAAGAGGTCATCAAGGAGGTTGCGAGGTTGTTAAAGAATCCCCAAACACATGATCCCCCATCCCTGTCCATCAAATATTGACTCAATCCTAGAGTTAGTAACAACTCATTTTTAGAAAATGTGATTCCTCTTTTACGATAGGATTTTCCTTGGCGATCAAATGTGTCATCATTTACATTAAGGACTGTTGAGGAATTATTTTGAAGTCAAGAAACATGTTATGCATGTTATGATGTTGTGTAATCTGTTTAATAAACATATATCTTTTGCGAGTAAATTTATCCTTCGTTATTTGTCTATGCTTCTTTTTAAGCCAGCTTGTATCTTCTACTATATGTTGATAATATCCTAGTCATTAGTTATATTCCTCATTTATTACCATCTTTGATTGCTCGATTCCCGTAGGAATTTACTATGAAAATTTTTTGGACCACTTCACTAGTTCCTTATCATTGAAAATCATCACTATGATATGTTTTTATTTCAAGCAAAGAATGTTGATGGCCTTTTGCACAAGTTCAAACTCATTAAGGCTAAGCTTGTGTCTACTACCTTGGCCGTGATGACTATGTTGTTTGCCAAGGATGGTGAGCTTCTCGCTTTTTCGACATTTTATCAACTGATGGTTGGAGCACTACAATATGTATCCATGACTAGACCCAATATTGTTTTTGCTCTCAACTTGTCAATCAATTCCTACATTAACCCATATTACCTTGTCTCTAGGCCATCAAATGCGTATACCAATGTTTAACTAGCACATGCTCTCACTTATTGCTCATTGACTGGTGTCATCCCACTTCATTGACTGCTTATGCAAATGTAGATTGGATTGGGTGCTTTGATGCTCAATGGCCTACCTTGGATTTTTGTGTTTCTCTAGGTGTCAATATTGTTTCTTTGTGCCAAAAAGCAACCCGCTATAGCCTATTTTAGTGCAAAGGATGAATATCATGCTATCACTCACTATGTTGCTAACATAATTTGGATTTGTCATTTACATCATGAGCTAGGCCCCCCTTTTTTAATCCTCACACAGTTTATTGTGATAATATTTCTGCTACCTATCTTGCTCTCAACCTCGTGTTTCGTGCTCACACCAAACACATCGAGTTGGATTTTCACTTCGTTCAAGAGCAGGTTACTTCTAGCAATCTATGTATTTGCTACATGCCTACAATAGATTAGCTAGCAAATATCTTCACCAAGGGACTACATAGTCTCCATTACAGGTTATTGACATACAATCTCTCTATTGTTACACCAACTTCAAATTGAGGTACTAATATATAATTTATATGTATTATGAGGTCTTTCTATAATTACATTTCTAGCTATATCCCAATTGCTATTAACCACATTTATAATCATGCAATCCTAATTGGGATTAGAGCCAGTTATTTTCTCTCTATCTCTAAATATTAAAAATAGGTATGCTCACTTTGCGGCAAATGGTCGGAGATGCGAGAGAGACGATGGGGAAGGAGAAATGATTTGAAGACAATGAAGAATATAGAGTAGGAGAGAGAGAGAGAGAGAGAGAGAGAGAGAGAGAGAGAGAGAGAGAAGAATGACAAACAGAAAGTTCTTATTTATTAAACTTTTGAAGGATTTGATCTAGTTTCTTTCTTCTTTAGTATTTTATGCATATATAAAGATCTGTTTAAAATGATTTTAAATTTTTGTAAAATTTGAAATTTTAATCTTATTTACCATTAGACACTAGAAAATCTCTTGAAATGCGCAAATATGACATGTACCATCCTTTCTATAAATATTAAGAACGTTTTTTTTCCTCATCTTTAGAAATATGGACAAAAATGAAAAGTGCCGTTTTAGTTTAGAATAAACAAACCCCGAGACACTTATGTTGTGTCAAACTATGAATTCATAATCCTATTTGAGTGGAGTCAATAAACCTTGTAGAAATTCAGGATCTTGGCTGCATTCAATGTTGGGCTGGGTGCACTATCATGTAGAGGAAATCTAATGAAATACAAGCTCAAAGACTTAATTCATATGATATTCCGTATGTGGAAATAATTGGAGGCTATATTTGGCCTCAATAAATAGGGTTTCTCTCTATTATTATGTGGTAGCCACAAAAGAATGAGTAACATAAGGCTGAAGCAAGAGAGAAAGAGAGCAGAAAATCTAAAAAGAGGGTGCTATCCGGTTTTCATCAAGTTGACAATCAAAGGTCGCTTTGTGCTCCCTCATCAGGTTTTTTTTGGGAGTTAAACCGAACCTGCATTTTAGTGAAATTTATTATTAATCTCTTATGATGGTTGTGTATTGTCAAGAATGATGTTCTTGATATTGTTGTTGCTATGTACCTCTGTTATTAGCTAGAGAAGAATTTTGTTCACCCAATTTTGTTGATAGTGAAGATTTTGGATGAACTCTGGTCTCATAAATTTTGATCTCCTCACACCGAGACAGTTTTCCACATAAAATTGCCTTGTATTTGTGTCCTTAGTATTTACAATCCACTACTACATTGTTTCATATTAGTTTTCCATAAGAGGAGAGATTGTTTTGTGCCATTGTGCTAATATGATATTATTGGGCTTGTCATTATTCTCCCAACATCCAAGTCATAGAAAATCTTCATCACTTTCACCTTTCTAGACATCGAAAGCTAAAGGTTTACCTGTCTAGTTTGTCACCTCCCATATATTAAACTTTGGTTCAATACGTGATTATCAACACTACCATATTTCGGTTGCAATGGCTTTTAACTATTTTCATCTCTCCAAAGTTCTCCATATACAAATGCTGCGTTTGGGAACCACTTTGCCAAGGATCTTTAGCCCCCTAAAGGCCTTTGGGCCAAATATTCAGTGTTTGGCAAAAAAATTTTGACTTGCCTTTGCCAAAGGCAAGCCTTCCCAAGGCTGAAAGCCCAAGGCAGGTTGGGGGCTGCCTTGGGCTTTTTCAACATGCTGGCTTTGGAGTTACATGGATTTTTTCTTCCGAAATTGTCCTTGTTAATTTTTCATTTTCCGGTTTTACCCCGACAACTATTCATCATCTTCATCTTCCCCTTCTCTCTGCTGAGCACGACGACCAGCATCTACATGTGGTTGTCGGCGAAGTGTAGGTGCTCTAGCGAAAGGCAGGCGGTGCTGCGAAGGACAAGTGGTCCGGCTAGGGTCCCACGACCCTCCGACGAGGGTCGCCGTGCGGAGGATGCCGGCAACCCAAATCACGCGCAAATTTGGTTGCGCAGATCTGGGTCGCGGCGACTAGATCGCGGGCATCGGTGACCTCCACAGTGCGAGGGGTCGTTTGACAAGTCGAAGAGGGTGGCGGGGTCCTAGATCTCGCGATCTGGTTGCGATCTGGGTCGCCACGACCGACCCTCACCAAAAGGTCGTGTGACCCCTCGCGTCGCGACCTTCATGCAGAGGTCAAGGGTGCCGCTCGATCTGGTCGTGGCCACCCAGATCGCGACCAAATCGCGAGATCCGGGTCGCCACGACCCTCGCTGCACCCTATCCTCCGCACCTTGACCCTAGCCGAACGCTGCCCTTTGCCGCACCGCCTCCCCCTCGCCAAACCGCCTACCCTTTGCCAGCAACTGTTAGCTCTTGGCCGGTGGTAAACGATGAAGCCCTTGGCCGGCGATAACCGGCGAAGCCCTTGGCCGGCGATAACCGGCGAAGTCCTTGGCCGACCAACTTTCATTTTTTTCCTTTTTTTTAATAACAAAAGTCTTTTGCAAATTTAATTTACCCAAACACTATTTTGCCCAAACATACTTCACAATGAACTTTCACAAATACGATTTACCAAACACACTTTGCATTTTGAAAAACTCCTTTAACCACCGAAGTCCTTAGCCGACCAACTTTCATTTTTTTCCTTTTTTTTTTTAATAACAAAAGTCTTTTGTAAATTTAATTTACCCAAACACTATTTTGCCCAAACATACTTCACAATGGACTTTCACAAATACGATTTACCAAACACATTTTGCATTTTAAAAAACTTCTTTAACTCAAGGGCCTTTACATTTTCTCAAGGACTTTTCCTCAAATTCTTCCCAAATGCACCCAAGTCGGATTTTACAATTTTGACACCTGAGACATCGAAGCTCTATTAGATTCAACAACTTAAGAACAAGCCTCCATATCGCTTTTTACCGATCTAACTATTCACCCTTCCAAATATCAAGATTCCGTTGGATTCAAGCTACATATCCCATCAGTGTCACCTCTTCGAAAATCTGAACTTTTCCATGTTCATATGGAAGACCAACTCGAATCTCAGTCGCCTTCAAGTTAACTTTCCAAGTGCTATAGCTCTGTCCGATTTGCGTACAAATTATCAAAGCTCGGTCAGATTTATGTACAGATGATTGACAATCTTCACAAGGACAAAGCTTTATCACCTTCATAAGCACAAAGAACCTGTGAAGGAAAGCAATTCTTCAAATCATATAATAAAACCTCTTTTACAGCGGCACAGCACGCGCACACGCACACGTACATTGGGGATCTGTGATTATCATAGCATTCTTGGTGAATGGACGAACTTTTAAGCATCATGTTTTTGGCGCTCAACAGAATCATGGGATTCTTGGATGTTGACGATCCGTGCACAACTCGGGCGGGTCGCACCCCGTGCAATCCTAAGTGTCTCAATGGTCTTATAATTGCGATGCAAGATAAGTTAATAATGAAAAGCTGGCAAAAGTAAGATAATAATACACGGGTTGAAGAAACAGGTTTTGTCTCTTAAGATTAGACTATATAATGAAATTTCCCACATGAAAGTAGTGTGGGAAGAGTACAAACAAGTACTAGTGGAGAACGGATGAAAAACCTTGGTTTTATTCGACCATCATTTGGGTGAAAAATTCCCTTTCTTAGAATACTCTCACAATAGCTTTCAACCGACCACTAGTTGTTTTCTGATTATTACTTTCTAATACTTCTATTCATTGGCATGTGGTTAGGTAATGAATAATTACATTACAAATCAATCCTTATAAAGTGGCTGAGTATGCATCCGATAGGATTACATGAAAACTAACAGAAAGTAAATTTATGTACAAGTTTGGAATTTTCGTGGTATTAACCCATTTTCTTTAAGAATATGCACTTTCTTTCTTTTTTTCTTTTCTTTTGCTTATGGGCCCACCATTTGACTAAGTCAAAATATTACACAAAATGCATAACTGAAATTCTTCTCCCCAAAAGGAAGATGAAAAGTCGGAACATCTTATATTGCAATGAATGTGTCCTCATTTCGTAAGAAGATGCACTCTGACCTCTCTCTATTTGATGGACTATACTTTCTTACGGACCAATGAATATGGCTTGATGCAGCCATTCCCATTTGTAGTCCAACTACCGTCATTAGCACGGGCACCATGTTTGAATACGAAAGCAGAATTCTATGGCTTGAATTTTTTTTTAAATCCTTCTATCGACTTTTGTGCGAGGGTTTAAGGTGATCATTGGTTGGCCGATACCCTCCTAGGCCCAGTTATCAAGCCCGTGGATATCGCAAACTTCATTCAAATCTGCAGTGGTCAACCAAATCTAATCGGATGTACAGTTCCGAAGCAACGGGCACGAAGATAAAATCGGATGGTTTGTACAAGACATCTAATTTCAAAGTTCGATCAGCTCGAGTAAGTTTCGTCGTGTGTCTGGCTAGATTTTTAATTTTCATCTTTTACTTAATTTAAATTTTCTGACAAATACGCTTTGAATTTTTTTCTGAAACATCCGAAATAATCATGACATTCAACAGGTGAATTCAAATATTATTTTTCTTCATACTTTTCAAAATTCAGATAATATTATAAATCTTGACGGAATTCTAAATAAACAGTTCCGGATTATTGTCGGGTGAGGGTCCTTTGCCCCGTGCTGCACTTCCTCAAGTGTATCTTCTCTAAATTTTACTTTTAAGTTTTCCGAACATGATCCCTTCTAGGAATTTTACAAAACTCTTTTTCAGTCCAATCTGCACCATTTTTTCAAGCCGTGGTGCTTCCGCATTCTTTCCAAAATCTATCAATTACTTACCGCGCAAATCCGAATTGACTGAGTCCAATTCTACTCACAAGTCAAGAACACATTCATTTCCCATCGCAACTCATAAGAAATTCCATCATCATCATCATCATCATCATCATCATCATCATCATCATCAGCAACTTATTGTTGAATTGCAAAGCCAACAACAACTTGGACATATGAAAGTCTCTATTTTCTTTGGGAAGATTTGTGAGATCACCACCAAATGTTCTAAAAATTTAAACTATTAGATGAGGCATAGTTTGTTATTTAATATTCTAATATCCTTGATCAAATGAGGCCCAGATCATCGGCGCCCCCCCTACCATTGTCGTCAATCTTCACGTTTGCTCATCACAATCAGATCCAAGCACGATAGACATGCAATTTCGCTCTAGCCTTGTGCTACATCGAGTAATGGTACTGGTGCAACGTGAGGCACTCTCTGGCTTCATGTTGTAATTTTTTTTTTTTTAATGTTGTAATATTAACACAAAACATATATTGGACCTTGCAATCAAATTAATGCGAAATCACCAAAGAAATAAATGATGAATAATAAAAGACAACACAGATTTACGTAATTCAGTTCGAGTATCACTATCTATTTTATAGGAAAAGCCAGCAGTAATTAATCTACTATAATCAGATAATTAAAATTATACTCACTCATATATTCAAGTGTTTTTCATATCTAAATTAAGTTCAAATGCAAAAATTACAAATAAGTAATTCAATTTAACGTAAAACTCACGGTATAGATCACTGGATTTTCAAAGTCAAAGCAGAAGCTTTAGGCACGGCCGAACCGAGAAGGCCGGTCACGTTCCCACGACTTATTTTTCCTCCCTTGCTGCAGGCTTTTTAACGCAAAACTTACGCTTTTATCTTGTTTTCTCTGATTACTCCTTGGCTCCACAAAATAAAAATATATGTAGAGAATATATGCAAGCGAAGAAGTCATTCCACTCAAAAAGAAATTCCTATGCAACCATATCAAGAAAGGTCCAAGAAGTCATTCCACTCAAAAAAATCCTAAGAGAATAGAAAATCAACTTCCGCCGCCCCAAGAGTCCAGATTTGCGCTGGATAAAAAGACCAGGCTTATTTTTGTTTTAATAACTAAATCAAATCCTCCAAACTGGTCGAGCTTTGTGCACGGCTTAAACTTGTTACATAATTTAACACTTCATATTACAACTCGGCTGTTTCGTGAGGCTCTCGAGCACAAATACATCGAACTAACACAGAAAACTCCAAAGGTGTTGGAACGCAGTGGGAACGCGAAGAGTATGTGGAGACCCTAGCTTTGGTGATTGTTTATTTGCTAGGGTGCTGATTTTAATAGTCAAAAGCTGAAAGCTTATATCAATACCATGTACCGACAGCAAGCAAGCAAAATAATGAAAAAACGCTATGGTGTGTTTTGGACTCATACGGCGATGAATATCTCGCTGTCCTGAAAACCAAAGGAGAAACCAGTCAGCATCTTAGAGTCAATTGCAAAGTCGAATAGGGAGTATTGGTAGATGTAATTGTCGTTGTCGTGTGGGAATGCAAAATGAGTTTGTCTCGGTTAGTCGCGAGCGAACAACCCGCTGATGGTGGCCTGGTCGAACGAACTGAACTTGAATTATGATACTCTGCCCCTTTCATCCTAACTAAATGCCTCTTTCGTGTTTTATTAAAAAAAATGGACATAATTTGATACATAGAAAATAGTTTAAGACATCAACTAATCATACTTCGAAGAGAAAAAGACAACAGTAAAAAGAGTGCATTGTCTTCGTTAAAAGATAGTCCGATATCGGATGGAGGTTCTTTTTTTTTCTAAAAGACTTTGGACTAGACTGACTTCTTAAATCATGTGTCAAGATAAGGAGATGAGAATAATTATCAAAAACATCATAAATTTATTGTATGAATGTAAATTTAGTTATAAACATTTCAATCATATCAATTTAGACCAAATCAATTTGTAGCTTTTCATCTCACAAATAATATATTCAAATTTAAGCCAATTCCATTAATATTTAGCCTTCGAATAGGAAGCATAAAATCTCAGCTCTCTTTGGTTTTCTTCTCCACTGATCTCGGTGCACTCTCTCTCCTCTTCACTTCGGGCACGCACACTTGGACGAAGCACTTTGACTTTTGCCCTTTCCTTTTCTGTGCTAGCTGGGCCCCACGTGAAGGGGGACTCAGTCAACAAACTCCTAGGGACAAAGCAGGAGCCATGATTTTTTCCTCATATAATGTTTATCCGCTCAAGACTTTGACCGATAAATGCTCTGCGTGTGGATCAGATCTGCGTACGGACTCCCGTGTTAATTTAACATTGCTGACGAAGAAATCATGTTTTTCATGAACTGAGACTTCTCTAGCTTGTTAGAGGATTTTCTTTGATACTTCTTCAAATTAGTCTTTAAATTCAACTCGGACTCATCTTTTCTTATAGGCTTTTTCTAACGAGTAATTTTCTTAGCTTGTTTCCACGATCTTGAGTCTTCATTTCTTCATGGCTAAACAAGTAGTTTTCAGAATTTGTTGAAAATGGATCACAATTTCCTACAATAATATACACAGTTGACTCGAATCTTGAAAGCATCTAAGTCTTGGATAAGAGAGAGCATTGAAAGGAGCACTTACTTAGATCCCAAAAGAGAAAAAGGGAAGCTACGGACAATGAAGAAAATGATTGTCCTGGCAATTGTTCTACCACTGGCCCCTCTATCTGTGTACGCTCACAGATTGCTACAAAAGAAAAGAAGTGCAGTCCATCGGAACTACGATGTGTTCTTGAGCTTCAGAGGCCCGGATACTCGCACCGGCTTCACTGATTTCCTGTACAACAGCCTAGTAGCTGCTGGTCTCCACGTGTTCAGGGATTATGATTCGATCCCAGTCGGCGAGCAGATAGGCCCAGAGATTCTCAAGGCCATTAAGAGTTGCAGGATTGCCATCCCAATCATCTCCGAACAGTATGCACAGAGTAAATGGTGCCTCCGCGAGCTCAAGGAGATTATGGATTGCCAGGAAAGGATGGCAAATCAGTCTTCCCTGTATTCTACAAGGTGGATGTTGGTGATATCCATCGCCAATGCGTTAACTTTGAAAACACCCTAGGTAGACCCGAGATGCAGATCAGTGCAGAAGAAATGGAAAAATGGTGGAATGCGTTTACTTCTGTGGCGAAGATTAAAGGATGGATATCACATACCATAGCTGATGGGTATGTATATTTGTATTTATGAATCCAAAAAACCCGTGCACTTATATGGGAATGACCGATCCAAAATCGTAGAGTTAGTGGAAGGAAGAAATCAAACTGGACGCCTAACTTTGGTTTTACTCGTGTGTGTGTGTGTGCAGGCATGAAGCAGAGCTGGTGAAAATGGTAGTCGCAAAGGTTTCAAGTGACTTGAAGATGATGTGGATTGAACGGCTCCTACGTTCATAAGCTCCGGTATGTCCCAATTCCATTGAGCCAAGCACCTACCTTTCGAAAGTATTCTCTGTATTCATCATGTGAGAGCTTTGGCCATTCTTCAATTCCACATAAAAAAGCACGTAAGGTTCATGCGGTTTATGACCTAGACCGTTTTCGTGGCTTCCAAAGTTACCTCATTCTTTTGGGATTTTGGTGTGATTCGTCTTGGCTATATATTATCATCATCACTTTGATTTGTCTTACTGGATAACAGTGCTTTTCACTTTTCGAAGAAGAAAAAAGAGAAAGTAAATGCCAAGTGTTCTTAGCTATTCGTGGCCCTGATACTCGACATAGCCTTGCTGCTTTCCTCCGCGTTAGCTTTAAGCTTGAAGGAATCAAAGTATTTGATGATGATGATTCATCTCTCATTGGTACAAATATTGATAATGAGATTTATGATGCTATCAACTACTGCAAGATATCCATTCCGATTCTCTCTGAAGATTATGCCTCCTCTTCTTGGTGCCTCAATGAGCTAGCTCAAATGGTTGAATGCCATCAAACGAAGGGCCAAAAGATATTGCCCATCTTCTATAAAGTAAAGAGATCAAACGTGCGAGACCTATCAGGTGTTTTTGGACAGAGGATACTTAAACATAGGAATCTTGTTGATGCAACTACTTATGAGCGGTGGGAGCAAGCTCTCAAGAAGGTTGGGACCTTCAAAGGATGGGTATCGGAGAAAATCGCCAATGGGTACTTATATTCCTCATGCTCATCAAAGTCTTAATTTGCTTCTTATACTACTTAGAGCTTACTTCAAATTTTTTTGGAAATTGGCAGGTATGAAGGAGAACTTGTAAAAAGGGTCGTCAAGGAGGTTTCAAAGTTGGTTAAAGAATCCCCAAGTACAAGATGCCCCATCCCGTATGCCAAATATTGACTCAATCCTAGAATTAGAAACAATTCATTTTTAGAATTTGCACTTCTTATCTTACAAGAAGATTTTCCTCGATGATCAAATGTGTCATCGTTTGTAATAATTTTCCAAGGACTGGTGAGGAATTCTTTTGGAATTAAGAACGTGTTACAAATGTTATGATGTTGTGTAATCTATTTAATAAAGATGCATATTGTGCCAGTAAGTTCATCCTCTTTCATTCGTTTGTGCTCCTTCTCGAGGCAGCCTATAACTTCTATAGTATGTTGATGATATCCTTTGTCACTGGTTATACTCCTCATCTATTACTGTCTTTAGACCACTTCACTATTTCTTTGTCATTTAGAATCACTCGATGGTACATATTTATTTCAAGCCAACTATGCTAATGGCCTTTTGCACAAGTTTGAACTTGTTAAGGCTAAACCCGTGTCTATAACTTTGGCCTTGAAAACTCTATTATTCGCTAATGATGGTGAGCTTCTCCTTTTTTTGACGTTGTCTTGATAGATGGTTGGTTCACTACAGCATGTGCCATGACAAGACTTGATACTATTTTTGCTATTAACTTGGTTAATCAATTCTTGCATTAACCCAGATTACCTTATCTCTAGGCCATCATATGTCTATACTAGCAATTAGCTCGCACATCCACTCACAGATTGCACATTGAGTGGTATTCTCCCACTTCATTGATTGCTTATGCAAAAATAGACAAGGCTAGGTGCTTCGATACTCAACGGTCCACCTCAGATTTTTGTGTTCCTCTAGGTGTTGATCTTGTTTCATTGAGTGCCAAGAAACAATCCATCATAGCCCATTTTAGTATAGAGGCTGAGTGTTGTATCACTCACTATGTTTATTAGACCATTTGGATTCGTCTTTTACTTCGTGAATTGGGGTCACCCTTTTTGATCTTCTTACCGTTTATTGCGACAACATTTACGCCACCTATCTTACTCTCAACCCTGTGTTATTGTGCTCACACCAAGCACATTAAATTAGATTTTTCACTTTGTTTTAAAGCAGGATACTTTCGGCAATCTAAGAGTTTGCACATGCTTATAGCTGATTAGCCAGCAAACATCTTCACCAAGGGACTACCTAGTCTGCATTTCGTGTTATTGAGATCCAATCTTTCAATTACTACACTTACTTTGGATTGAGGTATTAATACATGATTTATATGTATTATGAGGTCTTTCTATAATTATGTTTCTGACTGTACCCTGATTGTAGTTTGTCACTCTTATAATCACGAGAGAGAGAGAGAGAGAGAAAGAGAGAGAATAGAACAAAAAATTTCAGGCCAATAGATTTTTTACAGCTTTAACATTGTGTTGGCAATATTTAACAGCATTAATCCCACGTCATCAAAATCCATCACCGGAATAGCGCAAGATGACTTCTACAACGGTCCTTTAGCATTAATTCAAGCAAGCGAAACAACTTCGCATGCATGCAATCATACAATCATGACATGATTCATTCTCTTCTTGCACGATGTCAAAATCAAATAAAGAGAGATGTTAGAATGACAAAAAGAAAGTTCTTATTATTTAACTTTTGTAGGATTTGATCTAGTTTCTTTCTTTTTCAGTATTTTATGCATATATAAAGATCTTTTAAAATACGTAGATATGAGCATGTACCATCCTTTTTATATATACTAAGAATGTTTTTTTCTCTCATCTTTAGAATTATGGAGTAAAAAATATCTTTTAATTTAGATTAGAGAAATAATTGAGTGACAATATTTATTCTACTATGAAAATAACAGTCTGTTTTGAATCATAAGAAACAAATGATAAATAAATATAAATTTTTGTGTGGTCAATTTGTTTAAAATTTGTGGATTCTCATAGTAATCCAAAAAAGTATTGTGCTAGTAAAGCTCAATTGAATATACAGACTCTGAGACACTTATTTCAACCTATGAATTCAGAATCCTATTAGATTACCCAATGATCTTGACATGTAGAAAATCAGAATCTTTGTTGCGTCCATGTCACAGAAAAATCACACCACTTTCACCTTTCTAGACATTGAAAGCTAAAAAAATAAAAAAATAAATAAAAAAAAGAAGACATTGAAAACTAAACACTGAAAATCTATTGGATTGCAATCATAGATGACATCTAAAGCTTTACCTGCCTAGTTTATCATTTGAACTTTGGTTCTATATGGTATTATCAATCTCTAATGTTCTTCTATTGGTCTTTCCTTTTGCCTAGTATTAAGCATGAAAATATTTAATTTGGGAGACATATGGGGTCTGGAAAAATTTAAACTCAAGACCTCAATTCTGATATACGTGAAATTTTGATGCAAACAATGCCAACTGTTTTAAAAGCTTAAACTATTAGATAAAAAATGTGATTTATTATTTAGATATTTTAACATGTTTTCTGAAATGAAATGATGTCTGGAGGATTTCTTAAATATTCTAAATTCTAATAGGAGAGAGATTCTGACCAAAATATATCAATAAAATATAAGAGAAAGATACCATAATGAAAGCCTTGGAGGACCTTCCTTCCCCCTTCACCGAAAATTCAATAGAATTACTCTTTGTTCTGTTCACCACCTAAATTGCAATTCTCTCTTCTTCTATTTTTAGTGGTCGTTCCATTTGTATAATTCTACGCTATGAACGAAAAACTCTGCTAGCATACCTCATCAACATAGGTATCTTACAAGGTGCATGTTTTTCACCTGTTCGCCGATAGAATTAGCTAAAAATGAAAACAGAAGCCCATAGACAATGCCTCAACTTTTTACACTCAACAAAACAAGCACCGGCAGGAGCAGCAAAATCACCATACGACCACCCTAACCTTCTGCAAGCATTGGCCACGCAACATTTGATAGATAAATCACAATAGAAGCTACATAATTTTGATGCATGAATCAGGCATGGTATATGATTATTCAAGGTAAGTTCACCGTTATACTCTCAATGATCATCACAAAGCACCAAAATAAGAAGAAAGGCAAATGGTTGAATGAAAACCAAGCAAACCTCAAAATTCCTGTTTTCTCTCTAGTCGGCCATGTATTGCTTAAGCCTACTTTTCCTGCTTAGCTGCAATATCCTTGAGGTTTTCCTTTTACTCTCCTCTCTGGATGGAAAAAAACAGCCACATCAGCCAAACTAATTGGAAGTAGGAAGAGCAGAAATGGTATCCAACGAGGCCTCACCCGGTGCAAATTCAAAATAATATCAGAACTTCGAATGAACCCCAGCTTGTTAATTTCTGGAGGCCAATTGCTGCAAAAGAGAGAATGGCTAAGAAAACAGAATCCTACGCATTATTCTCATCACCACGATAGAAAATTTCAGCATAAATCAGCCAACATAGATTCATGGTGTAAGCTCCTCTATTCTACGAAAAACAAAACCATGACAACATGCCATACAATTGTTCTCAAAACATAGCTGAAAAAGCAGAAGTCCATGCCATTACCAGAGTGCCTTGATGTGATGGTTGGAATTTTGGGCAGAAACTAGAGGTGAAGTATTGCCTAACAAGAAAGGAAAAAATCAAAAGAAACTTTTATTGCACGCTCTAGCTTTGAGGTAGTATCTGAACTCTTAATCATCTTGGCATTGCTAAATATGTTATATCAAAGGCATCGGAAACATTTTCAGCATACAAGTAAAATGTGATAGAAAAATCAGCCAAAATCAGGCACTGTCAAAAGGTAGGTGAGACTCTCCTGAAAGCTTCCACAGAACTTTTGCACTCTGCATCTTTCAAAATATTTCTAGCACTTGTGAGGAATTTTTCTTTGAAAGGGCATTCTCATAAAATCCACATATATTATGGCACTTTTCAGCTCTGCATCTTCCAAAAGGTTCCTAACACTTAAAGGAACATCTGCGAGAGTGGAAAGAAGACTTCAACAGGTCAATCAATCAAATCCCAAACACTAACATATCATGTAGGCGTCGCGATGTGCAAGAAGAAACAGATCAGAATGAAGAATCACCGACATTTTCTTCTATGCACATGATTACCGTGTAAGACATCAAAAGAGGTGGATAATATTATATGTCTGTATATGACAAAGCCTCGTAATCGGCATATGACAAGATGGGATAGTTAATGCACAAGCCTGTCATACAGAAAGAGAAATTAATCACCCTTAGACGTTGGAGAAGAAAAATAAATATAGCTGATTTGGATGGAAATATTTTCAGTTTTATGGCTTCTTGCCCACCAAAGCTCTTTCAATAATGGAAATTTTGGGAAACCAAGCAATTGACAAAAGCTATCTGCCTGGCTTGCCTTTAGAATGCTTCCGCTGAGGCACGAGATGTGTGGGTACTATACAGGACAAAGACGTTTCAACATAAATATTTACAGTTACCATTTCTTTATTAGTTTTGAATGTAGATGTTTGTAGTGATAAAACATGCAGAAGGATGATCAGCATCAGTAGTCTCACATTCCCAGTACTAATCATGCTTTAAATTGGTACATTCATGGTCTTCTCAAGGAGTTTCATATGGCATGTGAGTATATTCCTCCCATAGTATTGTCCAGCAAAGTCAAGATCAGCTCATGGTAATTCTCATGCCAATTAAAAACCAACCAGTCCTGTACTTTCCTCCCAAATCATATCGTAACCAGCTCTATAAATCCCAATTTCACAAAGTTCTAGTACAAACCTAGAACAAAAATCACACATTATGTTCAGCAGGCAAATTTGTCAATACTACATCCCCATAATTTTTCATATTGAAAGCAGTGCTAGGTAAGTCCACCAAAGACATGTTGAAAACGCTATAAAAGGCAAGAAAAATTACTGTTGAGTTTCAATACTCTTGCAGCTGGAGAGCTGAACCCATGCTGTGGAAACTTAGGGACCCCTTTCATGTATATCAACACAGGATTTTCTTGACATCCCAAATCATAATAATAATGAAGTTAAGCAAATGAAGGGAATAGATGAGCAAAGTCATTAGGATCGCAGAACCTAACAAAGAACTAGATAACCGTGTCATGTCATGTCATGTCATGGAGCACCTACCTGTTCAACAAATTCCTTTAGAAAAATGGCAGAACACTGAAACTTACTCAAGGTTTGAAGTAATCATGCATGTCAGGGTCATTTAGTAAAGTAGTGAATTATCTCATTCCTCTTAGACTAAACGATGTAGATACCTGCTAATAACAGTTGCAAAAGGGTAGTCAGTGCATTATTGCAAACACAAAGATTACATAGACTAAGCTAATTCAGACACTATCAAAAATAAGGCTTGAGAGTTAGTGGGACTAAAAACACATGACCAATAAAAATTGGCTTTTATCTCACTTGAGCGCTGCCTACACTATCCTTTGATAAAGATATTCGAGAGTTTGTTTAAAAGTTGTTACATTGGCAATGACCATGAAAAGAAGCTAAAGTTTGAAATAGGAAGTCACTGCCATAACAGCCAGCGTTGCACTTCCATCTGTGAAGCATCACATAAGCACCACAGTCATGCTGGAGAAGAAGCAACATGGGGTCCTTAGAAAAATAACCTAAGTAATTCTAATGAAGACCTTCTGTGTAAAGAAAGAGGTTTACATTGACTCCACTGCTCAGTGCAACATCCCCTGTGGGCGTTTCTATGTCGGTTCTCTTGTTTGCCCAGCAAACCTAGCTTCTACTCAAGATCTTAGGGCACACCTCAAAAACCATCTTTACACTTCAGAAATGAATCCTATGCACCTCCAGTCGTTCAATTATAACCGGTATAACCGCACCTTCCTCTACTTCACACAGGAATAAAAGCTCACCATTCTATTAGATCATCCTCCTGGGGACCCTGTAATGCCCTTGAGGAGTAGGTTCAATAAGGCTCTCACCATGATGCTTGCTGCAGTCCAGCTCAAGGTTATATGCTCTATGCACTAAAGCCCCGCACAACAGAATATCTATACACAACAAAGATTGAGAGCATTAGTTATAACTCATACAATGGAACAAAGATTGTAATAATATATACAATTGAACAAGTAGCTCCACCAAAGCGCGAATAGAGTTTGTAAACAAGAGTCCACAGTCAACCCAAAGCTAATAGGAACTTTGCATCTGGAAGTGGCTTTTCAAGCTCGCGTCATCAGAAAACCAATGCATTAATAAATCAGAATTTTGCAACTGAAAGCAAATTTACTTAAACTTACATTATCATCAATACCATATAAAATATGCAGTGGAAATAACTAGGGACGAGCATGCTACGGGCAGACCTGTTCCACATCAGGGCTGGAACCTGAAAAGAATCTGATGGGATGGTTCTAGAGAACCCAGAATGGAGAACCATACCAATCCACTCTTCTTTTATGTGCAAAATCATAGTCCATTTCATACTAAAAATTCTCGATGCAAGAGCCAAAGCAAAAGCACCACACAAACAAACATGAGAAAATCAGAAATTCATTCAAGTAATCAAGAATCCCAGGTCTCTCAATAGTAGAACCTCTACCCATTGCATTTGTCATAAGTCCCAGTCTTATTACTTTCATGAAGGACAAGGGGGAAAAACACCAATTTCGAAGGAAATAAGCGTAGGACACAGCAGAACGTGCTTGGGCAAAGAATGTTTTGAAGTTTGTGACATCAACCTTTGTCTAAACTACCAAACCCCACCATCTATCAGGCCCCAATTAAAGCGAGAACAGGGGCTGCAGCCCCTGAATCGCATCAGCCACGCAACAATTGGATTGCTAAAAGGCTGATCCAGAATTTAAAAAGAAACGAAAAGCAAGGCAATTTAAGAAGGGTTGTGGAGAACCCAACAAGCATAGAAAGAAAAAAGGGTTGAAAAAAGAGAAGAAAAAAAGAAAACAAAAAGGGAGGTCTCTGCTTCTCCCTCTCTTTTCTCTTAAACGGATAAAAACACACACTTTTCTTTATTACTAAAAGGATGAAAAGGATAGAAGTCGCGAACAACTATGAAGATGAATGCCCCGGTAGGACCCTCACCCGCCGTCCGCCGCTCCCAGATTCCGGCATGGCCAAACGAGCGCCGTCCCTTTGGAACTACGACGTATTCTTTGAGCTTCGGCGGCAGGGACACTCGCGCCTACTCCCCCGATTCGCTCTCCAAAAACCTGCTAGTTAGTTGCTGGAGTCCGCGGGTCCACAGACGAAGCCGTGCTCCCGGTCGGCGAGCAGATAGCAGGGCCCCGGGGTTCTCCATCGAGCCATCAGCCTTATAGATGGTAAAGTTGCGACATGGAAGTCATAGGTAAAAGTCACAAAGAAGCCTCTCCGTAGTGAACAGAGTAAAGCTGTCTAATGGTCGACAACCCTGTCGAGACCTACAAGGCTACAACCAATTACACCGATTACCGGGACATTATTTTGGCGCATACCTTACGCTTCCTCCAACCAATTACTCCAGCATTCGTAATTAATAAATTCATCTCCCCCATCGAGTTGGCCCAAAAAGATGCACCGCCTCATCTAAATGAGGCGTCCTTTTAGGCGAAATCTGGTGCTTAGAAAGTACAAACCGAGCACAAAATTCATATTTTCAGTTGAAGAAAAAGGACAGACCTTCATGACAGATTATAAAGGCTCGAGAAGTAGAAGTTGGAGCCAGTGTATCCCATACAACCCCATTCATGTTATTGGAGCTACATCCAGCTGCGGCCATTATTGGTCCGCTCGAACTAATCCCTGCAGCTAAAATTAAACCCAGTATGGCGTATATCCGGTGCCACGAGGAAGGTGGGCGGTGGATAAAATTCTCAAATTGATAATGAAAAGCCACAATATTGACCGGTCTGCATCTCATCAGCATTGAATGAACTCCGCTATGTACCATAAACTGGGACACCAACACTAAGAGAAGGAAGGTGCTGTCTCGGGACCCAAAATGACAAAACAGATCTTTGGCCGCAAAAAAGATCGTTAAAGTTTTCCGCAGCAATTCATTCCGTCTTTGTTACTTTATATCACAAAGTCCCTTAGTGAAAAATCCTAATCTGAAGTATAGAGGAAAATCCTTTCATCAACCAGATAAGGAAAATCCTAATCTTTTCCGTGCATCGTTATTTGTATTCCTGATGTCCTGTACCACGTGCGGAAAAAATTTAAACAAGATAGTGATTGCTCAACAAATCTAAAGAGGTTACTACATATGAGGCATGGCCATTAAAGCAAAGAGATAATTCAATTGGATGAATGTTGCTCCTTCCTCCAACCTCCAGCAGCCATGAGCACATGGTCCCATCTAATGCGGCTCAAACTTGGGTTTCCCTAGTCTCATTTTCCATCCATTACAAGCAGGAATGACATCATATGGCATGGAGCAAATACGGTCCCACCTTCTTCAATACATGCGGAGTTTTTGCTGCAGGAGTTATGAATATGATTCCTTGGATTCTAGTTGTTTCGCTGCAAGGAGCAATTTTTAACAAAATAGCTTGTTGAATATGTTCCGGTGCCAGTGGCTGTTGTTGACTCTAGAGTATTGCCGATGTTGCAGGTATATGTCGACAGATGTTTGAGTAATTGCTTCATATCTGTGTACCTGCCCTTTTACGCAGGAGAAAGCTCATATTGCATGTCAGAGTTCATGCTTGTGTGACAATTACTAGCATTAGGCATCACTACTGATGATCAATCAAATCAGGGCATTGGCTTTTGGCTCTGGTGAACATGGATAGTTTCAATTAGTTCCTGGTCTAGATCTAAGCTATGGTTTACTATGGTGATGAAATTTCTGCCTTCTGTGCATATTTCAGTAGACAGTGCTCTTTTAGAAAACTATGCAGCTGGACTGAGGGTCACACAATGATATGAAGCTTCACCAGGGCATGAAAACATACTTACCGATTTCCTTCCGCGGCATCCCATTCGACACGATATGAACAGGCACGATATACACAAAATATAGAGATGGTAATTCTTCTTGCTGAAAGGAAGACAGAAATTTGAAACGATTGATTTTGTTCCTCAAGGCAGAAATGAATGAGCATGTCCCCAACTTTTAAGAAGATGCACTCTTCTGTCCTCCCTCCTTCCTTTTGACAGTCTCTGCTTTGTAGTCTGACCATTGTCATTGGCATAGGCACTATGTCGAAGCACCATAGGATTTAGATAAAGGGAAAGAGCAGAGAAAAGGAAAGGAAACAGGCTTCTGCTTCTCTTTCATTCGCCCTGTCTTCAATTACTAGAAATCTTCTTAAAGACTATAATTCTCTCTCTTATAATCAATAATTTCAATTGGAAGCAAACACACATGACAGGTTTGTAGTACTCCTATATATCCCTTAAATAGCATTTTTTTCCCCATAGATACAGTTGCAGAAGACGAAACCTTTGATGGGCGTTAGTTTCACACACAAAATCCCAAATGAAAGAGAACGGAATATTGAAGTAGCTGTCTGAATCGTACAATCCAACGTGGAAGATGGGTTATACATCAAAAGTCAATCCATAAGATGGAATGTACAATGAGTAAGGACCATAAGAGTAGAAGATCAAACGGCCCTTACTTAAGAACATAAAGTGTCAAGGAGCTTCTGCGTTCGATTCGAATTTGTTTTGCCAAAAAGAAGAAGAGGAAAATCAACAGAGATATCACCCAAAAAAGACTTGAGACAGGATGGATGAAGTGGAGAAGGGAAAGCCATTATGGAATGCTAGCGAAGTCTTATGCCACTAGAGGGATTTAAAACTCACGACACCAGCACCACATGTTTGGATTCTAGTCAACACAAAACAAAGTAAATTTGGGAAGGATGATTTTGTCTTTTAACTTAGGATATAAGCCTCATTTGGATCAGTATTTGCAATGGACTTTGGATCTCTAAAATCCCTTGACCAAATACAAAACCGTTTGATTTATTTATTGCTCAACTTTGGGAAAATACAATTACATTCTGAATGACTTTAAAAGCCTTTAACTCAAAATAGGTCCAGAGGTCTTTTGTGAAGTTGCATTCTCGAAATGCAAGTCTTGGCCCCTCGTTTATTGTTCATCTCGTACAAAGGCCATCGCACGGAAAAGTCGATCAAAGGTCGACAATCGCCAGCCAAGAGGTCGCACACCGGCAACCGCCGCTTGACCTCAAGCAATGCCGCCTTGGTCACACCACCTCAGGTCTCAAGCGAGGCCGTATGGGGGCAGAACTCCCAAAAAAATATGTATAAACCTTTTTTTTTTAATTTAGTAAAAGTCTTTTGCAGTTGTAATTTTTATCAAACGTCATTTAAATCTAAATTGTTTCTCAATACACTTTAAAATTACAATTTATCAAACACTATTTACATTTCGGAAAACCCCTTCAACCCAAAGGTAGTTATATTTTCTAAATGATATTTCCCCAAAACTGAATCAAACGGGCCCATATTTGACAAGCTCGTGTAATCAGCAGCTCATTGAGATGATGGTGAATTGCCGCAGAAAGCATGGCAAATCAGTCTTCCCTCCATTCTATAAGGTGAATTATGTTGACGTGGGTTGCCATCGCAATTAAATTTGGAGAGGATCTATATAAACATGCCATGCAGTACGGCCCATAAGAAGTGCTAATATGGAGGGAAGCGTGCAGACTTCTGTAGCGAGGATTGGAGGATTGGACATCGCAGAGCTTTGCTGATAGGTGTGTTATGTAACCTATAATGGTATAATAGCAGTCAAAACCCGTCATATTTAGTCAATAGCTGAACTCGCACTTAAAAAGGATCTGAACCGTGTCCCTTATAAATATTGGCGGCGGAGTCATATTATGTTCTTTTTGCTGTTTTGGTGTGAAAGAAAGTTGCCTAATAGGGCATGGAAACATCCACTTCTCATTTGGGTGTGCACTTGGATGGAAAGGAAGGAATCAAACTGCAACTCTAATTTAATACTACAGTGTATCCACACATTTTGGAGAAGAAAAGAAGAGAAATTAAATGGCAAGGGTTTACAGTCAAAATATTCAATCCAAATTGGCTTATTGAGGTCAATCTTGTGGATGTTGGAATCAAAGTGTTTAATAGTGATTGTCCGTCCCTCACAAGTAAAGACATTGCTCATGAGATTCGTAATGCTATCGACATATATGTATTCAAATTGTCTCTGAAAATTTTGATTCCTCATATTCTTGCCTTGAGCTAGCTCAAACTGTTGAATGCAAGGAGAAAAATGGGCAAAAGTATTGCCCATCTTCTATAAAGTGGAGCCAGGCAACAGCAACACACATTCTCAATATAAGGATCTCGAGCACAAAAGCCCTTAATCAACACCATTTAGACTAAAAAAAAAAAGGAAGAATTGATATCATTAAAAGGTTTGGGATTAAATTTAGGACTTTTTTGAAACTTTTCCCTACCTTTTGTGTGGGTTTTAAAGGTGTTCATTGGTTGGATGATACCCTTCTAGACCCAATTGTTAGGCCCATGAATATCGCAAACTCCTTTCATATTTGCAGTGGCCAATGAAATTTAACTTGATGCACAATTCCGAAGCAATGGGCACGAAGATAAAATTGGATGGTTTGGACAAGACATTGAATTTGAAAGCTTGATCAGCTCGAGTAAGGTTCATCATATGTCCGCATAGACTCTTAATTTCAATCTTTTTACTTAATTTAAATCTTACCACAAATATACTTTAAATTTTTTTAGCCAAAACACCCAAAATTTTCATGACATTTGACACGTGAATCCAGATTTATTTTTTTCAATACTTTCCAAAATTCAGATAGTATTTTATATCTTGAAGGAATTCCAAATAAATCGTTCAGGATTATTTTCGGGTGAGGGTCCTTTGCCCCGTGCTGCACTTCCTCAGCTGTATTTGCTCTGAATTATGCTTCGAAGTTTTCCGAACACGATCCCTTCGAGGAAGTTTACAAATCTCTTTTTTCAAACCGTGGTGCTTCCGGATACTTTCCAAGATCTATCAATGACTTACTGCACAAATCCGAATTGACTGGGAGTCCAAATGTACTCACAAGTCAAGATCACATTCATTTGCCATCGCAACTCATCAGAAATTCTATCATCATCATCATCATCATCATCATCTCATCATTATAAGTAACTTATCATTGAACCGCAAAGCCAGCAACCATCTAGACGTATGCAGGTCTCTATTTCCTTGATCAGCTGAGACCCAGATTAAGTGCGACCGACCGTGCAATTTAGCTATAGCCTTATGCTATGTCGGAGAACGGGACAGGCGTGGTGTAAGGAACTCTCTGCCCTTCACGCCACAACTCGCCTGTTTCGCGAGGCTCTTGAGCACAAATGCACTGAACTAACGCAAGAAACTCTAAAGGTGTAGGAAAGTGACGGAATGAGAAGAGTATAGACAGTTCCTAGCTTTGAATCACTTATTTGCTAGGGTGCTGATTTTAATTGTCAAATGCTGTATTGATCAGCAAGCGAACAAAAGAAAAAGAAAACACTGTCATTTGTTTTGAACTCCTAGGACAATGAATGTCTCGTAGTCCTGAAAATCAAAGGAGAAAAGAGTCAGCATCTTAGAGTCGATTGCAAAGTCTAATACAGAGTATTGATCGATGTAATTGTTGTTGTCGTCTGGGAAGGCAATTTGAGTTTTGTCTTGGTCAGTCGCAAGCGAACAATCCGCTGATAACGGGCCGGTCAAACAAACCGACCTGAAATTACGATTCTCTCCCTTTCATCCTAACAAAATGCCTCTTTCAGATTTTATTATTTTATTTGAAAAAAAAAACAATGGACTTAAATTTGATACACGAAAAATAGTTCGGGCCATTAACTAATCATATTTCGAAGAGAAAAAAAGACAACTATAAAAAGAGTGCATTGTCTTCATTAAAAGATATTCCGATATCAGATGGCGCTCCTTCATCTCTTTTTGGAATTTTCTTGACTCAATTAACTTTATTCAGCGTTTAGCTCTTTATAATTTCCAGTCAAATCTCACTCTAGAAATTACACAAACTCTAACCACAAGAATTTAACTAGTCAAATCACTATTTGTAGTTGTGAGATTTTCAAGTGTTCTATTTTTCTCTATTTTTGCCTATTATTGTGGATTGGGGTTTGAAACTCAATCATATTTTAATATCATGTGAGATTTTGTGAAATTACTATTGATTATATTAAAAATTTAAGTTATTAAACAAAAGTGTGATTTAATAGTTAATTTTTTTTGTTGGTGGTTAAGAGAAGCCTCGAGGAAGCCTTCTCCGGTGGGTTGAAAACAGTAGAAAGCTCACATGAGAGCTCCACCAATTCTTTCCCACTGTATGGTCCCGCTTGGAGAGAATTCTTTCCCATTGGTCGAGTTTTGCTCAGTGAGTTCAAATTCGAGACATATTTTCATAAAACGAATCATGTAATTGTTAGTGAAAATGATAAATAATCATTGAATTTTAGCTCAATGTGCAGTGTAACCCATGAAGTTTTAATTTGTTCAATATAATTCATAAACTTTAGATACATGTTCAAATTAGTTTCTAAATTATAGAAAAATGTTCAATATTGTCTATGATCTTGAATTGATGGAAGAACTACATTAAACATTTTCATGTAATTCAAGAATTATCTTACAAGTTTAGGGATCACATTGAACAATAAAAAGTTTAGAGATCATATTATATATTAAGCTAAAATTCAGATATCAATTATGTCATTATCCCTAATTGTTGGTTTAGGCATATATTACTAGCGTCATATAAGCAATAGCATGGGTGGCGAGAAAGAAACGCATCCGCCCTTGTGTTAAGACGAAACCTTTCGGCTGCATAACTAACAAAGCGCATCTCCCTACTATTTTGTATGATCATGGCCGGAATCATCGGGAAACACAGCTACGTGGAAAGTAATTTCACCGTGAGGACCTCATCAAATCTGGGGATGGCAACCCTCCCTTATGGCCTGTGACTTCCGTCGGCCATCACCAAGCCCACCCGACGGGAGGAAATAGGAAAAAAAAAGAAGTTGAGAAAAACATTCAAATTTTTTATAAGAAATTATAAACATTATCCAATCTAGTGTCAGTGTATCACAAAGGATAATTGGTGTTTATGTTAGCGATTTTCGATTAAAATTGATTATAATGATTATAATAGCAAGTTGTCTAAAAAATTAAAATTAAGAAAGATTGAAGACTGAGTTAGTCATCACATGACTTAGACAATTATCTAATGACTCGACTGTCACGGCTTGACTTGAGTTGACCCTGATGACTTGACTCATGAAAGGACTCTAAAATAAGAGAAGAAGACGTATGCCTCAGCAGTCGTTCTCCTTTTTTCCGCGAAGTTCACAGGTTCCCATTCGCCCGCTAATAGACAAGAAGACGAATTAAAGAATGGACTACTTTTCACGATGAGGCCTTGGTATTTGTGAGTAAGCAAAAAACAATTTTAGTGGAAAGCCACAGTCTTTAAAAGGAGAAGCCTTGAAAGAACACATACTTAGATCTGAAAAGAGAAAATAGAAGTTACGAACAAAGAAGATGTTTCCTCTAGCAATCGTTCTATTGCTAGCCCATATGTCTCTGTGCGCTTGCAGATTCCAACAGGAGAAAAGAAGCGAGGTCTCTCAGAACTATGATGTGTTCCTAAGTTTCAAAGGTGGAGATACTCGAACCGGCTTTACCGATTTCCTCTACAATAGCCTGGTAGCTGCTGGGGTCAACGTCTTCAGGGATGACGACGCACTCCCAGTCGGCAAGGAGATTGGCGCAGAGATTCTCCGGGCCATCAGAGGTTGCAGGATCGCGATTCCCATCATTTCTGAACAGTACGCACAAAGCAAATGGTGTCTCCGTGAGCTCACAGAGATTATGGATTGCCACAAAAAGCATGGCAAATCAGTCTTCCCTGTATTCTATAAGGTGCATGTCGTTGACGTAAGTCGCCAAGGCCGTAACTTTGAAGAGGCTCTATCTAAACATGAGAGACAGTGCAGCTCAGAAGAAGTGCTAGAATGGCGGAAAGCGTTGACTTCTGTAGCGAGGATTAGAGGGTGGATATCACAGACAGTTGCTAACGGGTATGTTATTTGTACGTATGTGTAAATTTTTGTGCGTCCGTATGTTTTTATTTACGAATCTACGCTTCTATATCCATCACAAATTTGAATCCGAATCCCTGTCCACTTGGATGGGAATCATGGGAAAATTTCTGAAAAAAGTTTGAAACTTATTGTATTGCATCAATTCAGTTATAAATCTTTCAATTTGGTCAATTTGGTCCAAACCTATTGTGTTTGTGTCAATTTAGTCCTAAGCCATTTTGACATTTTACTAATTTAATTCTAAGCTTTTTAAGCATTTGCTAATTTGACCTTCAATTAATCTTAACTAGGAATTGCAGACATTGCGAGCCAATCAATGCCAATCATCCTAGGTGCTATTGTTGCCATTGACATGGAAAAATTTTGCAATTTCTTTTTAAAATCTTTCTGAATTTTTTTTTTCATTTTTTCCTTTTTTTATTTTTTATTTTCTTTTTTTCTTTTAGCTATTTCCTTATTTCCCTCCATTAGTTGCCGGCCACCGACGAGAGCAAGGTCGGTGAGGGTATCCCGGCCCTTGTGGCCTATAGTGATGGTGAGGAGCCTTGCTAGCAAGGCCCTCACTAGGCCCTCGCCAAATCCTAGAGGCTAGCGAGCGATGGAGGAAAATAAGGAAAAAGAACAAAGAGAAAGTAAAGAGAAAAAGAAAAAAAAAACACATTTTTTAAACAAAATTACGAAAATCATCCATGTCAACACCGATTGTATTACATAGAATAACTAATGCTAATTGGACCATCGCATCATCAATTTCCGGCCAAAATTGACTAGAAAAACTAAATTGACAAATCATCAAAAAGTGTAGAAGTCAATTGGCAAAATGAAAAGGATTAGGACTAAATTGTCAAATATTCAAAAGAAAATTAGGATTAGATTGACCAAAATTAAAGAGTTTAGGATTAAATTGGCACAAATATAATTAGTTTAAGACTTTTTTAGTAATTTTCCTTGAGAGCTAATTCAAAATGGCAGAGATAGGGGAAGGAAGGAATCAAACTAGACGCCTAACTTTGATTTTATATATGTGTGGGCAGGCATGAAGGAGAGCTAGTGAAGATGATAGTCGCAAAGGTTTCGAGTGAATTGAAGACCACGTGGATTGAACGACTTCCCATATTCATAAGATCAGGTATTTCCCCAATTTCATTTGAACCAAACGCCTAACTTGCGTGAGTATTCTCTGGATTGATCACGCGAGAGCTTTAGCCATTCTTCAATCCCCACATAGAGAAGGCATGTATGGTTCGCGTGGTTCATCTCCTACACCAATTTCATGGCTTTTCAAAATTACCTTACCCTTTCGGAATTTCCCTATAATTCATTTTAATTATATCTTATCATCTTTACTTTGGTTTATCTTGCTGGATTGCAGTGTATCTTCATCTTTCAGAAAAGAAAAGAAAAGAAAGTAAATGCCAAGTGTTCTTGGCCTTTCGTGGCCCTGATACTCGACGTGGCTTTGCTGCTTTCCTCTATATCAGCCTTGTGGCTGCACGAATTAGAGTGTATGGCGATGATGATCCGAACCTCATAGGTAAAGATGTTGCTCATGAGATTTTCAATGCTATCGACCACTCCAAAATATCCATTCCGATTATCTCTGAAAGGTATGCCTCCTCTCAGTGGTGCCTTAAAGAGCTAGCACAAATGGTCGAATGTAAAAGAACAAAAGGGCAAAAGATATTGCCCATCTTCTATAAAGTGAGGCCCTCATATGTGCGAGACATATCACATTGTTTTGGAGAGGACATGCTTCGACATAAGGAGCTGGTCGATGAAAGTACTTATGAGCAGTGGGAGCAAGCTCTCAAGGAGGTTGGGTCCTCCAAAGGATGGGTATCAGAGAAAATCGCCAATGGGTACTTACTTTCATCATTTCTGCCAACCCCTTAATTTGAGCTAATTAGTGAGAACTTCTTATATTGTTTAGAACACCTTAGTTTGATCTGATTGAAAACTTCTTATATTATTTAGAGCTTACCCCAAGCTTATCTGGCAATTGATAGGCATGAAGGGATACTTGTAAAGCAAGTCATCAAGGAGGTTTCGAAGATTTTGAAGAATCCCCAAACACATGATCCACCATCCCCTCCACTGAATATTGATAAATCCTGGAGTAGGTAACAATTCACATTTAGCATATGTGATTCCTGCTTTATAGGAGGATTTCCTTGATGATCGTCATCATTTGCATTAATATCTAAATACTGGTGATCAACTCCTTTGGAGTTAAGAAACATGTTACGAGTCATATTATGTAATGTGTTTAATAAGAATGCCGTTGGTGGATTCAGATGTCACACGACTACCAGATGCCTCATGTTCGGATTTGACAAGTCTTACTTTACAAATAAAGAGAGAATGACTTCCCCTTCTTGTTGTTTTTGCCTCCTAGTGGCTGTTTGCCTCTTTTTTATTGTGGTACCACGGCACCCCTACACTCTCTTGACTCTTTTGTCTTTTGAGTGTTTGTTTTGTTGGTGCCAGGCTTCCTCTCTTTGTATATTCATTTGGTAAAATCTATATTATACTTACCTTTACCCAAAAAAAAAAAAAAAAAATAGAGAGAACATAAAAGAAGCGAGGGAGAGCAGGGACACCAAGGGAACAGAAGGAGAGAAAAATGCCCAGACAATAAAAAGTCAAGTCACCTTAATTAGTTGTCTGAAGGTACCACAAGGGAGTTGCTATTGACATGAAGTAAAATGCAATCTTCCGAAATACAGATTGCCTTCAGATTAAGTCTAGCACATCTTCCTTACTATAACCAATCAAAAACAAAATGGGAAAATGAAAATGGGAATGCATTTATATGCCTTGAAATATATTACAATGTACTCAAATCACCAGAAGAAATGTCTCCTTTCCTAGCATTTTCATCTTTCTTGAAAACTAAAATCTGAATATGCACGCATGGAAAAAGAAGCCACGCTAATGTCGTTAAGAGGAAGTTTTCATCGGAAGAGAGAAGGCATTGCACTTAAAATGCCCTAGCAATTATTGAAGACGTTAGGCAGCTTACCATTCACAAGCAAAGGCAAAAATACAGTTTTCTCATGCCCACATGAGAGGTTGTTACACTGGTCCACGGAGAAAAGTTGCTGTCAGAATTCAATGATCGACAGTGAGAGAGCAACTTCACTCCAGAACCATTGCGCACACCCCAATATCAGGCAATGCCGGCTTTGAGCCTTGCCTACGTTCTCACATTTGTTGGTCCGGAAATGGAAACTTCTCCTGCCAATTTGAACTTTTCAGTTGACATGCAAGGCACGATGTTTTCTCAAGCTATTGATAACTAATTTATAGACTCATTCATAGATCTGCCTGCTCATGTTCTATTACAAATATATAGAGCACAAACAACTCATTTACTTTGGCCATGGTTTGTCATTTTACATCCTCCAAGGCCCCATTATCACTGCACCACAAGATTGACGATTTGCTAGGGATTAGAGTCGCCAGAGGATGCTCATTGGACCAAACTAGGTATGCATGACTGTTGAGAAATCAAGTGGATGTGCAAGTAAAATAATTACTTTTATTATAAATCAATATTACAACTCTCTATTTTATCATCCTATCACAACAACTCATTGTACTTCTTTACCCACTCCCTCACAAACCTCACACGGACACAATTCTCTCACACACCCACTTACTATCACTCTACACTCACGTCTCCTACTCCACCCACTCACACACTCACGTACACACTCCTCTCACATCACACACCCCTCACACTTTTTCACACACACTCCACACACTTTTTACACACACTCACACAAGGGGCAAGAGCCCCTATTTATAGGGGACAAAGTCGGCACATCCACCGACTTCCCACACCATCTTCCTATTATTTTATTGCAAGTTGTTGGGTCAACAATTGCGGCTGAGAATTGTCTGGAGAGAGGGAGAGAAATCTGGACGAGAGAGAGATATCTGGAGAGTTCTAGGAGAGAGAGTCGGTGATCTTTTTCAACAATGACAACATTTGGTCGAGCACCAAGCACCTCAGTTTCCTTCAAACTACTCATTGGAATTTAAATTACACACAAAATGATGCACAAGAAGACATGAAAAGAAGTAGGAATCATACTGTTGCTATGACGTCCGAACAAATCTGCTCCTCTTGAACTTCCATCTTGCTCCTTATAGAAAGATGTACATACGCTGCACCACCACCAGGTACTATACTAAGTTTCCAGCATCCATCCCAGCAAATGTGGCCTACTCTGCATCGTCCTCTATCCTAAGTTTCCAGTCTTCAAGTCCCACCTCACAATGCTAATGGAACAAAAAAAAAGAAAGTAGAACATGTGCTTAAAGGATGGAAATGCTCATCACACGGTTTGGGTAAGAGTGCTTCTTGGAGGAACTTGACAGCAAACAAAGACACCATTCTTTCCATCTCTGAACCCCGGACATTGCACAACAGCTACATTCATCAAGCCTTGCATTTTGTTCATAACAACTGTTTCCAGTCCTTGCCTTGAGATATCCTCTGCAATTATTAGCAAGGGGACACTTAATTGAGTTGCCTTCTCCAGCGAAGGAATCATTTCATTGACATAAGAAATTGTCCGATCAGTTACAAGGACTTTGGCATCCTGAACTCCGCGAGAGGTCTATCCTGGTTTGTAATGAAATGGGGCGACATATAGCCCTTATTTATCTGGCAAAAAAAAAAGTTTTACTTAAGTGAAGAAATCATACAAAGGTAAAATTTTAATTGAAAGGTGGGTATGCACTCAATAAGCTCAGGATTTGTTAATGTAGGCAATTGGAAGACCTTATCCCTTTAAGGGACATATTTTAGAAGACAGAGAGCTGAATAACACTCTTTCCAAACTTCGCAAGGAGACAATAATCCAACTCCATATTACTTCAAACCTAAAGCTAAATTGACCACCTTCATTCTTTCCTCGACTAGAAAAAAGGTTTCAGAAGATGAGGATGACTTGATAGAGATAACTCCATCATGTCCGATCCTTTTCTATAGCATCGCAATTATTCTTCCAATAAGGTCATCGTTTCCAGCAGAGATAAATAACACAGCCGCAAAATGCTGAAGAAATTTAAGAATTTCGTCATGAATAGCTCATCTCTTGGACAAAGCACAAAAAAGAAAAATCAATCGATAACCTTTGATGTGATCACTCCCTCTTACAGGAAAGCTCTTTTCACGTCTTTTCCCGTCAAAATCCTAATCCTTTTAAACAGTTTTTTTTAAAGAGATTGGATTAGGCTCCAAATGAAACTGCCAACTACCTAGGTTTGATCATTGCTCGAGCCAGGATTGCGGTGGCTGTGCCAACACCAGCTAAGTATTTCATGCGGGCAGCTATCTGGTACATGCATTTGAGCGCAAAAATTGAATTTTGAGAGCATAAGCATGGGAGAAAGTTCCTGGGAGAGAAGTAACTATAAACCATGAATGATCCCATGGTCTAACGTTGCCCAGCATTCCTCATTGCATTTAAAAGTTATATTGCTCAGGCAATCGTGACACCATTATTCATGACCTTCGGAGTTTCGGACTCTGAGAGGACAACATTGCATTCTGAAGTGAAGGATTTATTTATTAATTGGGCTTAAGGCCCGTCCGGCTAAGTTGGGCCCAGAAAGCCCGGCCCATGGGAATAAGGCCCGTGGAAAGAAGGAGGTATAAAAGGGAAGAGAGAGAGAAAGTCACGTACGTTGAATCAGAATTACGTTTTCTCTCCTGCGCGCATTTTCTCTCCCAAAAGGACAGTAGGCATACGGCTTCCAATTTCTTCCCTTCAAGGCTTCATCAGATCGATTCGACCGGATTCTCTTCCTCCATTGGCGTTTGGTGTTTAATCTGTGGCTAAAAGGTACGCTTGAATCCGTGGTGTGCTTTAGGATCGGTGATGCATGTTCGATTTCCCGGGCCTCTCTTCCGCATAGTTTTAGGGGTTTGATTCAGTGTCGAATCTTGTTATTGGGAATCAGTCATTCCCTTCATTGGTATCAGAGCCCGCTTTCATGTTTTCCCGATCCTTTTCGTGCTTTACTGATTGATTTTTTCGATAAAAACTCTCGGTCGTACGGATCGGGCGTGCAATCCCGACACCCGAGCGCTGTTCGGCCTTTTTTCCGATTTTGCGTAACTCGAAATCAAAATCTAATGGCATAGGAATCAAGGCGACGTCGAGACGAGTCTGGCGACATCTCGAGCGCCGCCGGGCGATGCCGCACTCGCCCACACGCGCGGCCGGAAGGCGCTGCGCGTGGGCGCGACGCGCCCGGAAGCGCTCGATCGCCAGGCGCGTGGCGCACACGCGCCGGTCGGCGAACCAGCGCGTGCGTGCCTCCGGCCGGTGAACCGGCACGCGCCGGTCCACGGACCGACGCGTGCTGACGTCAGCATGACGTCACCCAACGGTAAATAACCGCTGGGGTGACGTCAGCAGTCACGCCGGTTGGCCGTGCGGTCACCGGCCGGCGACCCGACCGGCGACCCGACCCGCAGACGACGGTACGCGCGCGGCACGTGCCGCTGACGTCTGCGTGACGTCATCACTGGCACGCGCGCGGCACGTGCGCCGGTTCGACCGAAGCGGTTCGACCGGGAGACTGGTTCGACCGGTCCAACCGGTCTGACTGGTCCGACGACCGGCGACCGGCAACCGTTGACCGTTGACCGACCGTTGACCGTTGACCAAAAAAAAAAAAAAAAGGGTGGAAAAGAATGTGTTTCTTTTTCAATTAAGTCTATGTGGGTTATAAGTAATCCCTTATTTTTGTTCTGCATTTGTTGCAGGAACAATGCCTCCCTTGAGGTTGCGCACACCTATTCGCGCGATTACCGATGAACAAAAGGATAGGTCTGTATAAGGCGATAGCGACCCGATCGATCATCGATGGGAGAGAGGTGACTTAATTGATCACGTCCTTGAAGTCAACGGGAAAATTCAACAGGTCATATGGAATGGTCGTCCTATGTCACAGTCAAAGATGGTGCGATTTTTCATAAACACTATTCCACCTGAATGGCAAGATGTGTTGAATTGCATATGGGATGTCAACGGGGCTGCTTCCTATAAGAAAATTGTCATGGATTTTGTCAATGAATATTATTGTATTGTTTCAAGGGAAAAGATCAAGAAATTGAACAAAAGAGGATCTTTCCCAGTTCGTGTGCTGACTTTGTGTTAGTTGTATTGGCTGATTTTTTGTTAAGTGTGCTTTGTGGACATATTTTGTAATGAATACTACCTGTTTGTTGTTGATGAAGCAACTTATATGTATTGTTTGTATTAATTGAAAGCTTTATTGTTTTTATTTGACGTATTATCAATTGCTTTCAATGACTGCTGGTTGCTGTGGGTAATTAGCTGTGGGTAGTTTTTAGAAGTTTTTGTAGCTTCATAAAAATTGATTTTGCATATGACAATTATATTAATGATAATTTTAAGTTGGGATTTTTGGAGGATGATTGGAAACGTAGTGACCTTTTGATTCTGAAGCCTTACTTGAAATTATTCATTAATATGATGGGTCTATGCAAATAGGGATGCATAAATGATAGGCATTAATAATTCGTGCATATTTGTCTGATGTGTTCAGATCAATGGCTTGACCACAAAAAGCATAGTTGCCGAGCTGAACAAAGGTGAAAAGCTCAATGGTGACAACTATGAGATATGGCACATAAAAATCCAATATGTCTTGGAAGAGCAAGAGGCACTTGAAGCTCTTAACCCGACCATGGTTGAACCCGAAGATGGAAATCTTTTGCGCAAAGCACAAAAGAGATAAAGAAGCTTTTGCTGCTTGGAAACGAAAGAACTCTCTCGCTCGCATCACGTTGCCGAGCAGCATGGAAAATGATGTCATGCGGGAGTTTAGGCGTTTTGTCAATGCCAAAGAAATGTGGAGGCATTGGCAGCAAGATTTGGTCATACTTCGTTGACTAGACGAGACAGACTCACTATCGGGTTTGACTCTTATAAGAAGTCTCATGGTCGACCATGAAGCAACATCTTAGAAAGATGTCAAACATGATAACCGAACCGAAAGATGCTGGCCATGTCCTCACGAGATGAGCAGCAGTGCAAGCAAGAATTCGTTCCTTGCCTCGCAGTTGGGAGCATATGAAGGTGCACCTGACCCATAATGAGTCTATCAAAACCTTTGAGGATCTTTGTGCGCCATCTTGAGCTGGAAGAGGACCGCCTCTTGGCGTCTAAGCCGGATCTTTGAACTATACCATGCTAGTTCTAGCTCAAGTGGAGCGGGCTCCAAGCGCAAGCGCCCTAGCTGGTTTGATAAGGGGAAAGGCAAGGAAGAAGCTGGTCCTTCAGGGAAGAAACCCAAGTTTAACCAACATGATCGAAGAAAGCGTCCTCGCATGAAGAAGTTGGCAAGGGTGAAATGCTACAACTGTGACAAAAAGGGTCACTATGCTCGCGACTGTCGTGAGCCAAAGAAGGTATGCACCCCTTGTACTAATCAGAACTTTACTCTTGTGTCGAGTTCTGTGTTTTTAATTGAGTCTAATCCCTTGTGGACTGTGGATTCAGGAGCGACGGACCATGTAGCGAAGGATAGAGGATCCTTCGTGGAATTCCGACGAGTACCAACTGGAACTAAGTGGATCTATGTGGGAAACAACTCCGAGCTGAAGTGAAAGGAATTGGCACCTGCCAACTGAACATGCGTGGTGGACGCACTTTGTTCCTTCATGATGTGCTATATGCTCCGGAGATTCGTCAGAATTTAGTGTCTGTTTTAATGTTGGTTAGACTAGGTTTTAATGTAAAATTCTGTAATAGAGGTGTGAATTTGTTTTTGAATACAAATTACTATGGTTGTGGTTATTTTCTTGATGGTTTCATTGTATTAGATATTGATTATGTTAATGCTAATATTTATTATTCCCTTATCACGTCTTCTAATACCTATGATAATGATGTGAATGTGTGGCATGCTAGGCTTGGTGACATTGGCCAACAACGTATGAATAGACTAGCCAAAGAGGGCTTGTTGGGCAACATTGAAAAAGTCGATGTGCCTATATGTAAGCATTGCCTAGAAGGGAAAACAACACGGAAACCATTTGGGAAAGGGAAAAGAGCTGAATTTCCTCTGCATTTAATCCATTCGGATGTCTGTGGTCCAATGAATGTGAGAGGAAGGCATTGGGCTGTTTATTTCATCACATTTATTGATGATTATACTCGATTCGGATAAGTCTATTTGATTTCTCACAAATCTGAAGCAATAAGTTGTTTCAAAAGGTTTATGACCTTGGTAGAAAATCAATTAGACAAGAAAATAAAAGCACTGAGATCCGATTGAGGTCGAGAATATTTATCTGATGAGTTCAGAAAATTATGTGATGAAAAAGGAATAGAAAGACAGTTGTCTATTCCATATACTCCTCAACAAAATGGTGTTGCAGAGAGAAGAAACAGAACCCTACTGGAAATGGTTAGGTCCATGATGGCGCATGCTAACTTACTTATCGCCTTTTGGAGTGATGCATTATTAACTGCTGCCTATATACTTAACCGTGTGCCTTCCAAATCAGTTACTTCCACTCCATATGAGTTATGGACAGGTAGAAAACCGGACTTAAGCTTTCTTAAGCCATGGGGTTGTGCTGCCTATACACATGAGTCCTCTCACAAGTTTGGGAAATTGGGTCCCAGAGGAAAGAAGAGTATTTTCATAAGATACTCGGAACACTCAAAAGGGTATGTGTTCATAGGTGAGAAGGAAAGTGGGAGTATAACTCGAGTTTGAATCACGAGATGTCACATTCTTAGAGGATGAATTTCCTAAGAAGGGCGAAATAGGGAAGATTGTTCCCTATTTGAAACCTTGGATCAAGATAATGACCTTAGTGGAGTTCGTCCAAGTGGGAGTAATATGAGAAGTGATGAATTGAATTCTACTCATTTTCAATTACAACCACTTGATGAGACGGCATCATTATTACCTAATCCAAGTGGGAGCATGATGGGGAATGATGTGCAAAGTGTACAATGTCCTATACGGCGAATAAGTTGCCAAAGTATTCCCCGTCGACGTTTTGACATTGAAGGGGAAACTTTTATGGTTGCTCCACAAGATGAGGATGAGCCAAGAAATGTTAATGAGGCTCTAAATTGCCCTAGTAAGGAAAAATGGATTTATGCAATAAAAGAGGAAATTGAGTCAATGAAATCAAACCAAGTCTGGGAACTGGTTAATCTTCCGAAAGGACGCAGAGCTATTGGGAACAAATGGGTTCTCAAAATAAAGCGAAAGGCTGATGGCTCAATAGAAAGGCATAAGGCTCGCCTTGTGGCGAAGGGGTATAATCAACAGGAAGGAATTGATTATGAATATACGTTTTCTCCTGTAGTAAGATTTACTTTAATTCGCATTATTCTGGCAATTGTGGCTAGTCTGGATCTTGAGTTACATCAAATGGATGTAAAGACTGCTTTCTTCAATGGAGAATTAGAGGAAGAAATATATATGGAACAACCTGCTGGTTTCATAGTGAAAGGCCAAGAATAAAAAGTATGTCGACTTTTGAGGTCGATATATGGCCTTAAGCAGTCATCGAGGCAATGGTATATACGTTTTCATAACGCCATAATGGCATATGATTTTACAATGATTGATGAGGATCATTGTGTATATATCAAAAGATCCAAGGATCAATTTGTGATCATATCATTATATGTTGATAATATACTGATTGCCGGAAGCAATATGGAGTTTGTAAATACCGTCAAGAGTTGGTTGTCTTCCAACTTTGAGATGAAGGATATGGGTGAGGCTGCATATATTCTTGGAGTTAAGATTTCAAGAGATCGTTCGAAGATATCGTTGTCTCTTTCGCAAGAAACCTATATAAATAAGGTTCTTGAACGATTTCGTATGCAAGATTGTAAACCCATAGACACTCTTATTGCAAAGGGTGAAGGATTGAGCCATAGACTGTGTCCAGGGACTCCACAAGAGAAGGAACAAATGAAACATGTTCCTTATGCAAGTGCTGTTGGGAGCTTGATGTACGTTATGATGTGTACAAGACCCGACATATGTTTTGCAGTTGGAATGGTGAGTAGATACCAATCCAATCCAGGTCCAGCACATTGGAAAGCCATCAAGAGAATACTGAGGTATCTGAAGGGAACTGTTGATTTCAAGTTGAATTACCAAGAAAAGGATCTGCGACTTGAAGGCTATTCAGATGCTGATTGGGGAGGAGATTTAGATGAAAGAAAATCTACCTCAGGATATGCTTTCTTACTGAGCAATGGCGCCATATCATGGAGTAGTAAGAAGCAAACGTGTATAGCCTTGTCCACGATGGAAGCTGAGTTCGTGGCATTATCAGCAGCGGTACAAGAAGGAGTTTGGCTTAAGAGATTCTTGGATCATTTAGGTGTTATTGAGAAAGCTGCAGATCAATTATTGGTTAACTGTGATAGCCAAGCAGCTATAGCGTACTCCAAAGATCCAAAGTATCATGGCAAGACTAAACATATAGATACCAAGTATAACTTTGTAAAAGATATGGTTGCACGAAAGGATGTGAATTTGCAGTACATATCTACGCATAGAATGGTAGCAGATCCTATGACAAAGCCAATACCTAGAGATGTGTTTTGTGGTCATGTAAAATCTCTAGGATTGCGTAGAGTCGATGTACTTGGATTGTAATTTCCCGAGTTGTTCACATTTATGAAATTTTGTTTTTCATTGATTAATGCCTATGAATCTTTATGTGATCTTTATGTATCTTAATGCTCAGTGCATTACTTTAAGTTAAGAGGAGTATGTCGGACAGATATAAGATTAGCCCACTCACACGGGTGATCACCTCTATTTACTATGTGATAAATAGGGATGAGACTGTATTTAAGCTTATTATCTAGGTGATAATCGAGAGCTCAAGCTTAAAACACGTATGTCGCCTTAACTGAGTGTTAAGATGATGACATAATACTTGTGATGTCCAAAAGTAAAATACCCCACATATTTTACTTTATCTGTCTAAGATGCCAGATGTGAGTTCTGATGGATTTTGTGAATGAGTAGATAGGTGAACTCAAGTTAGACATTGGGTATGTCTGAACTATCATCTGTACGGTATTGAACGATGTAGGCATACGCTCCATGGGAAAGGAGTTAATACCGTAATACGTATTTCATACTACGTATGCATGAGACGACCAATAAGAGTGGCAAAAAGTTTGATCTCAACTTTTATGATGTGTGAGACTCTTGAGGAAAAGAGTTCCTCAATTATTTGTCCCCTCATGACTCTTACTTATTCTCAAGATTTCTATTTAGTGTTTGCTATCTTAGGATGTTGCCAATGGTCATGTGTTTGATTCGATCTAATGGGATATTTCTAGAAAAGCAAGCTGAACTGAAATTGAGAGTTTGAAGGAAAGAGGAAGATCGATTTTGGAGAATCACATTGTAGTTTTTGTGTTCACTGGTCGACCAATTATGATTGTCTTTGTGATAATTGTAATTGTGAATACAATATATATATCATTGTTTCAAAGAGATCAAGAGAGATACAAATGTGATCGATCGATCTAGGTACGCATACTAAATCTACTCGGAGTGTGACGCCCATTATGAGCTGCTATATATTCCTAACGGATGTATAGCAACGAGCTCTCAAAGTATGCTGGTCGCACGGATTATTCACCAGTATGAATGTTGAAGAGAGATAAAGAGAATTCTGTTCGGCCCACCATGTTAAGAGAGAGTCTATGTTGGATTATTCTCTGATAGGGCTGAGTAGGCCCTGTCCGCCCATGTTGGTTTTGGACCACCATGTGCGAGTGGGAGATGAAAGATTTATTTATTCTTGAAATCTTGCCTAAACATATATTATTGACAAGAAAACTGATCAATCATCCGACTCCATGAGCCGAAATTCCAATCCGACAGAGCATTTTTACAAGTGCAACCTTCGTTGTCCGGCAAAGGGCTAACATCAGACTTCTACTTTTCAGCATCCATTGTCTCTCTTATTTTTGAACTATCTCGACCTTTCAACTAAATGTTTATGACATACGATGAACATGGGTTTGGATAACACTTAAGCATGTGTGTTATAGATGGGTCAACCCATGCAAACACATTGGGGAATTTCAGTGATAGAAGTCAATATGTTATTGATAACAACACAACACATTATACGCATTCACACATTGATGTGTGAAAAATTGATGTAAGTATAAAAAACTTTACCAATTTATATACGAGAACCTACTTCCAAGATTTCAAAGTTGTGATATGATTATACGTGGCATCACACTATTATGCCATGAACATACAAATTGTCAATTATTTTAATGAGTGCAAATGCCACAAGCTAAAGTATTTCATTAGTAATTGCTTTTCCTAACATGCTATAGAATCGATTAATTTAGCTTTGTCTAATTAGTCATAACTTTTAAGTTCAACAAGCCTAATTTGGACAGTACGAATAAGTAAATAGACCACATCCAATTGACACTCATTGCATGTTAGAGATGTATGAGCAACCGGACGTCTGAGAAACGCTTGTCATGCCTCTAGAGTGGTAGTGAACATATATGAGTTGTCAATTATTTTAATGAGTGCAAATGCTACAAGCCAAAGTATTTCATTAAAAACTGTTTTCCTGATATGCTATAGAATCAATTAATATAGTTTGTCTAATTAGTTATAACTTTTGAGTTCAACAAGCCTAATTTGGACAATAGAAAATAAGTAAATAGATCACGTCAAATTCACCCAAACTGCATGTTAGATATGAGCAATCGTACTTCCAGAAAGAATTAGAGAAACACTTGTCATACATCTAGATTAGCATACCCTATATCTAATTTGCATAGATCTTACGTATGGTACCGTAAACATTCATACATTGGCAAAATCTCTTTTTCTAACAAGGGGAGTGTGTTCTGTCTGTAATTATGTCCCATGGCAACCAAAAGAACTCTATTGTGTGCACGGTGTCATATAACTATCTTCTGGGAATAGGATATCTTAGGATACTCCATGAATTACTTCAAGTCCATGATGAAGAATAAGGGCTGAAGCAACAAAGGAGACAATGAAGAAAAGAAAAACAATGTAATCTGGAAAGCAAGACAAGTTAGTCAGCTTGAAATGTCACAGCCAAAAGTACAGAACGTCTAGCATTGCCCTATTTACAAGAGGAAAACCGCATACACAAAACTCAATCTAAAAGAGCACAGCTCTGCACATATGCCTTCAGGATAACTCTCAATTCCAATGTTGCAGAAAACTAGACCAGCCGGCTCCCTCATAATTAATAAGCAAAAACACAATCTCTCTGTGTCTGTCCAAATGACCACTAAATTACTCCAACTCCAGCACGACCCTCCATGATATATAAACAACTAAATAAACAGATAATTCCAAGATTAAAATGACAGAAACAAGAACTTCAGAAGAAGAAATAAAAGAAACACACACCTCTAGGTCCCATAGTAACGGAAACAGCACCGGCTAATTTATTAATACCAGATTGAAGAGACCCTCTGCATTCCATGCCAAAAGATATCTTCTTTGGACCTGCTTTTACCACATAGTTGCCAACTGTTTGCCCTTTTCTCCATAGACCAAATACCCTCCTATTTCCACTCAGATTCTGAACGCTGAACAACGCCCAATTCTTCAATCTCAATCCAATGGGTATAATTCGTAAAAGGGCACGAAGAAATTGAGGGAAAACAAAAGAAAAAGAGGAACTTACTGGAAAGAGCAGATTCAGACCAAAAAATAAAAATAAAAAATAGCTCATGGTGGGTCCCACTGTCCCACTTCTTTGTTTCACGCATTTAGCCAGCATAATCTCTCCGCCTCTCTCCTTCTTGCCATTTCCATCTTTGTCACCATCTGCTGCCCCCACACAGCTTCGAGCTCCAAGTCTACGACTCCATGATTGCTTGGATCGAGAGTTGTTTAAGGAAGTCGACAGGAAGCTTGCAGTTGAGCACAATTCTCTCCCCACTGCTAGCGTTAACAGAGCAAAGACAGAACCAGTGAGAAAAACTCTGCAAAAACCTAACAAAACCCCCACAATCATAATCACAAATCGGAAATCACGACAGCATAACAGAAACCCACCAGAAGAAGAACAAAGCCGTGGCCAATTTCTCCTACCTCTCCGACAACGACCACTCTGCAGTGGAAGACATTCTTCTTCTTCCACCAACGACTTTAGTGCAAGACTTGCTATAGCAGAAGTAATTACCCAAAAAAAAAAATTAGTCCCAAAACCCTTCCTCTACTAATAATTGACTGCCCGATCCAATTTATAATCTTCTTCTTTTCTCTTTTATCCTATCAGTACATTTCAATTTCCGGATGAAATAGGTGAAACGGAGATTGAAGAGAAAAGACCCATAGCATCGCTGACAACATTGAAAATAAAATTGTTGATATATAAAAGGAACCAGTGGAGATGGAAAACAAGGCAAACGATGTTGCAGCTATATACGACATGACATCCGTCTGAGAGTTTCTTTACAATGTGGCCAGCTTGATGCTTCAACTGCATATTGAGCGCATATGTCTCACTAGGTTTGTGTAGGACTAGAGCTGGCTTTTATAATTTTATTGGTCATGCAAGTTAGCATTTTGTATTTCAAGAAACGATATAGTGGCAAGGAGGGAGTTTAATCCAACGATTAAGTGACTTACAGCGGGAGCAGGAGGCTTAGGGTGCGTTTGTTTGCGTTTCGTTTAAAAATTATTCCAGAAACAGAAATAGAAAAAAGTGTTTCTGTTCCGATGAACAATTTTTTAACAAAAACGCGTTTAGTAAATTTGTATAATTTTTTTATTTCTTTTATTTTTTAATATTTTTATTTTATTTTTTCTATTTTTTTTTCTACTTTTTCCTTTTTTTCTTTTTCTTTTCTTTTTTTTTTTCTTCTTTTGGCCGGTCACCGGCCTCGGCCATGGCCGGCGACCAGCCGACGAGGGCCGGTGGCCTCGCCGGCCACGGCGAGGCTCGCCGGCCCGGCGGAGCCAAGCCTCGCCGTAGCCGGGCGAGGCTCGGCCCGCCTTGGCCGGGCGAGCTCGGCCTCGCCGGATCCGGGCGAGATCGAGCTCGCCAGCCCGGCGGCGAGGTCGGCCTCGCCTTGGCCGGGTGAGGTCGAGCTCACCTGCATCCGGCGAGGCCAAGCCCTCGCGAGGCCGGCGAGCCTCGCCGTGGCCGGGCGAGGCCGCCGGCCCTCGTCCGGTCACCGGCCATGGCGAGGCCGGCAACCGGTGAAAGAAAAAGAAAGAAAAAAGAAGAAGAAAAGAAGAAGAAAATAAAAAAAAAATATTCCTAAGTTTTGTTTCGTAAATAAGAAACAACTTTTGTTGTTTCTTATTTCTGTTTCTTTTTGTTTCTGGGAACAAATAACAAAAACGCACCCAAACGCGTTTTTATTCCTTTTTTGTTCCGGGAACAAAAAACAGAAAAAATATTTAAAAACAAAAAAAAAGAAACACAAACAAACAGAGCCTTAGTTACTAGTCAACACTCTTCAACACCAAATATTATTGACGCACTGACAATATTAGTTTGAGGATTTGCTATGTTCTCATTTAAAGATGATTAGCGTTGAAGAGAGTTGGTAGTGTATGAGCCTCCCGTCTAAGTCCCTCAATCATTTAATTAAACCCTCTCTTACAACCAATATTTCAGATCTTGAAATATCTGTATGCCGACCTTAGAATACCTATATGCTGACTTGCACCAGTAATAAAATTAAAAAAACCAGCACCCGCCCCACACAAAGAGACCAAGTCCACTCAATGTGCACTTGAAGTATCAAGCTACGTACATTGTAAAGTGATTGCCATTTACAGCCACGTTGTTGCCTTGCCTTCCATTTCCGCTAGTTTCTTTTGCATATCAAGGATTCTAGTTTCACTATTATTAGCGACTTGATAGGGTCTTTCCTCTTCAATCTTCATTTTGCCTAATTTATCTATAAATAAATAAATAAATGGTTGAAATGTTAGCAATGGGAAAAAGTGAAAGAAATTGATTATAAATGGCATTGAGTAGTCAATTGCCAATAGAGGGTTCTAGGACCATTTTTTCTTATGGTTCGTTCTGCTGTAGCAAGTGTTGGGAATAACGGATCCCCGAAAACCGGATTCGACACCGAATCGAACCCCTAAATCAATGCGGAAGACGAAACCCGGGAAAACACGCATCACCGATCGTAAAGCACACCACGGATTCGAGCGTACCTTGTTAGCCACAGATTAAACACCGAACGCCAATGGAGGAAGAGAAACGGTCCAATTCGATTCGATGAAGCCTTGAAGGGAGGAAGAACACGTCGTGTGCTTACTGTTCTTTTGGGTTCTTGGAGAGAGAGAGAGCACAGAGAGAACGTACGTCTTTTTCCTTTTTTTATTAAAATGGTGTCTTTCTCTCTCTCTCTCCTCCCTTTTATACTCCCTTCTTTCCACGGGCCCTATTCCCGTGGGCCGGGCTTTCTGGGCCCAATTTAGCCGGACGGGCCTTAAGCCCAATTACTAATAAAGCTTTCATCTCCCACTCGCACATGGTGGTCCAAAACCAACATGGGCGGACAGGCCCTACTCAGCCCCATCGGAGAATAATCCATCATAGACTCTCTCTTAACATGGTGGGCTGTACAGGATTCTCTTTACCTCACTTCAACATTCATACTGGTGAATAATCCGTGCGACCAGCATACTTTGAGAGCTCGTTGTTATACATCTGTTAGGAATATATAGCAGCTCATAATGGGCGTCACACTCCGAGTAGATTTAGTATGCAGTACCCTAGATCGATCGATCACATTTATATCTCTCTTGATCTCTTTTAAACAATGATATATATTGTATTCACAATTATAATTATCATAAAGACAGTCATAATTGGTCGACCAGTGAATACAAAACCACAATGTGATTCTCCAAAATCGATCTTCCTCTTTCCTTCAAACTCTCAATTTCAGTCCAGCTTGCTTTTCTAGAAATGCCCCATTAGATCAAATCATCTCATGACCATTGGCAACACACTAAGATAGCAAACACTAAATAGAAATCTTGAGAATAAGTAAGAGTCCTGAGGAGACTAAAAAATTTGAGGAACTCTTTTCCTCAAGAGTCTCACACGTCATAAAAGTTGAGATCAAACTTTTTGCCACTCTTCTTGGTCGTCTCATGCATACGTAGTATGAAATACGTATTACGGTATTAACTCATTTCCCATGGAGCGTATGTCTACACTTTTCAATACCGTACAGATGATAGTTCAGACATACACAATGTCTAACTTGAGTTCACGTATCTACTCATTCACTAAATTCATCAGAACTCACATCTGGCATCTTAGACAGATAAAGTAAAATATGTGGAGTATTTTACTTTCGGACATCATAAGGATTATGTCCTCATCTTAACACTCAGTTAAGGCGACATACGTGTTTTAAGCTTGAGCTCTCGATTATCACTTAGATAATAAGCTTAAAAACAGTCTCATCTCTATTTATCACACAAGAAATGAGGCGATTACCCGTGTGAGTGGGCTAATCTTATATCTGTCCGACATACTTCTCTTAACTTAAAGTAATGCATTGAGCATTAAGATGCATAAAGATCACATAAAGATTCATAGACATTAATCAATGAAAAACAAAATTTCATAAATGTGAACAACTCAGGGAAATTACAATTCAGTACATCGACTCTACGCAATCCTAGAGATTTTACATGACCACAAAACACATCTCTAGGTATTGGCTTTGTCATAGAATCTGCTACCATTCTATGCGTAGATATGTACTGCAAGTTCACATCCTTTCGTACAACCATATCTTTTACAAAATTATACTTGGTATCTATATGTTTGGTATTGCCATGATACTTTGGATCTTTGATGTATGCTATAGCTGCTTGGCTATCACAATTAATCAATAATTGATTTGCAGTTTTCTCAATAACACCTAAATGATCCAAGAATCTCTTAAGCCAAACTCCTTCTTGTACCGTCGCCGATAATGCCACGAACTCAGCTTCCATCGTGGATAAGACTATACACGTTTGCTTCTTACTGCTCCATGATATGGCACCATTGCTCAGTAAGAAAGCAAATCCTGAGGTAGATTTCCTTTCATCAAAATCTCCTCCCCAATTAGCATCTGAATAGCCTTCAAGTCGCAGATCCTTTTCTTGATAATTCAACTTGAAATCAGCAGTTCCCTTCAGATACCTCAGTATTCTCTTGACGGCTTTCCAATGTGCTAGACCTGGATTGGATTGGTATCTACTCACCATTCCAACTGCAAAACATATGTCGGGTCTTGTACACATCATAGCGTACATCAAACTCCCAACAGCACTTGCATAAGGAACATGCTTCATTTGTTCCTTCTCTTGTGGAGTCCCTGGACACAGTCTATGGCTTAATCCTTCACCCTTCGCAATAGGAGTGTCTATGAGTTTACAATCTTGCATACGAAATCGTTCAAGAACCTTATTTATATAGGTTTCTTGTGAAAGAGACAACGATCTCTTCAAACGATCTCTTGAAATCTTAACTCCAAGAATATATGCAGCCTCACCCATATCCTTCATCTCAAAGTTGGAAGACAACCAACTCTTGACGGTATTTACAAACTCCATATTGCTTCCGGCAATCAGTATATCATCAACATATAATGATATGATCACAAATTGATCCTTGGATCTTTTGATATATACACAATGATCCTCATCAATCATTGTAAAATCATACGCCATTATGGCGTTATGAAAACGTATATACCATTACCTCGATGACTGCTTAAGGCCATATATCGACCTCAAAAGTCGACATACTTTTTCTTCTTGGCCTTTCACTATGAAACCAGCAGGTTGTTCCATATATATTTCTTCCTCTAATTCTCCATTGAGAAAAGCAGTCTTTACATCCATTTGATGTAACTCAAGATCCAGACTAACCACAATTGCCAGAATAATGCGAATTGAAGTAAATCTTACTACAGGAGAAAACGTATCTTCATAATCAATTCCTTCCTGTTGATTATACCCCTTCGCTACAAGGCGAGCCTTATGCCTTTCTATTGAGCCATCAGCCTTTCGCTTTATTTTGAGAACCCATTTGTTCCCAATAGCTCTACGTCCTTTTGGAAGATCAACTAGTTCCCAGACTTGGTTTGATTTCATTGACTCCATTTCCTCTTCCATTGCATTAATCCATTTTTCCTTACTAGGGCAATTCAGAGCCTCATTAATATTTCTTGGCTCATCATCATCTTGTGGAGCAACCATGAAAGTTTCCCCTTCAATGTCAAAACGTCGACGGGGAATACTTTGGCGACTTGTTCGCCGTATGAGAGATTGTACACTTTGCACATCATTCCCCATCATGCTCCCACTTGGATGAGGTAATAATGATGTCTCATCATATGGTTGTAATTGAGAATGAGTTGAATTCAATTCATCACTTCTCATATTACTCCCACTCGGATGAACTCCACTAACATCATTATCCTGATCCAATGTCTCAAATAGGGAACAATCTTCCCCTATTTCGCCCTTCTTAGGAAATTCATCCTTTAAGAATGTGACATCCCGTGATTCAAACTCAGTTACACTCCCACTTTCCTGCTAACCTATGAACACATAACCTTTTGAGCGTTCCGAGTACCTTATGAAAATACTCTTCTTTCCTCTAGGACCCAATTTCCCAAATTTGTGAGAGGATTCATGTGTGTAGGCAGCACAACCCCATGGCTTAAGGAAACTTAAGTCCGGTTTTCTACCTGTCCATAACTCATATGGAGTGGAAGCAACTGATTTGGAAGGCACACGGTTAAGTATATAGGCAGCAGTTAACAACACATCACTCCAAAAGGCGATAGGTAAGTTAGCATGCGCCATCATGGACCTAACCATTTCCAAAAGAGGGTTTGTTTCTTCTCTCCGCAACACCATTTTGTTGAGGAGTATATGGAATAGACAACTGTCTTTCTATTCCTTTTTCATCACATAATTTTCTGAACTCATTAGATAAATATTCTCGACCTCAATCGGATCTCAATGCTTTTATTATCTTGTCTAATTGATTTTCTACCAAGGTCATAAACCTTTTGAAACAACTTATTGCTTCAGATTTGTGAGAAATCAAATAGACATATCCAAATCGAGTGTAATCATCTATAAATGTGATGAAATAAACAGCCCCATGCCTTCTTCTCACATTCATTGGACCACAGACATCAGTATGGATTAAATGCAGAGGAAATTTAGCTCTTTTCCATTTCCCAAATGGTTTCCGTGTTGTTTTCCCTTCTAGGCAATGCTTACATATAGGCAAATAGACTTTTTCAATGTTACCCAACAAGCCCTCTTTGGCTAGTCTATTCATACGTTGTTGGCCAATGTGACCAAGTCTAGCATGCCACACATTCACATCATTATCATAGGTATTAGAAGACGTGATAAGAGAATAACAAACATTTGCATTAACATAATCAATATCTAATACAATGAAACCATCCAGAAAATAACCACAACCATAGTAATTTGTATTCAAAAACAAATTCATACCTCTATTACAGAAGTTCACATTAAAACCTAATTTAACCAACATTAATATAGACACTAAATTCCGACGAATCTCCGGAGCATACAGCATCATGAAGGAACAAAGTGCGTCCACCACGCATATTTAGTTAGCAGGTGCCAATTCCTTTCACTTCAGCTCTAGAGTTGTTTCCCACGTAGATCCACTTAGTTCCAGTAGGTACTCATTGGAATTCCACGAAGGATCCTCTATCCTTCGCTACATGGTCCGTCGCTCCTGAATCCACGGTCCACAAAGGATTAGACTCAGTTAAAAATACAGAATTCGACACAAAAGTAAAGTTCTGAAAAGTACAAGGGGTGCATACCTTCTTTGGCTCACGACAGTCGCGAGCATAGTGACCCTTCTTGTCACAGTTGTAGCATTTCACCCTTGCAAGCTTCTTCATGCGAGGACGCTTTCCTCTATCATGTTGGTTAAACTTGGGTTTCTTCCCTGAAGGAGCAGCTTCTTCCTTGCCTTTCCCCTTATCAAACCAGCTAGGGCGCTTGCGCTTGGAGCTCGAAGCTCCATTTGAGCTAGAACTTGCATAATAAAGTTCAGCATCCGGCTTAGCCGCCAAGAAGCGGTCCTCTTCCAGCTCAAGATGGCGCACAGCATCCTCAAAAGTTTTGATAGACTCATTATGGGTCAGGTGCACCTTCATATGCTCCCAACTCGAGGCAAGGAATGAATCACCGCTTGCACACTCGCTGCTCATCCGTGAGGACATGGCCAGCATCTTTAAGCTCAATTATCATGTTTGACATCTTTCTAAGATGTTGCTTCATGGTCTCGACCATGAGGCTTCTTATAGGAATCAAACCTAATAGTGAGTCTGTCTCAACCGGTCACCGAAGTATGACCAAATCTAGCCGCCAATGCCTCCCACATTTCTTTGGCATTGTCGAAACGCCTAAACTCCCGCATGACATCATTTTCCATACTTCAAAGCAACGTGATGCGAGCGAGAGAGTTCTTTCGTTTCCAAGCAAAGCAAAAGCTTCTTTATCTCTTTTGTGCTTTGCGCAAGATTTCCATCTTCAGTTCAACCATGGTCGGGTTAAGAGCTTCAAGTGCCTCTTGCTCTTCCAAAGACATATTGGATTTTCATGTGCCATATCTCATAGTTGTCACCATTGAGCTTTTCACCTTTGTTCAGCTCGGCAACTATGCTCTTTGTGGCTGAAGCCATTGATCTGAACACATCAGATAAATATGCACGAATTATTAATGCCTATCATTTATGCATCCCTATTTGCATAGACCCATCATATTAATGAATAATTTCAAGTAAGGCTTTAGAATCAAAATGTCATTATGTTTCCAATCATTCTCCAAAAATCCTAACTTAAAATTATCATTAATATAATTGTCATATGCAAAATTAATTCTATGAAGCTACAAAAACTTCTAATACTACCCATAGCTAATTACCCACAAAGAACCAAAGCAATTTTCAGAAAGCAACAGATAAATTTGCATCAAATAAAACAATAATGCTTTCAATTAACACAACTAACATATAGTTTGTTACATCAACAACAATTAGGTAGTAATCATTACATAATATGTCCACAAAGCACACTTAGCATAAAACAGCTAATACATCTAACACAAAGTCAGCACACGAACTGGGAAAGATCCTCTTTTGTTCAATTTCTTGATCTTTTTCCTTGAAACAATACAATAATATTCATTAACAAAATCCACCACAATTTTCTTATAGGAAGCAGCTCCGTTGACATCCCATATGCGATTCAACACATCTTGCCATTCGGTGGAAGAGTGCTTATGAAAAATCGCACCATCTCGATTGCGACATTGGACGACTATTCCATATGACCGTTGAATTTTCCCGTTGACTTCAAGGACATGATCAATTAAGTCACCTCTCTCCCATCGATGATCAGTCAGCTCAGCTATCAACTTAGACAGCCTATCCTTTTGTTCATCGGTAACTACGCGAATAGGTGTGCGCAACCTCAGGGGAGGCATTTTCCTGCAACAAATGCAGAACAAAAATAAGGGATTACTTATAATCCACATAGACTTAATTGAAAAGGAAACACATTCTTTCCCCCCCCCCTTTTTTTTTGGTCAACGGTCAACGGTCAACGGTCGTCGGTCAACGGTCGTCGGTCAACGGTCAACGGTCGCCGGTCGCGGGTCGTCGGACCGGTCAGACCGGCCAGCCGGTTGAACCACTTCGGACAAACCGACGCACGTGCCGCGCGCATGCCAGTGATGACGTCACGCAGAAGTCAGCGGCACGTGCCGCGCGCGTGCCAACGTCAACGAGTCGGGTCGCCGGACGGGTCGCCGGTCGTGTCGCCGACCGGTCATTGCACGGCCAACCGACGTCACTGCTGACGTCAGCACGCATCGGTCCGTGGACCGACGCGTGCCGGTTCGCCGACCGGCGCGTGTGCCGCACGCGCTTGGCGATCCAGCGCTGCAGGGCGCGTCGAGCCCACGCGCAGCGCCTTCCGGCCGCGCGTGTGGGCGCGTGCGGCGTCGCCCGGCGGCGCTCGACATACCGCCAGACTCGTCTCGGCGTCACCTTTCTTCCTATGCCATTAGAATTTGATTTCGAGTTACGCAAACTCGGAAAAAAAGGTCGAAAAGCGCTCGGGTGTCGAGATTTCTCGCCCGATCCGTACAGCCGAAGAACTTTTAGCGAAAAATCAATCAGAAAGCACGAAAAAGATCGGGAAAACATGAAAGCGGGCTCGATACCAATGTTGGGAATAACGGATCTCAAAACCGGATTCGACACCGAATCGAACCCCTAAATCAATGCGGAAGACGAAGCCGGGAAAATACGCATCACCGATCGTAAAGCACACCACGGATTCGAGCGTACCTTGTTAGCCACAGATTAAACACCAAACGCCAATGGAGGAAGAGAAACGGTCCACTTCGATCCGATGAAACCTTGAAGGGAGGAAGAACACGCCGTGTGCTTACTGTTCTTTTGGGTTCTTGGAGAGAGAGAGAGCACAGAGAGAACGTACGTCTTTTTCCTTTTTTTATTAAAACGGTGTCTTTCTCTCTCTCTCTCCTCCCTTTTATACCCCCTTCTTTCCACGGGCCCTATTCCCGTGGACCGGGCTTTCTAGGCCCAACTTAGCCTGACGGGCCTTAAGCCCAATTACTAATAAAGCTTTCAGCAAGTCTTTCACCAAAGTTTTCAAGGACAACATCAAAAAATTGGGAAACTGTTCGTAAAATAACTGCTAGGGAAGTGTTTGTTTCAAAGAAACTCCTGATTTGTAATCCTCTAGCTCGCTGGTGGTATGAATCTTCGCCAGAAAAGTCCACATGCTTGTCATGCCATGAATAGGGGCATTTTTATCCAAAATCGTCTGAACTCAATTTCCAAATTTCCCAAATTAAACCCTAATCCCAAAATTTTATCCTTTAATCCCAAATTTCACTGCTTACTCTCGTTTAAACTAAACCATTTGCTGCCTCCTTCAACTCCCAAATCTCCACCTGTCACCTTCGCTCGCCTTCTTCCCTTCCTCACACCTAGCACTGCACATCTCCAGCTCATGCTTTGCCTCTCATTCATTGCCTCAAGCTCTTCGATTCACTTCACCAACTTGGCAATCGCCACGTTCATGGAGCAGATCACACCCTTGAGGAGTGGACCAAGGGATGCCATCTCTGGATTCAAGTTAAATGTCCAATTGTTGTCACCTCTTTGAAACTCTGCCATATTAATATTAAAGGCCAACCCTCAAACTTCAGTCGCCTTCAAGTCAACATTCCAAGTAATATGGCTCAACCAATTTATGTACAAAGTACAAACCTCATGTTCAAATGATTACAATCTTCACAAGGGCAAAAGATTGCAGTGCCATCGACCATCACATGATAACATCCTGATATTGTTGGAAAAGAATACCTCCTCTCTCACATGGTTGTATGCAAGAGAACAAAGGGGCAAAGGATATTGCCCACCTACTGTGAAATGAAGGCCTCGCAAGTGCAAAACATGGCAAGACATGGCGCAATGTGCAACCTATGAAAACCTCTCTGAAACACATTTTCTGCAACCTGGATAATGTGATCAAATGAAGGTTTTGGTGAAATGATTAAAGCAAGTACTCAAAAGCAGACTTATCAAGAATTGCACGTAACCAAAGCAATGTAAACAAGATAATAATCACAGTGACAGGCGCTATCACCAACACTTTTCTTTTCCTTCTTTTCTTTTTTTTTTTTTTTTTTTTTTTTTTTTTTTTTGGGGGGGGGCGGGGCGGGGGGTGGGCCAGCTATCACCAACACTTCATTCACAGAATATCCATGGTATTAATGGCAACCATCGTGACCGGCCCGCCCACGCTCATGACCTTACCTAAGTGAGACCGACTAACAACTCACTCACGACCTTGCCAACATTTACCAGACACACACTACGAAGGCACCAAACAAGACTCGACATATTGAACCACGGTGACCCAAAAACAAAAACATATCTTGAGATAAGTGAAAAACCATCATTAAGCGAACTCTATCACTACCCATTCGAAGCGACTCAAAATCGGAAGAATATGTGCACGACCTTGGTCCACACATTTTGTCAAAGGTGGGTTGAAGAGAGAACGTTGAGCATTTCAAAACCTGAGCGTACATCCAGACTTGGAAGAAATCACCAAGACATACTAGAAATCAACAGCGGCAACCTCCGTAAAACGCAACACCGCGTATGGACAAAACAGGCGAGGCCACAAAAAGGTTTGTGGAGTCGCGGGGGCTCCCTACCCGGCTCGGAGACGGTGGAGAGATGGCGAGCTCAAGACGAATCGAGCAATGGCCGACCGCCACAGCAATATCTTCCGAGTCGGGATCCTCAGGAAATCGACTTACCGAAAACATGGCGTCGGGAAAGACAGCCCGAGGGCGCCGGAGTCCGTCGAACGGCCGTGGCGGTGGCCGAGAAGGCCCAACCGATTCGCTCTCGGTTTCGGCCTCTCGCTCTCCTTCTCAATCCCCCCTCCCCCCGGCGCGCCTCTCTCCCGATATCTCTCTCTTTCCCTTCTCTCGGCCCTCCCCCCTTTTAACAGCCACCGGGAGGCAGGCGCGCCTGGCTTCTGCCACCGCCAGCCGCCCTGCCGGCCTGGCCCCGACCCGGGATTCACGCCCGTCCTCCTGCCCTGCCTCTGTCGCTGGGTTCACTGTTCCTCCCGTACTAGCGTCGCTCCATTCGCGTGAGGGAAGGACAGGAAGAAGGAAATAAAGAAGAGGGCCGGGCCGAAAAGAGAAGGGAGAGGGAAGGACAGGCCGAGCCCAAGCGGAAAAGAAGGGACCTGGGCAGCCCGGCCCCGCCTCCTTTTTTAAAAAAAAATTAATTATTTCATTTTTTCTTCTTCTTCTTTTTATATTTTTCTAGTAAATTCTGTAAATATTAATGCAAATGCTCCAACATCTATATGCTATGCAATTTTATGAAATTTTTTTTTAGGGGTTAGAAATTAATTCATAATTTTTTACACAATAAAACCATCAATGAATATGCAAAATTTAAGTGTCAACGACCAATTGAAGGAAAAAATTTATAAGATAATAATAATGCTAGTGAAGTCTTAAGACATGGACCGAGGCTATATGCACACAAAATGAGTGTAAACTATGGGCATATTGGCACGATAATGGCGTAACTAATTTCATATAACCAATACCATGAGTATCATAAGATTCATTCCATTGTTATATGTTTCTAAAAACTGCAATATTAGCACAAACTTGATCTTAGTCAACATAACCAAAAAAAAAATGATATATGGGAAAGATTATTTTAGTTTAACTTGATATATTTATAAAAATTTATATAAACATCGATTATTACATCATATTTCTATGTCTCCCCACTTAAGTAGAAGAATGGATCACACAAAATGATGCACAAGTATGAGATTTGGCAATCCAATTCGCTCAAATTTAGTCTATGTAAAACAATGTGCTATTGGAATGTTAGAAGACAAAGGGGGCATGTGACAACACTCCTTAATAATCACACGCCCTTTACACTAAAAATGATACGTGCCATGGACTTGAAGTGCGCCGTTATACTAACCAGTCGTTTCTACCTCAACGTTACTGATGATATAATTGAATTTACTAAAGAAATTACCCTCTAAGAGGGTCGGTCGGCGACCTCACTAGCTTAGGGTTAAAAGAATAGGTTAGAAAAAAATAAAAAATAAAAATATATAATAAAATAAAAATTCAGAAAAAAATTAAAATATTATTAAAAATGTCTACGTCAATGCTGCAATACCACATGGAATGGCCTGCTTAATTAGCAAAACGTAAAAAGATTTAGAACTCAATTCGCATAATTGAAATGTTTATGATTGAATTAACAAAAGTACAATAGGTTAAAACATTTTTGGATAATTTTCCCACTAAATATGAGTGGCATAGATCTTATTAATGGTTCTACAAAAAAAAAAAAAAATACTAATATGCTAAAGAAAATTCTTTTTCTAACAAGGAACCGTGTTCTATCCGTGATTATTTCCCATCCGCTTCGAACGGTCGGTGTAAAAAGTACAAAACATTTAGCATTGCCCTCTTTACTGAAAAGCGAAAGTTCACACTCAAAACTCAATCTAAAAGAGCACAGTCCGGACATACGCCTTCAAGATAACTTTCAACCCCTCCTAATAATAAAAAGTCAAATAAAGAAATAAATCCAAGATTAAAATGACAGAAATAGGAATTTTAGGAGAAGAAACTGCATTAGCTAATTCATCGATCATGTTGAGGCTATAGAAGAGGTGTATAGGTTAATTTAGAAAACTTAACATTAACAATTTTTTGAGAAATCAATAAAGTTAAGTTTGATATAAGCGAAGACAGTTTGTTTAATGGCCTGTTTCTTGGGCAAGCGACAAAAATTTCCCTGCTAGTAGTGTATGTCTTTTTCTGTGTCTCGGATTGACATGGTACCGGCCGATGAAATTCGAGCGGGAACAAGGCCCTCATAATCTTTAAAAGAAACTTTAGAATTGAAAGGTTTTGAGATGAGTCGATCAAAGACGAAATATATGATGAGTAATGTTGATAAGAGTAGAAACTTAAATGACATCAAGGCAAGAACATGGAGTATCAAGGAGTGAATGTTTTCGATATCTCGAACATTTTTTGCCAAATAAAAGGAAAAGATTGATGGAGATCTCATCCATGGAGTTCAGACAGAATGCATGAAATGAAAAGGTGTGATCGGGGCTTTGAGAGACTATGGAATGCCACTTGGGGCAAATAGATATTGATAATGACGCAAAATGAGTGTAGACAGTAAAGATGAGAATGCTTCATTTGATTTGTGAGCATTTGAGAAAAGAAAAGAAAAATTGGAAATGACTCTATCCAAGAAAAAATTAGGTATTACCCCATCAAGGATATGACAAAAGAATGTTGTCCAAGGTGAGCCGATCATGTTGAATTGAAGATTTTGGGATGCTTTAATAAGAAGATTCGAGCAAGATGCGCACACTATGTTAGAAGAGATTGAAACGTACTTACAAAATATGTGAAAGGAGACTAATGAAAACATGGAGCATTTAGAGTATATGAGGAAGGCACAAAAATGACGTAATGAAATTTCTTATAACTAACTCCATTTCGTGTGATAAGATTTGGTTTTTTGGTAATACGTGTTTAAAAAGTATAATGCTAGAACGCGCTTGGATTCTAGTCTACATAAAATAAGGAAACGTGGGGAAGCACGCGTTTAGTCTAATTTAGGATATTTTTAGAAGCTGAAGCAGACAATGCCTCATTTTTTTGCACTAAACAAACTAAGCAGCCGGAGTTTCAAGGAGTTGATGTGTTCAATTCAGCTGACGAACCCATAAGATGGAATCTATAATGAGTAAGGTCCATAAGAGTAGAAGATCAGACGGCCCTTACATAAGAACATAGAAGTGTCAAGGAGCTTCTGCGTTCGATTCGAATTTATTTTGCCAAAAAGAAGAAGAGGAAAATCAACAGAGATATCACCTAAAAAAGAGTTGAGACAGGATGGATGAAGTGGAGAAGGGAAAGCCATTTATGGAATGCTAGCAAAGTCTTATGACACCCAAAAAAAAATGTCTTATGGCACAGATCGCGGGGCAAAAGAATATTGACACGCGCACAAAATTATTTGTAGATGATGGGCATAGCGGCACAAATAGTGACGTAAACGAAATTGTCATAAGCAACACCATTTAATGAGGTCAGATTTGGTCTGTCACCAGAGGGATTTAAAACTCACGACATCAGCACCACATCTTTGGATTCCGATCAACACAAAACAAAGCAAATGTGGGAAGGATGATTTTGTCTTTAACTTTAGGATATAGGCTCGTTTGGTTCAGTGTTGCAATGGGCTTTGGGTCTTTAAAATCCCTTGACCAAATACAAATACGTTTGATTCATATTTTGCTCAACTTTGAGGAAATACAATTGTATCTTCAAATGGCTCTAAGAGCCTTTAGCTCAATATAAGTCCGGAGGTCTTTTATGAAATTGCATTTTTTAGAATGCAAGTCTCGGCCCCTCATTTATTGGTCATCTCTTGCAAAGACCACTGCATGGAAAAGTCAATCGAAGGTTGACGATCGCCGGCCAAGAGGTCACACATCGGCGACCGCCGCTTGACCTCAAGCAATGCTGCCTGGGTCACGCCACCTCAGGTCTCAGGCGAGGCCGTCCGGCTGCTAAACTCCCAAAAAAATATGTAAAAACCTTTTTTTTTCAATTTAGTAAAAGTCATTCGCAAATGTAATTTTTATCAAACGGCATTTAAACCAAATTGTTTCTCAATGCACTTTAAAATTATAATTCATTAAATGCTATTTGCATTCCGAAAAACCCCTTTAACCCAAATGTACTTGCATTTTCTCGAGTTCCCCATAGCCTAATTAAACGGGGCCATATTTGACAACCTCGTGTAATCAGGAGCTCACTGAGATGATGGTGAATTGCATTGGTAGAAAACAACCCGCAACCCCTTGGGTTATCCTGCACTTGGAAGAAGAAGTAGAAAACAGAAAGCATGGCAAATCAGTCTTCCCTACATTCTATAAGGTGAATTCTGCTGACGTGGGTTGCCATCGCGGTTAAATTTGGAGAGGATCTATGTAAACATGCCATGCGGTACGGCCCTGAAGAAGTGCTAATATTGAGGGAAGCGTGCGGAATTCTGTAGCGAGAATTGGAGTATTGGACATCGCAGAGCTTTGCTGATGGGCATGTTATGTAACCTATAATGGTATAATGGCAGTCAAGACCCATCATATTTCGTCAATAGCTGAACTCGAACTTAAAAAGAATCTGAACCGTGTCCCTTGTAAGTAAGGGCAGTGGAGTCAAATTATGTTATGTTCGCTGTTTTGGTGTGAAAGAAAGTTGCCTAATAGGGCATGAAAACATTCGCCGCTCACTCCCTTTGTACAAATATTCTGGTGTCGACCCTACCCTAATATATTCACCCCTAACACAACCGTCCTAGATCTTTGTGTGTTTGTGTTTGTGTACGCGTCTATTTACATATAATATCTAGTGCACTTGATCCGTGTTTACGGGATGCAATCGGGCATTGTTGATTACCTCGTGTGCCGATTGGTATTAATGTGGTAGGCTGCATTCGCTCGCGACCTTCCCAGGCGAAAAAAGGGTTTACTTCAGTGCATATGTACTTGTATAGGATTCAACTACATCTGTACTGGCTGGCACCAGCATGAATATTATCCAGGTAGATTCGAAATGCAAAAGCACAAACCGAGCATCAAAATTAATATTTACAAGAACAGAGCTTAACCTCCCTTTCTTTCTTTTTTCTATCAGACAAATTGCATTATTTTGCTCCTCTTATAACTCTCCGGAATTGATGAAATTAGCAGGCAATGGAAAGGTAAAGGTAAGTAAATAACGTTTAGCGGCATAACTATTCTCTTTTGAGCCATTGCGCAGGACTGAACCCGGCACTGAATTAAAATTAGCACCCCATCATCCACCTGGTACTCGGTTCATATATAATCCTGAACCGTAGAATGATTCAACCGGACCCTGGAAAAAGAAAATGTAAATGTTGCAAAATAGATTAGTACAAGAGGTGAGTCTCATCTGCGTAATCGTGTATTGCTACAACATAATTGCCTCGCAAGGGTTTGGAGGAAACAAGTAGAGGACTTCTGCACCCTTAGGAGCGCTATGCTACCTTCTCTCTCGTTTTTGGCTGGCTGTTCTTGAGTCGACTGTACTCTCCATACAAGCTTTTGCAACGCCTATAGGAAGTACGAGGTAGAAAAATATTCAGCATAAACATGGAACCCAAAATTTATTTTGACAATGTGAAAATAGGAGATGTCAACCACGCAAACTCTTGGCAGTTGGCAAATGCGAGTTTCAGCAACAGGCAATGTTTGCATGTGCACTGAAGAACGATTTAAACATGGTGAAGGTTGTCGTACCAGTTGGAGCGATGAATCAGCCCAACCAACTATAGAGTTGTGCAAATGTTAACTACATGCCATGCGTTACCACGGGTGGAAAACCATCAAATGGTCGATGGCGTAAAGAGCTGAATGTTAAACGAGTAGTTGATTCAGCAGCAACCCATGGATATTTTTTATACAGCCGACATGAAGTTGTTCAAGATGCTATAAATGGACTGCAAGAGATTTGAATGCTCCAATATATAAAACTAAATGCTCAAACAGTAAGAGATATCTGTCAACTTACTTGCCGGTCAAAATCAATGGTGTGAATGGAGAAAACTTCATTGGCCATTTGAATGTCTTTCCTGATTAAACTGTCAAACCACCTGCTTCCTATGCTTGAATACTCACGACACTCCTGGGAATTGAAAATTGAAAAGCAAGTCAACATTGAGAAACCTGAACAGATGCTAGAGAAGGAAGATGGACATTGTGTAGAACTAAAGTTTCATGCATGACCAATGGACCACATCACTAATGAACCACTTTCTCAATATATGTAAGATTTGGCAAATTTTATAAGTGATAAAGATCTCATACCATCTCTGCCTAATAAAAAGTTGTTTATCACGTATTATATATTTGGATAATCAAAAAAAGTTGTTCATCGTCTAAATCTGCGGTATCAACAGTAACCTATACAGCCAAGATTCAACCTTGCTGTGCACTTCTAAAAAGTTAGGAGTAGCCCTTGACAAAATCGGAAATGAGATATTAATAGATCTATTATAGAATACAGGTTAAATGTTCTTGCTGAAGTTTTTTGTAGGAAAAACTGCTCCGCACTACTTTCTATGCAAAGTTAAACATAAGTCTCTCTTTTCCACTTAAAAAGTAGCAAGTTTGGTTACTAAGTAACTAATTTACACAATACATGTAAGACTTTGATTTCGAATTTTGGGTTTCATCCAAGACCCTTTTGGTCAGTATAGGGTAGAGCAAATGGATTCTGTTGCAGAAAGATTAATGTGAAGTCTGCTGACCAAAGTTGCACAGGGCAATTAGGGAAGACAAACATCGTGCAAGGTGGAGGAGGAAATGGATTGATACTGCTTTCACATCCAGTGTCATTTTAGAGAAAAACGGAGAACAAGATGAAAATGCTGAAAAAGACAAAGAAAGTGATGCCGTTTCAAAGAAAGGGACACATGAATTTAAAGGCAAAGGTGAGCTCCCACAAAGATTGCGTCTTCTGATAAACACTTTTTTTTAGACAATTTTATGTAAGTTTTTGTATTATATGAACTAGACCAGATTATTTGGCACATTAAATGTTTCAAATTTATCGTATCCTCTACAATATTGAAGAAAAAATATTTCCTTTTCTCCCTCCATGTACGTTCCCCACGTAGCATATCTGCTTTTCTGCAGACTCAAATCATTTAAATGTTATGTCATTAAACTATTAATTATATGTGGCAATCATCACTTTTATTGCTAGGATATAGAAAAATTGTCGTGCACGCATGTATTATGTTTTATGGGCTAATGTATCTAATCCCATGTATAAGGTTTCCATGGCTTAGGAGGCCCGTAGAAATCAGCACCTCTCAGTAAATACAAAGACAGGGATTCTAGTCTATGCTTAGATTTTATAATAAAAACTAGGGCACTAAGTATCAAATCAAGTCACCGACCAAAAAAAAAGTATCAAATCAAGCCACTACAGGTAAAATCTTCTTCTCTAGGTAATTGGGAAGTCGACTCCTCACACATCCCATACATGTTGAACTTGTTTTCCTCTACAAGGATGCAAATGAGACTTTATGTGGCAGCGGTAGGCAATGCAGATTTTTTTTCAGCGACAAAGTTAAAACCAGGTACCTCCTCCTCTTTCTCTTGCTCGAAATCTTCTTTTCCTTCATCATCATCTTCGCCAAACCACACCTCGGATACAGATAAAGCTCGCAGCCTACTGTGGTCACCATCTTTTGTAGCCTCAATTAAAGCATCCATTAACTCGGGTTCAACTTCTCGCAGCAACTTCCCTAACAAATATGATTCATTAGGGAAGTTTACATTGCATATGATGGATTCATGAGGCATCAATGAATCATTGAATCAACACCTCTTGTGCATATTTTGTAGAATAAAACTAAATAAAAATGCCTTAGCGAAAATAAATAAATAAAAGTGAAGAGAAAAAAAGCCAAAGACACTTGTGTTCCATCTGGAAATGAAAAAAAGGCGTTCAGCAAGCAAAATTTCAAAATTTTCGCACAGCTTGAGCATTCATGTACGCCTCTCCCGAGCATATCATAAGCAGTTACTTATCATTCATCAAGCTATGCTCAAGGAACTATACTGCAATTTCAATAGTACAAGCTGACATACTCAAACACAATCTAAAGGGAGGGAAAAGGGGGCAGTTAAAAAAGAGCTTCTTATCTTAAAAACTATTCTTTTGGGCAACAACTCATCGTGCAATAGCCAAGCATAGCAGAGAAGATACCAGGTGGACCGGATGATGTTCGCTTTCCTTCTCGAACATCCGGTCCCAGTCTCTGCGACAAATCGACAAACATCTCAACGGCATTAACAAGTAACAACTCAGACCAAAAGCCTTACGAGAACCAGCCACGCATTGCAGAAGCATCGCCTTCGCTAGCATCTGCGCGTCCAAGGCCGCTTGACTCCAGAGAAGCCACTCTGCAATTCCCCTTTCAAAAGAAAGGATAATGAATCTATAGTGCTGCATTATTGACATCATTATATCCACGAAGCCCGTGAAAGCTCAAAATCACGCTGCCTCCAAGACACATCTTTTTTTCCCAGTAGTATCTGAGGATGCCCTTGATTTGGTAATGGGAAAAGGAAGCAAGCTCCATGGCCCAGGGGATGTCGCCGCCGAGCCTCGCGCTCCCTCTGGTTGAGGCTCTTCTCGGCGTCGGAGTCAGAGTCGGGGTCGCTGCCGTCATCTTCTCGGGGGATCGTACGGTGGCCGGCGATTGGGGAATCTGAGCCCGCGCGTCCCGTGATGGACGTCGCGGAGTGCCGAAGGGACCACACCAACAGACAACGGGGAGCACGTGACATTGTTCCGAAGGGCGAAAGAGATATCTACAGTGGATAATGGCTCTCGCTTCATTTTCGTGTTTTTTGGCTCCCTTTTTTTTTTAAGCTGTGTGCTTGACAAATTTCATTATTCATCTTTTCAATTCAATTCATACACCATTACACCAAGATACAAAAGGAGAAGACATCAGAAACAAGCCTTGATAAGGAAAATGACATTTGATGCCGATTAGATGACATCTTTATTCACTAAGCCTACATTACATGATTTAAAAAGACAACTCCTCAACAATTTCACTTTCCATGAAATTTGATGGCCCTCCGCTTTGGCTTCTCCATCCATTGGACTGCACTTCTCTCCAGCATTCTCACGCCTCGCGCGAGCCATTTGAGCCATCCATTTTCAATTGCAATGTATGTTACGGAAATCCCAATGACAATTCCAGATGCATAACCTATCCACACTACTTTCTGTTTGAACCAACTCTCATGCCCTTCGCAGTCTAGAGTCGATGAGGACGATGGTGGAGGAGGTTGAGCATCGCCAAGGCATGCTTTTGACAATGGAGTTCCACATAAGCCTGGATTCCCACTAAACGAGTCGTTTGAAAATGTGCTCAATTGTTTGTCTTGAGGAATTCGACCAGTGAGTTGGTTCTTCGAGAGGTTTAAGCACCCAAGAGATGTCAAATCTCCCAATGCTCTAGGAATGCTCCCACTAAGCATGTTCGAAGATAGATCAAGCCATCCAAGACTAGTCAAGTTTCCTAAAGTCAAAGGGATAGAACTCGTAAGGTGGTTGTGAGAAAGGTTGAGCCCTATGAGATAGCGAAGATGGCCAAAAACTTCGGGAATGTCTCCTTGGAAAAAGTTGTGCGATAAGTCAATGGTTGTGAAGATGGTCAAGATCTTCACTAGCTTTGTCTCTTTCCCTTTCATCATCACAGTCGCGGTATTTTCATATGACGGCCCAAAGGAAGGGGAATACTGTGTCATGTACGATGCTCCATATCGCCCATCTTCTGTATTCTTTATGCCTTCAAGGTTCATTATCAAGTTGGCTGGTAAAGGACCGCAAAAGTTGTTGTTCGAGAGATCCAAAATGCGCAATTTTGTAAAGATGAGATCTCCCTTCGGGATGTTCAAAGGACCCTTCAAATTGTTGAACCTCAAAATGAGAACTTTCAGTTTTGGAAGTTTTCCCGACCATGTCTGAAATGTATCCTCCATCTGATTGATACCGAGATCTAAAATTTCTAGATTTGTACAATTGACAAGGGACCGGGGCAACGTCCCTTCAAACCGATTTCGGCTCAAGTCAAGAGTCGTCAATCTATGTATCAAAGAAATTGTTTGTGGAATTGTGCCGTCAAAGTGATTCATTCCCAAGTTCAAAACCGAGAGAACAGTGCTAAACTTTGTTAAGCACCAAGGCAAGCTACCAATTAAGCTGTTGTTAGACAAGTCAATCATCTCGAGTTTGGTGGCCTTGCATATCAAAGAAGGGATCCTTCCTGTTATAACATTATTTGCAATGGAGTAATAGATTGTGATGGGAGACGGAAGTGGAATTGACCCTCCAAATTTGTTGTTGGACAAGTCTATTACATCTAATGAGGTGTTGGAGAAAAACTTTGTGGGGCACCATCCAATAAAATTGTTGTTGGAAATCAATAAATATCTAAGAGCAGGGACGGAGAGTTCAAAGGCAGTGAAGTTGATCCTACCATGAAAATTGTTGGATCGCAAATCAAGGTAATAGAGTTGCGGTGTTTTCAGCCAATGTGAGAATATATCATTGCTCCCAACAGAAAAGTAACAAGTAGAAGGTGAAGGGATCAGGGGTGGTCCTTGTAATTTATTGCTACTCAAGTCTAGATAGTTAAGATCGGTTATATTACCAAAACATGGGGGCACAGTCCCCGAGAGATTATTGCTAGACAAATCTAGTATGAAAAGTGAACTTAACTGACAAATCGAAGGAGGGATCTTAGTTAAACTATTGTTCATAGCATAAAAGAACCGGGTAGAAGGTGAAGGGATCGGGAGTGGTCCCTGTAATTTATTGCTACCCAAGTTTAGAAGCTCAAGATTGGTTATATTACCAAAACATGGGGGCACCATCCCTGAGAGATTATTGTTAAACAATTCTAGTTCTAAGAGTGAACTCAATTGACAAATCGAAAAGGCGATTGGTCCTTGTAAATTATTGTTACCCAAGTATAGATGCTCAAGATTGGTTATATTACCAAAACATGGGGGCACCATCCCTGAGAGATTATTGTTAAACAATTCTAGTTCTAAGAGTGAACTCAACTGACAAATCGAAGAGGGGATCTTAGTGAAACCATTGCTTTTCGCATAAAAGTAACGAGTAGAAGGTGAAGGGATCGGAAGGGGTCCTTGGAGTGAGTTTTCTTGAAGGTTAATATACGACAGCCGCTTCCAATGCAATTGGTATATACCTCCCTCCAAAAGGTTATGAGAAAGATCTAAATATTCCAATGTATGATGGCTTATTCCCCAAAACCACCTCGGAATCTCTCCACTAATCCTATTATGAGATAGGTTTAAGTGTGTTAATCTTTCTAATGAATTCAAGAAATAGGGGAACTTGGTCAAGTTGCAACTTGACATGTCCAACACTTGAAGCTTCGGGAGAAGGAGGGAATTATTGGAATAGAGAGTGCCATGAAATTGATAGCAAGAAAGTTCAAGACCAATGACGTTACCGGTGACATTGTCGCAAGTGACCTTGTCCCACATGCAGCAATCTACACTCTTGTTCCATGATTGGTGCCATATGAGAGATAACCTATCTTCATCAAGAACGAAGGACTTCTTAAGATTGAGCAAGGCATCGCGCTGGTCAGGAGGGCAAAGAGGGGAGGTGAAGCGAAGTTGGGAATGTAAGAAAAAGAGGAAACAAAAGAGGCCAAGGAACTGGTGCCACCCCATTTTGCAATTTAGCAAGCGAGTAGTGAGTTTGCTGGTGGTGGAGAGTACTTCAACTTATATAGCCTTTGTCAATTGTTAAGTCATTGAAACAAGTCTTCTCTAAGGTTCCATTGGTGGGCCCACAACATATGTCACCCATTCTGAAAGCTCTATTACTCGGCATACCAGTAAATTTCATGTGAGATCCAGTTAGAATGATATCTCATTTTCTCATGGTTAAGGAAGTTCTTATTTTCTGTCTAAGTTAGTTTAGTCATAGGCACACAAGCGTGTAAAATATATATTCAGATTAAAAGAATTTTTCTTTCTAGACACTTACCCTTTAGACTGTTCGTTATTTTATATCAATCATGATGACGATGGATAGGAAGAAACATTAATAGGGAATGATATTTGTATTTGGCCTTGGGACCCTGACCCTTGGGCTCTACACTACATCCTGAAGATAAACACAACAACAACTTAACATCGAACATAATAAGTAGTAGAAAGAAGAGTACTTATTTATTAATTTTTTATGAGGCGAAGTGATTGTTTTATATGGTTATAATTTGGTAATTTTACCAAAGTGACATTAACTTTTCCGGGGATCTAATAAGTAGCGGTCATAGACCATAGTCGGGGAAGTGGGTTATAAATTCTCCGCATTTGAGCTTCACGTCGTAGCAACGCCCCTCCTATTTGTGACCTCCTTTAATCAATTGCACTTTAGGGCTTCAAAAACGAGCACTGCGTGTGTTTGTGGACGTGACCTAGAAGGGTTTTCTTCCCAGCATCAATCGACGCTGTATTTTCTTGATCTTAATATTCCACAAAATGAATACAAATTGCTTCAAATTATTGAAATGTCTATAGGCGACCTAACAATCCACTATAACTAAATTGCTGAAGTTATCACTACTAGAAAAACTGCTTAAGGTGACGAAATTCGATTCCGTTGCGGTGGGTATGCCAAAGGCGACCAAAACCTTAGGTTGAGTTAAGGTGACGGTCGACTGCGACAAAGAAGAATCATTGTCGCCTTACTTCCAAGTTGCTAACTCAACCTTTCAGATTTTTTAAATATAATTTTCAATTTTAGATTTACAAGATTTAAGAGTCACAAATGAAAATAGAATTTAAACTGAGTTGTTCTACTTATGAAGAAACCAAGAAAAGCTAACTAATTGGCAACCCATAACAACGGGAAAGCCTCCAGTAATTCTGTCAGACATAAGAGCAAATAAAAGCCGAGAAAAGTTATTTGACACTTCACTGCAAAGACAATTCATATGTATTTTTGGAGCGCGTCTGCACATGTATAATACAAGAGTACTAGAGATTAATATTTATCATCAATATTTCTAAAAGTTAAACTATTGTAGAATTTAAGATAAAGTGATGTCAAATAGTTTACAGCAACAATTACGCAGAAAGAAAAAAAAATGGTAATATATTACGTCTTTTGGTCGAGCACAATGTCTATGGAACAGCGATGCACTTAATTATGAATGCCAATAAGTTAAAGTCTTCTTGAAATGACATTATTGTGATCACAAATTTGGTTTTGCACTCAATTATAAATGCTAAGAAGCCGAAGTCTTCTTGAAATGACATTATCATGATCACAAATTTGGTTTTCTTGATTGTTTTGGTGGGACTCCTTGGGTGCGGAAAATTCTTAGTTACTTCCATACATACAACATGGAAGTCCTCTCCACTTTTCTTGAAAGGTGTATTACTCAACTTTATAGCGACATTTTTAATTTCATAGATATGCATTGCTCTGTCATCACCATCCGGTAGATGAATTTAGATAATCTATTAGGAAGTGTGCAATCATTTATGATTTTTTTCCAGTAATACAACTTTGAAATTACAAATACTTTGAATCTCTAAAATCTATTAGTTTGATAAAGTGCTTATAAAAAAGGGAGAGTGGACTAGGGTTGGGAATGTGCTTGGGAAGTTGTTTGCATGCCAAAAAGGGAGGGTGGACTCGGATTGCTCGATCTAAGATTATGGAACAAAGTTTTGCTAGGCAGTAGGCTTTGGATCTTCATATAACTGCCTTGCAAACCATTTAACGACAAGAAATTCGACCTAACAAGAAGAGATTCTTAGCCATTATTTAGAGGCTTATTATAATTTGATCCATCCACTAAAAAAAGCAATGAGATCCACCCCATTTTTGGCTTCAGCATGCGAGTAAAAGTTCTTCTAGTTATACAGCGTTTGTAAAGTGTAAATTGATTCACGCAAGTCTTCTCTAGAAGGTCTGTTGGTGAGCTCCCCAAATGGGTTAGCCGTTCTAAAGGCTCTATCGGTGGGATTGTTGACTATGCGTTTACTATAATGATGTTTCAATAGCTGGGCTAGGATGGAATATTATTGGTGGTGACATACCCGTCTTCTAAGGGTCCGAAAAAGCTGTCAAACTGGGGAGAAGTTATTTCATGGGTTGAATCCAAATTTCCGTCCTTTAGATACTCTCAATGGTGACTCATCGTGGGACGAACATAACGTATTCATGATGAATTGAGGTTGTTGTTAGTCAGCCGATTTGAAGAATTCTAATTCCAAGGTTGACCAGGTTCAATGTCCTTTTGTTTTGGTCAAGAAACGTGTTCCTTATTCATGAGTTGAACCCAAATTTCTGTCCTTCATATACTCTCAATGGCAACTCATCGTGGGACCAACATAACATATTCATGATGAATTGAGGTTGTCGTTAGTCAGCCGATTTGAAGAATTTCTTATTCCAAGGATGACCAGGTTTCATGTTCGTTTTGGGCAAGAAACTTGTTCCTCGTTTGTCAAACTGAAGATGGACTTCTTCAACGTGCGTAATGGGGTCGATCGAGTTTTCTTTGTCTCTCATTGCGAAATAATTCTCAATGTGTTAAAATAAAAATAATCAAAGATTTAATCCGTCCAAATATACAGAGATTAGTAATTACATTGTGGTGGAAAGGGAGATGAACAAACGATGGCCATAGTCGACTGGCGGTAGAGAAAATTTGATCGACCCCATCATGCACGTCAAAGAAGTCCATTTTCAATTTGACAAATAAGGAACAAGTTTCTTGGCCAAAACAAAAGGACATGAAACCTATTCAACCTAGGAATCAGAATTCTTCATATCGGCGGCCTAACGATAACCTCAATTTATCGTGAATATGCTATATTGGTCCCACGATGAGTCGCTATTGAGAGTATCTGAAGGATGGAAATTTGGGTTCAACTCATGAAGATGGGCTGGACGGACAATGTGACGGACAGTCTTTCATCTTTTAATCAAATAATTTAATCTAGCCTTTCATAAGTCTTTCTTTTAAAAGATGAAAGACTTGTGGAATACTAAGATGCAATATTATTGGTGGTGACGTAGTGACTCAGCCTATGCAACCCTTCTGACAAGCCAAGTGATCAACACCAAAGTCTTCTCTCAAAAGGTCTGTCGGTTGCGCTCATGCCAAACGACATATTATTATATTCCCCAGTGCTTTCACCGAAAGGCCACATCAAAAGGAATTGGATTTCCATGTAAAAAGCGTTCTAGCTTTGTCAAAAGTAAACAAAGTTTAGAAAAGGAGGCTGGGACAGAATTTATTATCATATTCCCTGTCTTTGGAATAATTTTTTACCTCCTGTACCTCCTAAAATAAGAAAGACAAACTTCAATAGAAAACTTGCCATCAATTACCCTTAATTAGATCCGACCATGTTTCTCGGTATTTTTTTCTTCCTCTTTGCATCGATCCTAAAGTTACGTTTAGAGATGACCCAAAAAAAAAAAAAGGAAATGAAATCATCCATCAGTTCAACTAGTAACACTTTCTGATGTAATATAACGTGAAAACTAATATTGGATCTTGCAATTTAAATCAATGTGAAATCACTAAAGAAATAAACGAGTAACAATAAATAATCTCAAAAAAATTTGCGCTCGATCCAAGTATTGGTACTCACATCTATGGGGATTTATGGGGAAAGCAATAACAAATAATCCATTATAATCAGATAATTAATAATCACCCACATATTCGAGTAATTTTTACACCTAAATTATGCTTAAGCACATAGTGTTTATTAATAAAATAACTCAATTGGACAGAAATTCACAGCACAAAATTCACCGTGGTCAACACTCCTCCGTGCGATCGAAAAAAAGAGTGTCACCGTGCGGCGACCCCTTTCTTACTTCGCCGTTCGTCTTTTTCTCTGGAGTTCACTACACGGCTCGAAGGAATTCTGCGCGGCCAAAGACAGGTACTCCACACTACAGGATTTATGCATGCCCCTTTTTCTTTTTCCTTTTCTCGTGCGGCTTTTAGACGTCCACCGTACGGCTTGTCAAGGAATCAATTACAGCCAATCAACAAAGAAACAAACCTGCGATCAAAGCAAATATATTCGATCCTCAATTATCTATATCTAACAAAACCAACCGCCCAACAAAATCCAAACTTGAATCGGATTAATGGGCGCACCGAATTTGAACAAATTAAGATCCTCCAAACAGCTCGGATTTCATACATGGGCTAAACTGCGAGATATAATGTAATACCTTTTGTTTGCAATCAAAAAAGATATTTTGTTGTTGCCAGTGCAACAAATATGCGGTGGCATGCGCCCAAAGGAAATGGCGTCACTCCCTTTGTATTATCCCAACAAAGTGGGTGGTCAAAAAATATTCAAGCAAATCTTGACGCCATCATCAAATTTACTTAGAATGATATGATGAGCTGATGCAGAGGTGGATAATAGAAGAAAAAGAACAGATGACGATGGTCACATGATTTTTAACATCTGATTATCTTATCTTTCTATCATGATAAAATTAGTCCTAACTCCATATTTTGGAGGAGGCCATCTTGACCTCGTCGTAATATATTCACCACCAACACACTACAGTTCTAGATCTTTGTCTATGTGTAGAACGTCTAGCATACTTGTTTCGTGCTCAGGTGATGTAATCATATTAGACACAACATTGAGAATATGAGAGAGGATACAGTAAGGGCTTATTTCAACGTAGTTGATTACTGTATATGCATATTGGTATTTATGGTGTACGCCATATTAGCTCACTACCTTCCCAGGGGAAAAAATGTGTTGGTTTAATTTAAGTGCAGGTGTATTTGCACCAGATTCAAGCACATATGTTTCGGCAAAAGCATGAATATTACTCAGGTGGATTCGAATGCAAAGGATAAACCGAGTTTTGCATATATCTACAAATGAGCGTCAAAATAAACACTCATAAGAAGAGAGCTTAATCTCCCAATCTTTTTTCATCGGATAATTTGCAGTATATCGCTCTTCTTATAACTCCCCAGATTTGATAAAATTAGCAGGCATTGGAGAGGCAAAGGCATTGTTAATTTCGCTCTTCTTATAACCATTCGCCTTTTAGCTATTGCCTAGGATTGAAAACGGGACTTCCTGAATTTAGCACCCCCATCATCCAAAGGTATTCCTTTCTTATACTACCCACAATCACGAAACGATTTAACCGGAACCCAGGAAATAAAATGTAATGTTACAAAGTAGATTACCACAAGAGGTGTGTGTCGATTGTGTGATCATATATTGCTATTAGGTAATTGACTCGCAAGGTTATGCAGGAAATGGGTAAGAGACAAACCATACTAACCTCTCTCGTTTTCATTAGCAACGATGGGGTGTTCTTGAATAGACTGTACACTCCTCATAAGCTTTCGCAGCTCCTATTGGAAGTACAATGTCACAATTACCATGTGAACCTGAAGATAATTTTGACAATGCGACAAAGGAGATATCAACCGCGCTAACTACCGGCAATCGGCAAATGACGTTGCACACTGAAGAACGATCTAAACATGGTGAAGTTTGTGCATGGCAAGGGCGGGCACATGCAAAATGTTGTGCAAGTAATAGAGGAATGAATTAGCCCGACTAACTGTAGGCTTGTGCAAATGTTACCTCCATGCCGATGAAAAACCATCAATTTGGTTTACCTTGTCAAGTGTGGATAGTTTTACGTGCTAAAGATAGAAAACATTTTTAAAAAAAAAATAGATGTCATGTCATTTAAAAATCATGTTTAGGGCATGCATTTTTAATAAGCTTTTTTGTAAGTTTTTATAGAGTAAACCTTAATAAAGTTGTAGTTTATTTTGCTTATTGTTAGTTATAATTTCTTACAATCTATCACTTTGGTTTATTGAATGTTATTTTATTAATTGTGCATCCACATGACCACCATTTGCATGTTAGTAGCTTAGGTTAAAATTAATCAAGATTGCTTGCAAAAATATTTTTGAAATTAAAATGAAAATGTACCGAAAGAGCGTCAGATAAATCTAGCGTAACCATGTCCCCGGACCTATTGAATTTCTGGTTTGCAAAAGTAAAGTATTCTCCCATACTTTACTTGGGTTTCTAATCAACCATAATTGGTGAGTGACGGCTCCAAATTGAATATAACTGCACATTTAAATGGATTAATTTCTTAGCGTCAAGTTGCAATTGGTAGGACTTGCGGGGTATGTGCAAAGTTTTCGAACTTAATAATCCATTAACTTTCTTTTGGGTAATTCACCTTCGGGAAGGTCGCGACACATACATATATATATAAGCCATGTCAACTCATGGGCGTTCTATAGTGAATTAGAATGTCTGTAGGAATGAATCTCGTGGATCATCATCGCAGTTGCCCCAACTAGTATTTCTGTCACGGTTGCTTTTTAATTGTTTACTTAATTTTATCTTTAGGGATGGATTGAAATTCAAGTTTACTTATTGAAGGACAAAATAAGGTAACAAACGTGAACTTTTGTAATGCGTGGTTCCAGTTAGTTTAAATGGTTCGAAAGTACAACATTTTGTCACGAGGAGTATGATCTTGATGACATAATTGGAATGTGACTTTCACCGCTAAGGAATCCCAATGGCACATTTGTTTATACAATGAATGAATTAGCAAAGGGTCATAAATATTAATTGAAAGCCATTGTTAGAGTACCGTGAATTTAGACATCAAATGGAGATTCTCAATATGCATGGTGCCGATCGACTTAAACATGGCATCCCAATGGCACATTGGTCTACCCGATGGTATTTTTCCTTTCAAAACAAGGCAACTCGTCGTTTGCCCTTTCTCTTGCCTCGACATGATACTACGACTCTCTTTCCGAACAAAGCGGTCGGCCCTAGAGGCTGAACTTGATGGGTAGATTTGGACAATTAAACAGGCACGTGAGACTACTTTCATTTTTCTTATTATTTATCAAATTATTGTATTTGAATTTACCCTTTCAAAATATTTTGGAATTTTTTTCTCCGTGCATCATATTAAAGTGAAAAATTCTAAGGATACACTTTAAACCTCGTGTTTTTAAGAATTTACATTTTGCTTTCCGCCCAGACTTCGATTTTATTATTGTCATGAACCTCTTCTTTTTTGCCATTTTTTTTTCCGGCTAGCATGTGCCGTTTGTGGGATTTTTAGAATGGGTAGGGTGGAATCTCTTCTTAAATTTTTTTAATGCGTATTGCCATTTCGCTCTCACTCTAGCTAATAAATGAGAAAAAGAAAAGCTCGACACCATTAACACTGATTTTATTGGTTTAAATCATCGAATTGACAAAAAAAAGGAAAATTTGGAAAAAATTGTCCAACGAACTGTTTCAAATGAAAATTAAGTAATATAGAAATTCGAAAAGACTCAAAATCGACACTATAAAAATAAGATAAGCATAAACTTAACATTCCCTTGCGATAGGTAGTCGTCGTTATTAGAAGAAAACATTGTACTATTATCGTGGACAACCAACTCTCCTCCTCCCCTGCCCCCTACGGCACCCTTTGGAGTTTCATCAATCTCCTAAATATTCTTTTTCTCTCCAATTTGTGGAAATTCTCAAATCTTCTAATTTAGTTTTCTGTCATCGTACAAGATTGGTAAGTTACGTGATCACTAGTAATAACGAGCTACATCAGATAATTAAAAGCCACATTAGGCTGCTTATTTCTTAATCTTTTACCAACTCATTCTATTGATATTTATCCTTTTAAAAACATTTCACTATTTCGTTCAAGATGCATTAGATTAAAGTAACAAATTGAGGAGTATTTTTTGCATTTTTTAAGATTTGTAGTTCTTTGGAAATTTGATAGCAAAATGACATCAGATACAAAACTTTCACGAATCAACATTTTTATATCCTTAAAAAACATGCGCACTAATTGCGTTGGGAAAGTTAAAAAGCCAGCCAAAAAAAAAAAAAGAAATCAAAGAACAAAGAAAAGGCAAGATCCCAGATCTAAAGATATCCTGAATTGCAGACCAAGCTGTCCGGTTCGGAATATAAGACGAAGCACGTATATCCAATTGGGCCGCAGCATCCCTGTGAAATTTGAGCCCAATTCGTTTTTTAATTGAAACATCCTAACATGGGGAGCCCAATATTAGAACGTTGAATGAAACATCCGATTATCGTAGAGCAACTGCTTCATGCGTATGGCAGCTGCACGGATATAGACATGCAAATTATTAGAATAATTAAATATTAAATCATGCATTCATTCAATAATTTAAGATTTTAGAAATTTACAAAATTTCACATGATATCAGAACTTTACAGGTCTTAAATTTAAATTCTTTTAGACCCCATTTGTCTCTCCAATTAAATATGTCTACTCTTGGTACTAGACAAAAAAGACTAAAATAAATATGAGAATAAATGTTAGAATAATTACATATTAAATTATGCTTTAATTTAATAGCTTAAGTTTTTAGATCATAATTCCATCAAATCTTACGCAAACAATTCTAAGTGACAAGAGTAAAGTTGACGCGACCTAAACAAGATCCAAACAAGAAGACTGTCTGAGGAAATGTGCGAACAAACTCTAATCTCTTCTGGGCGACAGCAACACCTTGTCGATCCTCGTCCAGGTTCAAGCACGATGACCCGGAAGGACGAGTGGCCTCTCGGGCCATCTCCTTCCATTCCATCACCTTCCTCTTCATCTCCTTCCCTCTCTCCTCCTCTATAAGCTCCCTCACTTGCCTCTCCACCTCGTTCCTCCTCACGTCACCGTTGATCTCCATCTCGATCCCCCACTTCTGGCAGTTGTACCGGCAGTTCATCTGCTGCTCCGCAAAGAACGGCCAACACACCACTAGCACGCCAGCCGCGATGCTCTCGATTGTGGAGTTCCAGCCGCTGTGGGTCAGGAACCCACCGATTGCCTGGTGTCTTAGCACCTGCTCCTGGGGGCACCAGCTCGCCAGCAGGCTCTGCTCCCCCGTCATGGCCGAGAACTCTGGTGGCAAGATCGCCGTGTCACCGACCACCAAGTCGGGCCTAATGACCCACAAGAACGTTTGGCCGCTGTTTGCGAGCCCCAATGCGAACTCCACCAGCTGTGTCGGAGACATCACTGTGATGCTCCCGAAGTTCACGTACACGACGGAGCCGGGTTGTTTTGAGTCGAGCCACTCGATGCAACATGGCTCTTCCTTCCGCAGGTTGGACCTGAACTGCCTGGTGTCATTATCGGATAGTTGCTCTGCAAGGAGATGAAGGGGGCCAAGGGTGTAGATGGGAGGGAACATGGCCTTGAGAGCGTTGAGGACCTCGTGCTCTAATCGGTCGAACGTGTTGAAAATAATGGCTGAGGCTCTCTTCGCTCGCTCGACCTCTCTCAAGCATAGGTGTATCATCAGGTCGTCCCGGTCAGTGGTTTGGATGAAGTCGGTAAGTCTCTCAGGTGGATGTTTCTTATCCCGGGTATCCAGTCAATGGTGGTGTCTAGATACCCGTTTGTCAAGTAGCTGGCATCTGCAAATTGGAGTCGATCGATTAAACTGTTCAACCATTCATGGCAACGTTCTTACATCTAAAATCCTACTTTTGACAGTTGACTTTGTTAAGTACCTAGAAAATTACGACATAGTCTGCCACTGGCTAATCATGTAAATCAGGAACAAACAAAACCACACGATATAAATGCTAACCAAATCTACAAAAGAGAAGAAAAATCATTAGCCGTAAATCTGCTAAGTGATTACTTAATTAAATCAAATCGGACAGTTATTTAGTGATAATTACCTTTGAGTGGAGTAAGACCCTTGTCAATAAGGCTGCGATACTGCACGTAGCCCATGAAGTCGCACGCGCTCGCCGTCCAGAATAGGACCTCCAGTACACCGATTGCCTCTGCGGCATCGATTGTGAAGGTCATCGGGCCGTCCAACACCATGCAGCTCACCAGCGGGAACCCGACGTCGCGCTCTCCTTGTTGAGCCTCTGGAGCAAGTCCCGGAAGTAGGGCAAGCAGAACTTACTCGTGGACTGGCAGAGGGCGGGAATGTCCTGTGTGGCATCGTTGCATCGCAGGGCGGGAGGCCGTCGGGGATGGTGCGGAACCGGAAAGACGGGAGGCCATTGAGGGAGGAGGGGCCGCGGGAGCGGAGGAGGCGGCTGTGGTTGTACTCGGTGTTGACGAAGGTGACGTGGAAGCCCCGGTGGTGGAGGAGCTTGGCGAGGTTGAGCATGGGGTTGATGTGGCCCTGGGCTGGGCAGGGGATGCACACGTGGGACATCTCCATCGAACCCATCTCTCGTCTCTTCTGTTCTCCGTGTTTTGATCGTGCTCTTGCTGTTTCTCCGCGAGGTTTTTGGTCTATTTGTAGGCGGGGCGAGACGAGTGGGGAAGGAGGGTCGAACGTCGGTGTAGAGTCCCGGCCAAGTTGGAAGACGTGAGAGAGATGTGACGAGGTGGGGCTAGACGAGCGGGGAGACAATCCCGCCTGAGTTGGAGGACGACGTGCGAGAGATGGGAGATTTATTGGAAGATCTTAAATTCCAAAATGTGTTGGTTATTATTAAAAGGAAAATAATCATTTCTTTATCTCTAGTGATTCGACTAATTCAGAAAAGTGACACGATCCAAAACGTTTTTGATATAAAGATGACACATACTTAATTCAAAAAAATTACGTTAAATTTTTTTATACGACTTAATTTGGACGATTGCAAGACCTTTCATAAATGATTGAATCAAAATACCCAATGATTGGACCCGGGTCCTCAATGGCTGGACCTTGGAAGCCAACAGTTGTATTTAATTCTCCAGAGATGGTACCTTACCCCCTTGACAGCTAGACTTGAGACTTAGCATTTAAAATCGAGTCCTCAGTTTTTCGCATGCGTTTCATAGTTTTCTTCTAATAATAATGTAAAATAAAAAAAAGGCAAACATGAGTAAATCAGATCATTTTTCCTGAAACTAACTTCTTCTAAAAATACTTTCGCAAAGTTCAAATGAGGCCAGCGACTTGGTGAGAACAGAAATTCATTTATAGGAAGGATATGTGATAAACACCAAATGACGTTCAAATAAATCAAAATATATTTGAGAACCGATTCCTTCTGTTTACGTTGTCTCATAGCCTAAATTTACACCACTATCATCCCCATTCCCGTGTTCTCCATATCCGACTCTAATAGTCATTGTTGAAAGTAGCACGTGCGTGTCTGCTTGGTGCAAGCAAAGCTTTCTGGACATGTGCAATATGACTGATGTAAACTAAAGGTCGACCGTGCCCTCAAAAGCATTCAAAATTTATGGAAAAAAATATCACATGATTTACTAATCGAATCCATCTCAATCATTAATCATGATTACTCTACAATGAAATGAACATAGATGAAGATTAAGATAATAATGCTTTGCATAATTTACTGATCACACAATAACTTTTTGAAATTTACACTTACCATTCATCGTATCTATCTAAACCAGACAGTGAATTTTTTTATTTTTAGACTGTTGTTAAGAGCACGTTTGGCAATGAGCTAGTGGAAATGGTTGTCCAAAGGTTTCGAGTGAATTGAAGACGAAGTAGATTAAACAGCTCCGCACTTTCATAAGCTCAGTATCTTCCAATTTCGTTTGAGCCAAATGCCTACCTACCACATTCTCTACGTTCATCATGTGAGAGCAGTGGTTTAAAGTTAATTTGGTCTTTCATAATATTTTGTATGGTAACTACATTTTATCACCATCAATTTGGTATATCCATACATTTTGGAGAAGAAAACAAGAGAAATTAACTGGCAAGTGTTTTACAGCCAAAATATTCAATCCAAATTGGCTTCTTAGAGGTCAGTCTTGAGGATGTCCGAATCAAAGTGTTTAATAGTGATTGTCCGTCCCTCAAAGGTAAAGACATTGTTCAATGAGATTAGTAATGCCATCGACCAGTGCAAGATATGTATTCAGATCATCTCTGAAAAATTTGACTTCTCATATTCTTGCCTCAAGATAGCTTTGAATGCAAGTAGAAAAATAGGCAAAAGTATTGTTCATCCTCTATAGAGGAGCACGGCAATTACAACACATATCCTTAACATAAGGATCTTGAGCACGGAAGTACTTATAAGGATATATGCTTGTTGAATATGTTTTGGGATGTAATTTTGCAATTAGACGAATATTTTTTGGGATGTAATCTTGAAATTAGAGGTGAAATGAGCCACAAATTAGTGACAAATCTGGCGTTGGTAACTCTATGAGTAGTGTTGTAAGTTTGCAGCATCTATTTTCTTGGTTGCTTTAATAAGATAAAAAATAAGATTATGTGTCATCGGTTGCAAATTTGAAGTGGCATTAGTAACTCTATAAGTAGGGTCGTAAGTTTGCAACATATATTTTCCTAGTTGCTATAATAAGAAAAAAATAAGATTCATGTGTCACAAGTTGATCATTTAAGATCAAGACAGTGCGACAATTTAGGTTTCCTTGGAATTTAGGTTTCTTTGATCATTTGTATCATTCGAAGATACCTAAGCTAAGATCGATCGATCGCTCATCCAAACCGTAAAAAGAGAAGCTCTGGAAAAGAAAGGAAATTTGTATAATCAAAATGGCTTGGATGATCGCAATGAGGGAGAGGGCACCCTTTTTATACTAGTAGCCCTCTCATTACAACCATTGATCGGTATTTGATCTAGCGGCCGAGTACAAATCTTCCAACCTACCAACTACCGGCATTTATGCTAGAGAACTCTAGAATCCGGCGCAATTACTATCTCGCCTATCCCTAGGAACATTCCCCAAACCCTAGACGAACTTGGGCGGTCTTCATCGACCATGCACTCTTCTGTCCTCCCTCCCTTTGTGCTTTGTAGTCCAACCATTGTCATTAGTATAGGCACTATGTCGAAGCACCATGGAGATCACTTCTGGAATCGAATGCAATTTTCTCAAGTTCTCCCTAGTCCCTATAAAACTGAAGTATAAGATAAATATGGAAGAGCTATAGAGAAAAGGAGAGGAAACAAGAGTCCTGCCCCCCTTTCAATTGCCATGTCTTTAATTACGAGAAATCGTCTTAAAGAACATAATCTTCTCTCTCTTAATAATCATTAGTTTCTATTGGGAGCAAAAAAACATATGACGAGTTTATCATACCCCTATATATCCGTTAAATAGCTTTTTTTTCCCCCAAAGATACAGTTGCAGACGACGAAACCTGCGTTAGTTCATCTTTCGATAAATCATACATGAAATCCCAAATGATGGAGAACGAATTTTGGAATAGCTGTCTGAATAATACAATCCAATGTGGAAATGACGTCTTGAGCGATGCTTTGAAACATTCCAAATCCTAATAAAAGAGGAACATACAACAGTGGAAACTTGGAGGACTTCCCCTGCCCTTAATCAAGAGTTCAACAGAACCAATTTTTTTCCTGCTCACCACCTAAATCGCATTTTCATTTCTTTCTTCCAATTAGTACAAATTACTCAATATGAACAGAAAACTAGGGGCATACCTTGCCAACATAGATATCTAACAGAGGGTGCAAAATATTTTATTGTTCATGTACGCTGATAGTCTCAGCTATAAATAAATAAATAAATAGATAGAAAGATGATAATAGACAATGCCTCATTTTTTTGCACTGAAAAAAAAAAGCAGCGAGAGTAGCAAAATCACCATACGACCACTCTAATCTGCTGCAAGTATTGGCCGTGCAAAATTTGATATATAAATAAAAAATGTTGTTACATTATTTCGATGCATTGATCAGGTATAAGAACATAATTATTCAATTCATTGTTACCCTCTCAACGGTCATCACGAAGCACCTAAATTGAAAGTAGGAAGAGCAGAAAGAAAAACATGGTTGAATGAAAACCTCACAAACCCCAAAATTCCAGTTACATCTACTCGGCCATGTATTGCTTAAGCAGACTTTTCCTCATTGGCTGCAATATCCTTGAGCTTCTCCTTCAGCTCTCCACTCTGGATGGAGAAAAGGCCACATCAGCAAAATTAATTGGAAGTAGGAAGAGCAGAAATAGTATCGAAAGAACCTTTACCTGGTGCATATTCATAATAATATCAGAACCTCCAATGAACTCCCCCTTGATGAATATCTGGGGGAAAGTGGGCCAGTGGCTGCATAAGAAAGAATGGATAAGGAAACAGAATCGTATGAAATCTCATCTCCACAATTGAAAAATTTGGCACAGATCAGCAAAAATAGGTACATGTTGCAAGTTGATCAATTCTATGAAGGATAAAATCCATGACATGATGTCATACACTTGTTCTCGAAATGTAGCTGAAAATCCAGAAGTGCATACTAGTACCAAAGTGCATTGATGTGACGGTTAATAGTCTAGGCAGATACTAGAGGCTGAAGTATTCTGTTTGACAAGAAATGAAAACATCGAAGAAAACCTACATTGACTGCTATAACTTTGAGGTAGTACATCAACGCTCAATCATCTTGACATTATTAAATACGTTAAATGAAAGGCCTTTGAAGCATTTTGCATTTTCAGTGTACAAGAAAAATGTCGTATGAAAAATCAGCCAAAATCACACACTGTCAAAAGGGAGGTGAGACTCACCTGAAAGCTTTCACAGCACTTTTCAGCTCTGCATTTTCCAAAATATTCCTAGCACTTAATGGAACATCTGCAAGGGTGGTAAGAAGACGTCAGCAGGTTCAATCGATCAAATCCCAAAATTTAACACATCATGAGGGAAACCGCAATATCTGAGAAGAAATAGATATTAATGAAATGGCTGACAATTTCTTCCATGCACAACATTCACTAGCACTCGGTGTAGTAAATGACGTTATATCTGTGTAGGACATCAAAAGACATGGATAATATTATATTTCCATGTACAACAAAGCCTTGCAATCAGCATATGACAAGCTGTGATAGCTATGCACAAGCCCATCATACAGAAAGAGAAATTAATCCACCATTACGAGCTGAAAAAATGAACATAGCTGATTTGCGTTAGATTTTTTCCAATTTTACAGCTTCTTGCCCACCAATGCTCTTTCAATAATTGAAATCTCAGGAATCTAAGAATTTGACAAAAACTCTCCACCTGGTTTGCCTTCAGAATTCTCCTGCTGAGGCACGAGATGTGTAGGTACTATAGATGACAAAGAAATTTCAACATAATAATTTTCGGTACCATTTGGTTTGCCTTCACAATAATTGAAATCCCAGGAATCTAAGAATTCTCCTGCTGACTAAATGTTGATGTTTAAAGTGATAACAAATGCAAAAGGATGATCAGCATCAGAACTCAAGTCTCATGCGTTACTCTAGTACATGGGAATGCAGTAGCTACGTAATCTCACATTCCCATTAGTAATTATACTTGGAATTGTATATCCACAGTTTTCTAGATACGTTCATTTGGAATGTGAGTATATTCCTTCAATAGCATTATCCAGAGAAGTCAAGATCAGCTCTATGCTAATTCCTGTACAAATTAAAAACAATCCACTCCAGTACTTTCCTCCCTAAATACATCATAACCAGCTCAGTGAAGCACATTTTGCAAAGTTCTGGTCCAAGCCTAAAACAAAAATCAGAAAATACATTCAACAGCCAAATTTGTCAGTGCTACTTCTCCATAGTCTTTCAAATTGAAAAGGCCAGTAGGTAAGTCCACCAAAGACGTGATGAAAATGCTATAAAAGGCAAAACCCTATAAAAGGCAAGAGAACTTACTGTAATGTTTCAATACTCTTACAGCTAGAGAGCTGAACCCACACTGTGGAAACTCAGGGACCCCTTTCATGTATATCATCACTGGATTTTCCTTGACATCCTAAATCATAAACTAACAAAGTTAAACAAATGAAGAGAATAGATTACCAAAGTAAGCAGGGCGCAGAACATAACGAAGAACTGTATAACCATGTCATGTGATATCTCAGAGCACCTACCTGTTCAACAATATCTTTTAAAGAAGTGGCAGAGTCCTGAAACTTATCCATAGGTTTGAAGTCATCATGCGTGTCAGGGTCATTTGGTACAGTTGTGGAGTATCTCATTCCTCTTTGAATAAACGATGCAGATGCCTGCTAATAATGGTTGCAAAAGGGTTGTTAGCAAATATTGCATATATAAAATAACATACAGACTCGACTAATTCAGACATTATCAAAGATAAGGCTTGAGAGTTAGAGTGTCCAAACACCTGACAAATAGCCAATGGCTTTTATCACAGTCGGTCACTCCCTTCGCTATCTTTTGAGAAACAAGTTTTAGAATTTATTTAAAAGTTTTTACATTGGCAATGGCTAAGAAAAGACACTAAAGTTTGAAATAGGAAGTCATTGCCAGTAATGGCCAGCAATACACTTCCAGCGATGGAGCATCACATAAGCACAACCGTCATGCTGGAGAAGAAGCAACTTGGGGTCCTTGCGGAAATAACCTATGTAATTCCAGTTAAGACCTTTCGGAGTAAAGACGGAAAACGGTTACGGTGACTCCACGATTTACTTCGGTTTTCTTCTTTGCCCAGCTAAACTAGCTTCTACTTGACATCTTAGGGCACACCTCAGAAACCGTCTTTTATCTTCAAAATTTAATCCTACGTGCCTCCATCCATACAATAATAACCAGTATGACCACATCTTACGCTAGTTGATGCAGGAACAAAAGCTCACCATTCTATTAGAGCCTCCTGCTGGGGACCCTGTAATGCCCTTGAGTAGTAGGTTCGATAAGGCTCTTGCCATGATGCTTTGTGCAGCACAGCTCAAGGTTATATATTCTACGCACTAAAGCACTGCAACACGGAGTGTCTCCGCACAACAAAGATTATGTGCAGAGTATCAATTATAATTCATATAATGGATTAAAAGTTACGTAATAGTAGATAACATTCGAAGTCAGGATAGAGCTCATAAACAATAATCAAGAGTCAACCCAAAGCGAATCAGAGCTTTGCATCTGAAAGTGGTTTCTCAAGCTCATGTCACCATCGGTTAATTAAATCAGAACTTTGTAACTAAAAGTAATTTGATTTAAATTTGCATCATCATCATCATCAATACCATATAAGCCATCGTGACCGGCCTGAGGCGCCGACCAAGACTCGACATATTGAACCACGGTGATAGAAAAAGAAGAAGAAAAAAACATATCTTGAGATTAGTGAAAAATCACCATTAAGGGAACTCTATCAATACACATGCGGAGTAACTCAAAGTCGGAAGAAAATGTGTACGAAATTGGTTCAAACATTTCATCAAACAAATGGTGTGCAGTGGATTGAAGAGAGAACGTTGAGCAACTCACATCCCGAGCGCACATTCAGAATTGGAAGAAATCACCCAAGACATACTTGAAATCAAAACAGCAACCTCCGCAAAACGCAACAACAACGCGTATGGACTAACAAAGGGAACGGCCGTCGGTTTCCCGGCTCGGCCAAAACCGGCTCGAACACGGTGGCTAGAGGACGAGCTCGAGACGAATCGAGCTACGGCCGACCTCCACGCAATGTCTTCCGAGTCGGGATCCTCGGACAATCGACTCCCAAATTGAAGACAAAGCAAACCGGGTCTGTCTTACCGAAGATATGGCGTCGGGAAAGGAAGCCCCGGGGGCGCCGTCCAACGGCGGTGAGGGTGGCCGAGTAGTAGGCCCAACCGAGTCGCGTGTTCACTGTCGCTCCCCGTACCAGCGTCGTTCCATTCGCGAGAGGGAAGGACGGGAAGAAGGAGAGAAAGAAGAGGGCCGGGCCGAAAACAAAACGAAGAGGGAAGGACGGGCCTGGCCCAAGCGGAAAAGACGGAAAGGAAAAGAAGGGACCGGGGCAGCCCGGGCCCGCCTCGTTTTAAAAAAAATAATTAATTAATTAGTTAATTCTTTTTCTTTTAAATATTTTTCAAGTGAATTCTATAAATATTAATGCAAATGCTCCGAACATCTATATGCTATGCAATTTTATGAAAATTATTTCTGTTTAAGGGTTAAAAATTAATTTATAATTTTCAATGCAATTAAACCCTAAATGAACATGCAAAATTTACATGTTAACAATCAATTGACGAATTTTTTTTATATAATATTATAATAAGGCTAGTGAAGTCTGAAGACATGGACTGAGGTGATATGCACACAAAATGAGTGTAACCTATGGGCATATTGGCACGAGAATGGCGTAACTAATTTCATATAACTAATACTAAGTATCATAAGATTCGGTCTTTTGTTATAATTGTCTAAAAACTGCAATATTAGCATGAGCTTGATCTTAGTCAACATTAAAAAAAAAAAAAAGGAAAAGGAAATATGGGAAAGATGATTTTAGTTTAACTTGATATATTTTTAAAATTTGATATAAACATCTATTATTACATCATATTTCAATGTCTCCCCCACTTAAGTAAAAGAATCGATCACACAAAATGATGCACAAGTATGGGATTTGACAATCCAATCCGCGATCAAAATTGCCCTCTGTAAAATAATGGGCTGTTCAGAAAAGAAAAGGGGGTATGTGAAAACACTCCTTAATAATCACACGCCCTTCACACTAAAAAAATGATATGTGCCTTGAACTTGAAGTGCGCCCTTTTTAGTCTAAGTAGTCGTTTCTACCTCAACATTATTGATGATATAATTGAATTTACTAAAGAAATTACCAATAACAGGGTCGGTCAGCCACCTTTCCGCCCTAGGGTTAAAAAAATAGGTTAGAAAAAATAAAATAAAAATAATATAAATTTGGAAAAATATTAAAATATTATTAAATATGTCTACGTCAACGCCCATGGTATCATATAGAATAGCTGGCGTTCACGTCAATAATTTCTAGCTAAAATTGGCTGAATTGACTTAATTAGCAAAACGTGAAAAGATTTAGAGTTCAATTGGCATAATTTAAATGTTTATAACTGAATTGATAAAAATATAATAGATTTAAAACTTTTTGGATAATTTTCCCCTAGATATGATTGGCATAGATCTTATGTATGGTTCTATTAAAAAAAAATTACTAACATGCTAAAGAAATTTCTTTTTCTAACGAGGGGATCATGTTCTAAAAAGTTCGAAACATTCAGCATTGCCCTCTTTACTGAAAAGCGAAAGTTCACACTCAAAACTCAATCTGAAAAAAGCACAATCCGGACGTACGCCTTCAAGATAACTTTCAGCCCCCCATAATAATAAAATGTCAAATAAAAAAAAATCCAAGATTAAAATGACAGAAACAGGAATTTCAGAAGAAGAAACTGCATTAGCTAATTCATCGATCATGTTGAGGCTATAGAAGGGGTGAATAGGTTAATTTAGAAAACAATTTTTCGAGGAATAAATAAAGTTAAGTTTGATATAAGCAAAGACAGTTTATTTAATGGCCTTTTTCTTGGGCAAGCGACAAAAATTTCCCTGCTAGTAGTGTATGTCTTTTCCTTTGTCTCGGATTGATATGGTGCTGGCCGATGGAATCCAAATCTTTAGAAGAAACTTTAGAATTAAAAGGTTTTTAGATGAGTCCATCAAAGACGAAATATATGATGAGTGATGTTGATAAGAGTAGAAACTTAAATGACATCAAGGCGAGAACATGGAGTATCAAGGAGTGAGTGTTTTCGATATCTCGAACATTTTTTGCCAAATAAAAAGGAAAAGATCAATGGAGATCTCAACCATGGAGTTCAGACGGGATGTGTGCAATAAAAAGGTGTGATCGGGGCTTTGAGCGACTGAGCGACTTGGAATGCCACTCCGGCAATAAATATTGACATGGACACAAAATGAGTGTAGACGGTAAAGATGAAAATGCTTCATTTGATTTGTGAGCATGTGAGAAAATGAAAAAATAAAAAATAAAAAATAAAAATGGAAATGACTGTATCCAAGAAAAAATTGGTATTACCCCCATTCAAGGATATGACGGGAGAATGTTATCTGAGGTGAGCCGGTCGTGTTGAATTGAAGATTTTGGGATACTTTAATGAGAAGATTCGAGCAAGATGCGCACAGTCTGTTAGAAGATATTGAAAAGTACTTTAAGAAAAAAAGGATGTGAGAGAAGACTAATGAAAACATGGAGCATCTAGAGTATATGAGGACCGCACAAAAATGACGTAATGAAATTCTTATAACTAACTCCATTTCGTGTGATAAGACTTGGTTTTTTGTAATACGTGTTTAAAAAGAATAAGGCTAGAACGTGCTTAGATTCTAGTCTCCATTAAACAAGGAAACGTGGGGAAGCACGCGTAATGAATTACGTCATGTTTCGGTGTCTAGACACGACAACAATGAAGAGACAGAGAGAGAACATTAGCATCTTCTACTTTGTCTTCTGGTGCGATTGTTGGAAACATGGAGGCAAAACACAAGCCAGGATGATTCAACGCCGGAATGATTCAACGTTTTCACGTTGAGGTTCTTGGATCGGTGGGTAAACGAAAACGAGTTGAGTCTTGAAAGCATCAAGTCTTGAGTAAGAGAAGAAAAATGTATACCTTTGCAAATGTTCTCCTGGCCCTTCTGCTCATCTACGCTTGCAAAATCGTGCCAAAGAAAACAAGGGCGGTCCCTCAAAACTACGACGTGTTCCTAAGCTTCAGAGGCGAAGATACTCGCACTGGCTTCACTGATTTCCTCTACATCAGCCTGGTAGATGCTGGGTTCCACGTATTCAGGGACAACGATGCACTCCCTGTTGGCAAGGAGTAGGCTCGGAGCTTCTCCAGGCAATCAGGAATTGTCAGATCGCAATCCCTATCATCTCCGAACAGTATGCACAGAGTAAATCATGCCTCTGTGAGCTCAATGAGATCATGGATTGCCACACAAAGCATCGCAAATCGGTCTTCCCTGTGTTCTATAAGGTAGATGTAGTTGATGTACTTGAGCAACGCGGTATTTTCGGAAAGGCTCTACGGGAACATAGAAGGCATTGCAGCTCAAGAGACGTGCAAAATTGGGAGTTGGCGCTGACTTCTGTCGCGGGCATTAGAGGATGGACATCACAGGCCATTGCTAATGGGTATGTATTTGTGTGTGTATATATATGTATGTATTTACGAATCTACAGATCAGAATCCGAACCTCCCTGCCCTTGGAGGAAAATGACTGATCCAGATTGACAGAGTTAGGGGAGTAAAGGAATCAAAAGGTACGCTTGTTTCTGGTTTTTACACTTGTATATGTGGGCAGGCATGAAGGAGAGCTGGTGAAAATGGTGGTCGCAAAGGTGTCGAGTGTTTTGAAGACGACGTGGATCGGAAGGCTCCTCATTTTTTCTATGTTGATGTCTTATTACCACATAAGATCAGGTATCTCTCCCTTCCGTTTGAGCCCAGCACCTCCCATTCTCAAGTATTCTCTATGTTTGTCATAGGAGAGCTTTGGCCTCCCTTCGATTCCCCCGTAAAGAAGGCGTGTAGGTTTGCGTGGTTTATGACCTAGACTAATTTCGTGGCTTCTTTGTTTATTTTTGTTTCTATTCCCCGGAACAAAAAGTTCTGCTCTTTTGTTCCGAAAAACAAAAAAAGAATAGAAAAGCGTTTAGTAACACTTTTGTTCCCAAGAACCAAAAATCTATTTTTTTATTCTCGGAAACATATTTGGAAGATAGCAAGAAGTAGAAAAAAGTTATTTCTTGTTCTCGAAATAATTCCAAAAAACACTTTTTTTTTCTTCTTCCTTTTTCTTTCATTCTTCTTTATTTTGGTGGCGACCTTGCCGAGCATCGTCGCCCCGGCAAGGCTCCGGCCTCACCTTGGTTGGGTGAGCTTGAGCTCGCCTAGATCCGGGCGAGGTCGAGCTCGCCCAACCACCCGGCCGAGCTTGGCCTCACCGAATGGGGGCCGAGCTCGAGCTCGCCCAAGCGGCGCGAGGTCGCAAAACCAAAAGAAAGAAGAAAAAAAAGAACAAAGAAAGAAGAAAAAAAAAGAAAAAAATAATAAAAATATTGAAAAATTAAAAAAAAAACAAAAATATTATACAAATTTACTAAACGCATTTCTATTCCTAGAGTAGAAATTTTTGCGTTTACCAAGAGTATTTTTATACTCATAAATTGTTCCTTAGAACATAAACAAAAAAACTATTTCTATTAAAAAATTATTCCCCGGAACAAAAACGTTACCAAATGCGCCCTAAAAATCACATTGGACTGTTTTTATTTTTCATATAATGTTCATACTGGCTACATTTTATCATCATCACTTTGATTTGTCATATTGGATTGCATCATCATCATTTTGGTTTGTCATATTGGATTGCAGTATATCTTTACTTTTCGGAGAAGAAAAGAAGTGAAGTTTTCTTGGCCTTCCATGGCCCTGATACTAGGCGCGGCTTCGCCTCTCACCTCTGCAACAGCCTTATGGATGCAAGAATCAACGTGTTTAGAATTGATGATCCGTCCCTAATAGGTAAAAATATTAGTGGTGAGATTCGAAATGCCATTGACCACCGCAAGATTTCCATTTCAATTCTCTCTGAAAATTTTGCCTCCTCTCACTGGTGCCTCGACGAACTAGCTCAAATAGTTGAATGCAAGAAAACAAGGGGCAAGAGATGTTGCCATTTTCTATAAAGTGAAGCCCTTGGATGTGAAAGTCCTATTGAATTCTTTTGGAGGCAACATGCGTCAACAAAAGAAGCTATTCAAAAGAAGTAAGTACAAGCAGTGGAAGCAAGTTCTCAGGGAGGTTGGGTCCTCCAAAGGATGGAAATCCGGAAAAATCGCAAATGGGTACTTACTTTTATCATTCCCACGAAAACTCATTTACTGAAAACTTATACTGTTCATAGCGTATTTAATTTGATCCTAATACTGGAAACTTATTTATTGCTCAGAACTAACTTAAGTTAATCTGGCAATTGGCAGGCATGAAGGGGTACTTGTGAAACAAATTGTCGTAAAGGTTTTGTGGTTGTTGATGAATCCCCAAACGCATGACCGTCCCATCACCATCCACTGAACATTGAGTCGATCATGGAGTTAGTAACGACTCAATCATCTCCTCTTTTACAAGAGGATCTTCGTAGACGATCCAAAGTGTCATCATCTATTGTTCATCATTTGCATTAATTTTCTAAAGACCAACGGTGAATTCTTTGAGAGTTAACAAACATGTTACTCATATTATGTCGCGTAATCTATTTAATAAATATGTCTGTTTCTGGATTCAAATGTGACAAGTCTGTTCTGTTACCAAAAGAAGCGTGAATGAGGTCATGGAAACCGAGGAAATGGAAGGAGGAGACGAATATGTCCAAACGATAAAAGCCCAGTGAGGTCAATTAGTTGTCTGAAGGGGCCGTGTAGGAGTTGCTATGGAGTTGAAGTTAAATGTGATCTTTCGAGATTCAGATTGCCTTCGGATTAAGTCTCTGACCATCTTCCTTACTATAACCAATCGAAAACTCAGTTCGTTCCGGTGTAAAACAAGATAAGAAAATGAAAATGATAAAATAGTTCCAACTTCCCTTAACACAGCTTGATATATACAGCACTGTACCCCGTCACTAGAAGAGAATATATCGTTTCTTAACTTTTTCTTCTTAAAACTAAAATCTGATCATGCAGGCATGGAAAAATAAGCCATTTGATACCTAGCTAATGTGGTTGAGAGAACCGACCAAAAATAAAAATGTGGTCGAGAGACAATTTTTCGTAGGAAAAGAGAAGGGAACAGTTAGTTCTGTGACAATGATTTAGCACGTCAATCTTAATGCGACTTGTTGCAGAAGTTGAACATGTTTTTTGCCATTAATTTCTCCAATATATGATTGTGCTTCTTCATTATGTCAAAGTCCATGGTGCCTTGCAGATGTTTTTTTAAACAGCAGCCATGACCTTAAAACTGCAGCTGCCGTCCAATTAATCATCAGTGATGCAACCCCTTTATGCAAAATTGAGTATTTCAGATCAGATAGCAAGCGCAAACGCAAAGGATACACCCGGCTCTTCAGCCAATTAATATGCATAATGAACTTACGGGGGCTTTTGCACAATGAGCATAGCCACGGATCTTGTTCAATCCAGAGAAGCTCACCCCACAAAACATTTCTGCCCGTGAGTGGGTGCCAAAGCAGCGCACTCCAAAGTTAAAAATAAGAATTTGAAGGTCATATTTTCATAACATGCTGCAGAGAGAGGATTTGCCGACGAACTAAGCTCATGTTTAGGCGTGGTCTGTCAATGCACTAGCAAATAGCATGAATGTGTAGGTTTTAGGACTTCGAGGAAGGCGTAGCCGAAACAGGTACCTTTCGTGGAGGGGCGAGAAAAGGACTTTACAAGAAGGACCCACGAACGAAAGTGCGAGAGATGTCCCCATCCAATATGATCTCTAGACTTTAGTTTAGTGTGTAATGTCATTCCTGAACTTTTGATAGATGTTTAGTCTATTATATTGATTATGCAAAAATGTTCAATATTATTCTTAAATTTGAATTATTGGAAGAATGATATTAAACATTTCCATACAATCTATAGATTAACTTGAACATGTACTAAAGTTTAGGGGCTACATTAAATGGATTAAAAGTTCAGAGACTATATTGTACAGTAGGCAACAATTTAAGGACCATATTGAATAAAATACAAGTTCAAGAACCGTGCTGCATATCAAGTTAAAGTTTATGAACTATTTATGTAATTCTTCCTAGCAAGGCTAGTGGAACACGAGACAAATAAACATTCACTTGCACACAAAATGAGTATAGACGATTGCGTATAGCACGATAACAAAGTAATTAATATGAACACTATTTAGGGTCATAAGAGTTGATTTTATCACATCATCATCATAGGTGTTTAACAATGTTAGCATAAGCTTGAATTCAAGACGACATAAAACAAAGGAAATGTATAAAGAGATGGTTTTCATTTGACTCGGGATATTTTAAAAAATTTATGCAGACATTTCTTCGTCACATCATGTTTTGGATTCTCCCCACTGAAGAAGAAGAAGAATCCGATCGCACAAATTGATGCAGAAGCATTATCAGATTAGTTAAGAGAACATAACTAAGGCTCGTTAGTTGTCAATTGTTTTGACTGGATATTAACTTGCTCGATGAACAATTTCAAATGATCAATGAGTTATTAGGACGTATAGAAAGTTACGAATGGTATGATGTGGAATTTAGCAAAGAAGTTACCGACACATAAGGAAAATTATCTCATGCAAATTGGTTTTTGCTCTTGTCGGTGTAGTCTTCTTTTCAACAGAACAGTCAAGAAAAATTAAAACCGCGAGTCAATTTATGACTAAGCACTAACCATTTCAATAGTCAAGAAGACGAATTTAAAAACGAAGGAGGTGCGATGAAGTCATAGTTTTCAAGGAAGAACTACAAAGAATCGCTTGAAATGAGACATTTTTTTGTCTGGATTAGTGTTTGTCTCGGAAAAGCCTTGGTGATTTTGTCTCAATTAATTCGGTATGTCATGAACAAGGGCATTTTTATTCAAAATTAACTTAACTCAATTTCCAAAATTTCCAAATTTAAATCTAATCCTCAAAATGTTATCCTTAAATCCCAAAAAATTTGCTAGATTTCCCAAAATTTTCACATTTAAATTAGGATTAATACCATGAGAAATTTTAACCAAAAAAAAAATACCATGAGAAACCTTAAATTGGTATACTTATGACAAATTTACCATAGACTAATTTTTGGTTACCAAAAACCCTAAATTGGAATGTATATAACAAATTTACCCCGAATTAATTTTTAAGTCACAAAAATCCGAAACCGATATACTTGTGATAAATTTACACCAAATTAATTTTTAAGTCACCAAAAATTACAAAATAATACACTTATGACAAAATTACTTCAAACAGATCACATGGACTTTGCATCCAGCTCAACAATTTTATGATAAAATTTGTCATGAGTGTATCGTTTTGAGATTTTTTGTGATTAAAAAATTAGTTTTGAGTAAATTTATAACATGTATATTAGTTTAGTTTGGAGTTTTTCGTTGTAGTAAACCTTTAAATTAAAACACTAACGAGACCAAAAAATTAAAATAAATAAATAAATAAAACACTAGACCGACCAAGAAGAGAAAAATGCTAATCCCAAATCTTTGGCCTTCGCTCGCCTGCTTTTCTTCCTCGAACTCTGGCCCTGCACGCCTCCATCTTGCGCCTCAGCCTCTCTCGTTCGACGCTTCGAGTTCTTCGAGACGCTTCTCGGCGTTCTTCAAGCAGAGCATCGGAACGAGGGGACGCCATCTCTCGGAGAAGCGGCTCTTGCTCGTGGAGGTCCTAGACGAGAAGGCATCGTAAGAGCACATTTCTGGGGTCGTGTGGTCTGGAACGACGGCGCACTTCCAGTCGGGCTTCTCTGGGCATGAGGGTGTCTGCGGTAGCTGACAGATGATGAATAGCCGCAGCTTCTGATTGGAGTAACGGGTGTGTGCGCACATCTTTGGGCTTGCCACCATCACGTAGAGCCATTTCAAATGTTCAAATGTACGGCGTTGGCCTTGGGTTTGCGGTACTCGCTGCGGCCGTTCATCCCTTGTACTACGGCCGTTCATCCCACGTACTGTCTGCCCGCATACAAGTCCTCCCCGTCCTACTTAGCCAACCGGCAGGCGATTGTCATTCCAGAAGCGGCTACCAGGCCGTTGTAGACGAAAATTGGAGAAGCCGATGCTGAGTGTTTGGGCCATAGAAGCTCAGAACACTGCCAAGGGACTGTAAGCCGACAAAGATAGTGCTAGAACAATTGCGAAGGGCATTCTTTTTCTTCTTTATTCGTAACTTCCCTTTTCCTCTCCTATTTTGGTTCTAAGAATGTCTTCAATTGAGAACTTTGACTATGTTGCATTCATTGCGGTTCTCTAAATGTGGAATTTTTCCCGAAGGAGCTATGACTATGATTCCCTGGATTCTAGTTGATGCAAGGTGCAATTTTTGGCATAAAGGATAGCTTGTTAAATATGTTCCGGTGCTGGTGGCTGTCGGTGACTCTAGAGTGTTGCGTTGTTGCAAGCAAATGTTGATGGATGTTTGAGTGATTTATGGGAGTGATCAGTTCCCAATCCAATCCAGTCCCACCAGGGAATCGGAAACCGGACCAAGAGAAGCGGTTCTCCAATTCTAGAACCGAGTACTAGACCACCTAGTCTTGGGATCAAAGCGATTGATCCTGTTCGGTTCTTGGGTGGTCCAATAAAATTGGTGGAAAGTTTTAGATTAATTGAACCGTCAATCCATGTTGCAACTCGAAACTGGGAAATGATGGCCCCGTAATTATAGGGACATGCTCGAAAAAAGGAGGATTCAGTTAATTCTTTTCCATAAAGGCTAGACTCGCAAATTTCTTCAAAGTAATTTGTGTATTTGCTCACCCCAAGTAATTTCTTCATATTTGTGTACCTTCCCTTTTATGCAGGAGAAGCTAACATTGCATTTCAGAGTTCATGCTTGTCTAACATTTATTAGGATTTGGCATCACTACTAATAAGGAATCAAATCAAAGGATTGACATTTAGCTTTCGCCAAACAGACAGAAGGACACTAGAAGTGCGGCACTCAATTTAGGGCTAAAAGTTTTATTTTTATCACTTAAGTGTCAATTTTTTTCAAAAAACTATCTCTTTAATGCTAACTCCTATATGTTCGGCCAAAAATCTGACATGGTCCTCTTTTTTATAAATTTTCTGAAGCCGACTAGCTCGTTGGAGGGTCTAGTTAGTATCAAAACCACAAACGATGTCGTCTACTAGGTTTCCCCTATATGAGAACCCTAAATCCCCAAATTGAAAGAGAGCCAAATTTGAAACCCTAATCGGCCATTTAACCAAAATTCACACCTAATTTGATTTGCCCTCAAAATTAACTATTCGATCTTGCAAAGGGAAGGCCAAAGTTTCAATAACAACTCAAATTCATTTGAACAATTCTTCCTCTAGCACTAACAACCCTAATTTTTCTCCTCTCATCCGAGCCTTAATTTTTTCCCTCCAATTAAGTGACTAAGTGAGGATGACTAACCTGATTAACTAAGAGTGATAGAGATGATGAGCGATGGACAGCAAGCGACGGCAGGCAAGCAATGGACAGTGACTAATGGACGGGGAGCAACATTGACAAGGAGAATGGCGGACGGTGAGACAAACACCAGCCCTATGCACGGTGTAGTTTTAGGTAGAATGGTGTGACGTCGTATTTGGGCAATGATGTTGCTGCAGCACCATTTAGTCCTACCCAGCCACATTGGACTAAGCGATGCCGTCTAGCTATTCCTCGTGGACTGGAAATTTTAACAAAAATTCAACTCAATTTAAATTATAAACACCACATAATTATTTTGGCAAAAATATCTCATTGTTGGTACTTAAATTATTGTTCTTTCTTCGATTTATCACTTAAGTGAGCCAATGGAAATTTTTTGTATTAAAGTGAGCATCATTCACAAATTTTGATACTTTTACTGTTCATCTCCGGATTAAACAGTGATAGTTTTGATTAGTTACTGGTCTAGATCTAAGCTGTGGTTTACTGTGGTGGTAAGATTTCCCGTCTTTTGTGCATATCTCAAAAGCGGTGCTCTTTTAGAAAACAATGCAGCTGGGCTGAGGGTCTCATGGCTTGACATCAAGCTTCAACAGGGCATGAAAACATACTTACGAATTTCCTTCCTGGACAACTCACTCAACACGATATGAACAGGGGCGATGTACACAATATAATAGATATGGGAATTCTTCTCCTCAAAACGAAGACAGAAAATTCGAAACGATTGATTTTGTTCCTCAGGGCGGAAATGAATGAGCATGCCCTCAACTTTTAAGAAGATGCACTCGTGTCCTCCCTCCCTCCTTTTGACGGTCTGTGCTTTGTAGTCCGACCATAGTCATTAGCATAGGCACTATGTCGAAGCACCATGGAGATCACTTCTGGAATCGAATGAAATTTGCTCAAGTTCTCCCTATTCCCTATAAAACTGAAGTATGAGATGAATGGGAAAGAGCAAAGAAAAGGAGAGGAAACAGGGTCCTGATCCTGTTTCATTCGCCAAGCCTTTAATTACGAGAAATTTTTAAAGAGTATAATCTTCTCTCTTATAATCATTAGTTTCAATTGAGAGCAAACAAACATAGGACAAGAATTTGTAGTACTCTTATATGTCGTTGAATAGCATTGTTTCCTCCAAATATTATAGTTGCAAATGATGAAGGGCGTTAGTTTCATCTTTCGATATATCACACACGAAATCCCAAAAGAAAGAGAACAAAATTTTGCACTAAACAAACCAAGCAGCAGGAGTAGCAAAATTACCATTCGACCGCCCTAGCCTGCTGCTAGTATTGGCCGTGCAACATTTGATACGTAAATACAAAAAAAAAAATCGACGTTGGCGAAACTTTTTCATTGCAAACATATATATATATATATATTAAGTAAGATGTTGTCAAACAGACCTTTGCTCTAACGTCAATGGTGACTAGAGATAGAGAAAGGGCCAGAAAGCAAGCAAGCAAATGTATGATCTAGAACTCTATAGAAAATGGAGTCCCAGTACTGCTAAACAGCAATGAAATGAAGGGGGAGGTTTGCCAAAGGAAGAGTGGACACCACCGCGTATAGGCTTCTTGAAATTAAATGTGGATGGATCTCCGTGTAGCAACTCAAAATAGGGAGCTGTTGCTGGATTATGCAGAGATCATTGCGGGTGTCTCGTGGGTGGCTTTGTTAAGAAAGTCCTTGCTCCATCCGCCCTCGCGTGGAAACCCTAGCTTTCAAGGAAGGTCTGCACTTTGTGGAGAAGACTCGAACGGCAGCTCTTCAGTTCAGTGAACAGAGTCAAACAACTACAGCAGTTCAGTTTCAGCTTGTGACTGACAACTTGACAGCAGGAAATGCTATCCCGGGCCGGGCTGAAGTCCCATGGGTTGTCCAATCAGTAGTGGTGGACTGTCAACAATTGTTGGGCTCTTTAGATGGAGTGTCTGTCGCCGTTTGTTCGCGAGAAACGAATCGGGCCGCGGATTGCGTTGCGAACGCTTGCCGAAACGACTCCCTTGCAACAAATTGGTTGTCTAATCCTCCCCATTGTCTCTTATCTCTATTATGTTTGACTTGGGAAAATGTTCTGGCACTTTTCCTTCGTAGCAACGAAAGGAATATTTATTTGACCAAAAAAAATGTAAGATTCCCCTTCGGGCTCGAGGGTCACAAGTCTCCAGCGACTGACTAATCAGTACGGACAATTCCGCTGAGGAACCCATAAGCCAGAATGTATAATGAGTAAGGTCCATAAGTGTAAAAGCTTAAACGGCCCTTACATAAGAACATGAAGTGTCGAGGAGTTTATGTGCTTGATTCGAATTTATTTTGCCCAAAAAAAGAAGAAAGAGAAAGAGGAAAATAAACAGAGATATCACGGGGCAAAAGAATATTGACACGCTGAAAATTATTAGTAGATGATGGGCATTACCAGCACAAATGCGATCAGATTTGATTTGTTATTAGAGGGATTTAACACTCACGATATCAGCACCACACGTTTGGGTTCCAGTCAGCATAAAACAAAGAAAACGTGGGAAGGATGATTTTGTCTTTGACTTAGGATATATTTGACAAGCTCGTATAATCAGGAGCTCACCGAGGTGATGAAATGCTGCAGAGAGCATGTCAGATCAGTCTTCCCTATATTCTATAAGGTGAATTATGTTAACGTGGGTTGCCAACGCGGTAAATTTGGAGAGGACGTGGTAAATTTGGAGAGGAATGGACATCGCAGAGCTTTGCTGATGGGTATGTTATGTAACCTATAATAGGAGTCGAAACCCATCATATTTCGTCAAAAGCTGAACTTACACTTAAAAGAGGATATGAGCCGCATCCCTTATATATATGGGCAGTGAGTCAAATTACGTTCTACTCGTTGTTTTGGTGTAAAGGAAAGTTGCCTAATAGAGCATGAAAACATCCACCGCTCATTTGTGTGTGCACTTGGATGGAAAGGAAGGAATCAAACTGCAACTCTTAACTTTGGTTATATATAATATATATGGGCAGGCGTGAAGCGGAGTTAGTGGAAATGGTGGTCGCAAAGGTTTCTAGTGAATTGAAGATGACGTGAATCAAAGGGCTCCCCAATTTCATAAGCTCTCAAGTATCTTCCAATTCCGTTTGAGTCAAAGGCCTACCTACCATTCATAAGTATTCTCTACATTCATTAGTTAAGGTTAATTTGGTCTTTCAGAATATTTAGTATAATAACTACATTTTATCACCATCAATTTGGTACTGGGTCGCAATGTATCTATACATTTTGGAGAAGAAAAGAAGAAAAAGTAAATGGTAAGTGTTCTTGGCCTTTTTACGGCCGAATATTCAATCCAAAGCTTGTCTTCTTAGTCGATACCAGAATGAAAATGTTTAACAATGATCCATCCCTCATGGGTAAAGACATTATTCATGAAATTCGTAATGCCATTGACTAGTACAAGATATGTATTCCGATCGTTTCTGAAAAATTTGACTCCTCATATTCCTGTCTCGAGGAGCTAGTCCAAATGGTTGAATGCAAGGAGACAAATGAGAAAAGGTATTGCCCATCTTCGATAAAGTGGAACCCCGCCAACTGCAACACATGTCACTGCTTCAACATAAAGATTTAGGGGGAAGTAATTATGAGTCTCTGAAGGAGCTTGGTCCTACCGAGAAAAAGTATCGAAGAATATCACCAATGGATACTTTCTTTCCCACCAAATTGTTAATTTGATCCATTACTGTAAACTTTTTATACTACTCAATCTTACTCCAATTTTACTTAGAGAGACGGCAAGAATGAAAGACTACTTGTAAAATGGGTCATCAAGGAGGTTTTGGAGTTTGTTGAAGGATCCTGTACAATTAAAACATTTGCTCAGGGACCATGAACGTTTTTGTTGGCCTTCTTGGAATTGTTGCTAAAGAAATTTCTTTTATGACCGTTCTTTTTTGGAATATATATATATACTCCTTGATGAACATATTTCAGGTTCTTCTCCTACAATTAGAGGTGAAATGAGCCACAATACTCCGAGTATTGCCGGTATTGCAAGCATATGTTGACAGATGCTTGAGTAGAAGGTGACTAAGGTGACTATTCAATGTACAATTGTAATAAAATAAAAATAAGATTTATGTGACATGGATTATTGAGATAGAATTTTAGAGAGAAGCTCTGGAAGAGAAAGAAACAAATGGCTGGAATGATCACGGGGAGGGCACCCCTTCTTATACTAGTAGTCATCTCGTTACAACCATTGATCCATATTCGATTTAGCAGATAAGATCGCATCTCCCGACCTACCAACTACTGGCATTTATCTCGAGAGAACTTTAGAACCCAACACAATTACCATCTTGCCCGTCCCTAGGAACATTTAAGCAATCTGGTATTCATTTCTTTCTAACTTGAATGTTGGTCATGCTGCCTTTTGATTTCTCCAATATGGCAATTTCTATAGCATGGAATGATGCCTGACAGGCAGCCAAGTCTGATTTCTTTATTCTTTTTGGAATATTCGATAACTTGAGACGGTGTTGCGGCCACATCAAAATTCATTTGCTCTGCTTGCTTTCATGGATCTCTTTTGTTCGTTTGTCCGTGTCAATCTCTTCTCCGAGAAGGGTTTTCTTTTGTTGCCTATCTATTTTCTCTGCTTGATCTACTTTCCTTGACTACGTATTGCAAAGTTATATGGATGTGTATGGTCGTTAGGTTCCCATAATCAAGAGACCGTAAATCAATGAAGAGTCACTCTGCATTCCTTTCCAAAAGATATCTTCTGTGGACCTGCTTTTACCACAAAGTTTTCAACTTTTTGACGGGAGACCCAACAGCCTCCTATTTCCACTCGGATTTTGAACAGCAAATAGGGCCCAATTCTTCAATCTCAATCCAAAGTGCATAAATTCCTAAACGGATTGAGGGTGCTGTGAAGGAGGCAGACACTCCCAAGGTGGTTCTTCCTGGGTTTTTTTTAGGGGTCTAAACTTTGATGATAATAAAAATTGCTGGTTCAATTCGGGTAAATGGGACAGGAAAAGTAAATTTGCAAAGATCAAGTATTAAACGGGCCGATTGTCTAAAGAGTTTTTGCAAAGATGACAACGTGGCTTTTATATTCCAACCCGAGATTACATTGCATGCTAGCAATCATGTGCTCCTATCAATCCACCATCTTAATCTTAATCCTCGATTGATCCATCAATAAAAATTTGGCGCATTGACGAGTGCACATGGCTTCAATACTTAGCAAGATTTGTAATATTCAGTGGCAATTGCTTAATCAGTAATTCATTGATGACTTATTTAAACATTAAATTAACGAAAACTTTGATCGATTATCCTTGCACAATTTGCTATTAATGACCTTATTAGTAAAATTATCGATTTCTTTCAAATTATCGACTATTTTATTCATTAATGACTTCTAATTTAACCAAACTGAACTCGCAACTTATCAATAATAAGCGAAAGTTGGTCACATTTTTACTTCAATAGCTATAACTTTGTATTTACATAAAGAAAATTATCTCATGCAAGTTGATTTGCGCTCTCAAGAGTTGGTTTTGTCGATGTTGATTTATTTTTAAACAGAAAATTAAACCACGAGTCAGAATATGGCAAGCCTTGGGTCAAGTAGACTTTGAAGTTCGAACCACCCCCGAAAAAAAAAAAAAGCCAAGCTGCCAAGTAGACAAATCCAGAGGGGCGGCGTAAGTTTTCGTTGTAAAAAAAAAAGATAAAAACCGCACCCTCGTGTCGGAACGCAGAAAGGGAAAGTTTAGAGAACAAAGAAGAGAAGGAAGAAGAAAATGGAAGCCCTAGCAACCCACTACGAGGTGTTCTTGAGTTTCAGAGGCGCAGACGATCGCACTGGCTTCGTCCATCACCTCTACATGAGGCTGCTGGATTCTGGGGTCCGCGTGTCACGCAGCGATTGCGCCCTCCCGGTCCGCAAGGAGAAAGGCACGGAGCAGCTTGTCTGGGCCATCAGTAGATGTAAAATCGCGATACCCATCATCTCCCAGGGGTATGCGAGTAGTACATGGTGCCTCGAGGAGCTCGCCGCGATCATGGATTGCCGCAGAAGGGATGAGAAATTGGTCCTCCCTGTATTCTATAATGTGGATGTTGTTGATTTGGGTCGCCGACGCGGTGACTTTGATGATGAGATGAAGTGCAGCTCGGAAGAATTGCTAAAATGGCAGGAAGCGCTGACTTCTGTAGCGAGGATTAGAGGGTGGATATCACAGAGCACTGCTGATGGGTATGTATGTGTTTTTGCTTGTATTTTTGTGTGTATTTATTTACGAATCTAAGAATCTGTTCCAATTCCGGATCTGAACCTCTGTGCGTTTGGATGCGAATGACCGATTCAGAATTGTAGAATTTGGGGAAAGGTGGGCATCAAACTGTAAGCCTGACTTTGTTTTTACGTGTATGTGTGGGGGAGGCATGAAGGAGAGCTGGTGCAAATGGTGGTTGCCAAGGTTTTGAGTGAATTGAAAAGGATGTGGATTCAACGGCTCACCCTGTCCATAGGATTAGGTATTTCCCAGATCTATTTCAGCCAATCTTCGGCATTTTCATAGTGGCTACATCTTATCATCTTATCGTCATGGCTTTGGTTTGTCCCGCTGAATCACAGCTTATCTTTTCTTTTCGGAGAAGAAAAGAAGAGAAACTAAATGCCAAGTATTCTTGGCCTTTCGTGGCCCCGATACTCGATACAACCTTGCTGACTACCTTTACGTCAGCCTCATGGCATCAGGAATCAGAGTGTTTAATCATGATGATCCTTTGCTCATAGGTAAAGATTTTAGTAATGAGATTAGCAATGCCATTGACCGCTGCGAGATATCCATTCCAATTCTCTCTTCAAATTTTTCCTCCTCGCCTTGGTGCCTGGAAGAGCTCGCTCGAATGGTTGACTGCAAGAGAACAAAGGGACAAATGATATTGCCCATATTCTATAAGGTGGATCCCTTGCACATGCGAGACCTATCGCATTGTTTTGAAGAGAGCATCCTTCCACATAAGGAGCTGGTTGACGGAAGTACTTATGATCGGTGGAAGCGAGCTCTCAAGGAGATTGGGTCTCTTGAAGGATGGGTATCAGAGAAAGTCGCCAATGGGTACTTACTCTATCCTCATTCCCACCTAAACCTTAATTTGATTCTATTGCGGGAAACTTCTTACACTACTCAAAGCATACTTTAATGTTTGTTTGGCGATTGGCAGGCATGAAGAGGTACTTGTCAAACAGGTTGTCAAGGAGGTTTCGAGGTTGTTGAACAATCCCTAAACACATGATCCCCCATCCCTATCCACTGAGTAGTGTCTCAATCCTGGAGTTAGTAATTGCTCATCTTAAACGTAGGTGAGTCCTATTTTGCAAGAGAATTTTCCTCGACTATCAAATGTGTCGTCTGTCATAGTTCATTGGTTGCATTTATCTTCTGAAGACTGGCAAGGAGTTCCTTTGGAGTTAAGAAACTTGCTAACGCATGTGTTCTGCTCTTCTTATATTCAGATGTGACAGGATCAACGGGTGTCTTGTGTTCCGATTTGAAAATCTGATCTGTTATAGATAGAGAGAGGATATGAGAAAGAAGCATGAATGAGGGCACGGAACCAACAAGATGAAAGGAGGAGAGAAAAATGTCCAAACAATAAAAAGAGGGTCAAGCTTCATTTGTTGTCTGAAGGTGCTATAAAGGATTTGCTATTGAGTTGAAGTCAAATGTGATCTGCCGAAGTACAATTGCCTTCTAATTACTCGAAGACTTGGCTCGTTCTGGCATAAAACGGGATGAGAAAATATAAAATGGGAGAACAGTTGCGATTTGCATTTACATAGCTTGAAATATACTACAATTTGCTGGATCAGTGGAAGAGACTATCTTCATTCTTAGCTTTTTTGTCTTTCTTTGGGCTAAAATCCGATCATGCATTCCATGGAAAAATAAGCCATTTGATACATAGCTAACGTTGATGAGAGGGGCTTTTTGATAGATCTCAATGTGACTTGTCGCAAAAGTTGTACATGCTTGTTGCCATTAATTTCTGTAATATTCGATTGTGCTAACTCTTTGGATATGCAAATAGAAATATTTGATTGGATACCTGTTCTCTAATCAAGTAGAACAAGCCACTAGGATTCGCAAAGGAATTGGAAAAAGAAAACATTGCACTATTACTCCACTTCAGTCAATTCCCATTTCAAATTTGCTACTCATTTCAAACAGGAATGACATAATATTGTATGTGAGGAAATTAAATATGAAAGCACTGAAAGATAATTGGTTATGATTTCTGTTTGGTATTGTGTTCATAGTGATTACGTTGATCAATTCATATAGGACCCTTACCTCTCTACTATTTAGTTATTTCAACAATGATCGGTACCCAACTATTTCAAAAACCAACCACTCTTATTCCCAGAAATTGGATTTTTAACCCTTTATGTGCTGTCATGGTCAGGGTGGATGCTCGTCATTTCAATTGTTTTTCTACTCAAGTATGTGTCTGCTTCGATGGACGATCATCACGTTTGTATAGTTGTATGAGCAGATGCATTGTGTTGGCATGATCCTCCTCTTCTTTAATCTCACGGAGAGAGATGATCACAAGTCAGGCATGATATTTCAATTGCAAAATATTCAACTGTGACATCTTAAGAAATGTATAGATGATTCACATTGAATCTTTACTTTACTTTCTAACCTATTCCTAAGCTGATGCCTGCTGTTCTATGGCGAGTTAATTCATTTCTCATGCACCCTTGCAATAATCTTTTGAACTTAGGATGTCCTCCTTCTCAGCAGAATTGCTCTGAGGCCTTCAGTTTGAGGTTGGCAACATGGACTAGATCATAATTTATCTGTGGCTGATTGATGAGGTATGGCCCCTATACTATACAGACTTGCTTTAAGTATAAGATTGACGAGTTTCACCTAAAAATGCTGGTTCTCCTACTGGAACTTTGTAACATTTCCTTTTCTCTGTCTTGTAGCTAAAGGGAAATAATACCTCCACATTTTTCAGAGGTTGCAGATTAGATTGTAGAAGACAATTTCCCCTTGAGAGGTTCTTTGAAACATTAAAGGGGCAGAATATGAGGCAATCTATCCAAAATTGAGACGACATAGAAGGAAAACTGTAAAAAATAACATGTTTCAAGACTAAATCTACATAAGCCAACCAACAAAGATGCAGGGCATTGATAGCTGTATAAGTGACATATCAATCGGTCCTTGTCATATCTAGGGGTTCTTGCTGAGTATTCAGTTTTCTTTTTCTTCTGTTCAATGCTTGGCACAATATACATTTTGGTTCTTTGTACCTTTTAAGTCCTCCAATCTAACATTAGTTGCCACCTAGAATGGTGAATTATAATTGTTGGAGAATCTGTTCTTCCTCCTCGCCAGCCCCCCCCTCCAAAAAAAAAAAAGAAAAAGATTTAAGTCATCAGGAAATGGATCACAATGTGTATGGGTTCCTCTTGCTTTTGAAACACACAAATGCGTTTGAAACACCATCGCGGCTGCTGTTGAAAGCTCTTCCTGTTTCAGCAACCTACACTACTGCCTAAGTAGCCAAAGAACCGTTGTGTTTGAAACTTTCCAAATGTTTTGGCAATGCCATAAGGATATGTCGGATCAAGAATCTTTTCAATGAGGTGCTGATCAGACCCTACAAGGAGCTTTGTCTCAAATCCAAGATATCGAAGTAGTCGAAAGTAACTACAGAAGGTACCTGATAGGAGATTGTGGATGCGAAGAGCAACTGATTTAAGGATTTTGGGTCTTGTACAATTATTCCTTGATCATAGTGCATTATAGCTTCCTCCTGGTGCGAGGATGAGAGCTTGGGTTTGATACTCTCGTATCTGTCTAACACCAAGTTCTGCAGATGAATTGTATCAGATGCGTACTGGCTCGCTGCCGCTATTGTGCTGACTCCACTCCCGCTCGATTCATTCCCTGCACAGCAAGTGTCAAAATGTCTAAATATGTACACACTATACCATCCCCCACAGTATAAGCCTCTCATCCACAAAAAATCGAATTTGCTCATGTATGTTTGTGCAAAAAATACCGATTGCTTCAGTGTGATATCATTGGAAATAAATGGTTGCAACCTAATTAAAAGGAGGAAGCACATCTGAAGTCACTATGCATGCACTTGGGTTCTTCACACTTTCCGAAGTATGATACTTGTTGGGTATAGCTCGAAATGAGACGGATCATCTCCAGTTAACCTTATAATGTGTACCTCCAGAGCAAAAGCAATGTCATTAAAGAATGATTTTCTGATAAGTTATGACACTCTGGATATGTCCAGAATTTTAAACTAAAGTCACAAATAGGTATCAGAATGTTGAAATAATTTATTATCATAAAAGAGGTGATTCTTGGTTAAGAGAAGAGGTAGCTATTGGATGAGAAAAAATGTGACTCTTGATTATGGAAAAGATGTGACTATTGGTTATGAGAAGAAGTTATGAAAGAAAGTTATTCTCAATATGAAGAATGGTGATGGTTGGGAATAAATTACATATTCCAAAAAGATATGTTGATTGGTTGTCCGTGAATAGAAATCAAATCCCACCTTCTACAACTATTTATAGCAACAATTTCTTCTTAGGAATTCTCTTTTCATCTCTTCACATGGATAATTTTGACAACACATCAAAGATGAAATCCCAAGAGTAAAATTGAGTGATTGCTGAAATCATTTCTCTGTGATTTTGGCGTATATCCCGAAGTTATATATATTCTAAACCGGAAAAAAGTACCAAAATAGTTCTAAACCTTTTGTATTGACCAATTCAGTCCTAAACTTTTCAATTGGACAAATTTAGTCCTAAACATTTTTATATTTGTACCAATTCAATCCATCGGCTAATTTAAGCCGAAATTGCTGGTGTGGCTGGCGGCGTCTTATGTGGCGCCATGTAGACAAATTTATAATTTTTTATAATTTTTCAGATTTTTTAAATTATTTTTCTTTATTTTTTCTCTTTTTTTCTTTTCTCCTAACCCCTTGGCCGGTGAGGTCACTAGCCGGTGACCATCGCCGAGCCACAGCCGGTCGAGGCGAGGGGCCCCGCACCCTCACCGCCCACAAGCGAGGCGCGCCGCCCGCCCAAATCTAGGTGAGGGCCGACACCCTCTCGGCCACAAGCGAGGGCACGAGGCACGGCGAGTCCTCACTCGTGGCAGGTGAGGGTGTGGCGGCCCTTCCTCGACACGAGCGAGGGCATCGGGCCCTCGCCTGTGGCCGGCGAGGGTGCGGGGCCCTCACCCCAACCAGCCAAGGGTGGCCGATGGTTGGCCTGGCCCGGCAAGGTTGCGAGGCCAAGGGGTTAGGAGAAAAAAAGAGAAGAAAAAAAGGAAAAAATAATTTAAAAAATCTGAAAAAAAAATATAAAAAATTATAAAATTAGTCTACATGGTGCCACATAAGACCGCCGGTGGCCACATTAGCAATTTATGGCTTAAATTAGCTGGATGGACTAAATTGGTATCAATGTAAAAATGTTTAGGACTAAATTGATCCAATTGAAAAATTTAAGATTGAATTAATATCAATACAAAATGTTTAGGACTATTTTGGTACTTTTCCCATTCTTAACCCTACAATAATAATCGTGAAGGTAAATGATACATTAAAGACTGTAATCGTTATTACGCATCAAGGCATAAAAAAAATTTGTTACTATTACTCTATTTTCATCGGCAATCAAATTTTCCCAACATTTCATCACTTTAGGCATCATGGTACTACTAGTTTCATGTCAATCGTGATCCATCCTCGCCCATTCAAATAATAAACGAGTAATTGTTTTCATATTTACATTGCAAACATCAAACCTGTTAGATTTGAATCAATAAACCTAGTGATCTTGACTTGCAGAAATCAGAATCTTCGCTGCATACAAGGCACGAAAAATCCTCATCACCTTGACCATTTTAAAGATCGAAATTTTGTTGGATTCTTATGACTCCAGTAGCTTGCAACCTCTAAATACAGAAACTCTATTAGATTTAATCATAGATGACATCTAAAAACTGAAACTCTATTGGATTTTAATCATAGATGACATTTACAACTCTAACTGCCTAGTTTGTCATCATCCAAATATTGAACTTTTGTTTGATATGTGATCTTCAACTCTACTAAATTTTGGTAGCGGTGAATTTTAGGATCTTAATTCTCTCCAAAGTTCTCCATATGTTAAGTCAACAACACTGAGAAAATTTGCAATTTTCACCTCTTTGATATTGAAGCACTGTTATATTCAACTTAAGAACAAGTCTCCAATATCATTTTTCACCTAAACAACTATTCACCCTTCCAAATATCAAGATTCCAGTGGATTCCAATTATTTTCACCTCTTCGAAAATCGGAACTTTTCCTTATTCATATAAAAGACCATCTCTCAAACCTCAGTCGCCTTCTTGTCAACTTTCCAACCATTATGACTCAGTCCGATCTATGTACAAAGTATCAAAGCTTGATCAGATTTATGTACAAGATGATTGACAATCTTCACATCATAAGTGCAAAAAATATGCGAAGAAAGAAAATTCTTCAAATCATTTAGTCAAACATCTTTTACAGCGGCACAATACGCGCACGCACATGCACATAGGTGGTCCCCAATTATTATGGCATTCTTATGAATGAATGAAGTTGAAGCAACATGTTTTTGTCTCTCTTTTGGGAAAAGACCATCAGATGGACTTAGATTTTGAGGTGTCTTTCATGATGGAGATTTGCTTATCATGCATTAATACAGAGCGGAGCCAAATCATTACGCCCGGAATTATGGATTTCATATGAGATCATCATCCAATGTTTTATGAATTCTTTTTTCTAGTAATTAAGGCATCTCGCTCCATCGAAAGTGTCTGCTAGTTGCTTTTTAATTTTAAGACAGGTCATCCCCATTTGTTTCTTTCACTGCCGACTGTGCAAATGGAGCTATCAGACTCTTTTCCAATTTTTGTGGCCTTCTATATTGGTAACTGGCTACACCGCATGATTAACCAGTTGTGCTCTTGCCAATGCAGAAACATTATTGATCACGCGTCATTTCTTGACAACTCGAAGTTGTGGGTCTTGGAGGACCACCGGATGGGTATGATGTCGACGACCATCACCGTCGATTCAGGCTCCAGGGTGCGTGGATGGAATAAAATCTGGGGAGGTATGGGGACAGTTTTCTGTACTCTGCTGGATCAACCAAAGGCTTACTTGTTCTGTGTTTCCTTTTGGTCTTAGTTTAAAAGACCGTTGTCTCGCAACATTGGGGTTGTACCTTGTTTTTGTACTCTAAGCCTATGTTTATTTCACGAAAAATGTGACATTTCTGAAAAATATTTTCTAAGAAGTTATTTTTTATGAAAATGACATTATTTTCTAGAAATTTGGCTAAAACCTGAAAATGAACGAGAAAATATTATTTGTCATTTGACATGAAAAATCTAATTTGATTTTCCTAACTAAAATACATAATTCAACAGCCAGTAACTTACGATCGGGTAGCTAGATACGAACAACTAGAGTCTCAAATCAAGCCTCGATGGACCTCGACTTGAGGGCTGAGGACTGAGGCATGGGCCCCAAGGTCTTGGGCACAACCTCGATGGACTAGAGCGCAAGCATCAGGATCCAAAGCTCGACCTCAGTGGACTTGAGCTTAAGTGTTGGGTATCCAACTTGAACTAGGATCCTGCAATTGGCCTTTGTGGATTGGGGCTCAAGTACCGAGTTATCAGGCAAGGGCATCAAGGTTTCGGGTTCAGTGGCCTTGGGTATGGACACCGGGGGCCAGGCTCAACTTCAATGGACCTAGGCATGGGCATTGGGATCCAAGCGTTGGTACTCGGGTCCCAAGCCCGGTGTCAATGGACTCGGCCCAAGTGCCAACACTCGAGAATTAGTGCTGGGATTCCGCATCCAAATATAGAGTTTTAGATTCAAACATTGATAGCTAATCATATTTTGAAAATGATTAGCGATTTTTTAAAAGGAAATCATTTTCCTGAATTTAAGTATGGTTTCTCTATTTGACTCATTTTCTCAAATGAACAAAACAGTGAAAAATGAGGAAAGTGCTTTCTGCAAAACACAAGGCGCCTAAATGTAGAATAATTGCTTTGATGGAAAGATTTCAATGAACAATTTTGGGCTTTGCGGATACGTTTGTTGAATATACTTCGGTACCTTTCTTTCCGTCTCCGGATCCTCGATATTGCACGACAAGCTAAATTAAGCAAGCCCTGCAGTTTGATCCCAAGTGTTTCCAGGGCTTGCAGTGAGATATCCTCTGCAATGATTAGTAACAGCACGCTCGATTGAGCTGCCTTCTCCCGCAAAATAATCATTTCCTCGACATCTGAAATCCTCTGATCAGTGGCACGGACTTTGGCATTCTCAAACTCCACAAGCGTTTTTAATCAATCTGGCAGAAAAAATCTAAACTTCAGTGAAGAAATCATAAGGGGGAATTTGATTATTGAAAGATGGGCGTGCATTCAATCGGCTCAGAATCTATTGATGCACGCAATTCGGAGACTTCATCCCTTTAGAAGACACGGCTTAGAAGATGGAGCGTCCGCGAAAGAGCATAAGAATTAAATAAATAGCACTTTTTCCACATTTTCCCAAGAGACAATCATCTTACTCCATATTATTTCAGACCTAAAGCATAAGAATTGCATCTCGACCAACTTTAGTCACCTGTCAAAGAAAAGAGTAATGTTGCAATTACCCTTTTTCTTCTTATTTTTAAAAACAATTTCTCCTCCAACAATTTCATGATACCAAATAAAAGTCATATCTGAAGAACGTCAAACATTAATGCTTTACTCATTGTCTAAGAGAAAATAGTCAGATACTGACCAAAAAAAGAAAATAGTCAGATATCAAGAAATACCAAAAACAGCGTAGAATTTTCCATACATATTTTCATTAATAAACATTCATCAATGATTCTATATTGCCATCTCATGCCTCGTTTAATTGAACTTGCAGGCTGATAACAAAGTGATAGAAGATAAGAGTCAATTTTTAAACTTTGCGGTTGGATTATGTCCGTGATTGTGTACCACTTCTGCGCAATTGGAAAAGCACATTCTTGGAAGCTGCTAGCAACTCTCAGCCATGCACAACAGTGCCCAGGATGTCCATCTGGTCCAAACATAGTATTTCCAACAACAACACAAATTGAAATATAATTTGATGCAGATCTCCAATTTTATGTTTGCAAATCCTGCCACATTACCTTGTTAATATGCTTTTATCAAAATGCACTTCAGACGGTATACCCTTCCCTGTAGAAACCGTCACAATCCCCAAATGTCTGATGCTTATCGTTGACCATGAACATGTGACAATCATCAATATTGACAACCAATCCTTTTGGAATTTCTTGATCAGCAGTTGTAGGTCATTATTTTGCGAACAAGCTATGCATAGAGTAGACACAGCTATTCAGATGAGGATCTGAAAGACTAAGAGACAAAAAGTTAAAATTGGATGGCAGTATTGTTGTAACTTGGCAACATACTGCAAAAACTATCAATATGATACTTATTAACAAGTTCTTACGGATAGGTCAAATGTTGTGGCAGAGATATTTCCACCGAGGTTTTGGTATATTTTCAAGGTGTTGAACAATCTACTGAAAGTCCTTTCAAGTTTGGGCCCAGATGAAGAGCCATGATTCCTGGAGTACCCAGGAGGAACCAAATTCTACCAGCACACGACAATAGATATGATATAAAGCACACTCACGTATTGAAGCACAAACATTTTAAATAAATTAAAACAGTTTTCATGTGACCAACAAAACAGAAGGTGCACTAAGAAAGCAAAAATTGTGAGATTTCTGTCAGCAAGACACCATTAAGTATCTCAAAAGCCAGTAACATGGACCATTTATCTACAAACCATAACATACATGGTGCATTAATGGGACAGTTTTCCGGAAGAAAAATTTCGGAAGTCAGTGAACATGGCACATTAAAATGAGAAATCTACTCTATCCATCGTACAAAAGATTCAAATAGAGATCCAACCTGCAATATACTGTGCACTAAGCATCACAAGCAGTCCATTCCATCTAATAAAAACCCAATAGTTGGATCATTTGGATCCTGCAACAGCATTTGTAAAACTTAAAATTCAACACTTCTGCAGCTAGCCTGGTAATGAGAAAGAAAGCTACTCCTGATTGATGCAACAAAATAGGTTAACAGAAGGGTAAAGACGACTTATTTGATCTTGTCGGGGCTAGTTAATAAGAATACAATGGTAAAAAATCTACCTGTATGAAAGAGGGACATCTGCTACTTAACGTACACAAAGCTGGATGTTGATGCATTGCACCTTACGTGGAGCAGTACCAAAAATTGTTACTAGAGTATCTCCCTAACACACTACATTTCATTATTAAAAATACAGTCATTATGAGAGCTCGACTAGTCTCTCTCTCTCTGTTTTTTTTTAATCAATTCACGTTTGAGTAACTCAAGTAACAATTAAGTCAAGCTCAAGCTTGATACTAGTGGCACACAGCTTGCAAGCTCAATAGATTGACGCACTTATTGTGAATTCTAACAATGTTTATACATTCACATATATAAGGAAACATATAGATGTCATTATTGTTATAGTACTGAAAAGTCAAATTTGCTTTTGAACTAATTCAATCTTAGATTGAAACTATCTTTCGATTATCAAGTAGCCAATGCGATTTTCTGAGCAACATGTATTACCCAAAACAAAAATTCAGCACCATGACATTTCATACAATTGTTTAAGTTTAGACTAGGCATGAAGAACATTCAAGTTTGTTGGAATAGAGATGCACCACTTGCTTAAATCATTATTCCAGGGGTAAAACGGAATTGCAAAAATTTCAGATTACCAGCTCACCAAGGCAAACAAGCACCCCAGCAATACGCATACATTTGCAAGATCCTGCACTCTCTACATTTAGATCTGCATCAAGAGAGAAAAAATTGGATCAACAAGAATTATAATTTACATTAAATAGCTTCATTCTACTTCAAAGGGAGACATTCCAATGGGTGAGCAGAATTGGCAAGTATGGGTATCTCGAATGATATGGACTAAAAAATCCCTTCTTTCTTAGTTTCCTTGAATCAGTAGAGAGAAAAATTAATAAGACCAACCGCCTCTAAGACCAGGAAAAGGAAATTAAAAGTATAAATTGCACACCATATATAAGAAACCATAGACACTAATAATAGGAGACAAACCCACAAGATAACCCCTAGGGACTCCAGAGTCATCTGAGATTTCAGCATCAAGTCGCATGTCGCGACCATAGGGAACACATTCTGGTGAGAACTGACAACAGACATTTTTCGGATGATTTGATGGTAAAGGATTTATACGAAAGGATGCAATGGAGAGGATATATTAAATATTCATTATCCTGCATGACAGATTGGCAAGAGATACAAGGGCTACTATCTAAGATAACAAATGATAGGTTGCATCCATCAAGAGGTGGACAAACCTGAAGAAAACAGATTCATCATGCTACCTCCATGGGAGATAACAGGGAAGAAAGCTATAGATTAAAACTAATCCACGACCAGAGGACCAATTAAGATATGGCTTATAACGCTAGCCTAAATAAGAAACTCACCTCCCAGTGTGTGGGCTGTCAAAATTCATGTCCCCTTGCAGTCCTCTCAATAGTTGATCATAAGAGTATGGAACTGACGAAACTGTAGTTTAGAGAGAATAGAAAGTATAAACAATAGGTGAGTTCGCACCACCGCCCGCGGTGGAAGCGTTGGTTAGGGCTTGGTACCCCAAACGCAGGGGGAAGGGTTCGAACCTCTGTGGAAGCGATGCTTCAATGCATAACGCGCGTCTTACCTGCGCTTGGGGGTCGGGCGGTGGGGGCCCCCGGCCTCAGGAGTTTACTCTCCCGCGAAGCGGCGTTCGGAGGTTCGGGTCACCAAAAAAAAAAAAAAAAAAAAAAAAAAAAAAAAAACAATAGGTGAGTTCGCCATGCAAGGAAAATGATATTATCAGAATACTAGTGCTAGTGGTCCGCCAACTAAAGCTGAAAAATTAAGGTGCTAACTTCTAAACAAATATAAGCAATCACCCATAGTTTCAAAAGCTCATCACTACAAAAGGATCCTGCATTAGATAAATCTGACGTATGCAATTTACTTCATGACAAAAGAAAAAGAACAAAACAAAAACATCAAAAAAAAAAAAAAGGAAAGAAATGCAGCGAATTTTAACTAGGCCAAGTCAGATCCAAGTCTGACAAAAGAAAAAAAAAGTCAGCTCCAAGGATCTGCTCATGTCACTAACTTCATGGATCAACTAAACCAAACGTGATTACATAAGAGTAGGATAAACCATTTTTAAAAACTCAAATTGTCAAAAAAAAAAAAGAGCCCAAAATTGGACTTCAAGCATATTAGTCAACGCTACCTCACTTGTAAGGCGGACCTCCCACGTGGAACATAGGGCCTATGCATAATGATAATGACGAGATCACTAGAACAGACCCAAAAGAAAAAAAAAAAAAAAAAAAACAGGACATTGCAATCTACATGGAGGGAGTTCAGAGTTCAACTCATAACTTAGCTTTGATAGAGTATTGGAGAAATCATTGTCCCCATTAAAAACGACCCCACTAGATATATTGAGTGCATTCCTGAACACAGGCAATGCTGCTATCTTTTAGAATGTTAAAAAATGTTGCTAGTGATATAGCTAGTATGAACACCTAGAGGGGGTGAATAGGTGCATAAACAATTTATTGAGATATGTAAGCAATACTTGGCAAATGATAAAGGAAATTCTTTCTGGACAAAATGAAATACGATCAAAGTAGAGAGAGTAGAGAAGATTGAACACAGATATTTATGGTGGTTCGGCTTGGTTTAAGCCTACGTCCACTCTTCCACACTGACAGCTTAGAGGCTGGATTTCACTATGATCAAAAGAGAAGTTACACCACAGTACTTCCTTGATTCCACAGCGTAGATATTCTACTACACCTCCTCAAGGTCTCTTACAAATATTGACTCTCTTTTGAATACAATGAATCGCTCAAAAAGATTGTCTAGATAATAGGAAGCTTTCAGATTTTGGAATTTTTCTATCGCGCACACCTTCAACAACTTAGGACGTCTTCTTTATATACTCCTTCATGCCATCATATCCGTTGGCACTTACCAAAGGAATTCCTCCAATCTACCCGTTGGATGGAATCAATTAAGAAGATTAATAAAGCTATTAAAGAAACGTGTTGATAGCCCATCAATCCTGTTCGCCCATACAAGCAGAATCTAAGTTTCCATAAGAAGAACCTTCCAAGAATATCCAGACAATTATCGGATCTTCAATCATCGAGTCAATCTCGATCAATCAAAGGATTCTGTTAGGTCTTTTCCAACCACGAGATCTTCTCCAATTGATAAGGACAATTCCGAATCATTCAGATTTGGATAACCTTTCTTCAACGGAATAGAGACTGTCAATGAGGATAGACTTTGAGTCTTGAGTCTGGCTGTCCAGAGATCTTCGACTTTAAGAAGAGAAGTCCGCAAAACCTTCGACTAGATCGAGGAAACGTTTTGTCATCTTCAAAACACTTTAAGAAGATTTCTCCAACAATCTCCCCCTTTTGATAGTGACAAAACTTTCCTGCAAATTTGGACAACTTTGACCTGCAAAACATATCTCAAACATTTGTGCATATCTTATTGATATAAATGACTAACACTAAAATCTGCAATCACAGAAAATATATTAGTCTTGAATATGATAAACTATCCATAAGATATTAAAAGCAGTCAATAGCAATAATCCAAAAACAAATCCAGACACACAAATACTCTTAAAGTCAAACATTAAACCAAAATAAACAAACCAAACAGATAGAATAAAGTTGTTCAAATCTCTTGCATCTCTCCCCCTTTTTGTCAGCATTGAAAATGTTGAGAGAAAAAAATGAAAGGAAGTCAAGATTTCTTGGGAACACGAACAAGCTGGAAATCTTGCATTGATTGTATTATCCCGTCCAGCCTTTTCAAATCTTCCTTCAGTTGACCAATCTCCTCACTCTTGGCATTGGCTTGAATCTGAACAGATAGAGCTTGGATTTGATCTTGTAAGGATACTGAAGAAACTTGACCAGCATTCTGCAAAGATTGAACTTCGCATCCCAAGGCATAAATCCGACCGCGCATCTCCAAAAGAATATCGAGAATTCTACGAAAGTCGGCTGAGTTATCACCGCGTACTAGCTTCAACACGTTCGCAGATGATGGCATGTCTGAATAATCTTGCAGATTTGGCGTTGAGACCTCATGACCTTCTTCTGGAAATTGAGAGGTATAAACATCCTCTGGATTTGCAGGAGATCGACTGACTCCTTTACTTGTGTCAGGATATGAGGATTTTCCTCATTTCTCTTGATCTCCCCCTGTTTTCATGCCTACAGGAGAGGAAAGTTCCTCAGGTTCTCCTTCATTTCCAGGTTGTTCCTCTTCTCGCGCTCTTTCTTCTTCTTCTTCATCTCCTTTTTCTTCTTCTTTCTCTCCTTTCTTCTCCTTTTCTTGTTTCTTCTTCTTTCTCCCTGTCTTCTTCTCTTGCTTCTTCTTCTCTCGCTTCTTCTTCAACATCTCTTTCTTCTTGGCCTTCTCTTTCTCCTCCTTTTTCTCGTCTCACGATGTTCGTTGAGTCCGGAATGTAACGACTTAGCTTTTTCAAAGCTATTGCAGAAATGGTGAGATCATCATCTTCTTCTTCATCCACAATAAGAGCTCTTTTTTTTTCTGCTTAGAAGCAATCAAGGGCTCATTTCCTTTTCTTTTTGAAGAAGAGATTGGATGAGATCTAACTGGAGTCTTCTCCTTGAATTTCTCCAACTTCTTGTTCAGTTCCTTCAGACGCATTTTGGTTACCATCTTCAGTCCTACCACCATATGATCGCACGATCGAACACAAAATATTTGCGGAGGCTGAATATTAAAATGTCTGAACAACTTTGTGACAAGGCTTGGATAAGGCAGTTGCCCTCTGTCCTTCATCATCGCCCTATACATGTGAAACATGACAGTGTGAAAAAGAGAAAACCTTTTTCCAGTGAGAATGGCATACATCAATTTTGCTTCTGAACTAGAGACATCAGTCTCCGAGGTTGATTTGGGCCTGAGACAATTGATCACGATCTTGTGAAGCAGGATGTTGAATGCATTCATCCTTAGATAGGTGATTTTCTCATCTGTTCTCCTATCCTTCACAAGTTTCAAAGTAGCCCGAGCGATGGAAACCTTGATCGGCTGATATCTTCCTCTTTCAACTCCTACCACATCTCGCAAGACATTCATATCCACAACATAGTCTTGATCCTTGACATTGAAAGAAAATCTATCCGCATCCAAAAAGCTAAGATTCGAATAGAAATAGGCAAGTCAATTCAGATAGGCCTCGTTGTATCGTAACGTAACGTCTTAAGTTGAAGGTAACTTAGTTTCGCCCTCAAGTTCACCTTCACAAAGATCCGAAAATCAAAGTCCACACTTCTAGGGTTTATAACCCCACGCTTCAGCAATTTCAAGTATAAATCCTCTTGTTTCTTCGATCTGAACACTTCTCCCCTTTTTCCTCGACTATTGACTGCCACACCCATTTTTGGTTGGAATTGACTGTACAATTTGTCGTCATCATTTCCATCTACGTGGATTCGGTCCCCGATCCACGAGGATCACTTGGAATATTCGCAAGGGTTTCCTCAACAACCCCTTGTCGAGCAATTCCCAACCTTTCCATCAAAGATATATTCGTTCCCATATCCTTTATCTTTAAGAAAAGCATCGACATAGTTCAAGGGAGTATGAGTTCCTTTTAAAGTGCGATACAGCTTGTAAATAAAAGCAGGCGTTTGAATTCTTACAGGATCTGCATCCTTAATGATTTCTTCCTGTTGATGACAAACAACGCCTTGAGGACTAGATGGTTGACGCTGCTGAGAATGTTGTGGGCTCGGTTGCTGTTCTGGAGAAACTTCTTCTTCAGTAAGATCGAAGTGCGTAGGCCCCTCAGGCATTCTCCGTGGTCCCCTGTTAGCGATTCTCGATGACTTTCTTGAGGAAGACATCTTTTTCAGTCTTTGGAAGATTCCTGGCTTGACTTTTCTCAAGAAAGATGACAACTTTTTCGAGGATTAAACAAGTGAGAAAATCGGGAATGGAGGATTGATGCTTTCTAGGGTTTTCGAGAGTAAAGAAAATAGGGGTAAACAGAGCACTATAAAGAGAAATAAGCGAACTGTCACAATGGAAGGTGAAAAGATGCCTTTTTAAAAATAACTAACTTTTTCTTTGGGAAAAAAAATATTCATTTCTAAGAATAACTTCTATTTCGAAAAGGAAACGATGCAATAATTGCGTCGATTAAAGATAACAATAAACATGATTGACAATCGTACATTTTCAAAATAAAATACGAGAGAGAGAGATAAACTTACAAACCGATGATCGTACAAGACTTACTTACGTATAAGATCTTGTGAGTCCGAGTCCGAGAGCCTTTAGACTTTGATCTCTTCATACCTTAAAATGTTGAGTCTGGAGCGAATCGTTTCAAATTGATTTTTTTCCAGAGGCTTTGTGAAAATATTCGCCAATTGATTCTTTTAATCAACATATTGAATTGAAATATCTCCATTTTGAACATGATCTCTAATAAAATGATGTCGAATCTCTATATGCTTTGCTCTTGAGTGAAGAATTGGATTTTTTGTGAGATTGATAGCGCTTGTGTTGTTGCGTTGATCTCCGTGCATGAATCTTTAACTTCAAAGTCTCTTAGCTGTTGTTTTATCCACAAAATTTGCGAACAACAACTTCCGAGAGCTATATATTCTCGCTTCGCCGTGGAGAGAGCTATCGTACTTTGTTTTCTTGAAAACCAAGACACCGTCCCCGCTCCAAGAAGTTGACAGTACCCGAAGTACTCTTTCTATCAATTCGCATCTAGCAAGGTCTCGCATCCGAATATCCAAGAAGAGTAAAGTCTCCCCTTTTTGGATACCATAGACCATAACTTGAAGTTGATGAGATATATTTGATAATACGTTTCGCAAAGATTCGATGAGATTCTTTTGGGTCCGATTGAAATCTGGCACAAATGCAAACACTAAACAAAATGTCGTCTAGAAGCAAAAGAAGATAAAGAAGTGAACCGATGATACTCCCGTACGCTTTTGATCAACTTTCTTTCCTCCTTCATCTTTGTCTATCTTCAAGGAACTTGACATTGGTATATCACCTGTCTTGCAATTGCCCAAACCCAAACTTTTTAACAAGATCATTTGCATATTTTTCTTGATGAATGAAAGTTCTTTCCTCCAGCTTGTTTTATTTGAAGTCCAAGAAAGAAGGTCAACTCACCCATCATACTCATTTCGAATTCATCCCGCATAGTCTTAGAAAATTTCTTGCACAGATTTTCATTAGACGATCCAAAAATAATATCATCCACATATATTTGAACAAGCAGAAAACTTTTGCTTTCTCTTTTAATAAAAAGAGTAGTGTCTACTTTACCTTTGACAAAACCATTTTGTAATAAAAACTTACTTAATCTTTCATATCAGGCTCGAGGTGCTTGCTTCAAGCCATATAAGGCCTTTTTTTAATTTGAATACTGAGTCTGGTTTCCTTGGGTCTTCAAATCCAGGTGGTTGTTCCACATAAACTTCCTCATGGATAAATCCATTAAAGAAAGCACTTTTGACATCCATTTGGAATAACCTAAAATTTTTATAACAAGCAAATGCAAGTAATAAACGAATTGCTTCTAACCTTGCTATCGGTGCATAGGTCTCATCATAGTCGATCCCTTCTTCTTGAGTGTATCCCTTGGCCACGAGTCTTGCTTTGTTTCTTATTACCTTACCTTTTTCGTCCATCTTGTTCTCGAATACCCATTTAGCTCCAATGACATATTTATCTTTTGGCTTTGGAGTTAGTTCCGACATCATTAATTCGAATTGTCCGAGTTCTTCTTGCATAACTTCAATCCAGCTTTCATCGGATAAAGCTTCTTCTATGCTCTTGGGTTCTGTTTTAAATAAGAGCCATAGCACTAGACTCTTTCGCCTTTTGGATCTTCCGTGAATTCCTTCATTGATGTCGCCAATGATAAGATCTTTGGGATGACTGGACTTATGTTTCCAGTTGCTGGTTAAAATATCAGATTGATGGTTACTTCCATCACTGGAATCTTCAGTAATCACTGGTTGCTGGTCCTTCAAAGTTTGAGTTGCTTCTTGAGATATAGAATTTGTAGAGTTTGGAGCAGGTTCAGATTCTTCGAGATGAGTCTGAACGGACTCATTTTGAGCAGAATCTTGAAATTTGACATTCATTTATTCTTCCACTGTTTGAGTCTTCTTATTGTAAACTCTGTATGCCTTGTTCGTTGTTGAATATCGAAGGAAGACGCCTTCATCTGACTTTTCTTTAAACTTACTAACTCGATCATTTGCATTTTTTAAAATAAAACATTTGCATCCAAATACATGAAAGTATGAAACGATAGGCTTCTTTTCTTTAAAAGTTCATAGGGGTTTTTTCTAGAATAGGTCTTAGAAAAATTCTGTTGATAATATAACATGATGTTGATACAGTTTCAGCCAAAAATCGTAAAGAGATATTACTTTCAATTAAGAGGGTTCTTGCCATTTCTTGAAGAGATCTATTCTTCCTTTCCACAACTCCGTTTTGCTCGAGTATATGGAGAAGAGAATAAGTGTTGAAAACTGCATTCCTCACAAAATTTGGCAAAATCTTGATTTTCAAATTCACCTCCATGATCTGTTTTTATACTTGAAATAACATATCCCTTTTCATTTTGAACCATCTTAGCAAATTTCTTAAAATAAGAGAAAGTTTCAGACTTACTTACTAAGAAATATACCTAAGTAAATCGTGAGTAATCATCCACAATTACTAGGCAATATTTCTTACCTCCAATGCTTTGCGTTCTTGTTGGTCCAAAGAGATCCATATGCAAAAGTGCAGACACGGTTAGTGGAAACTTGATTTATTGATTTAAAGGAATTTCTTACCCGTTTTCCCAATATGCATGGTGTACGAGATCGACTTTTGATATGATAGATTTGGTAAACCACGAACAAGCTTCTTTGCCGAGATCTTGGCTATCTGCTTTATGTTAACATGTCCAAGCTTTCTATGCCACATGCTTGCTTCGTCTTGAATTGAGATTAATCATTGCGACTCATCTGGTTTTAAGTCCAAGAGGTAGATATTTCCATGTCTTCGACCCATAAATGACTAAGTAGAGTCTTTACTGGTTCCTGAACAAATACCTTCTTGAAAGTTGATCCTAAAACCGGCATCACACAAACTGATCGACACTTAGCAGCATTGTAATTAAGCCCTTCAACTAAAGAAACATTGCTTATTGTAAGATTCCCAATCTTCACAAAGCCCAAAGCCTACTATTTTTCCTTTGTCAGTTTCCTCCAAATGAGACTTTTCCACCATTTACTTGAATGAGCTTTATGAAGCAATTTGAATCTCCTGTCATGTGTCTTGAGTATCCACTATCCATGTACCATTTTACCTTTTTCTTGATAGTGACCTGCATATAAGAAGAGACTCAAGCTTTCTTTGGTACCCATATTTTCTTGGGTCCTTTTGAGTTAGTTTGATATACGCTTTTGCCCGGACTTTATTTACAGTGTCTCCATATCATAGGACATTCTTTCTCAAAATGATCCGCACTATTGCATTTTGAACATTTAAGAGCATTGCGACCTACCTCGGGTTTTACAAAGTTCCTTTCAAAATGATTTTGTAAGCATTTCTTGAAGGTCTTTATTTGATTCTTTCTTTTACTTTAGGAAAATCGATTAAAGGAATAGTTTCAGCAGTCATTCCTAAACCAGATTTATTGAAATAAGGTCTTTGAACAGAAAGTATTTTTTCAAGTTTTTCGATCCTAGAGAAAATCTTTTGAAATATTTGAAATGTCATTTTTCAAAATGCATTCTCTTTTAAAAGATTATCTTTGCTTTTATTGATAGAAGAAACATTCTGGTCTAAGCATTTCACTTTTTCTTCCAAAACATACTTTTGATGTTTTAAAGCTGAATTTTCCTTTATGATTTCGGAAATTCTTTTAAGAGAAGTCTTAAGACTAAAACATAATTCATCAATGTATTTTGAAACTTTAACATGGATTTTGAAGTTACTTACCTCGAATTCACTTTCGAATCAATCGGAGTTTGATTCTGAATTTGATTGTGCCATCGACATATGTTGGCATAATCATCATCACTTTCTTCACATTCTCGTATCACCTGTGCCTCGCTTTAAGAGCCTTTCGATACTTTTCAGTTTTTCCTTTCTTCTTTCTCAAAAGAGGACAGTTGGGTCCGATGTGTCCTTTTTCTTGCATTCGAAGCAAACAACATCTTTGTTTGTTTCATCATCCTCACAGACTTAGCCTCGTTGCTTCGAAAACCTTGTTTCCCGGGATTGAATCTTCTTCCTTTTCTGTTCAACTTTCTGAATCTTCTAATCATGAGAGTAAGCTCCTCATCGTCCATATCGTCTTCGTAATCCGCAACATCGAATCATCATTGGATTTTAATGCAATTGATTTCTTACCTTTAGGATCTTTGTCTTCATTGATTCGTTCTACTTCATAAGATCAAGAGTTCCAACCAACTCATCAATGAGATAGTGGCATGATTCTTTGAGTTTCTCTCGATTGATGTCTTTATGTGATTTCAATCCTTGGAGAGTTCTCAAAGAGCTTATTTACTTTCATGGAATCGAAACCGATTGACCTTGATTCTCCAGCACCATTTATGATATCTCGTAAAACGACTAAACATGTCAGTTATAGATTCTCCCATTTTCATCCTGAAGGCTTCGTATTGACCGGGAGTATATTGACTCGGTCTCTTTCACACGATCCGTTCCTTCATAAGTAATGTGTAATCTATCTCACTTCTTTGGCTGTATCACAAGAAGATATTCTGTTAAATTCAGTAGGTGATAAAGCACAATATAAAGAATAGATTGCTTTTGCATCAAGAGTTTGTCTCTTGATTTTCTCTTCCCGACTCATGTCGCCGGGTCTCAACAGTTTCATTTCCTCTTTCGGCGTAGATGCAGCTTTAGGAATGATTCCTTTTTCTACTACATCCCATTCCAGAGGATCTTTTGATCTCAGAAACGCTTTCATCTTGTTCTTCCATATGTTGTAATCCTTTCCATTAAAGTAAGGTGGTCTCGTGTTACTTTGCCCTTCTACAAGCCCTGGAGCCAGCATACTAGCCATGGATCTTTTACTCTGAAGTAAAATACTTCAAACAAAGTGAGTACACGAGCTCTGATACCAATTGATATAGCTAGTATGAACACCTAGAGGGGGGTGAATAGGTGCATAAACAATTTATCGAGATATGTAAGCAATACTTGGCAAATGATAAAGGAAATTCTTTCTGGACAAAATGAAATACGATCAAAGTAGAGAGAGTAGAGAAGATTGAACACAGAGATTTATAGTGGTTCGGCTTGGTTTAAGCCTACGTCCACTTTTCCGCACCGACAAACCCTAGAGGCTGGATTTCACTATGATCAAAAGAGAAGTTACACCATAGTACTTCCTTGATTCCACAAAGCAGAGATATTCTACTACACCTCCTTAAGGTCTCTTACAAATATTGACTCTCTTTTGAATACAATGAATCGCTCAAAAAGATTGTCTAGACAATAGGAAGCTTTCAGACTTTGGAATTTTTCTATCGCGCACACCTTCAACAACTTAGGACGTCTTCTTTATATACTCCTTCATGCCATCATATCCGTTGGCACTTACCAAAGGAATTCCTCCAATCTACCCATTGGACGGAATCAATTAAGAAGATTAATAAAGCTATTAAAGGAACGTGTCGATAGCCCATCAATCATGTTCGCCCATACAAGCAGAATCTAAGTTTCCATAAGAAGAACCTTCCAAGAATATCCAGACAATTATCGGATCTTCAATCATCGAGTCAATCTCGATCAATCAAAGGATTCCGTTAGGTCTTTTCCAACCACGAGATCTTCTCTAGTTGATAAGGACAACTCCGAATTATTCAGATTTGGATAACCTTTCTTCAACGGAATAGAGACTGTTAATGAGGATAGACTTTGAGTCTTGAGTCTGGTTGTCCAGAGATCTTCAGACTTTAAGAAGAGAAGTCTGCAAAACCTTCAAACTAGACTGAGGAAACGTTTTGTCATCTTCAAAACACTTTAAGAAGATTTCTCCAACAGCTAGGTCGGTATTAATCAGCCCATTCTTAAGCTTTCACGATAAACACTCATATGGATAGAAAAACTTAAGGTCCTCATTTGAAGCTTGGATCTAATGGGAGCCTATTCTGGCTATTCTGTGTATGCTTCAATCATGGTTTTGTCTCTACTTTTTTATGTGTAAAATGCATGTGTTTAGTCTCAAATGAGAGAATAATCTTGACACAATTGTCAAGATAGCCTCAATGTCCTGTCTATATGAGGTTCCATCTTTAAGGTCAACTTGTCTGATCATGTGTACACGGGTCGTTATGTATGATGAACTCTGGATTCCAAACATAAGTTATTTCTTAAACTGGCAATAAAAAGAGATGGAGAAAGCAAATTCTATGCATTTAAGTTCCCTGTACTTTAACAATAGCATTCACTTGCATATTGCATGAAAATTGAATCAAAATCAAATAAAAGAGAAGTCGATGATAGTCTTAATTTAGCTCCAGATGGTTTAAGCATAAATAGAGCCAGAAAAGTAAGCTAATCGTACATTTACTACATTGAAGGATCAGCATTGCCTTTGCTTCATTAACTTTTTATGATGTGCGGGTATCTTTCCCAGATACACTGCAGATACAAAATAAAAATTCAGCACAGGCAGACTAGGGGAAATGCTGAACCTCAGTGAGCAGCCAAATATGTTTCTCTCTGTTTTCATTCTATCAGATACTGCTGTCTTTATACCAAATCATCCTAGAGCTACATTGACAAAGCAAAGGCGAACATATAAGATGGAGAATCCTGGACTTCAAGCTATTGCCCCGAAAATAGTGCACCCAAGTGCCTGATGCCAACCCTCAGGGCTGTACAAAATGAATACTTTGCACGTACCACATTCTGTACTGGTTAACATTTCCCTCTAGGCAATTATGATTTCCTTTAGCCTTTTTTGAGAATCGAGGCAACAAATTAGCTTTTGCTAAGTGAGGAACCAGGCAGGTATAAGAATCAAAACAATCATGCATGAATGGCGACTGTGGTAAAATTACACTCTGAAGGACTCTAAAAAAGAATCAGGGAAAACGAACAAATATTGAAGGTTCCAACCTGTGGGTCACAGTCTCGCTCTACAAGGCTGTAGGTTTGTTGTACCATTAAGTTTGCTGTACCATTTTTCTTGGTAGCTATAATTAGATAAAAATAAGATTCTCGTGAGAAAGGACATTGCCGGAAAGAAATACATTTAACTTTGCAATACATGAGCAAGAAGTAGATCAAGCAGGATAGGCAACACAAAAGAAAACTTGCCTGCTTGGAGAAGAGATTGACATGGACAAATAAACAAAAGAGATCCATATAAGCATGCAGAATAAGTGAACTTCAACGTGGCTGCAAAAGACATTCTCGACTTATCAGAGATTTCAGACAAAAACAAAGAAATCAGACTCGGCTTCCTGTCAGGCGTCATAATGACTGTACTGCTGAGGGCCAGAATAAGTCACTGGGCTTGTCCTTAATTTGCCTTCAAGTCCAGAAGGAACTGACTCACAAAAATTTATAGGTAAGCTATCTCTACGCCACAGTCTAATAACAAACTAACAGATCTTTTGACAGTGTTTTAGTAGCAGCTCCACAGCCATCAATAATAGAGCTCAAGCAAGACCTTGTGTCACGGCTCATTGAAGAGATCAGGTAAACAAGCTTTAAAAACTAAGTGCAGAGAAGTGCCTGCATTAATTGCAATGGCTTGAGTTTTCTCCACAAGGTATCGCCATGTGTTCCTGCATTAGCCGCAATGGCTTTTGCTGGAGCAAGGAGTGCCAGCAATTGCATTGTGTTATGGACCAACTATAAGAACAAAGACACCTCAAGAACAACAGCAAAATGATAGAGATGCTCCACCACTCGATCCATTCCATATAGAATGCCCAAGCAATTATTGAAGACATAAGGCAGGTCATTATTCACAAGAAAAAGTAAAACATGGTTTCCTCAAGCCCACATGAGAAGTTTCTACACTGGTCAACTGAGAAAAAATTGACGTCAGAATTCAATGATTGACAGAGAGAGAGCATATCCACTCCAGAACCATTGAACACACCCCTACATCGGGCAATGCCAACTTTGGGCCTTCTCTACATTTTCTTGCATTTAATGATCCAATGATGGCAACTACTCCTGTCAATTTGAACTTTTCATTTGACATGCAAAACCACCATACTCAAATCTTACTGGACATCGTATATTCATGTGCCAATGACATGGTTCATTACTGTACATCCTCAAAGCTGCCGTTGTCACAGCATAACAAGATTGACAATTTGCTAGAGAACAAAGGTGCCAGATGATGCTCCTTGGGCCAAACTAGGTATGCATGAACAACATTTGGTCAAGCGCCAACAACCTTAGTTTCTGATCTACTGCTCACGATCTTGCATCTTGCTTCTTGTCATGGGGATACACTCAGAAACACGTAAATAAGCTGCACCACCGCATGGTACTATTCCCTTGTCTATTGCAGCAAACGTGACCTGCTTTGCATCCTCTATTCTAAGTTTCTGGTCTTCAAGTTCCACCTCAGTGTGTGCTCCTTCCTAAATTCAAACCACATTACTTAATATGAAATGCAGATCTTTAATATAATTATAAGAAATGACAACACTGGGTTGCTTTCATAGAACTTTGCACGCAGCATAGAATTTTGATGTCAATGAAGAAGTACAATTATGTTATCTCTGAGGACATTAGGCGAACCTCAAATTCCATGGACTTTGTACATCTTTAATTCTTCAAACAAGGTGCTGAAATAGACTATATGTGAGTGGAAATTGTCTTTAAAGGAATGTGGGATCTAACCTTAATTAAAGTGACTGCACCAGTGCGAAATCCTTGGCAGAATTTCAGCTTCAATAGAAGGATCAGCAACAATGATAGTTGAGTTACCACTGATGTTTACTTTTCTAGCAATGCCAGGCTGATTGGGGGGGTCACGCCGTTGAGAGTTAGACCCAAGTCTCCAGAGAGAAAATCAGCACCTGATGATGTTATTACGATGTTAATGGAACAAAAAAAGAAAACAGAAAATGTACATTAATGATGGAAATACTCATCATGCAGTTTGAAAGAGTGCTTCTCAAAGGAACTTAAGACAGCGCAAGAATGAAGGTCACCATGCTTTACAAGTTCACCTTTCAATAAAGAAATGCCCTGGAAGACACCTTTCTTTCCTTCTCCGAATCCTGGACATTGCACGACAGCTGCATTAAGCAAGCCTCGCATTTTGTGCACAACAAGTGTTCCCAGCAGCTGCCTTCAGATATCCTCTGCAATGATTAGCAAGGGGATGCATAATTGAGTTGCCTTCTACGGCAAATGAATCATTGCCTTGACATCTGGAATCTTCTGACCAGTTACAAGGACTTTGGCATTCTCAAACTCCACAAGAGATTATCTTGGTTTGAATGAAATGGGGCAACATGTAGCCCTTGTCAATCTGGCAGAAAAAATAATTTAACTTAAAATGAAGAAATCATACAAAGAGGATTTTTTTTTTTGGAACATGGTATGCATTCAATAAGCTCAGGATCTGCTGATGCATGCAAGTGGAAGACTCGATCCCTTTAGGAGACAGAGTTTAGAAAGAGAGCTGGGGAAAGAGCGTGAGAAACATATTTAACATTTTCTCCACATTTTGCAAGGAGACAATCATCCAATTCCATATCATTTCAAACCTAAAGAAAAAATCACCACCTTCATTCCTTCTTCGACTAGAACAAAGGTTTCAGAAGATGAGGACAACTTGATAGAGATGACTTCATCATGTCCAATCCTTTCTATAGCATCAGCAATTACTCTTCCAACAAAGTCATGATTTCCAGCAGTGATTGACCCCATAGCTGCAAAATGGTGAACAAATTTCATAATTCTTTTTATGAATAGCTCATGTCTTGGAAAAATCACCAAAAAAAAAAAAAAAATGAATCAATAAAATGTAATATGATCACTCTCTCTATGAGAAAGCTCTTTTCCTACAAAGTCCCGACCAACTCTTTTACAGTCTTATCCTTACCTTCGTTTATAGAGATTGGATTAGCCCCAGATGGAACTGCCGACAATCCAGATTTGATCAATGCTTGAGCCAAGATGATTGCGGCGGTTGTGCCATCAACAGCCAAGTCATTCATGCAGGCAGCTACCTGGAAGTATATACATTTGGGAGAAAAAATAGAATTAATAGTATAAGCATAAAAGCAAGCTTCTGGGAGAGAAGTAACCATCAACCATGAATAACCTCTTGGACTAACATTGCCCTGGCATATTCTCGATTGCATCTGAAAGTTCTATCGCTCAGACAACTGTGACACCATCGTATAAGACAATGGAATTAGTTCCCATCGCAATTAAAATAACTCTATTGGGTGCTTGTGGTGTCAAGAAACTATCTTCTGTGAATAGGACATCTAAGAATAATCCGTGAATTACATCGAGTCAATGGGGATGAATAAGGACTGGAGCAACAAAAGAGATAATGAAAAAAAGAATAACAATGGAATCAGGAAAGCAAGACAACACAGCCGGCTTGGAATTTCGGAATAAAAGGTTGAGAACATCTAGCATTGCCCTCTCGACAAAAGGAAAAGTTCATATGCCCAACTCAAGCTAAAAGAGCACAGCTCTGCCCATACGCCATTAAGATTAATCTCAAGTCCAGTGTTGCACAAAACTCGACCAGCCAGCCAGCTCCCTCATAACTAAGAAGCGACCGCGCAATATCTCACCCTGTCCAAATGGCCACTACATTACTGCAACTCCAGCACAACCCTCCACAATACATAAATGATGAAATAAACAAATAATTCCAAGATTAAAATGACATAAACGGGAATTAAGCAGAAGAAAAAGAGAAGACCACATACCTCTAGGTCCTACAGTAACAGAAACGGCATCGGCTAACAAATCAATCCCAGATTGAAGAGCCTCTCTGCATTCCTTTGCAAAAGATATCTCCTTTGGACCTGCTTTTACCACGAAGTTTCCAAATTTTTGCCCGTTTCTCCAAAGTCCCAATACCCACCTATTTTTTCACGGATTCTGAACAGTCAAACAGTGCCTAAATTCTTCAATCTCAATCCAAAGAGTAAAATTCGTGGAAGGGAAAGAAGATATTGAAGAAAAATAAAAGGAAGAGGAACATACCAGTAAGGGTGGGCATGGTCCAGGTTGGTCTGGGCCACCCCCTAACCCTTAGAAACAACCCGTACAGTATCGGTCCTCAATTTTTAGGACCGAGGACCGACCCTATTGAGCCTGGGACTAAGGACCGGACCGACCCAATGGGTTTGGTCTGGTTCCAGGGTTAACCCTGGACTGATCGATAATTTTTTTCGTCTTATTTTTTATACTCCCTAAAAAAGCAAACCTACAAATTCAAATTACACATCCATCGACAATGCGGTATTGTGCAACTAAACTATAAATACCAATACATATTTAGCAAATTTAAGATGACACAATAATAGAAATTTCGTACCTGCTAACTGCTCATCGAGATATGGGACAAGATGGAAAGTTCTTATAATCATCTATCTTTAATATTCATAACACCATATGCAAAAGCGTTTTCCTATATTTGATCATGTAGAGTCCACTCAACCAAAAAATGAGCTTCACACCACTTAACTAACAAATCACCGTAACAACTGCAGTACTACTTTACTATTCAAAAACTTCTATCATTTGACATAAATTGAAAAGCAAAGTGCAGCTGAAATTTATTAGTAGAATACAATTAAACCATAAAAAGTTTAAAATACTTAATATAAACCATGAATATATAACTTCACATCTTGTTAATTCACTCGAACTTCTAAACACCGAAAACAAAACAAACGACACATAATTAATACTCAACAAAAGTTTTAAATTGAAATTACTATTAGTGCTATTGATAGAATAGCTCAATATAATATAATATAACAGACATTTTACTTAAGTTTGAATATATAAAAGAATTATTAATAATTAATATAATATAATATAATATAATATAATATATAGGGTTAGTCCAGGGTTGGACCGACCCAAAACTCTTAGGACCGAGGACCAATCCATACAGTGTTGGTCTTGGAATTTTAGGACCAAGGACCGACACAGTCCCCTTAGGAACCGGACCAGGACCAACAGGGTTGGGCCTAGGGGTGAGCGGTTCCCGGTTCCTCACAGTTCCGCTTGGAACCCGGAACCTACTCGGGCACAGTTCCTCATTTTTTGGAACCCGGAACCTACCCGTCAAAACCGAGAACCTAGAACCTACCCCGTCACAGTTCCGGTCGGTTCCTGCCCAACAGGTTCTTTTTTTTTTTTTTTTCATTTTTAGTTAAAAAAATGAAAATGAATGCAGCAATAATAAACAAACTTGTCATTCATTGAAGATAATATAACACGAACAACAAACAACATTTTAGAAGTAATAAACAGGCTGTCATTTGAACAACACACTTCATTCTAAATGATCTTTGCCTTAATCAAATCGAAAGTTTCTTCTTTGTGCTTGGGAACTAACGTACCTTGTCTCCAATTGGATTGAGTATCCCATCTCTAAAAGCTGAAAACAGCAGCAAACATAACTTAGCACCACCAAAATTAAAAAAGAGAAGACCCAAACAACTAAAACTTCCAGATATGCTAAGAAGGGTTACTTACGCACAAAGGATGTGAGCCATGCTGCTTTTGCCGCACAGATAACTAAACAGCTTAATAACTCGGCATGCCGACGTTCAAATTAGGAATGCGCATCGGGGTTGATAAGGATATACTTTAGTCTTTTGAGGAAGAGCGGCACCCTGTAGTTTAGCTTTGTATCTCCTCAAACATTTTATCCACTCTAACAGCGGGAGGGGCTCTTCCGAATTGGGGGCTTTCCTCAAACACGTCAAAAGGTTGTTCGGTGAGCTGCATCATTGATGGTCACAGACTATTCATTAGCTTATCGGAAGATGTTGCATTATAATTGACACACAAGATATAAGAAACACAATTAATGGGGCAATCGGGGATAAAAGAGGTGTCTATCAGTCATCAAGGAAAATGTTGCAGCAGACTGGATATAAGACTCACAAGTCCTTTCATTTCAGCTAATCTAGTCAGGTCTCTTATAAGCCCACGCATGTCACACCAAGCAAAGAAGTTCACCACAGCCCATTTCGTATCTTAGCCGGCTCAACAAATTTCTGCGAAGAGTGAAAAGATAGCATAAACAGACTTATTGAACACAATAATTGGTGGCAGATAATTCAAATAACCTTATTCAAAGCTCCACCGTCCATTGCGGGGGAAGAAATCCTCTCCATTGCCCACGTTTAGCTGGGAAGGAAGCCACGAAGTTTGTGTTATTGCAGATGATTGTCTAATAGTCCATTGCAAACAAACATCATTTTTTTTTTTTTTTTATCCAGCAAACAAAATGCAAAAGGGAAACTAGCAGTGGCACCTTAGGAGCTGGTAGAACACGGCCTTCAACTTGAGTAAAGCTATTGCTAATTGTTATACCGCATGAACGCAAAGATAGGTTCGTAATCATAGTTGCTACGCTCCAATCTCGATCCTTCACTTGAAACCGATAAGTCCACCCCGTTCCAGCATCATGAAATCCTTTGGCTGCTTCCTCACATACATGCTTTTCGAGATGGAGTTTGAACCATACTCTAGATTCCAAATTCATCAGGACTGCAGACTTTGTAGACTCTTTAGCGCGATTAAGTTGCACTTGAGTAACTGCCAAAAAGAAAAAAATTTCAATTAGTGTCAGGGCACACTGGAAACAAAATAACAAGAATGGCACATTGAAGAAAATAAACAGATGTAGCATGAACCTTGTCCAGGTGTTGCCGGTGCTATTAATTCTTCAAATAGCCACATCAACGGCTTTTGCCACAAAGTCGAGCTCGCTAACCAAATTTAGAAGAAAATGATAAGCTCGAAGTAATTAGCAAAACACTAAAAGTTTGTCACCGCGTAACTTTGTCAACACCTAGTCGGTGACACTCCATGCCGACGTAAGCTAAAAAGATTAAAGTTCGAATTTACCATAGGTTTTCATGTTTTAACCAATATCAAGCATCGGGACCCCATTCACTCTTTTCTTATGTCTCCGGTCGTGCCAAAACCAAAATGCACGAACCGAAGCTAACCCTAGAATTGTTTCCACATGGAAAATCAACTTCTACCCCACAATCGCATTCTCAAAATTATCATTATATATCCTTCCCAACCCAAAGAATACAAGTCTGTCATGAAGAGTGACGAATCGAGCAAAGAGAATACAACACAAATGCTCAAGAGCTTAAAAAGAACGATGCAGAGAGAGAGCTTACGGTCTTTGCCACCGCGAACGCCGCCTCGGTGGGATGATACATGGTTCCACGCGAGGTCCTCCGAGCCGACGAAGATGGGGATGCGGTCGTCTTCTTCGCCGGCTTCTTGTAGATGAGCTTTACCCGTAGATGTAGGTCTTGCCGGAGAGGAACTCGTCGAGGGACTTGAGGCCCGACTCCGTGTGGAGATTCGTCGAGGAACTCGTCGAGGGCGAGCACGGAGCATAGTGGGCAACGTCGGGCAGAGACAGAGAGGAAGTGCGAAGTGAAAGTGGGAACTGAGACTAGGGTAAATTAATTTGGGGCTTAACCTAAATGTGTTCCGGGTTCGGGCGGAGGTGGTGACGGTTCGGAGCAACAACGGCCCGGACGGCCGAGCAAGCGGCAGCAAGAGGTGGTGACGGTGGCTTGGGACGGCGGCGGTGTCTCACGGCGGCGCGGACGGCAAGACAGCTCGTCGGGCTAAACGGTGAGACGGCTTGTCGGACGAGGTGGGTGGTGGGGGTTCGGTGGCCAAGAGGTGGTGGTGAGTAGGGCGTGGGGCGGCGGTGTGGTGGTGGGTGAAGTAGCAACCGGCGAGAGGAAGGAGGAAGAAGAAGAAGAAGAAGAAGAAGAAGAGGTGGGAGGGTTTACGAGAGAGGAGGAAAGAGGGGAGAGAGAGAGGGGAAAAGAAAAAGTGGGGGGCGGGAAGTGACGTGAGGAGGAAAAAGGGGAGAAAAGAGAGAGAAAAAAAGAAAGGGAAAAGGGGGAAAATTGGGGGGGAAATTCGAGCGAAAGGGATTAGGGTTTTTTTATTTTTTAACTTTGCCGGTTCCGGTTCCTCGGGTTCCGGTTCCTATGGGAACCGAACCGAATCGGGAACCGCCGGTTCGGAAAAAAGAGAACCGGAACCGGAACCGGTCCCCTTAGAACCGGAACCGAACCGGAACCTCCTCCGGTTCGGTTCCGGCTCCTGCCTCTACCCGAAACCACGCTCACCCCTAGTTGGGCCTGGGTCTAGGGTCGACCCTAGATCGTCGCTCACCCCTACATACCGGAGGGAGAATTCAAGGTGCTATTAAAGAGGAAAACATTCCTGTGGCGGTTTTTTATTTTTTATTTTATTTTTTAGCGGTTAACACACCAAAATTTCAATAACACTATTCACCTTTTGGTCGAAAAAAGAAGACCAATTAAAAAAACAAAGAATGTGGACTTCAATCAAATTTTTCTCCCAATTAAAGAACTCTGGTACCAAAGAGAAAAGAGCTTATTTATTTTTTGTCGAAGAAGAAGAGCTTTTTTTTTTCGTCAAAAAAGATGCACAATTCATTATATACTAAATCAAAGTTCTGTGCAACATCCAAGCATAATAAATCTGAAAGTGCATCCGAAGGGCTCACAAGCCAACTACAACTACAAGGAAGGAGATGAGGCTTGATCGAGGTTACCTTCTTTCCTATTTTTCATCGTCCCCGAAACTCTTAGAAAAATGCAATACTTTTTCTGGAGTTGAAGGGATTCATGTCCGGTCTGTAATACATTAACAGTCCACCCTTTTGGGTGGAATTCTTCTCCTTTTCTCTTGTTCCTATTCTCTAATTCAGAATGTAATCTAATCCCCAAACTTTGGAATTAGTCTTTGAGGCTCTATAGAGCGCTATAATGCGTCTTATGGTCCTTACGCGAGCAATTTCCTATATAATTTGCAAAACTCTGGTACCTTAGTAAGAAGATTGCTATCTACTAGAATCTAGTCCATGAAAGAAATTTCTCTCTCAATCCTTTTTAAGGAACTCAGCTTCCCAGCCATTGAATGTACAACTCGATGATGCTCTTCCATCAATAGCTCTCTCACTTTCCATGGGAACTACTTTTCATAGACTGATCCGAAAGGTTTCAACTTCAATTACCAATGAAGCTTGAACTAATTTGATGAAACCGTCCACTACTACCATTAGAATCCGTAATGAGCGTTTGTGGAGGCAGCCACCTCACCTCCCCGTCTCTCCGCCCGACATGTGGTGTGCCATTTTCATTTCCTTTTTTCTTTTCCTCTGTCTATTTCCCTTTAATTTTTCTTAACAACCGTTAGAATCTAAGATTGACATATGTGAAAATCGGGCCTTTTTATCTTCATTGAATAAATGATTGGTGGTTTATCCATTGTATGAGTGAGCAATGATCAGATATTTAGCTGTAATCCGAGCCTGGCCCCCTCCTTACAGGTCCCGAAGCTGCGTCCCTTGGTTCGGGCCTCCCGAAGCTAGGGCTCGGGAGGAGGCGCAGTTGGGGGTACTTCTCTCGCTAGGGCTGAGGAGGAGGCGCGGCCTCTGCTTTTACTCCTCCCTTCTATGGAGCTCCTCTCGATCGCCTCTCGACCTCTCTCTCTCTCTCTCTCTCTCTCTCGCTTTCTCTTTCCGTTGACGGAGGTCCGACGATGAGTTCAGGCATGCTACCGCAACGGCTCCGTCTGTCGTCCCTTCTACCCGCGGGCCATCCGAGTTAAATTTCAACACTCCATACGCTGGTGGGAGCCATTTCGCAAGTTGAGTTCCATCTCGAAGAGAGAGAAGAGTTTTATTGCAGAGATGGCTCTGCAAGCCTTTAGTCTACCGTCTGGATCCGCTGCACTCGCCCTCCCTCGCAGAAATCTGAGTAGGAAAAGAAAGGCCGCCCCCTTCAGAGGTTTGGAGATGCATCGGCAAGCCCAACCTATTCATACCCCAAAAGTAGCCGCTGCAAACAGCCGCGACGGTTATGACGTGTTCTTGAGTTTCAGAGGGCCAGACGCTCGCAACGGCTTGGCTGATCACCTTTATAACGGGCTGGTAGCTGCTAAACACTCCGTGTTCAAGGACGACCCCGATCTCCTTGGCGAGCGGATAGGGCCAGGGCTTTCCCAGGTCATCAAGGATTGTAAGATCGCGATCCCCATCATTTCCAAAAATTATGGGGGGAGCAAATGGTGCCTCGACGAACTCTGCGAGATTTTGCGTTTTTGCCGCAACGCATATTTGCACGGAAGAGTAGTCCTGCCTATATTCTATGGCGTGGATGTCTCTGATGTATATAACCAAACCGGGGAGTTTGGAAAGGCTTTTTTTGAGCTGGCGAAACACCATACGCCGGAACAAGTGGAAGAATGGAAGGAAGCGCTGAGGTCTGTCGCGAGGATTGGAGGATGGTCATCACGGAAGGTTGCTGGAGATGGGTATGTATATGTATTTATCTATATTTGTCAGATTCGGCTTAAATCTGCATACAAACCCTGTTGTGTACTTTTGGATGGGAATGACCGATTTGCAATCAATAGAGTTAGGGGAACGAAGGGATCAAACTGTACCCTAATATTGCTTTTGTGCATATATGAGCAGGCGTCTGGTGAGTTTGGTGGTTGAAAAGGTCTCCAGTATATTGAGTCCGCCGTGGATTGAACGAATCCCCACGTTAGGTAAGTATTCTCATGTAATGTTCATCATGTGACGGCTTTGGCCTCCCTTCAATTCCCGCATAGAGAATGCATGTAATGTTTGCGTAGTTTATGGCCTTAGACCGATTTGGTGGCTTTTTAAAGTTTCCTCGTTCTTTTGAATTTTCGTACAATTACTGTTAGGTTATATCTTATCATGATCGCTTTGATTTGTTGTGCTGCATTGTAGGGAAGAAGAGTAGAAAAAGTTATTGCCAAGTGTTCCTGATCTCTAGCCCTGCTACTAAAAAGACCTTTGCTTCTTACCTTCCTTACCGCCTCGAGCGTGAAAATATCAGTGTATTCAGAGATGATGATCAATACCTCATTGGTAAAGATGTTGATCTCGAGGTTCGCAATGCCATGGATCACTGCGAGATATTTATTCTGATTATCTCTGAAGATTTCGCCTTATCTGCTGACTGTCTCGATAAACTAGTTCAAATGTTCGAATGCATTGAAAAAAATGGGCAGAAGATTTTGCCGGTCTTCTATGGAGTGGATTTGTCGCGAAAGAAAGAATTTTGTAATCATTTTTGGACGAACATGCTGCGGCATGATGTTTCGCAAGCGACTCGTGAACGGTGGCTAGAATCTTTCGATTGGGTTTGTTCTATCGCAGGATTTGTATCGGAAAACATCGGCAACTGGTACTTACTTTCTTCTTTCCCACCAATACCTTTATTCAAACTTTTTATACTTCTCATAGCTTATTTCAATGTTATTGGGCAACGAGCAGGAATGGAGGGGAACTCGCGGAAGTGTTGCTCCAACAGGTTATCAAATTAATGCAGAGTAAGTAACAACTCATTTCAAGCATATGTGGTTCCTGTTTTAGAAGAGGGTGTCCAGAGACAATTGAACGTGTCGTCATTTATTGTTCATCGTTTGCTTTAGTTTTCCAAACACCGGCAAGGAATTCTTTTGTTGGAGTTAAGAAATATGTTAAACATGTTACATTGTGCGTGATCTATTTAAAAAAGCATGTCGATTGTGGATTCAGATGTGACACAATTAATAGTTGTCTCATGTTTGGATATGGCAAAGTCTTGATCTGTTACGGATAGAGAGTATATGAAATGAAGACGGCTGAATGAGGATAGGGAGACCAAGCAAATGAAAGGAGGACAGAAAATTGTCCTAACAATGAAGGGCCTTGTAGTTATGTGAAGCTGCCATAGATGAGTTGCGATTGAGTCACAGTACAATGTGATCTCTTGAAATGCAGATTGCCTTCTAATTAATTCTAGTACATCTTCCTTACTCAAACGAGGCGAGCTCCTTCTGGCATGAAACAAGATGAGAAAATGAAAATGGGAAAACAGTTACAATTTTCATTAACATAGCTTGAGTATTACTACAATTTGCTGGATCGTCGGAAATGAAGATCTCCCCTTTCGTCTTTCTTAACATAGCTTGAATTGTGTCACAACTTTACCTGTCTTGTTTTTCATCTCCCAAATATTGAACTTGTCCTTTGCCAATGTGGAAACATCACTGATCATATGTCTCATTTCTTGACAGCTTGAAATTGTAGGTCCTGGAGGCGTGAAATTGCATGCAAGTGCCAGGGGTTGAGCGCTGGTTGCCGGGGGTTGGAGTGACCCTGAAATGGTTGGATTAAGCTTGCACCTTTCTGAACTCTTACAAGAACGCCAACTGCAGAATCTGTGATACGAGGACTTCGCTGTCCACGATGTTGAGCTTCAAGGATTTGTGAGCCCAGACAGGACTCTTTGAGGGGTTCTGTGTTCTTCCCATTGAAGTGCTGCAAGAGGAAGAGGAGTGATCGAGTTGTTGGTGTTGGGGAGGATTGTGTGGAAGTGTGGTAGGATCGGTGGAGCTGAGGACGGGAGTGAGAAAGCTGATACAAAGGATCCATGTTTGCACTTAATGTTTATGTAATGTTAGGATTTTTCCTTTGCATTGTAATGTTTGTTTATGATAATTAGTCTTGTGGATCCTTTGTTTTCATTTAGCCAAAAAGATCATGTGCTTATTGATTTCATATGCTTAATGTTTCAATGTAGATTAATTAGTTGTTTCCATACATATTTATGTAAAATTCAAAGCTGTATAGGATATTGAGCAGTTATATAATAGGTTCCAGTGTAAACAAGGTAAATTTTGTGTGATATCCTGATATTTAGGTTTTGATTTCGATTGAATAAGTTGGGCCTTTCGTCAATGCGCCTATATGCTTTTCTCTAAGATGGCCACTCATGAAATAAATAGCTTATCCGGTGAAGCCATTAAGAGATTTTAACGCAGTAGACTTGAGAATTCGACTAGGAATCAATTGCTCGACTGTACTAGTCTGCAAGGGTCATTACGACACAATTAAAAATCGATCAAAGACCGGAGATAGGTCAATTTGACTGAGATGTGTGATCAAGTGTAGATGATTCCACATGATTGCAAATTCCCGTCGATTGGTACTAGACCGATTTTCTTTCGTTTTTGGTACCCTATATTTGTATTTAAAACCTCGAGATTTTCACGACTATCAAGAGTTGCCAATGTGTTGAAGAAGTACGTAGGGTTCGAAGAAAATGAATCACGGATCGATTGCATCAAAAATTTCTAAAAGCTACTCAATAGGTTAGGTCACACTAAAACCGCGTTTGATTGAAATTAACCGCGAATTTGAATTCGATTTCAGAAATTGGAGGTTGGGACACCTGGAGTGCCATAACTTGGCAAGACGGAGTGACACTTAAGTGCCATAACTTTAAAATTGTACACTTAAGTACCAATATCGGAGTAAAATGGGACACTTAAGTGCCACTTGGCGAAAATTCGGCCAAATGGGCGACGTGGCAATTTTCCGGCGAGTTTGGTCCAAAACGGCGTCGTTTTGCACGCGACGTGATAGAGAAAATACAAAAACGACGCCATTTCGTGTCTACGTGTAAATAATAATATAAAAATTAATTAAATTAGATTTAAAATTAATTTTATTTAAAATATTCAAAAATTTAAAAAATTAAGAAAAAAAAAGGGGGAGGTCGAACGGGGCGGCCGAGGGCCGAGCCCTCACTGTCGCCGCCTCCTCGCCGTCGTCGGGAAGGGCCGGCGACGGAGGGGGAGGGTCGGCGGGGTCGCCGCCCCGGCTAACCGACGGCGAGGGCCGCGACCCTCGCGGATCGCGACCCTCGCCCCGGCTCCGGGCGAGGGCTCGCGGGCCCCGGTCGGGGGCCGAGGGCTCGCAACTCTCACTGTCGGTCGGCGGGGCCGCCACCCCGGCCGACCCTCCCCCTTTCGTCGCCGGCCCTTCCGGCGACAGCGAGGAAGCTGGCGGCGGCAAGGGCTCACCCTCGGTCGCCCGTTCGACCTCCCCCTTTTTTTTTTTCTTAATTTTTTAAAATTTTTAAAATTTTCTTAATTTTTTAAAATTTTAAAATTTTTCTTAATTTTTTAAAATTTTAAAATTTTTCTTATTTTTTTAAAATTTTAAAATTTTTCTTATTTTTTTAATTTTTTTGAATATTTTAAATAAAATTAATTTTAAATCTAATTTAATTAATTTTTATATTATTATTTACACGTAGACACGAAACGGCGTCGTTTTGCATTTTCCGCCATGTCGCCGTGCAAAACGACGCTGTTTTGGACCAAACTCGCCTAAAAGTCGCCATGTAGGCCATTTGGCCGGATTTTTGCCGGAGTGGCACTTAAGTGTCCCATTTAACTCAAAACCTGGCACTCAAGTGCCATACCATTTTAAAGTTATAAAGACTTAAGTGTCCTCCCGCGACAAGTTACAGACTTCGAAATGTTTCTTCTACCTCAGAAATTAAAAGCTATGTTGTGTCATGAGTCACTCTACGAACTTTGACTCACCTTTTGAGGAATTTCCCACGAATTCGGGATTTTTATGGAAAATCGAATCAGACGATTCGGAAAACGAATGGAAATTCAGATTGACCAATTTGAAGAGATTTTTGACATCTGGTGTGAGTGAATTAGTGATAGGAAATTTTGTAGACTTTTTTAGCATCAAGTCGGACCCCAATCGGAGAAGTTTATTCGAAAATCGGACTCGAGAAAATTGAAATAGAATTCGAAATTGAGGGAAATTCGTAGCTTGGAGAAACCATCTTGTTTTGGTCTTCGATTGGACTTCGAATTGTGCAAGTTGGTGAAGAAATTGGCCCTAAAATGATCAATTGGCAAGTTATTTTGAAGTTGAACAAATTATAACTTTAACTTTATGTTATTTCCTTCTTTTTCCTTGGACCCACACCCTCCACGCACGAAACCACCACCCCACCCCCCCCCCACCCCCAATCCGCACGTTCTATCTGCACGTCTTCAATTTTATTTTCCCTTTGACCAAGTCCCCTCTTATCCAACCGATACACCCTTTTATCTCCCTGACTCAACCCCCGCGGCGCTGTTTCTTTTGGTCTTCTTTCATTTTCATCCACCTGCTCATGTGTTGCTCCACCGAATCACCGAAGCCAACGTGCCCCCTTCCTTCTGCCAGCGATGCCGATGCCCTTTCTTTTGCCTTGTTCCTGCTGTCTCAGTCAAATCACCGAAATTTAAGTTGCTGCTTCAGCTATTTCGTTGACCCAGCAGCGACGCCACACCTTTGTTTCTTCCTTTATCGGCGAGTCCATCGAAGCCAACCCGCATCTCCACCAATTCCACCGTGGAACAGCCACCGTTTGGCCACAGATCAACCGCGCCAAAGCCGTTGCAGCCCATTGTTCCATCTTTGCCGTTTCAACCACCGAAGTTGCTGGTTTCAACCCTCTCGGCCAGCAAGCAGGAGTTAAAGACCAGCTCGGGTTTTGGACTTCGAGAGGCTTTTCCGAGCCTTTCCCAGGCTCACTTGATATCGTCGCTTTGGAAGTTGTCATTCCTCGCCGTAACCCCGTCATTTTGATTCGAGTGGATCATTAATCAGGTGAGTTGAACTCACTAATCCTCGTTTAGTCGATTAATTACGCTTAGAGGTTGATTAGATTAATTAAGCATGGTTTAGGTTGATAGATTAGATTAGATTAGTTAATTTAATTATCTGCCGATGCGTGTTAGGTGGTTAGTTAGTACATTTAGCGAGTAGACACGTTCTATTATTTATTTAACGAACTTTAGAAATTTTCCGGATTTGTTTCGACGTCCAATTAGGCATTACGGGCCAAAGTTGGATTTATTGGCATTTATTTAATATTTTCCATAATTATTTATTTATTTATTTATCTTCCGGAAATTAGACTGGGATAACTGGTGACCGGAATTTTATGCTGGTTATTGTGGTGTAATCTGTTTATTTATTTGAGCTATAATTTATACTGAATTAATTTAATTGTGATTTTAGGATTTTATTCCTAAATTAATTAATTTTGGTAATTGATTGAAAAATAACCGAGTGTCGGTTTACAACACCAAAAATATTTTGGTGGACCATATAAATGGTGGGATTTTTAAGGGTGAAAATACTATATTATGGCTAAGGTCGATCGTGTACTCAAATACGGCTATTTTTATCGGGTATGATAAAAATGATGATTTGGTTGTGTAATTGGGTGGTATACTATATTGGCTATGGGGCCCTATTATATCAGCTTTGGGCGAGCAATAATTATCAGCTTTGGGTGAGCATATATAATATACAAAATTGTCAGCTTTGGGTGAGTACATATTATCAGCTTTGGGCGAGCATATATAGTATACTATGGTGGCCTGAGGGCCCTATTCTATCAGTTTTGGGCGAGCATATATACAGTATACTATATTATCAGCATTGGACGAGTTATACTATCTATTTTCAGCTTTGGGTGAGCAATCCTGAATTATAGGACTTTATAGATAGTATTGAATGTACCGACCAGGGGAAGGTCGTGGTGACATGTAATCAACTAAGTCGATTGATCGATGATTCGATCTGAGTTTTGAATTGACGTGATGACGTGATTCAATGATTGTATGAATTGATTTCACTTGTAGGAAGAAGTGGAGGCCAAGGCAATTCCTTTAACTTGTGATTGTGCTTAGCCAGTATTTTCTACTTAATCGAGTCTTAGCGGTTGAACTTGCTGAGACATTATCTCACTAGTTATTGTATAACCATTTTCAGGTCCTTAGATAGTGGTCGTGGAGGACTGAAGCCTTGGAGTCTGTGGAGGTGGAGTCTGAAGGATCGACGTTTATGTCCGACTAGTTGTCATAGGACTGCTTCTTTTCGGGAGCCGATATTTTGTAGACCTTTACCTAGACTTTTCTTGTATATAAACCCAGTTATATGTATAAGTGTGGTTGGGTTTATAGCTCGAAAAATATGGCCCTACTTTCCTATCCCATTGGGTGTTGTCTGGGGATTATTTATCTGCTTCCACATGTGTATTTAAAAAAGAATGGGTTGTCGATGTGTCCTAGGACGTCGCAATTTAATCGACCAGTGAGGGATGGGCACGCGCTCGAGAATTAGGGTGTGATATCCCCGTTTAAGTGGTATCAAAGCAAGGTCTATGTTTGGAGTGACAAGGTGTGATGAGTCATGGGATAGTTAGTAGGAATTGCCTTTAATTAATGCCGGTGCATGTCTGTGATAGCTGATTGATAGCTTGTTTGTGGGTCACTCAAATTCTAATATAGTATTGGAATTAGAAAAACAAGTTCTATAAAGATCATGTAGTATGAGTGATTAGGAGCTGAGAACTCTTAATAAGAGGACAGTAACCTCCATGACTCGGGGTAGAACGCCAACAAGGATCGGTGCCCGAGATTGTTGTGGTAGAGCGTAGGCTCAGGCCAGCTCGAGTGTAAGAGTACTGCCGTAGGTCAGTACTAGTGTAGCAGCATCGAATGATCCTAGGTTCGATGGGATCATTCAGGCGTTAGCGTTCCTTGGGAACTGGTTGAGCCAACAAGATCAAGATTGAGCCGCCGTTGTTGCCGCATTTGCTGGGGTCCAACTTGGAATTGTGATTAGGGAATAGACTTCAGTATTTGAGTCAAGATTCAGTTCAAGCAGAATTGGAAGTCGGTCAGGGAAAAGATTGATGTCGAGAGAAGAGTATTCTATTCCGCCCAATAGGTAGGGTGGGATAGTTAAGTTAGTACCGAGACAAAGTAGAAAATGTTGTTCCCGTGGAAGATGATAAGGACTAGTCTCGTGTCTTCCGAGGACAAGAATTTGTGGCAGGTGTCGCTAGAACGGACGTTAGTTTATGGATTGTCCGCGCAGGCCGATGGAACCTCGGGAACGGTTATTGCTGTCACCGTCGATGGAACAGATCAGAAAGAGTGCGCCATAGAACGCACTATGGAGTTTTTGGAACATGCCTCCAATACTAGAAAGAGTGCATGCTATCATTTGACAGGAGATAACAGACTCACCAGATGGGTGCCAAAATTATAGAAGGAACCATTGGTCAATCCAGTATTCAGGTGTAGCTAGAACGTGCTTTGATTGTGACCAGCACGGCAATCAAGTGAGGGATTGTCAATGAAAGTCCAGGGGAGCACAGACACCGCTACCGTAGATAGGATGCCACTAAGATGGCAAAAGGGATAGGAAGGGAACCGATCATGCATCGATCAGAAGAAGAATGTTTTGGGGAGATTTTATCAAAGTAGCGCAGCAGAATTTTGGTTAAGTTCGGGGAACTTCAGTTTATTGAAATAAAGCTGAAGAAAAGAGCATCACTGGCTATGGTTGTGCTCGATTAGTTGCTGAGCTATAACTCTGACACCACATGAATATAGTGAGCTCATGGAGCATCTTGTGGTAATGAATTATGGTCATGGAGTAATCTAGCTTAGTCCATTAGCATGTGAAAGTGTCGAGTTTATTGGAAGTCGAAAATGATATTTGATTTCATAAATCTCGTCGGTTAAAGGCAACCTGTTTGTTAGACAGAGGTTGCCAATGTTACTTGGCAATTGTCATAGATAAAACAGATTGAAGAACTGAAGATTGAGGACATCTCAATAGTATAAGAATTCCTAAATGTGTTGTCACAAGAATTGTCAGGCCGTCGTCAGAGAAAGAGATAGAATTTGCGATCGAGCTAGCACTCGAGACAGAGTCACTCTCTAAAGCTTCTTACTAGACGTCGTTCTTTGAGTTGAAAGAATTGATAGTACATATGTGAGAATTATTGGATAAGGGATTTATGCATGCCAGTGCATCACTTTGGGGAGCACTAGTTTCGTTAGTGAGAAAGAAGGATGGTACGTTGCAATTATGTAGAGACTATCATCAACTCAATTAGGTGACGATCAAGAACAAGTGTTCATTGTCGAAGATCGATGAATTGTGTGACTGGTTATAAAGAGTGTCGATGTTTTAAAGGTCGACTTGAGGACATGTTATCATCAGTTGAGAACCAAGAAGGAGGTTATACCAAAGACAGTGTTTCGTACTCGATATGGCTCTTGTGAGAGTAATGTAATGCTATTGGGCCTAGCGAACGCTCCAACTACTGTCATGGATTTGACAAACCGAGTGTTCGAAGAATATCTAGATTAGTTGTGATCGTGTCTTTCAGTGATATTCTGGTGTATTCGAGGAATGTCAATGAGCACGGGGGACATCTGGGAATGGTGAAGGAATCTTTGTGGACCCGATCAAGATCGAAGCAGTTATTAGTGGACCAAGACTGACAACGGTATTAGAGATAAGAAATGGTATGGGTTGGATAGGATTCTACAGAAGGTTCGTGGAAGGATTTTCAGCATCAGTATTGTCGTGGATTCGACTTCTGAAGAAAAAAAAAATTAGTATGGGTAGACAAGTGCAAACATAATTTCCAAGAGCTTAATTAAAAGCTAAATACCACATCTGTGCCGATCATTCCATTTGGTCCTAGAATATACGAGATCAAGAGTGATGTGTTGTTAGGGGACTGGATTGCGTACTGATGTAATGTGGTAGGATTATTGCATATGCATTCCATCAATTGTGATCTCTCGAGTTGAACTACTCGACGCATGACTTGGAACTCGCAGCATTAATTTTCATGCTGAAGATTTGGAGATGTTAGTTGTGTGAAGAAAGATTCTGGATCGTCACAAACCAACAAAGTCTCCAGTATTTATTTTCTCAGAAGGAATTGAATGCGAGATTGAGCTGTGAACTAGAACTTTTGAAGGACTGAAATGGTGATATCTAATATCACCTTGGAAGAACGAAAGAAGTCACTGAGGCGTTGAGTCGAGAGTTTTCAATTGTGCATAGATTGGTTAAAGTATGAACCTTAATAGGGAAAGTTCGAAATTCGGTTTTCAAATATAAGGTTGGCCACCTTTCGAATGTTATGGTCGCTCTCAAAATTGAACCAGATATTCAAGTTAGAGTCAGACACCTTAGTTGATAGATCAGGATGTTCAGAAGACCCTACAAGAGGATACTGATAAGAAATAGACTGACTTTCAGATTTTTGGGGATGAAACACTCAAATTCTGAGAATGATTGGGTGTACCTGACGATATAGCACTTAGGTAAGAAACCTTGTCAGAAATTCACTGTAATAGTTGCAATATTCGACCAGGCAGTACAAAGTAGGTCAGAATCGGAGTCAGCTCGAATGGTGAACCGATATGAAGGTAGATATCGCCGGACAGGTTGCAAGTGCCAAATATGTTAATAAGTGGAAGTTTAGTAATACAAACCGGAAGGACTTTTACAATTACTCGGGAGTTTCAAGTGGGAATGGAGGTATATTGCAATGGACCTCGTGACGAGCTTGTCAAAAGAATTAGAGAGGTAATATTTCCAATTGGGATAGTGGTCAACAGATGGATGAAGTCGACTCACTTCATTGCTATATGAAGGGATTTTGATTTGAATAGACATGAAGAAGTGTACGTGAGGCAAGATAGTTTGTCTACATGGAGTGCTAGTGACAGATCTATATCAAATCTAGATCAGAGGTTCCCAGTTTTAGCAGAGCTTTTAGATGGTTCCTATTGAAGCTTGCATATCAAAGTGTACAGAATTTCAGTGGTAAGAAAAAAGTGAGATGAAGAAAGATCGCAAGGCTGGAGTCGGCTCAGTAATCAGTGATTACGGTTGCCGTGATTAGTGTCAAAGTAAAGACCGCTCGGAACCGCCAGAAAAGTTGAATCGTTGAGAATTGAAGGCCCTTAGAGTTCCAAATTGGTGATTGCATCTTTCTAAATGTGTCACCAATGAGGGATACCTTAGGTTTCGGCAAGAAGGGAAAACTAAAACCGAGATACGTAGGTTCCTTTGAGATTCTAAAGAGAGAATCAGGATCCTAACGTATCGTCTTGCATTGTCATCGAAGTAGGCGCAAGTGCATGACGTCTTTCACGTGTCAATGTTGAGGACATATGAGCCTGATACTACTCACATGCTAAATCTTGAAAAATTAGACATGGATGACAGAGTGTCGTATGTAGGAAGCCGATTCAAACTGTGGATTAGAAAAGTCGGATTCTGTGTACCAAGAAGGTCCCCTTGGTCAAAGTAGTCTGACAACACCACAGGACTGAAGAAACAACCAGGGAAAGTGAGGCTCAATGAGACGACAATACCCCCACATTCTATTTAAGGATTGGTAAATGTTTAAATTTCGAGGACGAAATTTTTATAAAAGGGTAAGAGTTGTGACATTTTGATTTTCAGTTTCTAATTTCGATTGAATAAGTTGGGTCTTTCGTTAACGCGCCCATAGTGTTTTTCTCTAAGATGGCCACTAATGAAATAACTGGCGTATCTGATGAAATCATTAAGAGATTTTAACGCAATAGACTTGAGAATTTGACTGGGAATTGACTGCTTTACCGTGCTAATCTACAAAAATCATTACGGTACAATTAAAAATCGATCAGAGATCGGAGATAGGTCGATTCGACTGAAATGTGTGATCAAGTGTGGGTGATTCCACTTGATTGCAAATTATCGTCGATCGGCACTAGACTTATTTTCTTTCGTTTTGGGTACCCTGTGTCTGTATTGAAAATCTCGAGATTTTCACAACCATCGAGAGTCGCCAATGTGTTGAAGAGGTACATGTGGTTCGAAGAAAATCGACCACGGGTCAATTGCATCAAAAATTTCTAAAAGTTACCCGGTAGGTTAGGTCACACTAAAACTGCGTTTGATTGAAATTAAATGCGAATTTGAATTCGATTTCAGAAATTGAAAGCTCTATCATGTCATGAGTCATTCTAAGAACATTGACTCACCTTTTGAGGAATTTCCGGTGAGTTCGGGATTTTTATGGAAAATCGAATCGAACAATTCGGAAAACGAACGGAAATTCAGATTGGCCAATTTGAAGGGATTTTTGACATATGGTGTGAGTGAATTAGTGACAAGGAATTTTGTAGACTTTTTTTGCATCAAGTCGGACCCCAATTAGAGAAGTTTGTTCAGAAAATTGGACTCCGAGAAAATGAAATAGAATTCGGAATTGAGAAAAATTCGTAGGTCAGAGAGACCGTCTTGTTTTGGTCTTCAATTGGACTTCGAATTGTGCAAGATGGTGAAGAAATTGGCCCTAAGATGAACAATTGACAAGTTGTTTTGAAGTTGAACTAATTATAACTTTAGCTTTATGTTATTTTTTCTTTTTCCTTGGACCCACCCCCACCCCAACCCCACCATCCGCACGTTCTCTCTCTCTCTCTCTCGGTTCATTGCCCCACCGATAGCCCATTTGCAAGTCTTCAATTTTATTTTCCCTTTGACCAAGTCCCCTCTTATCCAACCAATACACCCTTCTCTCTCCCTGACTCAGCGTCGACGAATTCCACACCCCCTCCACCCCCCCCGGTTTCTTTTGGTCTTCTTTCATTTTCATCCACCTGCTCATGTGTTGCTCCACCGGATCACCGAAGCCAGCATGCCCCCTTCCTTCTGCAAGCGATGCCGATGCCCTTTCTTTTGCCTTGTTCCTGCTATCTCGGTCAAACCACCCAAATTTAAGCTGCTGCTTCAGCTTTTCGTTGACCAAGCAGCGACACCACACCTCCGTTTCTTCCTTTATCGGTGAGTCCATTAAAGCCAACCCGCATCTCCATCGATTCCATCGTGGAATAGCCACCGTTCGGCCACAGATCAGCCGCACCAAAGTTGCTGCAGCCATTGTTTCGTCTTCGTCGTTTCAACCACCGAAGTTGCTGGTTTCAGCCCTCTCGGCCAGCAAGCAGGAGCTAAATCGGGAGGCTTTTCCGAGCCTTTCCCAGCCTTGCCTAATATCGTCGCTTTGGAAGTTGTCGTTCCTCACCGCGATCCCGTCATTTTGATCCCAGCGAATCGTTAATCAGGTAAGTTGAACTTACTAATCCTCGCTTATTCGGTTAATTACGCTTAGGGGTTGATGAGATTAATTAATCATGATTTAGGTGGATAGATTATATTAGATTAGTTAATTTAATTATTTGTCGATGCATGTTAGGTGGTTAGTTACTGCATTTAGTGAGTAGACACGTTCTATTATTTATTTAACGAACTTTGAAAATTTTCCAGATTCGTTTCAGCGTCCAATTAGGCATTACGGGACTCCACATATTCTTGAACACAGTGTCATATGAGAGTCCCGAAAGTATCCTTGAGCCATTTGTTGAGTTGCTGAAAGACAGCTTACACACTTTACTATTAAAACATGGAAATCATAAGAGGAGATGGAGCCCTAAATTTTAGATTAGCTAATTAGTAATTTCGAAATTTATTTTAATATTAAAAATCAATATATTATTATAATATAATTGGTCCGGTCCAGGTGGGCAGATCCACCCATAGAACAGAGAACCAGACCGGTACCCACTGGTTCCCATAAATTGGAATTAGGAACCAAACCGGTTCCCTCAAGAACCACCGGTTCCTGGCGGTTCCAATCCGGTTCCGGGCAGTCCGAGCGAGTCCCAGTTTTTTTGTACACCCCTAGAAAATACTAACCACTTGTTGCTACAGTCTAGTGTGACTAGAGAGCTTCGAGAGCTGCTGCTATGTGTGGTGTTCAATAGGTCATGCCGTACTTGGTGAAAGAAGTTTTTCTAAGCTGGTTTCTTCGTAAGAAAATGAGGAAAACTAACGAGCTCGCTCATATATATTACTGAAAATAATACAGATAGCTCGCTTCAGTATTATATCATTGGAAATAATTATATATAGGATATACCAAAGTAAGTATTCAAATTTATTCTTAGTGGTTCCAAATGTGTATGATATAAACGGCTGCAACATAATTGGAGGAAGCTCTTCTGAAGTCACTAATCACTGTACATAGCTCTATAGGTAGAATAAAGAATGAAATTGCTAGTTACCAGAATTCCCAACCAAGAATTGTGCTAATCTTGCTGACAACTCCAAGATCAAGATTTCATTGGATTCAAGTTACTTGTTCATTCATTTTTACCTCTTTGAAATTCTCAACTCTTCCATATTCATATACATGACCAAACCACAAACGTCAGTTGCCTCCCAATCGACTTTCCAAGTATTATAGTGCAGTCCAATTTACATACAATGTATCATACAATGTATCGGAGCTCAGTTAGATTTATTTACAGATATCTGACACTCTTGGCAAGGGCAAACTCTACGGACTTCATAAGCAAAAAAAATCTGCAAAGAAAAGCAATTCTCCAAATCAAATCATTTTAGTGACACATTTTACAGCGGCTCAATTCACAAATACGTTATACGTGATTATTATGGCATTCTTAGCGAAAGAATGACCTTGAAGCAACATGTTTCTGTATCTGTTATGAGAAAAGATTATCGGATGGACTTAGATATTGAGCTGTCTTCCATGATGTAGATTTGCTTATCAAGCATAAATTCAAATGGACAGGGATTGGAGTCAATAACACGAGGAAATATGGAATTTGTTTAATTTCATCATCGAATGATGTATGAAATCGTTTCCTAGGGGATAAGGCATCTTGCCCCCATGAAAGTGGCTGCCAGTTGCTTTTTAATGAGTTCCAACAGAATTACTATCTATTCCAATGACCACCTGCATCGCAATTATCTTTTTTTTTTTTTTTTTCTGATGTGATGTAGCTTCAGTAGTGCACAATTGCACAGCATGAACATAAAATCCTGAGCACACCTTGTCGACGAGAGGTGCACGATTTTCTACCGTTCATGTGTTTCAGCTCCACCCTGATAGATTCAGCCGGGGGGAAAAAACAGAGGCCATAGACAATGCATCAATTTTGCACTGAAAAATAGAAGAGCAGCAGTAGCAAAATTACTACATGACCACTCTAACCTGCTGCAAGTATTGGCCATGCAACATTTGCTATATAACTCACAATACTAGCTACATTATTTCGACGCATACAGGTATAAGGACATAATTATTAAAGGTAAGTTCATTGGTACACTCTCGATGATCATCACAAAGCACCAAAACTAGAAGAATGGCCATGGTTGAATGAACACAAACCCACCCCAAATTTCCTTCTCTCTCTAATCGGCCATGACTTAAGCAGACTTCTCCTGGTTGGCTGCAATATCCTTGAGCTTCTCCTTTAGCTCTCCACACTGGATGGAAAAGAAGCCGCATCAGCGAATACAATTGGAAGTAGGAAGAGCAGAAATAGTATCGAACAAACCCTCACTTGGTGCATACTCAAAATAATATCAGAACCTCCAATGAACTCCCCCTTGATGAATATCTGGGGGTAAGTAGGCCAGTGGCTGCAAAAGAAAGAACAGCTAAGCAAACAGAATCATATGAAATCTCATTTCCAAAATTGAAAATTTCAGCATAAATCAGCCAACATAGGTTCATGTTGCAAGTTTTATCTATTCTATGAAGAATAAAACCCATGACACAATGTCATGCGCTTTTCTCAAAATGTAGCTGAAAATACAGAAGTCCATACTATAACCAGAGTGCCTTGATGTGATGGGTGAATTCTAGGTAGATACTACAGGCTGAAGTATTTTGTTCAATAAGAAACAAAAACATTGAAAGATATTGGCTGCCATAACTTTGAGAGAGTTTATCAATACTTAATCATCTTGGCATTGTTAAATATGTTATATCAAAGGCCTTTGAAGCATTTCCAGTGTAGGAGTAAAATGTTATATGGAAAATCAGCCAAAATTAAGCACTGCCAAAGGGGAGGTGAGACTCACCTGAAAGCCTTCACAGCACTTTTCAGCTCTGCATTTTCCAAAATATTCCTAGCACCTAATGGAACATCTGAAAGGGTGGGTAGAAGACTTCAACTGGTTCAGTCAATCAAATCCAAAAACTTAACATATCATGAAGGTACCATGATATGTACGAAGAAACAGATAAGAATGAAATCCCTGACATTTTCTTCTATGCACAACATTCACTAGCACTTAGTGTGGATATGGACGTTATATCTGTATAGGACATCAAAAGATATGGACAATATTATATTTCCACATATAATGACGCCTTGCAATCAGCATATGACAAGCTGTGATAGCTAATGCACAAGCCCGTCATACAGAAAGAGACATTAATCCACTGAAAAAAAAAACAATGAATACAGCTGATTTGGGTTAGATTATTTGCAATTTTAAAGCTTCTTGCCCACCAAAGCTCTTTCAATAATGGAAATCTCTGGAAACTAAGCATTTGACAAAAACTCTCCAGCTAGTTTGCCTTCAGAACACTCCCGCTGAGGCATGAGATGTGTAGGTACTACAGAGGACATAGATGTTTCAACATAAAAATTGACGGTAACATTTTGTTTAATGATACAGATGATTGAATTTTGATGTTTGTAGTTATAACACATGCAAAGGATGATCAGCATCAGTACTCAAGTCTCATGCACTACTCCAGTACCTTGGAATGTAGTAGTTACGTCCTCTCGCATTCCCAGTAGTAATTATATTGGAATTGTATATTCATGGTTTTCTCAATAGGTTCATTTGGAATGTGAGTATATTCTGCCAATAACACCATCCGGAAAAGTCAAGAACAGCTCCCTGTTAATTCCTGTACCAAATTTTGACACACACAAAAAAAAAAAAAAAAAAAAAAAAAAAGCATTCCCTGTACCAGTTAAAAACAATACAGTCCAGTACTTTCGTCCCTAATCATATCATAACCAGATCTACGTATCACATTTCGCAAAGTTCTAGTTCAAGCCTATAACAAAGATCAGAAAATACATTCAGCAGGCAAATTTGTCAATTCTCCATAGTCTTTCAAATTGAAAGCATCGATAGGTAAGTCCAACAAAGGCATGCTGAAAACGCTATAAAAGGCAAGAGAACTTACTGTAATGTTTCAATACTCTTACAGCTAGAGAGCTGAACCCACCCTGCAGAAACTCAGGGACCCCTTTCATGTATATCATCACAGGATTTTCCTTGACATCCTAAACCATAAACAAATGAAGTAAAACAAATGAAGAGAATAGATGAGAAAGTAAGTAGGACACAGAACATAACGAAGAACTGTAAACCATGTTATGTCATGTCACAGAGCACCTACCTGTTCAACAACATCCTTTAAAGAAGTGGCAGAGTCCTGGAACTTATCCATAGGTTTGAATTCATCATGCGTGTCAGGGTCATTTGGTACAGTTGTAGAGTATCTCTTTCCTCTTTGAATAGACAATGCAGATACCTGCTAATAATAGTTGCAAAAGAGATGTTCGCACAATATTGCAAACATAACAAATAACATACAGATGCGACTAATTTAGATATTATCAGAGATAAGGCTTGAGAGTTAGTGGGTCTAAACACATGACCAATAACCAATGGCTTTTATCTCAATTGAGCACTGCCTCTGCTATCCTTTGAGAAACAAGTTTGCAAATTTATTTTAAAGTTGTCATATTGGCAATGACAAGAAAAGAAGCTAAAGTTTGAAGTTGGAAGTCACAGCCAGTAATGGCCAGCATTGCACTTCCATCAGTGGAGTGTCACATAAGCTTAACTGTCAAGCTGGAGAACAAGCAAATCGGGGTCCTTAAGAAAATATCCTATGTAATTCCAATTAAGACCCTTCAGAGCAAAGAAGATAAGCTGTTTAGAGTGACTCCTCTGCTCAGGGCAACATCTGCTGAGCTCGACGTCTCTATACCTGTTCTTTTGTTTGCCCAGCTAAACTAGCTTCTACTCATTATCTTAAGGCACACCTCAATAACCATCTTTTATCTTCAGAATTCAGTCCTGTGCACCTCCATCCGTTCCATAATAACCAGTATAACCATATTTTATGCTAGTTGATACAGGAACAACAGCTCACCATTCTATTAGAGCATCCTGCTGGGGACCCTGTAATGCCCTTGAGGAGAAGGTTCGATAAGGCTCTCGCCATGATGCTTGCTGTAGTCCAGCTCAAGGTTGTATCTTCTATGCACTAAAGCACCACACAATGGAATATAACTACACAACAAAGATTATTTGCAGAGTTTCGGTTATAATTCATACAATATATAAAACATAAGCAACACCACCAAAGTCAGGATAGAGCTTGTAAACAACAATCAAGAGTCAACCCAAGGTGGATTGGAAATTTGCATCTGGAGGTGGTTTCTCAAGCTCATGTTATCATTGATCAATCCATTAATAAATCATAATTTTGCAACTGAAAGTAATTTAACTTAAATTTGCATCATCATCATCAATACCGTATAAGCCATGCAGTGACAACAACTAGGGACGAGCAGGGTCCAGACGGTTCAGGGCTGAAACAGGGAAATAAGCCGGAGAGATGGTTCTAGAGAACCTGGAACAGAGAACTAAACCACCCCTCTATTTTTCTTTTTTTGGCAAAATAATGTTTGATTTCGCACAAAAAGTTCTCAATGCAAGAGCCCAACCAAAAGCACAACGCAAACAAACATAAAATAACCGGAAATTAATTCAATCTATCCAAATCTCAAGCCTGTCAACAGTAGAACCTCTCCACATCAGTCCCAGTCTCATCACTTTCATTAAGGATTTAAAAAAAAACGTCAGAGGAGATGAGCGCAGGACACAACGCGATGTGCTTGAGCAAGAACGTTCCGAAGCTCGTGTCATCAAAATCCTCTTTGATATTGAAGTGCTGTTATATTCAACTTAAGAACAAGTCTCCAATATAATTTTTCACCTATACAACTATTCACCCTTCCAAATGTCAAGATTCCATTGGATTCCAATTATTTTCACCTCTTCGAAAATCGGAACTCTTCCTTATTCATATAAAAGACCAACTCTCAAACCTCAGTCGCCTTCTTGTCAACTTTCCAACCATTATGACTCTGTCCGATCTATGTACAAAGTATCAAAGCTTTATCAGATTTATGTGCAAGATGATTGACAATCTTCACATCATAAGCGCAAAAAATCTGCGAAGAAAGAAAATTCTTGAAATCATTTAGTCAAACATCTTTTACAGCGGCACAATTCGCGCACGCACACGCACACGCACATAGGTGGTCCCCAATTATTATGGCGTTCTTAGTGAATGAATGAAGTTGAAGCAACATGTTTTTGTCTCTCTTATGAGAAAAGACCATCAGATGGACTTAGATTTTGAGTTGTCTTTCATGATCTAGATTTGCTTATCATGCATAAATACAGAATGGAGTCAAACCATAACACCCGGGATTATGGATTTCATTTGAGATCATCATCCAATGTTTCATGAATTCTTTTTTTTTCTAGTAATTAGGGCATCTCGCCCCAACGAAAGTGGCTGCCAGTTGCTTTTTTAATTTTAAGACAGGTCATCCCCATTTGTTTTTTTCACTGTCGACTGTGCAAATGGAGCTATCAGACTCTTTTCCAATTTTTGTCGCCTTCTATATTGGTGACTAGCTACACGCAAAATTAACTAGTCGTGCTTTGCCAATGCAGAAACACTATTGATCACGTGGTCATTTCTTGACAACTCAAAGTTGTGGGTTTTGGAGGACCACTGGATGGGTATGGTGTGGATGACCATCACCGTCGATTCAGGCTCCAGGGTTCGCGGACGGAATTAAATCTGGGGAGGTAATGGGACAGTTCTTTGTACTCCGCTGGATCGACCAAAGGCTTACTTGTTCCGTTTGTTTCCCTTTGGTCTTACTTTAAAAGACCGTTGCCTCATAACATTGGGGTTGTACTTTGTTTTTATACCAAGTCTATTTATTTCACGAAAAACGTGACATTCCTAGAAAATATTTTCTAAGAAGTCATTTTTCACAAAAATGACATTATTTTTTCGAATTTAACTAAAACCTAAAAATGAATTGAAAAATATGATTTGATTTTCTTAATTAACATACACAACTCAAGCACCAATAACTTATTGAGCAACTAAGTAAGAGCACTAGAGCCTCGGATCAAGCCTCGTTGGACCTCAACGCAATAGCCAAGGATCGAGGCACAAGCACTAGTTCCTGAGGGTGACCTCAATGGAGCAAAGCACAAAGCATTGGGATCCCAAGCCTGGCCTCAGTGGACTCAAGCTCAGGTGTTGGGGATTCGAGCTCAATTACCAAGATCCTACACTTGGCCTTTATGGACCCAAGCTCATGTATCTAGTCATTAGGGAAGGGTACTAGGGTTTGGGGTTTAGGGTTCAGCCTCAGTGGACCCAGATGTGGGCACCAAGGGGCTGCTCAACCTCAATGGACCTAGGTGTGGGCATCGGGATCCAAGCATAGGTACCGAGGTCCCAAGCCTAGTGTCAATGGACCCAACCTAAGCCCGAGGACTCAAGAGTCAACGTTATGATTTCGAGCCCAAATTTAGAGTTTCAAGTTCAAACACTAATAGCTAATAATATTTAGAAAATTGGTTTGCAATTTTTTAAGAGGAGATCATTTTCTTGAATTTAAACATAGGTTCTCAGTTTGGCTTATTTTCCTAAACAAACCAAACACCGGAAAATAAGGAAAGTGATTTCCACAAAGTGCCTAAATGTAGAATGATTGCTCTCAGAGCTATGAATATTGTTGTTTGGTCTTCCCTGGAATTTTGCTGGATAATGATTTTTAATCTTTTTATGGGTGCTTTGATACAAAATTTTCAATGAACAATTTTGGGGTTCGAGGATATGCTTGTTGAATATATTTCGGCACCTTTCTTTCCATCCCCGAGTCCTCTTTACAGTGATTGCAGTGAGATATCCTCTGCAATGATTATTAGTAGCAGCACGCTCAATTGAGCTACCTTCTCCCGCAAAATAATCATTTCCTTGACATCTAAAATCTTCTGATCAGTGGCAAGGACTTTGGCATTCTCAAACTCCACAAGCATTTTTAATCAATCTGGCAGAAAAAAAAAAAATCTAAACTTCAGTGTAGAAACCATAAAGGGGAATTTGATTGTTGAAAGATGGGCATGCATTCAATAGGCTCAGAATCTATTGATGCATGCCTTGAGGAGACACAGCTTAGAAGATAGAGCGCTCGCGAAAGAGCATAGAAATTAAATAAATAGCACTTTTTCCACATTTTCCAAAGAGACAATCATCTAACTCCATATTATTTCAGACCTAAAGCACAAGAACTGCATCTCGACCAACTTTAGTTACCTGTCAGAGAAGAAAGTAATGTTGCAATTACCCTTTTTCTCCTTATTTTTAAAAACAATTTCTCCTCCAACAACTTCAAATCATGAGATATCATATAAAAGTCATATCTGAAGAACGTTAAACATTAATGTTTTACTCGGTGTCTAAGAGAAAATAGTCAGACACTGACCAAAAAAAAAAAAAAAGTCAGATATCAAGAAATACTGAAAACAGCGTAGAATTTTCCATACATATTTTCATTAATAAACATTCAACAATGATTCTATATTGCATATCATGCCTCGTTTAATTGAACTTGTGGGCTAATAACAAAGTGATAAAATATAAGAGTCAATTTTTAACCTTTGAGGTTGGATTATATCCGTGATTGGGTACCACTTCTGCGACAATTGGAAAAGCACATTCTTGGAAGCTGCTAGCAACTCTCAGCCATGCAAAACAGTGCCGAGGACGTCCCTCTGGTCCAAACATAGTATTTCCAACAACACCACAAATTGAAATATAATTTGACACAGATCTCCAATTTTATGTTTGCAAATCCCACCACATTACCTCACTAAAATGCTTTCATCTTCCCGCAAAATGAACTTCAGACAGTATAGCCTTCCCTGTAGAAACCGTCACAATCCCCAAATGTCTGATGCTTATCGTTGACCATGAAGATGTGACAATCGTCAACATTGACAACCAATCCTTTTGGAATTCCTTGAACAGCAGTTGTAGGTCATTATTTCGTGAACAAGCCATGCATAAAGTAGATGCAGCTATTCAGATGAGGATCTGAAAGACTAAGAGACAACAAAGTCAAAACTGGATGGCAATATTGTTGTAACTTGGCAACACACTGCACAGACTATCAATATGATACTTATTACTTCCAGAAAGTTCGTAAATCTTGTATGAACTATTGCAAGTTAAATAAAACGAGTTCTTATAGATAGGTCACATGTCGTGACAGAAATATTTTCACTGAGGTTTTGGTATATTTTCAAGGTGCTGAACAATCTACTGAAAGTCCTCTCAAGTTTGGGCCCAGACCAAGAGCCACGATTCCTGGAGTACCCAGTAGGAACCGAATTCTACCAGCACATGACAATAGATATGATAAAATGCGTACCCACATATTGATGCACAAACATTCTAAATAAATTTACACAATTTTCATGTTACCAACAAAACAGAAGGTGCACTGAGAAAGCAAAAATTGTGAGATTTCTGTCAGTAAGACATCATTAAGTATCTCAAAGCCAGTAGTATGGACCATTTATCTATAATCCATAACATACGTGGTGCATTAAAGGGACAGCTTTCCACGAGAACAATGTTGGAACTCAGTCAACATGGCATATTAAAAAGAGAAATCTACTCTATCCATTGTACAAAAGATTCAAATAGAGAATCCAACCTGCAATATACTTGTGCACTAAGCATCACAAGCGGTCCATTCCATCTAATAAAAACCCAATAGTTGGATCACTTAAATCCTGCAACGGCATTCATAATACTTAAAAATTAACACTTCTGAAGCTAGCCTGGTAAAAACCTGGGAGAGAAAGCTACTCTTGATTGATGCTGTTGGAATTCGAGTCGGCAAAAGACGACTTACCTGATTCCGTTGCGCAAACAGCAAATAGCTTCGGAACGAACATTGAATTGCCGATGAAACACGAACAACACTTTCTCACGTTAGTCTGGATGCAATCACATAGAAAACACCCGATTTCCACGGTGTAAATGTCGATTATTCTTGCAAAAGTGAAATGGAATTCCCTTTTCTTCTTTGATGGAAATGGAGAGAAAATTTGATACGAATGATCTGCCAACCAAGCCAATGGTTGTGTTCGGGAGGCTTTTATACGTCTCCATGATACCCCTACAAATGGTGTCCTTCCATCGTACCGTATCAAGTCCAAATGGTGCGGTCCAATTGCACCCCATCATGGATGTACTAGCTAAAGTACAACATTTCCTACTCGGACATGATGGACTTGATAGCTCTCTATCAAGAATATAATGCATTCAACATTAATCAACTTTACAAAACAATTCATACTGGCAAATAAGCCGTGCGATCAGTGAGTATACTTGCACTTGAGAGCTCAAATTATGCACCTGTTAGGGATAACATAATGGCTACAACCCCGAAAAGAAATAAACAATCGATGTCTCACAGTGCCCTAGACATATTTTGTTACATCAATCCAAGTATACCTATCCCTTAAAAGCTATACTTGATTATTTTCAAAAATACTATGTATTTACAATTACATCCGCAACTACAAATGGCGATATAATTGGTCGACTAGTAAATACACGCGATAAATGTAAAACAACAATAGTCTTCCTTCGCACTCATGTCTCTCTCAATTTCAGAACAACTGCTTTCCTAGACACGCCCCATAGGCCATATCCATTCATGACTGCCCGTAACATGCTAAAGTAGCAACATTGATCTTTCACTTCGAGAACATAGTCAGAAGTAACATAGGGCACAAAATTGAGGTAAAACACAAATTACCTCAAGGGCTTACACTATGAGTAAATAGGGATAATTTTACTCATCTTCCCTTATTGGCCGTACAATGCACATGTAGTATGAATTAGATGTTATAGTGGATTACTCTTTCTATAAGAGCGTATGTCATTTATCAAATATATCCACCATACAGATCTTAGCCTAAACATAGTCACGTGCTTCTCACGTACTCATGTTTAGCCCAAGTGCTATATCAGCTCGCTTTCTATAGCGTCCAATTAAGTACTCGCATTCGGCATCTTTCAGACATACATGATTGTGGGACTATTATGTTCGGTCTTATTATAAACAAATCACAGACCTCATCTTGACTCCAATCAAGGCGACATATTTTATGTATCAAACTTGCTATTCATCATTTATTTGTACATAACGTCTCATCTCAACGTGCTAACTACAGCACTTGAGGCGATTGCTCGTGTGAGTGAGCCAATCATTGCCTGCTGACATACTTTTCAATAATATGTGTGTGTTTGTGCTACTCTCATAGTGGATTTGTACTTATTGATAAAACATCAAATCACTAATAAACAAACAAGTACAATATATCTGTCCACAAATACATAAACCAATGATCATCTACAATAACAGATATCACATTTTACGCAATTTTAGTAACATCCTATTGGTCAAGAACATGTCTCTAAGAATAGCCTTCGTAAATGGATCAGCAACCATTCTATTGGTTGAAATGTATTACAAGATCACTTCTTTTTGCGCTATAATATCTCTGATAAAGTTATTATTTATGTCAATGTGCTTTGTCCTTCCATGATACTTGGGATCTTTCACATAGGCAATGGCTGCTTGATCATCGCAATAAACTGTCACCGGTCGACAGTGGCTAAATTTTTCAAAAAACGTTTTAGCCATACTGCTTCTTGCACTGCGGCAGAACATGCAATAAATTTTGCCTCCATCATAGACAAGGCCGTGCATATTTATTTCTTGCTATTCCAAGAAATCACATTTCCATTGAACAAGAACACATATCCAGAATTGATTTACGCTCATCCAGGTCTCCACCCCAATTGGCATCTGAATAACCCAATAGGCGTAAATCATTCCCTTGGTAACAAAGTCTATAGTCCAATGTGCCCTTCAAGTATCTCATAATCCTCTTCACTACTTTTTAGTGTGCTTGACTGGGATTTGATTAATATCAGCTCACCAATTCTACGGCATAACATATGTCGGGTTGAGTACACATTTTATCATACATCAAACTTCCGACCGCACTAACGTAAGGAACAGTTTTCATCACATTAATTTCTTCTAGAGTCTTTGGATACTCTCAGTACTTAGGCTTTCACCTTGCATGACAGTGGTATCAATGGGATTACAATGCTGCATATTGAAACGCTCAAGAATCTTCATAATATAAGACTTTTGTGATAAAGTAAAGAGTTTCTTTGATCGATCTCTTTCGATCTTAACTCCTAATATATAAGCAGCTTCTCCCATTTCTTTCATCTCAAAATTGGAGGACAATCATTCTTTTATGGTGATAACCAAAACCTTGTTATTTTCAGCCAACAGAATATTATCCACATAAAGTGATAAAATCACATATTTATCTTTGGATCGCTTGACATATACACAGTGATCTTCTTCGATCATCGTGAAACCAAAGGTTTTTATTGCTTGATGAAAACGAAGATACCACTGTCTAGATTATTGCTTAAGGCCATATATTGAGCAATGGAGCTTGCAAATTTTATACTCTTGACCTTTAGCTATGAAACCTATTGGTTGTTTCATATAGATTTCATCCATCCTCTTCACATCTTCTCTTTCTCGATCTCTCTCCGCTCTGCTTTTCATTTCATTTTCATCTGCATCTCTTTCATATCTCTCCACCGAGACTCCCTCACCCACTCACACGATTCCACCTCCACCGAATTCTCCACCTTCAAGCTTTTGTTGACCGGATGTTTTCAACGCCTGCACACGCGGCCATCTCCACTTCCATCTTACCTCGTGTCTTCACGTCCACCGAATCAACTTCAGCTTCTTTCAATTTTTTCCTCCCACCGAAGGCCAAAGGCCACGCCTCCCCTTCGGTCAGCAAACCAGCTTGGTTTTCACTGAGGTTGACTCACCTCACGGCTCCATTTCGTTGGCCCTCATTTGTGCGGCCCACAGCCCGTTGAAGACCAACGATCTCACCTGCAGCTTCTCTGCCACCGAAGACCAGCGAAATTCCTCAAGCTGCCATCTCCAAAGCTCACCGAACCGAAGCCTCACTCTGCAGTTTTGTTGACCGCCCGCTCGCCCGTGGGGTCTCCTCGAAGCCGAGCTTCGTTGCTGCATCCTCGAGCCCGCAAGTTTTTAGCTTGATTAGCGAGCTTGTTGGCTGATTCCAGCAGGTCCGAGCTTCCCTCGGTCTCATCGTGAGTTCAAGTCTTGGCCGCCGTCCCGTAAGCCGATTTTCGTGCAAATCGGCGAGTTGCGTTCTAATCCTTAATTAGTGGACTAATGACACTTAGAGGTGTGTGAGTTAGCTAATTTGTGGATTAATTATGTTAATTAGGCTTAGGATGGCTTAGTTTGATTAAGTATATAGTTACTAGTTAGTTAGTTTATTTAGTTTAGTTAGATGGATTAGTTAGGAATTAGTTAGTTTATTTAGTTAGCGTACTTAAATTAAATTATATAGGATGGTTAGATTTAATTGTTAGTTAGATTATTTAGTTTGGTTAGTTTAGGTCAATTCAATTAAATGCTTTAAATTTATTTAATTTTCGGTAATTTATTTAATTATTAATTATTTTTCTGAAAATTAGACCGGGATAGTGATGATCGGAATTTTGTGCTGATTGCAATGATGTGTTCAATTTATGCAATTGGATGTTAATTTGTACAAATTGAGTGCTGATTGGAATTTTGAGTATTTAATTCCAAAATTTGTGAAATTCATTATTTATTTAAAAAATCCCGGGTGTTGGGTTTTAACACCAAAAATAGTTTTATACACTATATGAACCAGTGGGATTTTAAATTGGAGAATATCAATTTTTTTAGTATGAATTGACCATGTATCCACACACGACTATTTTACCGTGTATTTCTAATACGAAGAAACTATGTTAGGTTCACTATTTTAATCGAGACATTTGAGTGTAATGCACAGTGTCTTGGGTCGAGATTGATTGGTTGTGTGTTGGTTAAGAGAAACCGTCCTAGGCTATTAAGCCGGACGTTACCGATTCATTAGGAATCGAGTTGTAGTAGATTTTGGACCTACGTTCCTTCGGGGAAGCCGTCTAATTAAGAGACGTTACCGTACTCAAAGGAGGTGAGACGACGCCTGACAATGCTAGAAGACTGCCACATTTAGAGTTGGTTGTACCCTTAAGGGGTGTAATTAACAATTATAACGCATGATTGTTGAATTTGATGCACTTGATTATAAGACTAAAACTGTGTGGCATGTAATAACACGTGTCATAACGGTTTGGCCTTATAATCACCCTTGTGATTAATTGAATTGATGAGGTGCTCCAGTTGTTATTTACATTGATTATATGCAATGTGATATGAACTATGCTAACGTGCAAGAAAGAACTGAGGCAAGGTAAATCTTCTGTACTAAGTGAGTGGTTGTGTGGTTAGAACACTTTTAGGTGTATTTCCCTCCTAATTAGGGCTTAGACTGTGAACTCATTGAGATTTATATCTCACCCCGTCATGGGCTTAAAATTTTCAGGGTTGTAGAGGGAGAACTTGGAGCTAAGCTGAGGTGACCTGAAGAGTAGGTCAGCTAGGACAGCCTCTTTTTGAGATCTAGTCTTTTGGTTATAGACTCGTGTAAATGACTTAGTATGTTTATAAAAGTGTGGTTTGTTTGTGAATGTAATGTCCTACTTTTCTATCCCGAGATGATTACTATCAGGGGATTTATTTTTGCTTCCGCATGTGTAGTAAAATGAAAGGGTCGGCAATTCGTCCGGAGAAGTTGCACAATTTTTATCGACCAGAGAGGGATGGGCACGCGCTCGAGGATCAGGACGTGACACTTTGCAAAATGTGATACATAGATTTGGTTATGATATGATTAGGGAGAAAAGAACTGGACTCTATTGTTTTTAATTGGTGGAGGGATCTTTTATTTTTTTTTATTTTATATATATATATATATATATAAATTTTTTTTGTAAATACTGAAAAACCCCAAACCGGTACATCGTGACAAATTTGCCCAAAACTATTTTTTTTTTTACCACCAAAAACCCCAAACTAGTATACCTTTGACAAATTTACTCCAAATTGGTACACTTGTGACAAATTTACCCTCTGTTAGTTTTTGTTAAATTTTACAGTTAAATTATTAAGTTAAATGACACGTGATAGTTAATTGGTATACCAATTTAGAATTTTACATTCCATTTGTCACGATTTACAATTTTTGTGATTTTTCTGTGATATTTAATCCAATTTAGCGGAGGGTATATTTGTCACAAGTGTACTAGTTTGGAATTTTTTCGGTCGAATAAATTAGTTAGAGGTAAATTTATCATAAATGTACCGGTTTAAGGTTTTTTATAGTCGATCGGGGTAAATTTATCACAGATATACTAGTTTAGGGTTTTTCATGGTCAAAAAAATAGTTTGGGGTAAATTTGTCACAGGCGGACCAGTTTGGAGTTTTTCAGGGTATTAACCTTTTTTTTTTTTTTTTTATCTGGTTGAAATTTGGTACAGGAATTAACATGGAGCTGTTCTTGACTTTTCTGGATGATGCTATTGGCAGAATATACTCACATTCCAAATGAACCTAATGAGAAACCATGAATATACAGTTCCAATTATAATTTCTACTTGGAATGTGAGAGGACGTAACTACTGCATTCCAAGGTACTGGAGTAGCACATGAGACTTTAAGCACTGATGATCATCCTTTGCATGTATTATAACTACAAACATCAATATTCAATCAGCTGTATCATTAAACAAAATGTAACCGTCAATTTTTATGTTGAAATATCTTTGTCCTCTATAGTACCTACCCATCTTGTGCCTCTGTGGGAGCATTCTGAAGGCAAACTAGCAGGAGAGTTTTTGTCAAAGCTTAGTTTCCGGAGATTTCCATTATTGAAAGAGCTTTGGTGGGGAAGAAGCTGTGAAATTGAAAATAATCTAACCCAAATCAGTTATATTCATTTTCTTTTTCAGTGGATTAATTTCTCTTTCTGTATGATGGGCTTGCGCATTAGCTATCACAGCTCGTCATATGCTTATTGCAAGGTGTCAATTTATGTGGAAATATAACGTTGTCCACGTCTTTTGATGTCCTACACAGATATAACGTCCATATCCACACTAAGTGCTAGTGAATGTTGGGCATAGAAGTAAGGCTCCGCATGATAACTTTCCCCAGCCAAGAAATTTCTATTCTTCTCTTCCCCGGAACAAAAAGGGAATAGAAACTAGCATGATAACGGTAAGTCAATTTTTTGTTCGGGAACAAAAATTGGCCCGGAATGGTTTGGGAACAGAAACGAGAAGTAAAAAAGTTACTTCTCGTTCCCGGCCAAGAATTCCAGGAACAAAAATAAGGAACAAATTGGGCAACCCTAATTTCACTTTCGCGATCTTCCATTTTCACCTCTCCCTTCGTGCGCGCCTCTCTCAATCTCATCTCCGGCCGCCTCTCTCCGATCTCGTCGCCGCCGGTCTCGTCACCGCCGGTCCGCTCGTCGCCTCCGCCTCTCTTCGGTGCCGTCAACCCCGTCGTCTCTGGTCGCGACGCGACGCGACACTCCGGTTGGGTTGCCGCTCTCCGAGCCGGTTGCATCCGATCCCGTCACCTCCGCCTCTCTTCGGTGCCGTCCATCCTCCCCAGCGCCACAACCAGACCCTTCTCTCTCCTCGGTCCGCGCCCGTATGCTCCTCTCCCCGAAGACCCACTTCGCGTTCGCCCTAGGCCGCCTCCGCCGTCGCCTCGTGCCGCTTCTGCGGTCGCTTCGTGCGGTGGTTTCGGCTCGCCAGCTGTTCGAGGAGGAGCTTCCGCGGTGGGGTGGTGGTCGCCGCGCGCGGGTCGGTTCGGAAGTCGGAGGAGGAGTGGCAAGCGATCCTGCCAACCCCGTCGTCTCGGTCGCGACGCAACACTCCGGTTGGGTTGCCGCTCTCCGAGCCGGTTGCATCCAGTCCCCGTCACCTCCGCCTCTCTTCGGTGCCGTCCATCCTCCCCCAGCGCCACAACCGGACCCTTCTCTCTCCTCGGTCCGCGCCCGTATGCTCCTCTCCCCGAAGACCCACTTCGCGTTCGCCCTAGGCCGCCTCCGCCGTCGCCTCGTGCCGCTTCGCAGTCGCTTCGTGCGGTGGTTTCGGCTCGCGGGCTGTTCGAGGAGGAGCTTCCGCGGTGGGGTGGTGGTCGCCGCGCCGGGTCGGTCCGGAAGTCGAGGAGGAGTGGCAAGCGGTATTGTCGCCCGAGCAGTCCCGTATCCCGAGGCGAAAGGGACCGAGTTAATTCTCTTGATTTCTTGATTTATTTATTTTTTGGGTGTCTGTTTTTCTTTGCTAGCTTATCTTGATTGTGGGTTTGTCATTCTCAATTGTGGTTCTTGCTGTTCTTGATGCTTCGCTTTCCATACTTGGGTTGGGGTTTGTTGAATTGGGTTGGTTTCGTTTGAACGTGATTGCCATGCTGTCTACTTGAAGCTTGGGAACACCAAGGTTTAAGGCACATTCTGTTCAATGAGGCTTTCTTGGGCTGTCTATTTATGTGACGTGCGAAAAATTTAAACAAGTTTATGCCGCAATGTGATAGGTTGAATCAGAATTGGGTTTTGAGTTTTGATTCAGCACGGTATGACACATTTGTAGTGCGTCAAGCGGTGTCTGTTGGAGGTAGATTCTATGTGAATTACGTTTTAATAAGAGAAACCACTGAGGAAATGCAGGTTAGGATGTTCTATGTGTTTTTCGAGGTCTTTGGGGAGTTTTTTCTGGGTTTTTGTGGGAATGAGTTGTTTTAGCTATTACTTGAGTTCTCTAGCACCGTCCTGTGTTTGGAAGGCTTTGTTTTTATTTGGAAATATCAGCCCTTTTAGGTTCTGTTGGGTGCTAAGGATTTCTTACTACATGAGTGCCGACATCTTGCTTACTTACGAAGTCTTATACTTTTCACTTTTCGTTAAAACAAAGGTGAAGTTTCGCCTCTCTCCGGTCCTAGTGCCCGCAATCCCGTCGCCTCTAGTCAAGTTTCTCCGGCTCGCATCGCCTTTGGTCGCATCGCCTCGTGGTCGTCTTGCCCTAAATCAGGTTTGTTACTTTGATTCTTTCTCATTGTACTGTTCTAGTGGTGATTCTCAATTTTTCTGAAGTTGAATCGTGTCGCCTCGTCGCGTTGCCTCGTTTGTGCTCGCTTCTCTCACATTGCATCCCCGTGCTTGTGTCGCCCTTGATCAATGGAGGTAGAGTGGATACTTGGACCTAATGGTTCGGGAGATGCATGTAAAATGAAGAAAAGCTTCATTTCTTGGATGTAGCTAAGCATGTTGCGCTTTATGCACATATATTTATTGAATTTTATGGTTGATTTAGATTGAATAAGGCCTATGCGATCTGTCTCTCTCTCTTTCTCTATTTTCTCCTATCAATTGCATACCTGAAACTCTAATGTAATTTGTCAATGCTGCTGAAGTTTTGATTACTAGAACAACATGTTCAGTTTATTAATTTTATATGCTTGATTCTAGTTGTCATTGATGCTTGTGTGAAGCTTTGGGTATGTACTTCATCAACCTTTTTGTGGCAATTTTATGATCAAGAAATATCTCATAGATTCAAGTGGTTGTCTTATGCTGTGATGTTGTATTAAGCTTTCCCTGCTTGTCCTTCTCTTGAATTGTGCTTTTGTACGGTGAGAATTCAAATAATACAGAAAGTTGGTTATCTTGATATGATGTTGCTGGTGCAAATTGTAAGAGCAAATTGTTTTGAAAAGATATACAATAATGGAATGAAACATTTGAGAATTCAAACATTGCACTGAATAGCTACCCAATGTTTATGCATTGAATAGCTATCCAATGTTTAGAGCTATAAAGACATTTTGATGCTTGTGTCTTTCTTTAATTGAATAGCTATCCAATGTTTAGAGCTATAAAGACATTTTGATGCTTGTGTCTTTCTTTTGTCTAAAAGATGGTGATGAGAAAAGAAGGCAGCAGCATGTTGCACTTTCTTTTTAATTGTCTTGAACTCATATGATGTTCAACTAGTGAAGGTTACATGGCATCCCAAAAGAGGCATTCATCGCAAAGTGGATCGAGCCTCTAACGAACTTGTTCGTCGGTTTGTTAGTAGAAGAGGTTAAAAAGGAAATCGCACCTCTTCTACTTTCAACAAAGTAGGGTGGAATAACATACGAATAGAATTCAACAAACGAGCAGAACTTCAATATACTGCAGTACAGTTGAAGAATAAGGTGAACAAATTGAAAAAAAGTATGCTAGTTTCAAGAAGCTTCTTTCACAATCCGGATTTGGCTGGGACAATGTGAGCAAGAAAGTTGTTGTTGATGATCCGAACATATGGGAATCTCATATCAAGGTATGATTTAACCTTTGACCATTTTCATAGCGCTATATATGTACATCAAATATGTTTAATTGTATTGCTGATATATGTCATCATTGTGAAAATTGCAGGATAATATTGAGTGGGTGAAATTCAAGAAGGATGGGTTTCCTCAATATACTGACTTGTGTATCGTATTTGGCGATACATATGCTACTGGGGACTATGCATCAGGACATATCGAAGAGATGGTGATGTCGGATGAACTTAATATTGGTGGTGATGATGCAGACAATAGACCAGAGGACTTTGGTGCACAGCATGTTAATGAGGAAGATGTTATGGTTGACGAAACTCCTACTCCAGTTCATGACAAACATCGGATGGATAGAACTCCAAATACTAAGAGGAGAAAGAAGAGTCAATCATTTACTGTTGCTAGCACCTGCAAAGCCTTGCAAGAGATGATCAAAAGTAGGGTTAATCAATCTGTGAGTGGTTCTGTCAGCTCACAAGTGACATCACCACCTACAGACCCATTCTCCATATCTGTGGTGATTGATACCCTACTTGCCATGCCTATGTTGGACCCAGATCTCTATAGCAAAGCGGTGGAGCGAGCCTGCGATAATGCCACGTGGAGGAGGCTTTTATCAAAACCCCAACTGAAATGAGATATGGACTTCTCCAACGTCTTTAGTGGATGTTAGAAAATGTGTCGTGGATTGCTTGGAGTTTTATCAGACTGTTTTTTTATTTATTTATGTTTTTGGTTGTTATTTGGTTGCGACTTTTGCATCTATATTGTGCTTTGGATATGATGGATTGTGTTGAATTTTTATATTTGGTTTGGCTTTTCACTCTATTACTTACGTTATTGGTTTCCATTATTTTTTATTTTTATTTTTACATATATCTATATTGATTTTCTTATATTTGTGTAATGACATAGGTACTATGGAAGATGAATCAAATAGTGTGTCTAATGAAGAGGTAGCAGCAGTTGAATGGTATTTGGATGACTATGATATTGACATAATAATAGCATGGTTAACTCTTGCTAATTTAGACATGTCTTTGCATACAAAAGAGCCTATTAGGGACAGCAAATTATCAGGAGCCGAATGGGTAAGGGAAATTGTTTATGGACATTCGGATAGGATATATGAAGCATTCAGGTTAGAAAGACATGTTTTTCTTAACCTATGTGATCTAATGAAGACAAGAGGCTGGCTGAAAGATACTCGATATGTAAAGGTTGATGAACAACTTGGGATTTTTTTATATATGGTTGGTCACAAAAACACAAATAGAGATTTATGTGAGAGATTTCAACGTTCGGGACAAACAATCAGTAAGTTCTTCACTCTGGTATTAAAAGCGTTTCTCAAATTAGCAAAAGAGATTATCAGGCCGCCTTCTTTTGATATTGTTCCAGAGGAGATTCTTATCGATCCTAACCATGCACGTTACTTCAAGGTATTATTTTAATATCAATTTTACATTATTAAAATATATATAGTTGATAATATTGTCTAACGCTATAATTTCACAAAATCACAGGGCTGCGTTGGTGCTATTGATGGCACCCACATTGATGCATCCGTCCCTATATCAAAACAAATCCCATTTAGAGGCAGAAAAGGGACTACCACTCAAAATGTGATGTGTGCTTGTTCATTTGATATGAAATTTACTTTCGTATATGCTGGGTGGGAAGGATCTGCCAATGATTGTCGGGTTCTCTCGGCAGCACTTGAGACGCCTCGATTGCAATTTCCTCGACCACCACCAGGTATTTGTTTTTTCTATATTAAGTGATTTTTTTTTAATGATTGTATAACTATCGCATATCATAACAAATTTATGTATATATTTTTGTAGGAAAATACTATGTTGTAGATTCTGGTTATGCATCACTTCCAGGATTTTTAACTCCATTTAAAGGTGAACGGTATCATTTGAATGAGTATAGGGGTAGAACGAGAAGGCCCACAACAGCAAAAGAATTGTTTAACCATAAGCATTCTTCATTGAGAAATGTTATCGAGAGGTCATTTGGGGTATTAAAAAATCGCTTCTCCATTTTGACACACATGCCTCCATTTTCAATTCGAAAGCAAGCATATATTGTAATTGCATGTTGTGCTCTTCATAATTATATTCGCGACCAAGACAAGATGGACAGGAACTTTGCCCTTTATGGAGATCCGGATTATCCACTTGGATCTACAGAAGACGAGGTTGTAGATGATGCATCACGTGATGAGGCGGCTGAGATGAACATGATCAGGAAAAATATTGCAAATATGATGGCAAGGGATCACAATATGCAAGAAATTCCATGACTTTTTATTTCTGACTTTTGCGACGTGTTTTTTGTTTTTTGGTGAATACTTTTGCGATGTGTTTGTAAATTATTATGAATACATTTCTATTCATAGTATTAAGGTCATCCAATTCTATCTCCATGAGCATAAATGTCATTGAATGTATCATAAATATGGACAAATAGAAGAGAAGCAAATGATAAGCTATTGTATAGTTCAAACTTCAAGACCTACAAACCACTATCCGAAGTTTGTATGCTAGTCAAGAAAGAAAAAAAGCAAAAGAGGAGAAAAAAAAAACGCCTCTCTTTATTAAAATTAGCCAAAACCTTATAACGACAGCAACATAATTCGGAAGAAGCAAGGTAAAAATTAACATTAAAATGGAATGCATCGACGGTTCAAAATGCAAGAGACCGAGGTCTTTATTAAGTGTTTTAGGAGTATACTATGAACTAAATGCATAATGCCAATAAAGCCACGTCATGCATGCACCATTCCAACACTCCAACCCGACATCTATGTCAACATTAGAAGAGACTAAAATCCCTAACCACGAATGCACTAGAATTACAATTTTTTTTTTTTTTAAAGAGTAAAAACTTAATCCCAAGGAAATGAGCATAAATTAATTTGGCCAACAATATTACGTGTGCTTTTTTTCGCAATATTTGCTATACCAAACATTAAAATTCGCAAAAAGACAATATATTATTGAGAATTATAGTTCAAAACATCGGTTTGTGAATACCGATTCCAACAAAGCGCTACATAAATTCAATACGTTATAAAACATATGTAAAGATCCTCACACATAGATATAAAATAATAGCTCACGTTATATTACAATACCACCTATGTTACAAGCATATTCAACTACAATGCTTACACTTAATCAAATGTATTATTAATCTAATAATATTTTGATCTTGCCAATTTTTATGTATTACCTAATTTATTCATTTTTCTTATTTTAAATTTTTTTTTAAAAAAAATTTGGAATAGAAATTTTGTGCAGTTACCAAACGTGTTTCTGTTCTTTTTCTATTCCAGAAATAGAAATTTGTGCAGTTATCAAACGTGTTTCTGTTATTTTTTTGTTCCAGAAATAGAAATTTTGTACAGTTATCAAACGGGTTTTTTTGCTCAGAAATTGTTCCCCAGAATAGAAATAGAAAAGAACTATTTCTGAAAAGAAATTGTTCCCCAGCCAAGAAATGTTGTCATGCGGAGCCTAAATGTCAGGGATTTCATTCTTATCTGTTTCTTCGTACATATCATGGTCCCTTCATGGTATGATAAATTTTTGGATTTGATTGATTGAACCAGTTGAAGTCTTCTAACCACCCTTTCAGATGTTCCATTAAGTGCCAGGAATATTTTGCAAAATGCAGAGCTGAAAAGTGCTGTAAAAGCTTTCAGGTGAGTCTCACCTCCCTTTTGACAGTGCGTAATTTTGGCTGATTTTGCATATGACATTTTACTTATCCACTGAAATGCATCAAAGGCCTTTGATATAAAATATTTAACAATGCCAAGATGATTAAGTATTGATAAACTCTCTCAAAGTTATGGCAGCCAATATCTTTCAATGTTTTTGTTTCTTGTTGAGCAAAATACTTCAGCATCTAGTATCTGCCTAGAATCATCCATCACATCAAGGCACTCTGGTTATAGTATGGACTTCTGCATTTTCAGCTACATTTTGAGAACAAGCATTGACATTGTGTCATGGGGTTTATTCTTCATAGAATAGATAAAACTTGCGACATGAACCTATGTTGGCTGATTTTCGCTGGAGTTTTCAATTTCGGAAATGAGATTTCATATGATTCTGTTTTCTTAGCTGTTCTTTCTTTTGCAGCCACTGGCCCACTTTCCCCCAGATATTCATCAAGGGGGAGTTCACTGGAGGTTCTGATATTATTTTGAGTATGCACCAGGTGAGGGTTTGTTCAATACTATTTCTGCTCTTCCTACTTCCAATTTTATTCGCTGATGTGGCTTCTTTTCCGTCCAGAGTGGAGAGCTAAAGGAGAAGCTCAAGGATATAGCAGCCAACCAGGAAAAGTCTACTTAAGTAATACATGGCTGATTAGAGAGAAAAGGAAATTTGGGGTGGGTTTGGTTTTCAATCAACCATTGCCGTTCCTCTAGTTTCGGTGCTCTGTGATGATCATCGAGAGTGTACCAATGAACTTACCTTGAATAATTATGTTCTTATACCTGATTTATGCATCAAAATAATGTAGCTTCTATTGTGATTTATATAGCAAATGTTGCATGCCAATACTTGCAGCAGGCAGACTGGTCATGTGGTGATTTGGCTACTGCTGCCTTTTTTTCTTGTAGTGCAAAATTGAGGCATTGTCTATGGCCACTTTTTTTTTTCTTTTTTTTTGTTGCCCCGGCTGAATCTATCAGGGTAGAGCCGAAACACATGAACGGGAGAAACGTGCAACTCTCGTTGACAAGGTGCGCTTAGGTGTTTTTTGTTCATGCTCTGTAATTGTGTGCTCCCGAAGCTACATCACATCAGAAAAAAGAATAATGATAATTGCGATGCATGTGGTCATTGGAACATAAAGTAATTCTGTTGAACTCCAAATAAAAAGCAACCGGCAGCCACTTTCATGGGGGCAAGATGCCTTATACCCTAGAAAGAAGTATTCATATCTCATTGGATGATGATATTAAAAATTTCCATAAATTGTTGTTATTGACTCCAATCCCTGTCCATTTGAATTAATGCACGATAAGCAAATCTACGTAATTGAAGACAACTAAAAACCTAAGTCCATCGGATATTCTTTTCTCATAATAGAGACAGAAACATGTTGCTTCAAGTTCCTTCATTCACTAGGAATGCCATACTAATCAGGTATCTTCTATGTGTGTGTGTATTGAGCCGATGTAAAAGATGTGTCGCTAACATGATTTGATTTGAAGAATTGCTTTTCTTCACAGATTTTTTGTCCTTACGAAGCTAATAGAGTTTGCCCTTGCGAAGACTGTCAGTCGTCTGTAGATAAATCTGACTGAGCTTTGATCCTTTGTACGTAAATTGGGACAGCACTATAATACTTGGAAAGTTGACTGGAAAGCAACTAACATTTGAGGTTTGATCGTGCATATAAATATGGAAGAGTCTCGAATTTCAAAGAGGTAACATCGAATGAACATGTGACTTGAATCCATTGGAATTTTGATCTTTGGAGGGGTCAGCAAGACTAGCACAATTCTTGGTTGGGAACCTGGTAATTAGCAATTATATTATTCATTCTACATGTAACTATAATGCACTTTAGTTCAAGGAATAATTGGACAAGACCCAAAATCCTTAGATGCAGTTATTCTTCGCATATATAATCTCCGACCAGATACCTTCTGTAGTTACAATCGATTACTTTGATCAGCACCTCATTGACTTCATGGCACTGCTAAGACAAAAACACAACTAAAGGTTCTTCTTTGGCTACTTTGGCAGTAGCTTAGTTAGTTTCTGAATCAATGGTGATGCTCCAGGACCTACAACTTCAAGCTGTCAAGAAATGAGACATATGATCAATGATGTTTCCACATTGGCAAAGGATGAGTTCAATATTTGGGAGATAAGAAAGATGAAAGAGCTAAAAAAAGGAAATCTTCTGTTCTGTGATCCAGCAAATTGTAGTACGAGTCAAGCTATGTCAATGCAAATTGGAATCCATTTTCATTTTCTCATCTTGTTTTACGCCGGAAGGAGCCTGACTAGTTTGAGTAATAAGGAAGATGGCCTAGAATTAATTAGAAGGCAATCTGTATTTTGAGAGATCACATTTTACTGCGACTCAATACCAACTCATTTACGGCACCTTTACATAAAAACAGGGCCTTTGATTGTTTGGACAATTTTCTGTCCTCCTTTCGTTCGCTTGGTCTCCCTATCCTCATTCAGCCGTCTTTTTTTCATATACTCTCTATCTGTAAAAGATCAAGACTTTGCCAAATCCAAGCATGAGACATCTATTAATTGTGTCACATCTACATCTATTAATTGTGTCACATCTGAATCCACAATCGACATGCTTTTCTAAATAGATCACGCACAACTTAACACCCTTACATGTTTTTTAACCCTAACAAAGAATTCCTCACTGGTGTTCGGAAAACTAAAGCACATGGTGAACAATAAATGACAACACGTTCAATTGTCTCTGGAAACCCTCTTCTAAAACAGGAACCACATACGCTAAAAATGAGTTGTTACTTACTTCGCATTAATTCGTTAACCTGTTGGACCACCACTTCTGCAATTTTCCCTCCATTCCTGCTCATAAGCTATGAGAAGTATAAAATGTTTGAATTAAGGTATTGGTGGGAAAGAAGAAAGTAAGTACCCGTCGCCGATGTTTTCTGATACAAATCCTGCGATAAAAAAAACCTGATTGAAAGATTCGAGCCACTGTTGACGAGTCTCTCCCGGAACATCATGCCGCAGCATGTCCGTCCAAAAATGATGCCGTAGTTCTTTCTTTCGCGACAAATCCACTTCATAGAAGACGGGCAAAACCTTCTGCTCATTTTCTTCAACGCATTTGAACATTTGAACTAGTTTATCAAGACAGTCATGAGATGAGGCGAAATCTTCAGAGATAATCGGAATAAATATCTTGCACTGATCCATGGCATTGTGAACCTCGCGATCAACATCTTTACCAATGAGGTATTGATCATCATCTCTGAACACACTGATATTTTCACGCTCGAGGTGGTAAGGAAGGTGAGAAGCAAAGGTCTTTTTAGTAGCAGGGCTAGAGATCGGGAACACTTGGCAATAACTTTTTCTACTTTTCTTCCCTACAATGCAGCACGAAAAATCAAAGCGATCATGATAAGATATAACCTAATAGTAATTGTACGAAAATTCAAAAGAACGAGGAAACTTTAAAAAGCCACCAAATTGGTCTAAGGCCATAAACTACGCAAACATTACTTGCATTCTCTATGCGGGAATTGAAGGGAGGCCAAAGCCATCACATGATGAACATTACATGAAAATACTTACCAAACATGGGGATACGTTCGATCCAGGGCGGACTCAATATACTGGAAACCTTTTCAACCACCAAACTCACCAGATGCCTGCTCATATATGCACAAAAGCAATATTAGGGTACAGTCTGATCCCTTCGTTCCCCTAACTCTATTGATTGCAAATCGATCATTCCCATCCAAAAGTATCCGGGGTTTGTATGCAGATTTATGCCGAATCTGACAAATGTAGATAAATACATATACATACCCATCTCCAGCAACCTTCTGTGATGACCATCCTCCAATCCTCGTCAGAGACCTCAGGGCTTCCTTCCATTCTTCCACTCGTTCTGGTGTATGGCGTTTCGCCAGTTCACGAAAAGCCTTTCCAAACTCCCCGGTTTGGTCACGTACATCATCGACATCCACGTCATAGAATACAGGGAGGACTTCCTGACCCCACTCTGCGCGGCAATTCAAAATGTGGCGGAGTTCGTTGAGGCACCATTCACTCTGCGCATAACTTTTGGAGATGATGGGGATCGCGGTCCTACTATTCTCGATGGCACGGGAAAGCCCTGGCCCGATCCGCTTGCCGAGGAGCTCGCGGTCGTCCCTGAAGACGGAGAGTCCAGCAGCTAACAAACCTTTATAAAGGAAATCGGCGAAGGCAGTGCGAGTGTCTGACCCTCTGAAATTCAAGAACACGTCATAGCGGCGTCTCTCGAAGGCGACTCTTGTTGGGGTAAAAACAGGTTGGGTTTGCCGATGCATCTCCAAACCTCCGAAAGGGGGGGCCCTTCTTTTCCCACTCGGATTTATGCCATCGAGGCCGGCTGCAGCGGATCCAGAAGGTAGACGAGCTAGGGTTTGCACAGCCATCTCTGCAATAAACTCTCCTCTCTCTTCGAGATGAAACTCAACTTATGGCTCCCACCAGCGTAAGGAGTGTTGAAATTTAACTCGGGTGGCTCGGGGGTGGAAGGGACGACGGACGGAACCGTTGCTGGAGTGCGCCTGAACTCATCGTCGGACCTCCATCGACGGAAAGAGAAAGAGAGAGACAGAGAGAGGGAGAAGCAGACGGTTACGAGGAAGAAGAACGGACGAAATGACCCACCACCACCTCTCCTGTTTTTCAACTTAACGTCAGAAACATTGTCGAACTGGCTCGAAATCCTCCCTCTTACCTTATCCTCTCTATCTCTCGCTCTCGCTCTCGGTCGAGGAGGTAGGAGCTTTCGAAATGATGGAGGCGCCGAAAATGCACGATGAATGTAGGGGGAGAACTGGAGAAGCAGACGGTTATGAGTGGGGTGGAGCTGAAACGGCATGCGCACTGCATCGCCCTTTCGGTTACCCAAAACGCCAATTTCGCCTTCTTCTCCGGGTCGGGTCTCCAGATGTCGGCCGGCTGGTCGGTTCTTCACCCCTTTAGCTTTAACCGAGCCCGATGTGTCTTCTTCTATAAGCCGAACCCATACTATTATCCAAAAGATCACCATCTTCAATACAATAATCACGAATCATAAGAGACGATAAACACTGCATCGAAAACGACAGCCATTCCCCTTTTTGTCCATACACTCAAACACCCGTGCTAACAATTTTGTAATGCACCGACCATCGTGATTTACACAAAATCAACTCGATATGAAGAGCTTATGCGAGAAATCCACATCCAATATGCATTTGACGATAGCTCGTGAGACCATCTAATATTATATTACTCGAGTCATTATATGTTGCTAAGCATGTAAAAGCATGATGATGTCAGCGTATTAAAAGTATCTCGAACAAGATTATGAAAATATAATCTCTTACGGCCAATGTTCCACTTTGCACCAAAGAGAATTAGCTTCGAGAAATTAAAAAGCGATTTGGGGTAGTTCTAAAGTATTGATTAAACGTCACGGAATTCACGAAATTTTTTGAGATGGGAGGTGGCTTGGGCCGCCGGCAACCTGGGTTCGAACCCATGTGATAGGGATCGCGAAGCAAAGGGACCACGTGGGCTGCATAACTACTATTTTTGCAGACCGGATCCAACACGTATATCCCTCCCGCACTTATTCAATGGATAAACCACCAATCATTTATTCACCGAAGATAAAAAGGGCCAGATTTTCATATATGTCAATCTTAGATTCTAATGGTTGTTAAGAAAAATAAAAGGGAAATAAAAAGAGGAAATGAAAATGGCACAGGGCAGCCACGTGTCAGGCGGAGAGATGGGGAGGTGAGGTGGTTGCCTCAGTATATGCTTGTTACATATTCCAATGGTTGTAGAGGACGGTTTCGTCAAATCGATTCGAGCTTCATTGGTAATTGAAGTTTTTTGTTTTTTTTTTTTTGTCAGTCCTATTATATTCTTACTCTACACTCACTCTCAAACTTTTGCCCTACCTCTTGCAAGGCGTGGGAGTCGAAACCCACTCCTCAAACTTACGCGTCTCCACCCCATTCCCTTTCTTGTAGTTGTAGTTGGCTTGTGAGCCCTTCGAATGCGCTTTTAGATTTATTATGCTTGGATGCTGCACCAACTTTGATTTAGTATCTAATGAATTGCGCATCTTTTTTGACAAAAAAAAAAAAGCTCTTCTTCTTCGACAAAAAATAAATAAGCTCTTTTCTCTTTGGTACCGGAGTTCTTTAATTGGGAGAAAAATTTGATTAAAGTCCACATTCTTTGTTTTTTTTAGTTTGTCTTCTTTTTCGACCAAAAAAAAAAAAATTGTCTTCTTGAAATTTCAAAAGCTGAATAGTGTTATTGAAATTTTGATGTATTAACCGCTAAAAAAAAGAAAAAAAGAAAAAAACGCCCTGGGAATGTCTTCCTCTTTAACAGCACCTTGAATCCTCCCTCCGCTATGTTCTTCTTCCTTTTATTTTTCTTCAATTTCTTCTTTCCCTTCCACGAATTTTACTCTTTGGATTGAGATTGAAGAATTTGGGCACTGTTGACTGTTCAGAATCCGTGTAAAAATAGGTGGGTATTGGGACTCTGGAGAAACGGGCAAAAATTTGGAAACAAAAAGCAGGTCCAAAGAAGATATCTTTTGCCAAGGAATGCAGAGAGGCTCTTCAATCTGGGATTGATTTATTAGCCGATGCTGTTTCTGTTACTGTAGGACCTAGAGGTATGTGGTCTCCTCTTTTTCTTCTGCTCAATTCCCGTTTCTGTCATTTTAATCTTGGAATTATTTGTTTATTTCATCATTTATATATTGTGGAGGGTTGTGCTGGAGTTGGAGTAATGTAGTGGCCATTTGGACAGAGTGAGATATTGCGGTTTCGCTTCTTAGTTATGAGGGAGCTGGCTGGTCTGAGTTTTGTGCAACGCTGGAGTGAAGGGTAATCTTGATGGCCTACGGGCAGAGCCGTGTTCTTTTAGCTTGAGCTGGGCATATGAACTTCTCCTTTTCTCGAGAGGGCAAATGCTAGATGTTCGCAACCTTTTATTGCGACATTCTAAGCTGACTGTGTTGTCTTGCTTTCCTGATTCCATTGTTATTCTTTTCTTCATTATCTCTTTTGTTGCTCCATTCCTTATTCATTCCCATGGACTCGATGTAATTTACGGATTATTCTTAGATGTCCTATTCACAGAAGATAGTTTTTTTCCCACCGCACGCACCTGATAGAGTTATTTTGGTTGCGATGGGAACTAATTCCATTGTCTCATGCTATGGTGTCACCGTTGCCTGAGCGACAGAACTTTCAGATGCAATCGAGAATATGCCAGGGCAATGTTACTCCAAGAGGTCATTCATGGTTGATGGTTACTTCTCTCCCAGAAGCTTGCTCTTATGCTTATACTCTTAAAATTCTATTTTTGCACCCAAATGTATATACTTCCAGGTGGCTGCCCGCATGAATGACTTGGCTGGTGATGGCACAACTGCCGCAATCATCTTAGCTCAAGCATTGATCAAATCTGGGTTGTTGGTAGTTCCATTTGGGGCTAATCCAATCTCTATAAAAGAAGCTATGGATAAGATTGCTAAAGAGTTGGTAGGGATTTTGTAGGAAAAGAGCTCTCTCGTAAGAGGGATTATATTACATATTATTGATTTAAATATAAATAAGATTAATATTACGAAAAATTATAAATTGGTACACATACGATAAAATACAAGGTAAAATTTCGAATTAGTATATCCGTTAATTATCACACGACATTCAATTCATCAATTTGATGATAAAATTTAATAGAAACTAAAAAAGTAAAATTATTACAATAGTTCTAATTTTGAATAAATTTGTTGTGGATGTATTAATTTTTAGAGTTGTTTGTGATATTAATTTTGTTGGTTGTTATTCTTCGCTACTGTTTTGCGTCCGTGCTTCCAACAATCGCACCGCCCTAGAAGACAATGTAGAGAAAGTAATGGCCATCTGACATCCTTGATTCCGTGAGGAAAACTTCGTCACGCCCACTCACTCTCTCTCTCTCTCTCCTCATCCTCTATTCGCGAGCCAAACTCTTCTCACTCCCTCTCTCTTTTCTCTCTCTCTCTCATTGTTGTCGTGTACAATGCCTTCGTTTTTTGCAAACGGGGCTGATCTTCGGAGCAATCAATGCAAATCATTGGTGAATCTCTGTTGCCGTGGAAAGAACTTTTGCTTGCTACATGCGCGATCGCACTGTAGTCAAGCCATAATAATAACAGAAATTGGATTCTTCTTTCTTTAGTTGGGAGACGCGGAAATATGATATTAAAAATAAAGGAAAATGTCACAAATGGTCCTTATACTATTACTTAATGTGCAGTTTGGTTCGAACTTTCGATCGCTCAATTTGGTCCATGAACTATTGATAAATGCCCGATTTTGTCCCTAAACTTTCAATCACCTCGATTTGGTCATCAACTATTGATAAATGCCCGATTTGGTCATTCGTTATTTTTCCTTTTCTTTTTTTTTCTTTTTTTGTTACTATTGAACTTTTCTTTTCTTTTTTTTTTTTTTTTCGTTATTATTTTTTTTTTTTTTTTTCCTTTTCGTTACTATTTTTCTTTTTTTTTCTTTTTTTCGTTATTATTGTTTTTTGTTTTTTTCTTTTTTTTTGTTACTATTCTTTTATTATTTTTATTTTTTTGTTACTATTTTTCTTTTTTCTTTTTCGTTATTTTTTATTTTTTCAATTTCGTTACTATAAGCAAAAAAAAAAAAAAAAAGGAAAAATAGTAACGAATGACTAAATTGGACATTTATTAATAGTTTATGGACCAAATTGAGCGATTAAAAATTCATGGACCAAATCGGGCATTTATCAATAGTTCATGGACCAAATTGAGCCGATCGAAAATTCATGGACCAAATTGCATATTAAGTAATAGTATAAGAACTATTTGTGACATTTTTCATAAAAATAAATGTTTGCTTCAATTTCTGAACCTGTCCTTCCCCATATTTCCTTGTTATATGTGGACTAGAATCCAAGCACATTCTAGCATTATACTTTTTAGGCACCTATAACGAAAAACCAATTGTGCCCTCCTCATTGACTCTTCATGCTCCAAGTTTTCTTTCGTCTCTATTACACCCTTTGTAAGTACTTCCCAGTCCGTTCTAACACAGTGGACGCATATCCCTCGAATCTTCTCATTAAAGCATCCCAAAATCCTCAAGTCAACATGATCAATCCACCTCAAACAACATTCTCTCATCTTATCCTCAACTGAGGTGATACCTATCTTCTCTTGGATAGTCATTTCCAAAGTCTTTTTATTTCCTTTTTCTCAAATGTTTACAAATCAAATGAAGCATTCCCATCTCCCCTGTCTACATTCATTTTGTGTCCATGTCAATATTTGTTTGCCCTGCTCCTGTAAAGCTTTTCCTTAAGATAATTAGGTGGCATTCTAGAGTCGCTCAAAGCCCCGACCACACTTCTCCATTTCACGCATCTTACCTGAACTCTATGGGTGAGATCTCCATCGAGCTTTCCTTTTTTCTTTGGCAAAATATCTTCAAGATATCGAAAACATCCACTCGTTGATGCTTTCTTGCCTTGATGTCATTTAAGCTTCTACTCTTATCAACATTACTCATCGTATATTTCGTCTTTGATCAACTGATTTGAAAACCTTTTAATTCTAAAGTTTCTTTCCAAGATTTTGAGTGCCTTATCCCCACTTGGATTTCATCGGCCGGCGCCATATCATCTCAAACAAAGGAAAAGACATACACTAGCATGGAAATTTTTATCGCTTGCCCAAGAAAAAAAAAAGTCATTTAACAAACTGTCGTTGCTTATTATATCAAAACTTAACTTGATTTATTCCTCGAAAAATTATTATGTCTTCTAAATTAACCTATTCACCCCTTTTATAGCCTCAACATGATCGATGAATTACCTGCTGCAGTTTCTTCTTCTGCAACTCCTGTTTCCTTCATTTTAATCTTGGATTTATTTATTTATTTGACTTTTCATTATTACAGGGGGTTGAGCTGGAATTGGATTAATGTAGTGGTGGTTTGGACAGAGTGAGAGAGATAGTGTTTTTTGTTTACTAGTTATGAGGGAGCTGGCAGGTTTAGTTTCGTGCAACACTGGAGTTGAAAAGTTATCTTAAAGGCGTATGTCTGGACTGTGCCCTTTTAGCTTGAGTTTTGAGTATGAACTTTCGCTTTTCAATATAGAGGGCAATGCTAGATGTTCCGAACTTTTTATGCCAACGTTCTAAGCCGATGGGAAATAATTACGGATAGAACACAATCCCTCGTTAGAAAAAGAATTTCTTCAGCATATCAGTATTATTTTATTGAACCATGTGTAAGACCTATGCCGGTCATATTAGGGGAAAAAATTATCCAAAAAGTCTTAAATTTATTGCATTTTTGTCAATTCAATACTAAAATTTTCAATTTTGTGAATTGAGTTTTAAATCTTTTCATATTTTGCTAATTAAGTCAATCCGACTAATTTTAATTGAAAATTACAAGTACCGACGTTGATATTTTTAATAATATTTTAAGATCTTTTTCAAATTTTATAATTTTATTTTATTTTATTTTTTCTAACTTATTTTCTCTAATCCTAGGCGAGTGAGGTTGCCGACTAACCCTCTTAGTTGGTAATTTCTTCAGTAAATTCTAAATTATATCATTAATAACGTTAAGATAGAAACAACTGCTTAGAACTAATAAGGTGGCACTTCAAGTTCAAAGTACAGATCATTTTTTGGGGTAAAGGGCGTGTGATTGTTAAGGAGTGTTGTGACATGCTTCCTTTTGTTTGCCGACATTCTAATTGCCCATTATTTTAGAGAGGTCAATTTAATAACGGATTGAATGGCCAAATCCGATGCTCATGCGTTCTTGACTCGATTCTTAGCTAGTGGTGGACTGTGGGGGGCCCCACCTCTGCTGGTATGTTAATTGCGACCCGCAATGCTCCCCGGCCAAAGCTTGGCGGGGGACAATTTGCTGTTGACTCCTTCACTTGCCCTCAAATCTTCGTTTCACTCCCCGTATAGAATTCCGCAATTTGCACTTAGACCCCTCCTTCCCCATATATATATATATATTTTTTTTTTTCAGGGGGTAATTTTGAGGATAGTTGAGACCAGCTCATAAGGTAAAAAAGGCTACGACATGGGTTCGTCAATTTCATATGGTTTGATTTAAGAGGTTATTTGATAATTATGATTAAAATCGAATGAACTATAAAATAAGCCCGGTGTAATTCAATTGTATAATATTTTTAAAATCGTTTCATATGGAGTCACAGTTGCAAGACACGCACATGATTTGAAGATTTGATTTTACTAAAGAAATAAAAGAAAAAAGGGGGGAAGTTTCAAAAGTTTTCTTCATTTCACATGACGAGGCGAGGCGTGCCAATTCATCAAAAGGGGATGGAAATTGAAAAAATAAAATAAAATTGGGAAGCGATCCGGAGGCCAAAAGCATAACTACTTCACAATTTCAACGCGTCTTCCTCCGACGGAAATTTGGAAAGATTCACCTCGATTTTTTTTTGGGATGATACCCTAAAAAACCCTAAACCTAAAGTACACTTGTGATAAATTTACCTCAAAATATTTTAGACCACGAAAAACTCGAAACTGGTATACTTTTGATAAATTTACCCCAAACCGGTACACTTGTGACAAATTTACCCTATGTTAGTTTTCGTTAAATTTTATTTTCAAATTATTAAGTTAAATAACATGTGACAGTTAACCAGTATACCAATTTAGGATTTTACGTTCCGTTTGTCACAATTTACAATTTTTATGATTTTTTTGTGGTATTAATCCAATTTAGCATAGGGTATATTTGTCACAAATTTACCAGATTATGGTTTTTTGCAGTCGAATAAATTAGTTTGGGGTAAATTTGTCATAAGTTTACTAGTTTGGGGTTTTTCATGGTCAAAAAAATAGTTTGGAGTAAATTTGTCGAAGTGTCAGGTTTTGGGTTTTTCAAGATATTTAACCCTTTTTTTTTTTTTTTTTTTCCCGCGGCCCCGTCGGGACATGCGTCGCCTGTAATTCGGGCATGGGCCCCATCGCAACTTCCATGTTTGATGCGGAACGAAGATATGACCTCGGGAGGTATAAACTAAATTGGAATCAGATTCACATATATTGAGGATGTGGCTGGGGTTCTGCATGTGGAAAAATACATACGCATATATGTAGGAGAGAAGGAAATGCATAAAGGCAATCCGACGCCGGTTGAATTTCAAAGTCGTTCAAGGAAAATTCCTGTCCTCAACGGAGAGCGCATTCTAGCATTCATCATGCCGACAAAATGTAAGGGCCATAGATTCCTCGCTCGGGGGCAAATTGGAGAGTCGACGTCTGCTCTTTGGACGATCAGCCAAACGAAATGGACGAACAACCCATGTTTAGAGCTTTGTCGGGAAGAGGGCCGTTAAGCCTTGTCCCTTGGTTAGATCCGATCCGTATTTAATATAACACGTGCTTCTACGTATGCATGTCCATTTGATCGACGGTTCCTGATATGAATTCCGAGATGTGCATCATTTTGTGCGATCGATTCTTCCACTTAATCGTGGGGACACTGAAATATGATGCAATAAATAGATGTTTGCATCAATTTTTATAAATATATCAAGTTCTATTTCCTTTTTTTTTTTTTTTTTAATGTTGACTAAGATCAAGCCCATGCTAATATTGCAGTCTTTAGACACCTATAACAATGGACCTAATCTTATGATACTAAATGATATTGGTTATACGAAGTTAGTTACGTCATTATTGTGCTAATATGCCCATAGTTTACACTCATTTCATGTGCATATAAAATAAAAAAATAAAAAAAAATTGCCTTTCAATCCGTGTCTTAAGAGTTCACTAGCCTTATTATAATCTTATAAAAATTTTCCTTCAATTGATTATTAACACCTAAAATTTGCGTGTTAATTGCATAGAAAATTAATGATTAATTTTTAACTCTAAACAAAAGATATTTTTCTTAAAATTGCATAGCATATAAATGACGGAGCATGTGCATTAATATTTATAGAATTTAATAGAAAATTTTTTTAAAAAAGAAGGACAACGAAAATAAAAAAAATTAACTAATTAATTTAAAAAAAAAAAAAAAAAAAACAACGAGGCGAGGCCGGGCTGCTCCGGTCCCTTATTTTCCTTTGGTCTTTCCCGCTTGGGCCCGGCCCGTCATTCCCTCATCCTTTTCTTTTCGGCCCGGCCCTCTTCTTTCTTCGCTTTCACAGACCCATATTTCGGGTAAGACCGACCCGGTTTACTTCGTTTTCATTTTGGGAGTCGATTTCCCAAGGATCCCGACTCGGAAGGCGTTGCGTAGCGGTCGGCCATAGCTCGATTCGTCTCGAGCTCGTCTTCTAGCCACCGTCTCCTAGCTGGGTGGGACCCCCGCGACTCCACAAACCTTTTGTGGCGTCGCCCTGTTTTGGCCGAGCCGGGAAACCGAGAGCCGTTCCCTTTGTTAGTCCATACGCGGTGTTGCGTTTTACGGAGGTTGCTACTGTTGATTTCAAGTATGTCTCGGTGATTTCTTCCAAGTCTGAATGTACCCTCGGGATGTGAAAATTGCTGAACGTTCTCTCTTCAATCCCCTGCACACCATTTGTTTGACAAAATGTTTGAACCACGGTCGTACACATTTTCTTCCGATTTTGAGTTACTCGAATGTGTAGCGATAGAGTTCGCTTAATGGTGATTTTTCTCTAATCTCAACATATGTTTTTTTATTTATTTTGGCTGTCACCGTGGTTCAATATGTCGAGTCTTGGTCGGTGCCTCAGGCAGGTCATGATGGCTTATATGGTATTGATGATGATGATGATGCAAATTTAAAATTGAATTACTTTTAGTTACGAAGTTCTGATTTATTAATGGACTAACCGATGGTGACACGAGCTTGAGAAACCACTTTCAGATGCAAAGCTGCGATTCGCTTTGGGTTGACTGTTGATTATTGTTTATGAGCTCTATCCTGACTTTGGTGGAGTTGTTCGAATGTTGTCTACTATTACATATTTTTTTATCCATTGTATGGATTATAATTGATACTCTGCACATAATCTTTGTTGTGCAGAAGTATTCTGTGGTGCGGTGCTTCAGTGCGTAGAACATATAACCTTGAGCTGTACTGCACAAAGCATCATGGCAAGAGCCTTATCGAACCTACTACTCAAGGGCATAACAGGTCCCCAGCAGGATGCTCTAATAGAATGGTGAGCTTTTGTTCCTGCATCAACTAGCGTAAGATGTGGTCATACTGGTTATTATTGTATGGATGGAGGCGCATAGGATTAAATTCTGAAGATAAAAGATGGTTTTTGAGGTGTGCCCTAAGATATCGAGTAGAAGCTAGTTTAGCTGGGCAAAGAAGAAAACCGAAGTAAATCGTGGAGTCACCCTAACCGTTTTCCGTCTTTACTCCGAAAGGTGACAGAAAGTGTAATGTTGACAGAAGGCGTAATGGAGATTTGGGAAAAAGCTTTTCTTCTATATTATTGTATACACTTACATTGTTAAATTTATAATGTAAGAGACAAAAGAATAAAACAGGAAAAAATAATAAATGAATCACTATTTTCCTATTTTCCTATTTACCAAACTAATCCACGATTGACTGAATCATAATTGATAGAATCGGGATCCTCAAGATATATTTCCAACACTTCGCCCTCAAGCTGGTGGCTTGTAAATATCAAGGATACCTAGCTTGCTCAATAGATACCTATGTTGTTTCGACATAATGCTTTAGTGAAAATGTCCGCAGTTGCTTCATTGTTCCAATTCCTTTTGTCACGAGAACTCCATCTTTGATTTTATCCCGAGTGAAATGACAATCCACTTCTATGTGTTTTGTTTTCTCATGAAAAACTGGATTTGCCGCTAATTTAAGTACAGCATTATTATCACAAAACAATTCACTTGGTCCACTGACTTGTACTCCAAGGTCCAAGAGTAGTCCTCGTATCCAGACTATTTCAGAAGTAGCCTTTGCCATGGCCCGATACTCTGATTCTGCAGATGATAATGATATAGTTGATTGTTTATTCGTCTTCTAAGAGATTAATGACTTTTTCAGCTTTATGCAAAAATTAGTAATAGATCTTTTGGTCATTAGACAAGTAGCATAATTTGTGTCACAAAAAGCTGTCATTTTCATATTGCAATCACGAGATAGAAGTATACTAAGGCCTGGACATCCCTTCAAATATTTTACAACCTTCAACGCAACATTCATATGTGATTGCTTTGGCATATGCATGAACTGGCTAAGTACTTGTATTGCATAAGATATGTCAAGTCTTGTCATTGTAAGATATAACAATTTTCCAACAAGTCGCTGATATTCAGAAGGATCTTTGAGCACTGGATCCTTGATGGTTGAAGAGAATTAAGGTCATACTCATGCGTTGTCAATTTGACATTCTGCTCAACTGAAATGGCTGCTGGTTTACATCCTGATAACCCTGCTTCAAAAATAATCTCCAAGATGAACTTCCTTTGACTGGGGCAAATTCCTTCATTGGATCGAGCAATCTCGATACCAAGAAAATATTTTGGTGGTCCCAAATCTTTGATATGAAAGGTGGAGTGCACATACTTTTTGAACTTGGCAACATCAGAATCATTATTTCCCATGACAAGTATATTATCAACATATATCAACAAATAAATTGATGAATCTTTTGTACTTTGTGTAAACAAGGCATAATCATACTTAGAATGCTCAAAACCTGCATTGGTTAGTGTAGTAGTGAATTTGGCATACCATTGTCCAGATGCGTGTTTTAATCCGTATAAGGATTTACGAAGACGACATACCCGAGACTCCCCCTGTCTGCGTAATCATTGAGGAATATCCATGTAGATTTCTTCATCGAGATCACCATGTAGAAAAGCATTATGCACATCCATCAGATGGAGGGACCAATTCCGTATGGTTGCAACGGACAAGAAGGAACGCACAGTGACTTCTTTAGCTACTGGAGAAAACATCTCATGGTAGTCAAAGCTTTCCTTTTGAGTGAATCCCTTGGTGACTAATCGAACTTTATAGCGCTCAATAGAACCATATGCCTTGAACTTGATTTTATAAACCCATTTGCAGCCAATTGGTTTCCAACGTGGGGGCAAGGGAACGATATCCCAGGTGTGATTCTCCATTAGAGTAGTAAGTTCAGATTCCATCACATGTCGCCATTTAGGATCTCGTGCTGCCTCAGCGAATGAGGATGGTTCCTATTATTCTAATACACGACTGATACAACACATGTGTCCTGGCAATAACTTATTAAATGACACATATGAGGTGATGGGATATTGTGTACCCGAAGAACTTGTTGTAGAACATATGTAATCGTGGATCCATGTAGGCGGGCAAGTGGGCCGTCCAGAACGTTGAGGCGGCTCAATGATTGTCGCAACCCGATCTCGCCGCCCCTCGAAATGTCCAAGGTGGGAAAGGTCGGGTTTAGGGGTACTTTGATCATAAGAGTTTCCTCACGAGATCGCGAGCTCTCCCAAGCTCGTACCCCACGCGACAGCTGATTTATTTATACGATCTAGGTATTTAACAACCTAAAAAATATACAGGAGTCGCCACTAGCCTCATTTTGGGGGTCGGCTAGAAACCCAATCGAGGGTCGGGAGTGTTCCCTCGATTCCTACGTAATTAGATATCTAGGTTCGGAGACTTGGGTTACGTTAATATTGCTATTAGCGCCCTTGCGGTACCTAAACAGTATGTTGTGTTTTTCCTAACATGTTCATGCATTTCTTTTTATATTTTCAGGATCGTCAATTCTATACTAAATGATCATGCATGGTGGATTACTTTCATTCTATTCTATTCCTAAGAAATAAAAGGAAAACAAACAATGAAAATGAAATTGCAAGACATGAAGTAAACAATCAAGAAAACCAGTTAAACCTAATCATGGAATTCTAAAAATATAAAAGAGAAAAAAATTGGGAAAGAAAGGAAACTCGCAACTCGTCAGGTTTTATACAATTCATGAAACCCGAGACATATGTCGGGAAAACAAATAGTACATGACAACGGTCGGAATGGACATCAACCTCCATCACCTTCACGCCTTCTCTATCTTCAGGGTCCTAATCTAAACCTAATCTAAGAAACAAGGATCCCTTGCCTCATCTTATATGACTAAGACAACGCATAGAAATCATTATTATAACGAATAGACATAGGCATCAGACATGAACATGAATCTAGCAAATTCAAGTCACAAACAGGACAAAATACAATGCATGTTTAAAGGTTCGTAAGACCACCTAGACAATGTACAAAAATATGAAACTTGCACATGACATAAGGTTGAATGCGAAAAAGGTTTGGGTAAACATTTAACCCTAAATCAGAATGCAAAAAAGTCACACAAGTCATTAACATTGCAAAGTGACTTGGAACTAAGAATGTTATGCTTGACAAATTTCAATTGCAATTAGCCAAATGGATGCATGATATTCTCATCAAACGAGATTCAAATATGATATGACCTAAGTATGTCTAGAAAACACCAAACATCAAGTATGCTCTTAAAGAACTTGATTGAATACATTTTTGTAGAAACACAATCAATTAAAATCACAGCAGGGATTGCACAAAAACATGGATGATATTTATTGAAATGAAGACATAAAGAAAATCTATGAAAGTCCAAGTATATAGAAGGAAATGTCCTGATCATCTATCATGGGACATCGAAGTCTTACTTTGTTCACAAAAATCCATATGAAAACAGAAAAGAAACAGAGCAAAAAAAATCCAACATTATAGATTGCAGTAACTCAGACGCGACTTTATGGAAGCCATTGACCTTGCTAACGGTGACCATTTGATTCTATCTATACCTTGTTAGAAAGCTTATGAAATTTCTAATGACTTTCATGAAAGATTCAACTCCAGCAAAGAATGTTTACTAGCTCAAATTTGAGCACATGCATCAGGTCTCAAACAAGACAGATTCTGGACTGAACTTTGGACATGTGAAAACCATATCAAATGAGATTCAATCAGGGCATTCTATAGCTCATTGGAAAGATATTCGAACCATCTTCGACTTTCAAGACTTCGAACACAGAAAACCACAACAACCAACTCATATCAAGTCATTTGCACAGAAGGTTAGATCAGCGAAAGAAACAGAATATCGGAGCGGAACAACTTTTCAACCAAAAAAACTATTGCAGAATTAACTGACTTTGTAGGTGTTTTTCGATGACCAAATGACGTCCTCTCAGGGCATGTGAACTATCAAATCGAAGCTTGAGAAGTCTATTTTCTATGTCTAAAAGGGTTCAAGACCAGAAAGCCTCATCTATCACCTCATTTAAGCCAAAACAGAAAGTCTATCACAAAGACACAAAATTGCAGATTAATAGAAATCAAACTCAATCAACCTCAAGTTCGTGATCATTGATCATCAAATTAAGGCGCTTATCAATGTGTACACACATACATCATTTGCGCTATTCCTCACATAACAGAACATGTAATTCGTATTCACTCTCGGTGGACAAAATCAGAACATGCTGAGCATCCAGATCAATTCAATTTACTCAAACTTGGAGAAAAAATGTCGCAATCAATTTTAGTTTTCATGCATGCGATTCTTGATCACCACTTAAGATCAATTAACAAATAATTGTTGTGGAATGAGGCCAATGAAATGGACTAAAGCTGAGAATGAAAAATGAGCAGGGACCAAACAAGCAACACACAAACAGAGACTCGACAGAGCAAAACAATAGATCAATTCAAAGGCACAATGAGGAGATCGAACGAATACATCTTAGTTTGAACATTAAATCATCAACCAGATGCTAACATGCAGGAACTTTACTGAAATTCGTACCCTAGCTTCATTTAGAAAAATCATCGAACATACGACGGACACTTTCATCTAATGATCTAGATGCAGGAATACGTCAACAGTTCGTCTCCATATCATCACCGAAGGTCAAAGAAAAACATAGCGCACATACTTGGTTGGATATATCATAGTCACGATAAACAAAAGCAGCTAAAGAAAGATCCACAAACAAAATCGCCCTGTTAGATCATCGTCATTTCAGAATCTAGAGCTCGTTCGGTTCAAATATCAAACCTAGACAAGCTTTTCCATTAACGAAACTTCAAGAGAGGACAGAGATCACCGGAAAGAAGAAACGACGTACCAACGCCACCGAGTCTCTGGTGACAAGGATCAGCTTAGAAGATGCCGAGGACGGGGCTTTGGAATCGGCGGCGAGCTCGGCGACGGGAGACTCGATCACCTCCTCCTTCATAGCGTTGACGACAGGTGCCGCGGCGGCTCTTCTGCCCGGGCTCGAAGTAGTAACCTCGGAGGAGCTACACCGACGAGGGATACTCAGCGAAGAACGGAAGAAGACGGCAGATCTCCGAGGCGCTATGGAAAATCTCCGATCTCGGCGCGAATCCGAGTCTCACACCTCGAGCTCTTCGACCGGCAGATGCTCCACCTTCATCGAACGAGTGAGTGTCAGATCTTCGGGAAAAAGCCGGGGAGCATCCAATCGAGAACTTCTGGCCTAGGGTTTCCGGTGCGGATGAGGAGAAGGGAGAGAGATCGGAGGAGTTTGATGGAGGAAGAGCTGAGAGAGAGTAGGTTGTTACAGCGAAAGAGAAGGAGTGCGCGAGCCCGTTCGGTCGTTTTGTCAAGAGAGGGGAAGCAGGGAGAGAGAGAGGGAGAGAAAAATGAATGTCGAGTGAGAAAAATATTTCATTCCCCCCCCCCCCCGCGTTTTTAGAGAGAGAGCCCGTATATATATATATTTTTCAGCGTTTTTTTTTCTTTCTTTTTTTTTTTCTTTTTGTTTTCTTCTTCTCTCTCTCTTTTTTTTTTTCTTTTTCTTTTTTGCTTGTTTTCTTTACATTTTTTTTAATGTTTTCATTCTTTTTCATTCATTTTTTTTTTGTCTATTATATTTTTTGCAAAATGTTTGTTTAAACCGTCGATGAAAATTTCGGGTATCAACAATGATATGTGCTTTGAAGGATCCGATGACTCAAAAATAACTGATGGAGTAGTTGTTGTTGAAGGAGATTGAGGAATGTCTTCAAATAAACTTGGCAATGTTGTTTCTGGAGGTGTAGATTCCATTGGTATAGACAGAGATTGTCACGCCCCGATCCGCCGAGCACGCGAACATCCCACTCTGGTCGATACAATTTGCGACATTCCCAGGTAGTGTCGCCGACCCCATTAATTTATTATTGCGCAAGCGGAACGTATTATAAAACCCCTGACCATTAAATACGGGATAGAAAGCAGGAAACAAAACCACAACATAACACTTTCATAATTCAACAGAATTACAAACATAAGCCTACAGCCAAAAGTCTACAAAAGACCGGCTCTTAAAAAGTAACTGTCCTACGACCTACACGTCGGACACGTTCTCCAATCCTCATGACTTCACCTCTGCAACTCCTCAAGGCCAACCAAAGCTATCTAGCCACTTCGACCACTGGGGACCTGAAATTTTATTCCCCAAACCGGGATGAGACAATGTCTCAGCAAGTTCAACCCCCTAAACCCCTATTAGAAAGAAAATACGCCCCGGGTGGCCTAGCCACATCACACAGAGAACTTACCTCGCCTCAGTTCCTTTCTGCAGGTTAGCACAATTCAAATCACTTAATCACATGAAGTAATAATAATTCAAACAATTGGAACGTCATCACTTTCATATAAATCATAATCACACTTAGTACTCATTCCAATTATTATTCACTGCCACACAAGGGCATAGCCTACTCGCTGTTCGGCTATCTACTGACATATAGCCAGGCATCGCCTCCCCACCTTGGAGCGCGGCTTCGTAAGTACGTCGACGGCGTTCCCGAAGGAGCATGGGCCCAGAATCAACTGCGACCCGCATCCACTGCGTGGGCATCCCATATAGGGGCAAGTCCAGCTCAACAGCCCAGGACGATTCCTCTTAATTATCACACAGCCAAATCATACTCGGCTCCAGGACACTTTGCATTTCACTCAATGCTTCCACTTAAAATAGTGATCCCGGCCATTTTTCTTCATATTAAAAATATTCCAGAAATTACTCACGTGTGTGGGGACACGCTAATTTCGAATCAAAAAGCCAACATCTCACTTTTTCAAACCCCACTATTTAATATAATCATTAAAATCCAATTTTTGCATCAAAACCCAACACTTGGGTTTTTATGAATACAATCCTTATTTACCACAATCAACACTCAATTTGCCACATACATTCATCAAATTCAAATTCTAAAAGGCACGGCAGACGATCAAAGACGAAATTCGTGAATTTAAGGTCCCAAAATAATTTTCGAATTTATTAAATAATTAAATTTATTCCGAAAATTAATATAATAATAATATCCATATTTTTCACGATCCACGCTCAATTTATGATATCCAATCATTAATTTCAAAATCCGACTACACGACAGCGATCGGCACGAAATTCCGAGCAACCGGGGTCAAAAATAATTTTTCGTTTTTTATAATAATATTTTAATAATTCCGGAATATAATATAATATTATAAATTCCAGAATTCGAAATCATTTAAATAATTCAAAAATAAAACCCCATTATGTCACATCAAGGCTTTATATTAAATAAACTCTCTTAACCTTTAATTTAATCACACTTTAAGCTAATTAAACACATTAATATAATCCACACTTAAATAAATTAAACTAACCACCTAATCACAATTAACATAAACTAAGCACACCTAAAGCGTAATTAACCCTCTAAGCGAGGTTTAGTGAGTTAAACTCACCGGATTAGCGAACCGAGCGGACCAAATCGACGAGGACGACGTGAGGATCGATTCACTCCAAGGCGGGCCTAGCTTCCGGGGTTGGGAAGCCGGCCAAAACGGGCCACGAAGGGGGCTCCATACCCATTTTCCAGCCACTGATTTGGGGCTAGAGGAGGCGGATCCGGCGCCGGTTCGGGCGGAGGAACGGCGGAGGAGAGGGGCGGCAGCTCGAGCGGGCTCCGGGGGGCTGAGGCGGGGCTGTACAGCGGCGGAGGGAGCTCCGGCGCCTCTGGAATGAGCGAGCGAGGGCGAGACGGAGGAGGTCAAGGCGTCGGCTAGGTGCGGGCGAACGAGGAGCAGCGGCTGAGCGGGGCGGTGGACGGCGCGCGAGCGGCGAGCGGCGACGAGCGGCGGCTCCCGGCGATGGTTCACGGTGCTGGACAGCTTCGACCGAGCTTCCCCAGATCTGGAATTGAAGCTCGAACAGAGGACCGGCGAAATGGAGGCGGAGACGGGCGGAGCGGCGCGCGAGCGCGCGGACAACGGCGGCGATGCAACGACGGCGGCGTGAGGCGGTGACGGGTGGCTCCGGCAGCCTGCTCGACGATCTCTCTTGCTGCTGGTGTCCGAAGAAGAAGATGAAGAAGATGGAGATGGAGGGGACGGTCGAGAGAGAGAGAGGGAGAGGAGAGAGAAACCACTTCATTTTTCCCTCTTTTCTTTTTCTTTTCTTTTTCTTTCATCCAACCAAGGTGGCCCACCACCATGACATCACATGGTGTCATACTCCACTCACTCACAACCATACTCCAATGGGTCCATTTCCATTTTCCACGGGGCATGAAATCTTGTACAACCAATTCTTCAATTCCACTTGATTCTCTTCCAATTAAATCAAATTGAAGTCCATAAAATTAATCCAATGTCACCACGCTTCAATTTACATCTTCACTTGTCCGTAGAATCAACTTGAGTCCCAAAAGTACGACCAAAAGCAGGCCTACTAATTTCTCGAGCCAAATTAGCCATTTTCTGATTTAATTGCCGAAAAACTCTGATTGCAAGAAAAATCTTCCAAAGATGATTCAATGGTCCTGAAATGATTTGTGACACACCTAGACTTCCAATTTCTGAATTCGATCTCAATTCCACGGTTAATTTCACTTTGGCACGATACTAGTGCGGCCCAACCTACCGGATAGCCTTTAGAAATTTTCATGCATTTGACTGTGGTTGATCATCTCAAGCCACAATGTACATCTTTGAAACATTGGCGACTTTCGGTTGTCGGGGTAATCTCAAGGTTTCAAATACGAACACAGGGTACCCAATCGATAGAAAAGTCGGTCAAATGCCGATCGACAAGAATTGTGCGATCTGGTGGAATCACCCACACCTGATCACATGCCTCTGTCGAGCCGACCTATCTCCGATCTCTAATCGATTTTAATCGTGCCGTAATGACCCTTGCAGATTAGCTCGGTCGAAAGGTCGATTCCTGGTCAAATTCTCGAGTCTGGTGCATTAGAAACTCTTAACAGCTTCACCCGATAGACTAGTTTTCATATGAGTGGCCGACTCAAGGAAAAGAACTATATGCGTGCCAACGAAATGCCCGTCTCAATTTATTGAAAATAGAATTGGAAAATCGGGATGTCACAGAGATGGTCCTGACGATATAGATGGTCCAGGTGTGACAAGGAAGCCTGGTGTCGAAGATAAAGATTCATCGGACAAAAAACGTCTGTCGTGCCTTGATGGTAAAGAGGGCTGTGATGAAGAAACCATTTCTTCAAACGGAAACACATCTTCATGGAATACAACATCCCTACTAATGAAGAAAGTCCCTGTAGAAATCTCCATAACTCGATATCCTTTTTGAAGAGGAGGATATCCCATGAAAACGCACTAAGTGGCCCGAGGGCCCATTTTATCTGGAGGACCCACATTTGTTACATAACATAAACAACCAAATACTTTAAGATGATCATTATTAGGCTATTTGTTGTAAAGCATCTCAAAAGGGGTCCTACCATTAAGAATTCGAGTTGGCATGTGATTAATCAAGTAGGCAGCTGTGACCACACAATCTCCCCAAAAGTCTTATGGAGTAGAAGCTTGGTATTTTAGAGCACGGGCTACCTCTAATAGGTGCCTATGTTTGCGCTTAACGACTCCATTTTGTTGTGGAGTATAAGTGCAAGAGCTTTCATGAAGTATGCCATGAGATGATAGTAATGCGTTGCAATCAGAAGTGAAGAATTCACGCCCATTTTTTGTATGAATTCGTTGTACAGATCTACCAAATTGATTCCTAATTATGGAAATGAAATTTGACAAATTGCCAAAAGTCTGGCTTTTCGATTGCATAAAGATATACCCAGGTGGCATGAGTGTAATCATCAACAATTGTGAGGAAGAATCGAGATCCGTCAAGGTGAGAGGTATGATAAGGTCCCCAGATGTCCATATGAAGCAATGAAAAAGGATTTGTTGCACGGGATGTACTTTTTGGAAAAGATGCCTGAGATTGTTTAGCTAAAGGACATATTGGACATTTTGGATGAGGAAAAAATGCACCATGACCCAATCGTTGATGAGAAAGGAGATTTTTATTTTTACTGATGGCATTATAAGAAACATGCTTATTCAATAATTCTAAATCTCCTGGGGAATTGTTCCAGAAATAGAGTCCCTGTGCCATACTACCCAAGCCCATCACTCTACCAGTCGAATGGTCCTGAAAGAGACAATAGTCTAAATTGAATATGGCATGGCAAGAGTTATTCTCACATACTCTTGAGACAGATAGTAGATTGAATTCAAATTCTAGAATATATAAGACCTTTCAGAGGATAAACATTTGACCAAGATGAACGGTGCCAATTTTGGTAACATTTGTGATGTTCCCATTTGGAAGACGCACCGTGATAGGGGATTATGGCATTTCATATATGTGAGAAAACAGATTTTTGTTGCATACTATGTGGTCACTAGCTCCTGAATCGATTATCCATACATCAATTGAAAACGAATTCTTATTGTAAAGGAAGGTACCTAAGAATCCTGCACCCTTATCACTAGTCTTGAATTGATCCAGCATCTGTACAATATTCTGATATTGTTCTTGGGTGATCATTTGACACCGGCCCTTTATGGAGAAACCTGAGAAATTGTGGATTCTCTCTTTTTGTCCTTGTCATTAGGTTTTCCATACAGCTTCCAACACGTTTCAATAGTATGGTGTGGACGTTTACAGTAATCGCAATATATATTTTTAAATCGGGAATTTTGTCCACTGACCTTTCTTGCTGACGTGGCATTTCACAGCCCATAGGATTTGTCATAAAATGGCATTGACGTGGCACGATCCCATTCATCTGATTCAGTTGAAGCCGCAGATGAATGGTGGCCGTCCAATCCAGCGCATCGATCTCGTCCGTCCATTCCAGCGCTGAGATCCTAACCGTCAGATCTAGCGTGTTTATCTGAGCCGTCCATTATAGATCGACGATCCCAGCCGTCCACTCCAGATTTATGATCCAAACCGTCCATTTGCAAATTTTTAGGGTTTCCTCCATGTCTCCTTGCCACAGCCACGATCCTTTGCCTCTCTAGATCTGTAGGGTTTTTGCCAGAGGGAAGGACGGTAAGGCTCATACCCTCACCCACCCGAGCATGTTCGATAGCAGCTATTCTATGGTGCTCCTCTTGGATGGCCAACTGATAGATGCGGTCGAGTGGTGGTGGAGGGTCCATCACGAGGATCTACGACCGGAAAGCTGAGAATGACTCGTTGAGAATCAGTAAGAACCATGTGGCTTTTTCTCTTTCTCGGATTTCTTTGTACTGTTTCAGTGTTGCCTCGGGTCTTTGTAGACGTTCCTCGGCCGACTCCAGTTCGTTCCATAGGGAGGAAAGACGGTTGAAGCAAGCAGTAACCGAGAGGTTCCCTCGCTTCAACTCGGTCAATGCTTGGGTAATACTGAAGAGCCGTGCTCAATCAAGCCGGCCATACATTTCTTTGATGTTGTCCCAGATTTGCTTTGAATCTTCAGTAGGCGGCAGCTCAGTAGCAATGTCGGGGGTGAGGGTGTTGTCGATCCAAGTGCAAACTAGCTGGTTGTACCTCCGCCAATGTCACTAGAGGCACTCGTCGGTTGGAAACGGAACAGCTCCGTTAATGAAGCCATCTTTGTCTTTTGTTACAAGAGCTTGCCAGAGATCCTGAGCCCACGAGGAATAGTTTCCCGATCGGGTGAGTTGGAGGCTGATGAGGCGTAGTTCGGGGCCGTCTGCCAGCGATGTGTAGAGGGGGTCACCGGGTTCAGGTCGGCCGCCGTCGCCAACTGGAAAGACCAGCGGCATGTACCCAGGTTGAAATGCAGAGTAGCGATTCGTCCCTTGACCCAACATAGATCCGAGTCCCTGACCTGGATTTGTTTGGCCCGATTCCTTAGTTGGGCCTGTTATGGATGGCGTTGGTCCAGAAGGATATTGAGCCCACATCTGTCCTGGCCCAGTAGTCCATTGATACCAATTAACTGGAGGAAACGTCGGGGGCCACTGAGCTGGGCTGGAAATTTGACCCAATGCAGGAATGGATCTTGAGGGATTGTGAGTTTCTTTTGGTTGTTGAACAGAAGACCGCTCCTCGCCAGAAAGAATAACCGGATTTGATAGGGTGGGTGTCTCCTCTGTTGAGGAGCTCTCGATGTTCTTGTTCTTTGTCATGGTATCAAGAAATTGCTAAATTCTTAATCGATTTGCTAGTCTGTTTTGCAGGACAGGAACGCACAACAACAGCCTAGAAAGAAAAATGGAGGTGATTCTAAATATGCGGAAGCTAGGCTAGGAATATTAGTTTTGATACCATGACAAACAAATGTAATGTTGACAGAAGGCGTAATGGAGATTTGGGAAAAAGCTTTTCTTCTGTATTATTGTATACACTTACATGTAAGAGACAAAAGAATAAAATAGGAAAAAATAATAAATGAATCACTATTTTCCTATTTACCAAACTAATCCACAATTGACTGAATCATAATTGATAGAATCAGGAGCTTCAAGATATATTTCCAAACAAAAGGTCTTAACTGGAATTACATAGGTTATTTCCGCAAGGACCCCAAGTTGCGTCTTCTCCAGCATGACGGTTGTGCTTATGTGATGCTCCATCGATGGAAGTGCATTGCTGGCCATTACTGGCAATGACTTCCTATTTCAAACTTTAGTGTCATTTCTTAGTCATTGCCAATGTAAAAACTTTTAAATAAATTCTCAAACTTGTTTCTGAAATGATAGCGAAGGGAGTGCCCGACTGTGATAAAAGCCATTGGCTATTTGTCAGGTGTTTGGACGCTCTAACTCTCAAGCGTTATCTCTGATAATGTCTGAATTAGTCGAGTCTGTATGTTATTTTATGTATGCAATATTTGCTAACAACCCTTTTGCAACCATTATTAGCAGGCATCTGCATCGTTTATTCAAAGAGGAAAGAGATACTCCACAACTGTACCAAATGACCCTGACATGCATGATGACTTCAAACCTATGGATAAGCTTCGGGACTCTGCCACTTCTTTAAAAGATGTTGTTGAACAGGTAGGTGCTCTGAGATATCACATGACATGGTTATACAGTTCTTCGTTATGTCCTGCGCCCTGCTTAGTTTGCTAATCTATTCTCTTCATTTGTTTAACTTTGTTAGTTTATGATTTAGGATGTCAAGGAAAATCCGGTGATGATATACATGAAAGGGGTCCCTGAGTTTCCGCAGTGTGGGTTCAGCTCTCTAGCTGTAAGAGTATTGAAACATTACAGTAAGTTCTCTTGCCTTTTATAGGGTTTTGCCTTTCATAGCATTTTCAGACGTCTTTGGTGGACTTACCTACTGGCATTTTCAATTTGAAGGACTATGGACAAGTAGCACTGACAAATTTGGCTGTTGAATGTATTTTCTGATCTTTGTTTTAGGCTTGGAGCGCATCACTTTTATCCACTGTTTAAATTGAGTTTTGCTAGTGTAGCGCGCTTCTAAGGCCAGAGCGTGAATGATGGAATTGCTTGGAGCGCTTTTGCTTTCAATTCACGGCCTGTTACATGTTTGAACAATGTGGAACGTGTTTTGACACTACAGACGAGTATGAGCGTGACTAGAAATGGCGTGTTTGAAAAGAATGACTAATTTGTGCTCAACTCAAATTCAGAAGTTTTTAAAGTTTTCAAAGATTCAAGGTGTTTGACATCGCCACCAAGCGTGATCACCCAATAGTAGAGGGGCCATGCTATTTTTCATGAGATTATATATTTGAGCCGTGTTGTGAGCGAATTTCAGATCAGCTTGCGTTTTGGGCATTTGCTATTTTATATGAAAAAACTTCATCGCTTGTAACACGTCGACGATACTACGGCGATGGGCTCATACACTTAAGGCCCTTTTGCGAGGTGGCGTGGAATCGAAAGCTCCGGCGAGTTAGTCCAACCGCGAGCCCTCATTTCTTCTCTCCTCTGCTCGTGTGCCCGCCACGAGCTCCGTCGCCGGTAGACCTTCGTTCTTTACCTTTTTTCTCCGCAGCACCAGCACCAGCACCCGCACCCGCACCCATCCGTTCGCTGAGTTGACTCGGATTCCGACCCTGCACCTCCCCTCGACTTCATTTGCAGTCCGAGATCAGCGGCGTTCGCGGGCCTCGAGACCCAGCCGGGCGCGCATTCTCCCGCCGTCGCTCGGGTTCGGTAGCCAGCTGACCAGGTGACCTCCCGGAATCCCTTTAATTTTTCCCCGTATCTCGGCTCGAGAGTGCACGCTTCCCTAGCTGCGTCGATCTGCAATTCTGTCCTGACCTGCCGAGTGTGCCGCCGTCGCGGTTGCCTTGACTGGTCGTGCGGTTTGGTCGGTGTGGTGGTGTCGGATTCTCGACAGATCTCTTACGGCTTTTATCTCGTCTCTTCTCCCTGTTTTGTTGTCTCATACGGCTGTGCTGGTCGAGACCAGCCCGAAGAATTCGACCGCTAGATTTCGAGGATTCGGTCGCGATCGCGGATTCGGGGGTAGAAGCTAACCCTTTTTTGTTCAATAACAAGTCTTTTCTCTACCGACCACTCTGGCTAGTTCAGAAATGAGAACTTCCAATTGTTCAGCCTGCATCGAGGCGGTTTCTAATATTTGAGAAACGCAAGAGGAAGGGATGACGATGAAACCTGCACGAATTGCATTGCACCTCGGGCATGAAGCTTTTGACATTAAGAAGCAATGGCATGCATGATCTTCATGGATGAATTTGGAGCCTTCCCTAACTCTCTAACATCAGCCTGTAAAGAGTAAAATTTAATGTGCATAAATTTCATCAAGAAAGCATATATATATATATATATATATAGACTTACATCAACCTAGTGAGATTTATACGGTACCCTGACGTTCCCACTGAGTGGTAGCTGAATGGAAGCATTCAACTACCAATCAACAAATTACTACTAATCTTCATCTGGGCCAGATATTTCTTTATATGCATGATGTTGGGTGAGTTAAGGGATTGGTAGTCATAAGGTAGATACTAAGACTCACCAACACCAGCCGCAGCAAACTCTTATCTTAATTTGCATCTGTTTCATATTCTGGGTCATCCCCTTTAGCAGTCCGATCGTGGCATGGCTGATCGTGTTAAGGCTTCTTGCTGATGCAATTGAGGACGTTTTGGCTTTAAGTGGGGCATGATAGATGGTTGGGGTTGGTCCATTTAGATGGATTTTGATGGCACGAGCTTCAGAACGTTCTTGCTCAAGCACATTGCATTGTGTCCTGCGCTCGTTTCCTCTGAATATATATATTTTTTTTAAATATCCTTAATGAATGTAATGAGACTGGGACTAATCTGGAGAGGTTCTACTGTTGAGAGGCTTGAGATTTGGATTGATTGAATTAGTTTCTGATTTTTTTTTTTTTTAAATATTTGTTCGTATGGTGCTTTTGCTTGGGCTCTTGCATTGAGAACTTTTGGTATGAAAGTAAAGGTGATTTTGCAAAAGAAAAGAAGAAGAGGGAAGCGGTTTGGTGGGTCGGTTCTCTCTGTTCTAGGTTCTCTAGAACTGTCCCTGGAAGTGGATTTGGACCGCCTGGACCATACTCATCCCTAGTTGTTTCTGCTGTATGGTATTGATGATGATGATGATGATGCAAATTTATGTTGAATTACTTTTAGTTGCAAATTTCTGATTTATTAATGGATTGACTGATGATGACACGAGCTTGAGAAACCACCTCCAGATGCAAAGCTCCGATTCACTTTGGGTTGACTGTTGATTATTGTTTGCGAGCTCTATCCTGACCTTGGTGGAGTTGCTTGTTCAAATTTTATCTATTATTATATATCTTTGATCCATTGTATGAACTATAACTGATACTCTGCGCATAATCTTTGTTGTGCATGCATAGAAGGTACTACCTTGAGCTGGACTACAGCAAGTATCATGGCAAAAACCTTATCATACCTTCTCCTCAGGGGCATTACAGAATCACCAGCAGGATGCTCTAATAGAATGGTGAGCTTTTGTTCCTGTATCAACTAGCATAAAATGTGGTTATACTGGTTATTATGGGGCGGATGGAGGTGCATAGGACTGAATTCTGAAGATAAAAGATGGTTTTTGAGGTGTGCCCTAAGATAATGAGTAGAAGCCAGTTTAGCTGGGCAAACAAGAAAACAGAAATAGAGACGTGGAGCTCAGCAGATGTTGCCCTGAGCAGAGGAGTGGCTCTAAACAGCTTTCATTCTTTGCTCTGAAGGGTCTTAATTGGAATTACATAGGTTACTTTCTTAAGGACCCCAAGTTGCTTCTTCTCCAACTTGACAGTTGAGCTTATGTGATACTCCGCCGATGGAAGTGTAATGCTGGCCATTACTGGCCGTGACTTCGTACTTCAAACTTTAGCTTCTTTTCTTAGTCATTGCCAATATAACTACTTCAAAATGGATTCTGAAACTTTTTTCTCAAAGGATAGCAGAGGCAGTGCTCAATTGAGATAAAAAACCATTGGTTATTGGTCATGTGTTTAGACCCACTAACTCTCAAGCTGATAATGTCTAAATTAGTCGAGTCTCTATGTTATTTTTTATATTTGCAATATTGTGCTAACATCCCGTTTGCAACTATTGTTAGCAGGTATCTGCATTGTCTATTCAAAGAGGAAGGAGATACTTTACAAATGTACCAAATGACCCTGACACGCATGATGACTTCAAACCTATGGATAAGTTTCAGGACTCCACCACTTCTTTAAAGGATATTGTTGAACAGGTAGGTGCTCTGAGATATCACATGACATGGAAGCCCTCTTCTAAAACAGGAACTGCATATGCTAAAAACGAGTTGTTACTTACTCCGCAATTAATCTGATAACATGTTGGCGCACCACATCCGCGAGTTCCCCTCCATTCCTGCCCGTTGCCCAATAACATTGAAATAAGCCGCGAGAAGTACAACAAGTTTGAATTAAAATATCGGCGGGAAAGAAGAAAGTAAGTACCCAAAGTTTTCCGATACAAATCCTGCGATAGAAAAAACCCGATCGAAAGATTCGAGCCACCGTTGACGAGTCTCTCCTGGAACATCATGCCGCAGCATGTCCGTCCAAAAATGATCCCGTAGTTCTTTCTTTCGCGACAAATCCACTTCATAGAAGACGGGCAAAATCTTCTGCCCATTTTCTTGAATGCATTTGAACATTTGAACTAGTTTATCAAGACAGTCATGAGATGAGGCGAAATCTTCCGAGATAATTGGAATAAATATTTTGCAGTGATCCATGGCATTGCGAACCTCGCGATCAACATCTTTACCAATGAGGTATTGATCATCATCTCTGAACACACTGATATTTTCACGCTCGAGGTGGTAAGGAAGGTGAGAAGCAAAGGTCTTTTCAGTAGCAGGGCTAGAGATCGGGAACACTTCGTATTTACCTTTTTGACTTTTCTTCCCTACAATACAGCACGACAAATCAAAGTGATCATGATAAGATATAACCTAACAGTAATCGTACGAAAATTCAAAGTACAAGGAAACTTTAAAAAGCCACCAAATCGGTCTAAGGCCATAAACTATGCAAACATTACATGCATTCTCTATGCAGGAATTGAAGGGAGGCCAAAGCTGTCGCATGATGAACATTACATGAGAATACTTACCTAACGTGGGGATTCGTTCGATCCACGGTGGACTCAATATACTGGAAACCTTTTCAACCACCAAACTCACCAGACGCCTGCTCATATATGCACAAAAGCAATATTAGGGTACAGTTTGATCCCTTCGTTCCCCTAACTCTATTGATTGCAAATCGGTCATTCCCATCCAAAAGTGCACAGGCTTTGTATGCAGATTTATGACGAATCTGACAAATATAGATTCGTAAATTGTAGATAAATACATATATGTACATACCCATCAGCAACGTCCCGTGATGACCATCCTTTAATCCTCGCGACAGACCTCAGCGCTTCCCTCCATTCTTCCACTTGTTCCGGCGTATGGTGTTTCGCCAGTTCACTAAAACCCTTTCCAAACTCCCCGGTTTGGTTATATACATCAGAGACATCCACGTCATAGAATATAGGGAGAATTAGTTTGCGCTGATCGGCCTTGCCGCATTTCACAATCTTGGTGAGTTCGCGCAAGCACCATTCACTACTTGCATAATTTCCGGAGATGACGGCGATGGCAATTTTAGAATACGTGATGGCCTGCAAAAGCCCTGGCCCAATCTGCTCGCCGAGGAGATCGGGGTCGTCCTTGAACACGGAGAATTTAGCAGCTACCAGCACGTTATAAAGGTGATCAGTGAAGCCGTTGCGAGTGTCTACCCCATTGAAATTCAAGAACACATCGTATTTCAGACGGACAGCTGTAGCGCAGCGTTTTGCAACGTGCATCAGCAAACCGCCGAAATTCCCAGGGACGGCCTTTCTTTTCCCACTCGGTAGACTAGCCAGGGCTTGCACATCCATCTCTGCAATAAAACTCTTCTCTCTCTTCGAGATGGAACTCGACTTGCGAAATGGCTCTCACCAGCGTATCGTATGGAGTGCTGAAATTCAACTCGGATGGCTCGCGGGTAGAAGGTACGACAGACGGAGCCGTCCCAGTAGCATGCCTGGACCGAGCCGTAGCTTCGGGACCTGTAAGGAGGAGGGGGGCAGGCTCGGAGTTCGCGAAAGATTTTCGGGAGAAGGAGACGAGGTTGACTAGCGGGGGAGGGGTATGGGAGCTTGCCGGATTACAGCTATTAACTGATCATGGCTCACTTAATTATTTAATCTTTTTTTTTTTGGTCGGTCACAAATCATTTATTCAATAAAGACAAAAGCTACGTTTGGTTAGACTTTTAGGGAAAGTCTTTAGGAAAATGCAAATGGCTTTAAAAATGAATTATATAAAATGCAAATAGCATTTGTAAAATTATAATATGAAAGTCCATTTTGAAATATCTTTGGACAAAATGATGCTTGAAGACTTATATTTACAAAGCACATTTATTAATAAAAAAGAAAAAAATATTTAGCTGATAAGGGCAGCACCTGCGCGATATGGGATCACCGGTAGCGGCTATTAGGCGGCCCCCGGAAACCATCGGCGAGGGTCGCCCGAGGTCGAGCGATCCGGTGGGGGTCGCGCGACCCCTGGTGAGACCTTGCCTAAGGTTGGGGGACCTTAGCGAGGGCCGCGTGACCCCGATCGACTGTTGCTGAGGCTACGCAACCCTCGCTTGAGGTCGGGGGATCTCCGCGAGGGTCGCGCCTAGGTCGCGTGACCTTAGCGAGGGTCGCGCGACCTTGCCGGCGGTCGTGCGACCCCAAACGGCTGTCACTGAGGCTACGCAACCCTCGCCTGAGGTCGTGCGACCTCGGCGAGGGCCGCACCTGGGTCGCGCGACCACTGGCTGTCGCTAGGGCCACGCGACCCTCACCTGAGATCGTGGCGACTCAGATCTGAGTGGTGAGGACCTAAATTTGGGCCGCCGTGACTCACCGGGGCAGCCCCTCACCATGGTCGTTGAGTCACCGCAACTCACAAAAGGTCATGCAATGCCACGACTCGTGGAGGTCGCTCGACTCTTCGACAACGATCGCCTAGGTTGTCGTGACCACACCGGCGTCTCTCTAGTCGTCGCCGGCCCCTGGCAGTCAGGAAGAACCAAACCGGCCACCCTCGACGGAGAAGATGAACAGTGTCTCCTCACAAGGGAAAAAAACAGAAAAACAAAAAGTTCGTAAGAACAATTTCAGAAAAAGAAATGAATGAACAGATCCGCGTGGGCATGCGGAGAAAGCTGAAAGCCCAAGGCAGGTTCTTATCTGCCTTGGACTTTCAGCCTTCACAAGGCTGGCATTCTCCAAATGGGAGTTGAAAATTTTTTGCCAAACACCCCTACATTAGCTCAAAGATCTTTAGGGGTCAAAGATCATTGGCAAAGTGGTTGCCAAACGCAGCCAAAGAAGCCAGATTTTTTGGCTGCGCCTAGGTCGCGTGACCTCGGCAAGGGCTGCGCCTAGGTCGCGTGACCTCAGCGAGGGTCGTGCGACCTTGCCGGCGGTCGCGCGACCCCAATCAGCTATCGACGAGGCTATGCAACCCTCGCCTGAGGTCATGCGACCTCGGTGAGGGCCGCGCTTGGGTTGCGTGACCATCGGCTATCGCCGGTGTCACGCCCTGAACCCCGAGACACGTGAACAACCCGTCATGGTCATGAATATGCGACATTCTCAGGTAGTTTCGCCGACCCCATTCATATATTATTGCGCATGCGGAACGTGCTAAGAAACTCCTACCAAAATCATGCGGGATAGGACAGCAGGATAGATCAATTCAAAATCAAACCAACATACTGTTATATAACATCATTCCAGAGTTTACATACATAAACAGGATCCAGAGACTACATGCACCAAAAATGGGTCAGAGTTATGTGCATCAAAAAGGGGTTAGCCTACACAACATGGATCGGTCCGCCAAAAAGGAAAGAAACAGTCCTAGGACTACTGGTCGGCCCCGTTCGACGATCCCACATCCTCAGGATCTGTCACCCAAGAGGCCGGGGGTGAAGCGTTGATCACTCGACCGTCGGGAAGATCTGCCACACCTTCACCCAAAATGACGTTCATCACCGCCAACGGAATGTCCATGCTATCAAGGGGGCCGACCCTAATGCCATCGACTCCAGAACGGAACCAAGCCCTAAACATATAACGTACTCTGACATCCACAGTCACCTGGACCTAGATAAGGGGACCTAACCAACTGATAGACCCAAGGACTTCCAGGGTCAGGAGCACTCTCTGTCGTCTGGTCAATCTCCGTCGGCAGGCCACTCATCTTCGGGGGTACCACCATCTACGGCCCTGTAATATTTTCCCAAAACCGGGATGAGATTTTGTCTCAGCAAGTTCACCCATCCTAAACCCCTATTAGAAAGAAAATACGCCCCAGAGTGGTCTAGCCACACAGCACAGAAGACTTACCTCGCCTTCTTGCCTCCCTGCAGATTAGTACAATTCATATAACTCAATCACAAGTAATAATAAGCAGGTAAGCCATCGGAACACCATCAATTATACTTAATTTCGCAATCACAGCAAGTGTTTCAAATCATCATTAATTAGTGCCACACAAGGGCATAGCTTACTCGCAGTTCGGCTATCTACTAACATATAGCCAGGCATTGCCTCCCCACCTTGGAGCGTGGCTTCATCAGTACATCGACGGCGTTCCCGAAGGAGCATGGGCCCAGAATCAACTGCGACCCGCATCCGTTGTATGGAGCATCCCATATAGGGGCAATTCCAACTTAATAACTTAAGATCATTCCTCATAATTATCATGCAGCAACTCATAATCAACTCAAGGCACTTTGCACGTCACTCACATACCCCAATTACAATATTAATCTTTAAAAATCCAATTTCAATGTCAAACCCGACATTTGAGATTTTCTAAATAAAATTCATATTTTCCACAATCAACACTCAATTTGAATTAACCATTCATTAATTTCAAATTCTAAATATACAGCGGCGATCGGCACAAAATTCTGAGCAATTAGGATCAAAAATCATTTTTCAAGTTTTTTTTAAATAATATTTTAATGATTTTCGGAATATGATATATTATTAAATAATCCAACAATTTCGAAGCATTTATTTAAATCATAAATAAATTCCTTTAAGTCACATCAAGGCTTATTTTAAAATAAACCTACTTAACCCTTAAACTAAACATACTTTACTTTAATTAAACAACTTAATCTAATACACATTTAAATAAACTAATCTAACAACCTAATCTCAATCAACCTAAGCTAAACACTCTTAAGGCATGATTAACCCACTAATTGAGGTTTAGTGAGCTAAACTCACCGGAATCGCTTTCCGACGAGTCTCCAGTGAAGAGCACGATGACGCCGACGACAAACCTACACGGATCAACACCAAATGAGAACTAATAGAGGACCAAATTGAGCTTGGAAGGGGCTGGTTCTTGCTGGATTTTCCAGCAACTAACCGAGCTTGGAGGGAGACGGCATGGCGGCTGAACGGGCGGAGGAACGACGAAGGAAGACCGGCGGTAGCTGCTAGGGCTCGGGACGGCAGCTAACGGCGACGGACGGCGGTGATGGAGGCTCCGGCGACGACGAGTAGCTGCTGGTGAGGAGAGACGACGACGCGGGAGGCTCGGCGGATGGAGACAAGGCAGCTCGCACATGGGACGGCGTGCGGTCGAGCGTGGACGAGCGGCGACGGCGAGCTCCGACGGTGAACGGCAAGCGGCGGCGACGATCGAACGGGCAAAGGGGCGTCGGCTGGCTGGGCGGTTCGCACGAGCAGCTCCTCTCTCTCTCTCCTCCAAGTTCAAAAGGAAGAAGATGATGGGGACAAGGGGGAAGTGACATCCCACCTTTCCAAAGGCTCATCCTCACCTTCCACTTGTCATCACCCTAGCCAATCTTGCATCCTCCATGACATCACTTGTGATGTCACCATCCACTAACTCCAACCTTCCACTACTTTAGTCCAATAGGTTCAATCTCATTTTCCGCCGGGGTCCAAATTCTTGTACATCCAATCACTTCAATTCCCATCAATTCTCTTCCAATTGAGTCCAAATTAAAGTCCATAAATTAATCCAATGTTCCTAATAAGATTTGTGACACCTCATGACTTCTAATTTCAGAATTCGATCTCAATTTCACGGTTAATTTCACTTTGGCACAATACTAGCGCATCATAATCTACCGAGCGGCTTTTAGAAATTTTTGTGCATTTGACTTGCGGTTGATCAATTCAAGCCACAATGTACATCTTTGACACATTGGCAACTTTCGGTTGTCGGGAAAATCTCAAGGTTTCAAATACGGGCACATGGTACCCAATCGATAGAAAAGTCGGTCCAATGCCGATCGACAAGAATTGTGCGATCCGGTGGAATCACCCACACCTGATCACACACCTCTGTCGAGCCGACTTATTTCCGATCTCTAATCGATTTTTATTTGTGCCACAATGACCCTTGCAGATTATCTCGGTCGAAAGGTCGCTTCCTGATCAAATTCTCGAGTCTTATGCATTAGAATTTCTTAACGGCTTCACCAAATAAACTAGTTTTCACATGAGTGGCCGACTCAAGGAAAGGAATTATATGCGTGCCAACGAAATACCCGTATAAATTTATTGAAATTAGAATTGGAAAATCGGGATGTCACAGCCGGGGCCACGCGAGCCTCGCCTGAGATCGTGGTGACTCAGATCTGAGCCGTGAGGACCTAGATCTGGGCCGCCGTGACTCGCCGAGGTAGCCCCTCACCATGGTCATTGAGTCGCCGCGACTCACAAAAGGTCATGCAATGCTGCGACTCGTGGAGGTCGCCCGACTCTTCGACGACGATCGCCTAGGTTGTCGTGACCACACTAGTGTCTCTCTAGTCATTGCTGGCCCCTCGCAGTTAGGAAGAACCAAATTGGCCACCTTCGACGGAGAAGATGAACAATGTCTCCTCACAAGGGCAAAAAATAGAAAAAAGAAAAGTTCGTAAGGACAATTTCGGAAAAAGAAAAGAATGAATAGTACCCGCGTGGGCATGTGGAGAAAGCTAAAAGCCTAAGGCAAGTTCTTATCTGCCTTGGACTTTCAGCCTTCACAAGGCTGGCATTCTCCAAATGGGAGTTGAAATTTTTTTGCCAAACACCCCTACATTAGCTCAAAGATCTTTAAGGGCTCAAAGATCCTTGGTAAAGTGGTTGCCAAACGCAGCCAAAAAAGCCAGATTTCATATTTGTCAATCTTAGATTCTAATGGTTGTTAAGAAAAATAAAAGGGAAATAGATAGAGGAAAAGAAAGGAGGAAATGAAAATGGCACAGGATAGCCACGTTTCGGGCGAAGAGATGGGGAGGTGAGGTGGCTGCCTCCACAAATGCTCATTACAAATTCTAATGGTTGTAGTGGATGGTTTCAGCAAATCGGTTGGAGCTTCATGATAATACAAGTTGAAACCCTTTGGATCAGCCTCTAAAAAGTAGTTCCCCATGGAAAAGCGAGAGGCCTATTAACGGAAGGCAGATCACTAGATTGTTTGGTGTTGTAATTATGGTTATAATTATGGTTAATGGATCAACGAAAGCCAATAAATTAAGATACATTTTTTCTATTCACATATCTCTTTTGAATTCATGAATTTCCTCAACTTTTATATTCACGTATCCATTGAATTCATGAATTTCCTAGATTCATGTATCATTTAATTCATGTATTTATAGAGTTCACGAATCTCTGGATTCATGAATCTATTGAATTCATGTATCTCTTGATTTATGAAATTTCGTGGATACATGCGTCTATTTAATTCATGTATCTCTTCTGTAAATGAACTAAAAATCTCTATAAATAGATGGGAATATAGAGCTTCATTACGGTTTGTTGGTTTTGGTTTTTCCTACTCGATTCCAAAAAGCTTTGATATACTTTTCTACTCTAATTTTTTTGAGTGTGATGGTTCAATTGAACGGGTCGACTGAATTCTGTTTGCATAGTGCTAATCCAAACAGGTTCGAGGTATTGTATCTTGAGAGGCATAGTTCGTGAATCTGTAAAGCACCTTTGGCAGGAACTAATCGCCTTAAGGAGATTTGGATATCCGTACCTCACCTCCAATTTTATGTTATTTTTTAGTGATATTTTATTTTCTTCTTCTCCAAGATTGGTAAAAGGATGAATATTATAAAGTTGTTATCATCTTCTTTACATTGATGTTCTGATTACAACAAACAGTTTGCTTTCTATGGATTAATTTCCAACAATCTTAAGACGATTAGATTACTCACTGTTTGTTGTTCTTGTCAGATTATTGAGATGGTTGAAAACAATCAAGTGCCCTTCAATGTCCCGAATGTTTCAGGAGACGTTCCTATGGTTGATTCGACCGTTGTTATGGAAGATGTTCAACCCTCAGGGTCTGAATTTGTAGCAGTCAATGCTACAAGCCCTTTGGCTAACACCAATTTTGGTGGTGTGAGTACAAGTCACATGACTGGTATGTTCGGGATTGTTTTTTAGAACAGTACAGGCCGAATGGCTTTTGGCTTTGTTTCTAGAGGGATAGTTTAACGAACCTTGCCTACCGTATTGGCAACACCTCCAATTACAACTAATGAGAGATTGTCTACTGTGGTGATGTCCCGAAGCATCTCTTGTGTCAAACACTAATGGCTAGTGGCTAGACATAGATGCCGCAAATCACATCCGTGCAGATAAACACATGTTCTCATCTTATGAGAAGACTGAAGAAGATGAGAAGCTTTATATGGCTAACTCTGCATCAGCAAATATTGCTAAAAGAGGAAAGGTGATCCTGAAGTTTATATCTGGCAAAGAGGTCGTCCTACTGAATATGCTGCATGTACCAAAGATTTGGAAAAATCTAATTTTTGGCCTTATACTTGTCAAGAAGGGTTTCAAAGTTGTATTTGAATCTGACAAGTTTGTACTATCTAAAGAAGGGATGTATGTGGGGAAAGAGTACTTGTGTAATGACCTATTTAAAGCCAATGTGGCTGTCATTGGTGTAAACTCAAAGTATGTGTACCCAAAGACTATTAATAAAGAAAAGCCTTCAGTTTACACTATTGTGTCTCCTTATTTATGGCATAGTAGATTAGGACATGTAAACTATGGTACAATGAAGAGAATAACAAACTTGGGGTTAATTCCAAAATTTGAGTTAGATGCTCGTTACAAGTGTGAGACTTGTGTTGAGGCCAAGTTTGCCAAGAAATCTTTCAAATCCATTAAAAGAACAAGTGAACCTCTACAATTAATCCATAGTGATCTATGTGACTTAAAATTTGTAGAAAGTAGAGGTGGAAAAAAGTACTTCATTACATTTGTAGATAACTATGCTAGATTTTGCTATGTTTATTTACTAACTAGCAAAGATGAGACTATGAACATGTTTGTCAAGTATAAAAAAGAAGTTGAAAACCAACTTGATAAGCGAATTAAAGTGCTTAGGTCCGATAGAGGAGGATAATATAGTTCAATCAATTTCAAAGAGTTTTGTGCTAGTTTTGGAATAATTATCCAAACAACTACACTTTATACTCCACAACAAAATGGAGTTGCTGAACGATTGAACATGACACTAAAGGAGATAGCTAACGCCATGCTTTTGAGTTCAGGTTTACCTCAGAACTTGTGGGGGAAGGCAGTTTTGACTGAAAATTATATTCTTAATAAAATACCCCACAAAAAGACAGGTAAAACTTCATACGAATTATGGAATGAAAAGTTACCATTCTACAATTTTCCAAAAGTGTGGGGGTGCATAATGTGAACTATAATGGTAAGTCTAGACACATTCGTCGTAGACACAATACCGTAAGGCAGTTGCTCTCAAATGAAATCATTTCTTTAGACTTTGTAAAGTCAAAGGAAAATGTTGCGGATCTGCTGACAAAAGGTTTGTCAAAAGAGCAAATAAATTGCACATCAAGGGGAATGGGTTTAAGAGCCTTAACCCAATAAAGAGATTCCAGGGTGGAAACCTAACCTATGCGATTGGAGATCCCATGGTCTAGGTTCAATAGGACAATGCAAATTCTGGAAACTCTAGTGTAAGCATTGTCTCCCATTCCTATGATGCAACAGTGCTTTCCTACAGTGTTATTAGAGGTATGTTATGCGTTTAATGATTCCTATAACTTAGAATATAATATCCAAGTAAGATATGGTAGGATATCTTTAATAGGAATGCACTTATATGCGTGGAGTTGGCCGGCTCTATGAAAATCTTTAAAGGCTAGATTTTCTAAAGCACGCATGAATCCTGAGAGGTTCAGGGCCGAAAGAACGAATACAACCGAGAACCAATCTTGAATTGGAAATACTCCGTGTAAGGTTTATTGTCTAGGCCTACACAAACAATTGGCGATTCAAAGCTTAGTCCATCGACTAGTTAAGTAAGTTCGATAGGCTTTCACTAAAGAAGGTTCAAAGCGAAAGGTACCTATCTTGATGCGGTGTATTTCAATAGGCATGCTCAGATTCCTTCGAGTTAAAAATGTTTTGTTGATCCATTAATGCGGGGGATTGTTGTAAGTATGGTTATACTTATGGTTAATGGATCAACGAAAGCCAATAAATTAATATACGTTTTTTTCTATTCACGTATCTCTTTTGGATTCATGAATTTCCTCAACTTTTATGTTCACGTATCTATTGAATTCATGAATTTCCTAGATTTATGTATCTTTTAGTTCATGTATTTATAGAGTTCACGAATCTTTTGAATTCACGTATCTTTGGATTTCTGAATCTCTTGAATTCATGTATCTCTTGATTCATGAATTTCGTGGATACATGCATCTATTTAATTCATGTATCTCTTCTGTATATGAACTAAAAATCTCTATAAATAGATGGGAGCATAGAGCTTCATTACGGTTTTTTGATTTTGGTTTTTCTGACTCGATTTCAAAAGGCTTCGATATACTTTTCTACTCTTCTGATTTTTTTGAGTGTGCTGGTTCAATTAAACTATTCGACTGAGTCCTGTTTGCATGGTGCTAATCCAAACAAGTTTGAGATGTTGTATCTTGGGAGGCATAGTTCGTGAATCTGCAGAGCACCTTTGGCAAGAACTAATCGCCTTAAGGAGATTCGGATATCCGTACCTCACCTCCAATTTTATTTTATTTTTCAGTAATATCTTATTTTCTTCTTCTCCAAGATTGGTAAAAGGAAGAATATTATAAAATTGTTATCATCTTCTTGACATTGATGTTTTGATTACAACAAACAGTTTGCTTTCTATGGATTAATTTCCAACATTCGGTTCAATAATTGGGAAGCTAAGCACCTTAGGAAGGATTGACCGAGAAAATGTCTTTTTTTCGTGAACTAGATTCTAGTAAACAACAATCTTCTTACTAAGATACTAGGATTTCATGAATTAGATGGAAAATTGTCCGCATAGGGGCCATAAGACGCATTATAACACTCTACAAAGCTTGAAAGACTGATTTTGGGCTGGAGTTCAAGATTAGATTAGATTCCAAATCGAAGAATAGGAGCAAGAAGAACGAAATAGCTCAACTAAAAGGGGAGGAATTCCACCATTTTGGGCTGGATTGCAAAGGAATTAGGGACCGGATATGAACCCTTTCAAATCTAGAGAAAGGGGATAAGTACACTAATGGTGCCATAAGTTGTGTACGGCGCTCACTTTGGTACCAAAAGTTTCCGTCGGATCACTTAAGTGCCAAATCGGAGGAAAAACGCTCACTTTGGTGGCACCGACGAAAGATTCCGGCCACCGGTGAAAGATTCCGGCCAAAATGATTTTTTATTTTTATTTTTTAAATCGATAGGCCTTTAAATGACGTCGTTTTTGGTCCTCCTTAAGAAAACGACATCGTTTTGCCGTCCTACATGGATGGCTTCATGGAAACGACACCGTTTAGCTCACATGGGGATTGAAATTAGGGTTTTCGTTGCTCGGCCACCGTCGTTCGCCTGTCGTCGCTCAGCCACCGTCGCTCGGCCACCGTCACTGCTCGGCCACCGTCGCTCAGCCACCATTGTAGTTACTCGACCAGGTGAGCAAGGAGAGAATGAGATTGTTGCAGGAAAAATCGAAGGCGAGAGCGGAGGAGGAGGAGGAAGAAGATAGGTCGAAGGGGCTGTTGGTGCGCTGCTGCTGCTAGTGTCGTTGCTAGTGTGCTGCCGGTGCTGTTGCTGGTGCCATGCTAGTGTCGTTGCTGGTGTGGGTCTTCGAGGAAGAAGAAGACACGAAGACGAGCCTTCCCTCTCTCTCAATTTGGGGATTAGGGTTTCAAAGTTGGAGCAAAGATGCCAAACGGCGTCGTTTTGGTGTTTGGATGCTGACTCAACTCTCCGACGAGCCACGTCGGCTTCAAAAATTAATAAAAAAGGCCACGTCGGATTTCCAACCAATTTTGTTGGCGTTGGCACCAAAGTGAGCGTTTTTCAAATTTTTTGGCACTTAAGTGATCTGACGGAAACTTTTGGCATCAAAGTAAGTACCATACACAACTTATGGCACAATTAGTGTACTTATCCCCTAGAGAAAGTATTACACTTTTCTAAGAGCTTCAGTGGATGGTGAAAAATAGGATCAAGCCAACTCAAGCCTGAGTCATCTTCTTCCCTATAGTTGGCTTGTGAACCCTCCAGATGCTCTTTTAGATTTATTATGCTCGGATGTTGCACAAACTTTGATTTAGTATTTAATGAATTGCACATCTTTTTTCACTTAAAAAAAAAAAAAACTCTTGTCTCTTCAACAAAAAATAAATAAATTCTTTTCTCTTTGGTACCAGAGTTCTTCAATTGGGATAAAAATTTGACTAAAGTCCACATTCTTTGTTTTTTAATTTTTCTTCTTTTTTCGGCCAAAAAAAAAATCGTCTTCTTGAAATTTCAAAAGGTGAGTAGTGTTATTGAAATTTCAAAAGTTGTTGATGCTGTCGGAGCATGTGAGACACGTCGACGCTGCGATGGAAGGCTGGCAACGATGCAATAGCTGCAAAGGAGGAAGGGCCGAAGGCGAGGTGGCAAGCGACTGCGATGAGGCGATTGAGAGAGCTGAGAGGATTGTGCAACGAGGAGGAAGAAGAGGCTGTCGTTAGGGTTTAGCAAGAAGAGAGAGTGGGTGGTGGGGACAACGGAAAGAAACATGGGGCAGAGAGGGGGGTGGATGGGGTGGCGTGGGGTGGGGGGGAGAGAGAAATAAGGTAAAAGGCAGGTGCTCTTGGGGGTGGGGAAGAAACTTTGGGGGCGGGGAGCTGGTGGTGGCATGGGGGAAGGGGAGGGGAGAGAGAAAGAGCAGGGAAGAAACTGAGGAGGCATGGGTGATTGATGGGGCGAGGAGCAAGTGGTGGCGTGAGGGAAGGGTAGGGGGAGAGAGAGAGAGCAGCGAAGAATTTGAGCACTGTTCACTGTTCAGAATCTGAGTAAAAATAGGTGGGTATTGGGACTTTGGAGAAACGAGCAAAAATTTGGAAACTTTGCGGTAAAAGCAGGTCCAGAGAAGATATCTCTTGCCAAGAAATGCAGGGAGGCTCTTCAATCTAGGATTAAATTATTAGCCGATGCTGTTTCTGTTACTATAGGATGTAGAGGTATGTGGACTCTTCTTTTTCTACTGCTTAATTCCTGTTTCTGTCAATTTAATCTTGGAATCATTTGTTTATTTCATCATTTATATATTGTGGAGGGTTGTGCTAGAGTTGAAGAAATGTAGTGGCCATTTGGACAGAGTGAGATATTGTGGTTTCGCTTCTTAGTTATGAGGGAGCTGGCTGGTCTGAGTTTTGTGCAACGCTGGAGAGAAGAGTAATCTTGATGGCCTACAGGCATAGCTGTGTTCTTTTAGCTTGAGCTGGGCATATGAACTTTTCCTTTTTCCGAGAGGGCAATGCTAGATGTTCGCAACCTTTTATTGTGACATTCCAAGCCAACTGTGTTGTCTTGCCTGATTCCATTGTTATTCTTTTCTTCATTATCTTTTTTGTTGCTCCATTCCTTATTCATTCCCATGGACTCGATGTAATTCACGGATTATTCTTAGATGTCCTATTCACAGAAGATAGTTTTTTTTTTCCACTGCATGCACCTGATTGAGTTATTTTGGTTGCGATGGGAACTGATTCCATTGTCTCATGCTATGGTGCCACCTTTGCCTGAGCGACAAAAATTTCAGATGCAATTGAGAATATGCCAGGGCAGTGTTACTCCAAGAGGTCATTCATGGTTGATGGTTACTTCTCTCCAGAAGCTTGCTCTTATGCTTATACTCATAAAATTCTAATTTTGCACCCAAATGTATATACTTCCAGGTGGCTGCCCGCATGAATGACTTGGCTGGTGATGGCACAACTGCCGCAATCATCTTGGCTCAAGCATTGATCAAATCTGGGTTGTTGGCAGTTCCATTTGGGGCTAATCCAATCTCTATAAAAGAAGGTATGGATAAGACCGCAAAAGCATTGGTCTGGATTTTGTAGGAAAAGAGCTTTCTCGTAAGAGGGAGTGATTATGTTACATTTTATTAATTCATATTTTTTCTTTTGGGGTTTTTCCAAGGCATGAACTATTCATAAAAAAATTATGAAATTTGTTCACCATTTTGCAGCTGCGGGGTCAATCTCTGCTGGAAATCGGGACTTTGTTGGAAGAGTAATCGCTGATGCTATAGAAAGGATTGGACATGATGAAGTCATCTCTATCGAGTTGTCCTCATCTTCTGAAACCTTTGTTCTAGTCAAAGAAGGAATGAAGGTGGTGAATTTTGCTTTAGGTTTGAAATGATATGGAATTGCATGATTGTCTCCTTGCAAAATGTGGATAAACTGTTAATTTATCTCTCACTCTTTCCCCAGCTCTCTTTCTATACCGTCTCCTAAAGGGATCGAGTCTTCCACTTGCATGCATCAGCAGATCATGAGCTTATTGAACGCATACTGCATACCTTCACCCCCCCCAAAAAAAAAAAAAAAAAAAAAAAAAAACCTTTGTATGATTTCTTCACTTAAGTTAGATTTTTTTCTGCTAGATTGATAAGGGCTATATGTCGCCCCGTTTCATTTCAAACCAGGATAAATCTCTCGTGGAGTTTGAGAATGCCAGAGTCCTTGTAACTGGTCAGAAGATTCCAGATGTCAAGGCAATGATTCATTTGCTGTAGAAGGCAACTCAATTATGCGTCCTCTTGCTAATCATTGCAGAGGATATCTGAAGGCAGCTGCTGGAGACACTTGTTGTGAACAAAATGCAAGGCTTGCTTAATGCAGCTGTTGCGCAATGTCCAGGATTCAGAGAAGGAAAGAAAGATGTCTTCCAGGATATTTCTTTATTGAAAGGTGAACTTGTAAAGCATGGTGACCTTTGTTTTTGCACTGTCTCAAGTTCCTTCAAGAAGCACTCTTTCAAACTGCATGAGGAGTATTTCCATCGTTAATGTATATTTTCTGCTTCTTCTTTTTTTTTTTCCGTTAACATCGTAATAACATCATCAGGTGCTGATTTTCTCTCTGGAGACTTGGGTTTAACTGTCAGTGGTGTGACCCCCAATCAGCCTGGCATTGCTAGAAAAGTAAACATCAGTGGTAACTCAACTATCGTTGTTGCCGATCCTTCTATTGAAGCTGAATCTCTGCCAAGGCTTTCGCACCAGTGGAGTTGCTTTAAATAAGGTTTGCAAGATCCCACATTCTTTAAAAGACAATTTCCACTTACATATAGTCTATTTCAGCACCTTGTTTGAGAAATTAAAGATGTACAAAGCCCATGCAATTTGAGGTCCCCCTAATGTCATCAGAGATAAGATAATTGTACTTATTCATTGACATCAAAATTCTATGCTGCCTGCGAATCCATTAGAAAGTTCTATGACAGCAACCCAGTGTTGTCGTTACTTATAATTATATTAAAGATCCGCATTTCATATTAGGTAATGTGGTTTGAATTTAGGAAGGAGCACACGCTGAGGTGGAACGTGAAGACCGGAAACCTAGAATAGAGGATACAAAGCAGGTCATTTTTGCTGCAATAGACGAGGGAATAGTACCATGCTGTGGTGCAGCTTATTCACATCTTTCTGAGTGTATCCCTGTGACAAGGAGCAAGATGCAAGATCGGGAGGAGTAGATTGGAAACTAAGGTCGTTGGCTCTTGACCAAATGTTATTCATGCATACCTAGTTTGGTCCAAGGAGCATCGTCTGGCACCTTTGTTCTCTGGCAAATTGTCTATCTTATTGTGCAGTGACAATGGTGGCTTTGAGGATGTACAGTAACGAACCATGTCATTGGCACATGAACATATGATGTCCAGTAAGATTTGAGTATGGTGGTTCTGCATGTCAAATGGAAAGTTCAAATTGACAGGAGTAGTTGCCATCGCTAGATCATTAAATGCAAGAAAATGTAGAAAAGGCCTGAAGCTGGCATTGCCTGATATAGGGGTGTGTTCAATGGTTCCGGAGTGGATATGCTTTCTCTCTGTTGATCATTGAATTCTGACTTCAATTTTTTCTCAGTTGGCCAGTGTAGAAACCTCTTATGTGGGCTAGAGGAAACTATGTTTTACTTTTTCTTGTGAATAATGACCTGCCTTATGTCTTCAATAATTGCTTGGGCATTCTATACGCAATGCATCGAGTTGTGGATCATCTCTATCATTTTGCTGTTGTTCTCGAGGTGTCTTTGTTCTTATAGTTGGTCCATAACACAATGCGATTGCTGGCACTCCTTGCTCCAGCAAAAGCCATTGCAGCTAATGCAGGAGCAGATGGTGATAACTTGTGGAGAAAACCCAAGCTTTTGCAATTAATGCAGGCACTTCTCTGCACTAAGTTTTTAAGCTTGTTTACCTGATCTCTCCACTGAACCGTGACGCAAGGTCTTGCTTGAGCTCTATTATCGATGGCTGTGGAACTGCTACTAAAACACTGTCGAAAGATCTGTTAGTTTGTTATTAGACTGTGGCTTCGAGATAGCTTATCTGGCAATTTTTGTGAGTCAGTTCCTTCTGGACTTGATGGCAAATTGAGGACAAGCCTGGCAACTCATTCTGGCCCTCAGCAGTACAGTCATGATGACGCCTGATAGGAAGCCAAGTCTGATTTCTTTGTTTTTGCCTGAAATCTCTGATAAGTCGAGACTGTCTTTTACAGCTACATTGAAGTTCACTTATTCTGCATGCTTATATGGATCCCTTTTGCTTCTTTGTCCGTGTCAATCTCTTCTCCAAGGAGGCAAGTTTTCTTTTGTGTAACCTATCCTGCTTGATATACTTCTTGCCCATGTATTGCAAAGTTAAAAGCATTTCTCTCTGGCAATGTCCTTTCTCATGAGAATCTTATTTTGATCTAATTACATCTAAATGGTACAGCAAACTTACAGCCTTGTGCACCCCATGGCAAGATAAGAGCAGACTGTGACCTTTACTATAGGTTGGGACCTTCAATATTTGTTAGTTTTCCGAGATTCTTTTAGTCCTTCAGAATGTAATTTTACCATAGTCGCCATTCATTCATGATTGTTTTGATTCTTATACCTGCCTGGTTCCTCAGTTACCAAAAGCTAATTTGTTGCCTCGATTCTCACAAAAGGCTAAAGGAAATCATAATTCCTAGAGGGAAGTGCTAATTAGTACGGGATGTGGTATATGCAAATTATTCATTTTGTAGAGTCCTGAGGGCTGGCATCATGCACTTGGGTTCACTATTTTTGGGGCATTAGCTTGAAGTCCAGAATTCTCCATTTTATATGTTTTCCTTTGCTTTGTCAATGTAGCTTTATGATGATTTGGTAAAAAGACATCAATATCTGATAGAATGAAAACAGAGAGAAACATATTTGGCTGCTCACTGAGGCTCAACATTTCCCCTAGTCTGCCTGGGCTGGATTTTTATTTTGTATCTGCAGTGTATCTGGGAAAGATACGCACACATCAGAAAAAGTTAATGAAGCAAAGGCAAGGCCGATCCTTGAACGTAGTAAATGTATGATTAGCTTACTTTTCTGGCTCTATTTATGCTTAAAACATCTGGAACTAAATTGAGACTATCGTCGACTTCTCTTTTATTTGATTTTGATTCAATTTTAAATGCAAGTGAATGCTAATGTTAAAGTACAGGGAACTTAAATACATAGAATTTGCCTTCTCCATCTCTTTTTAATTACCAGTTTAAGAAATAACATATGTTTGGAATCCAGAATTCATTATACATAATGATCACGTGTACACATGATCAGACAAGTTGACCTGAAAGATGGAACCCTGAATAGAGAGGACATTGAGGCTATCTTGACAATTAGATCGAGATTATTCTCTCATTTGAGACTAAACATGTGCATTGCGCACATAAAAAAGGAGAGTCAAAACAATGATTGAAGCATACGCAGAATAACCAGAGTAGGCTCCCATTAGATCCAGGCTTCAAATTAGGACCTTAACTTTTTCTATCAAAATGAGTGTTTATCTTGAAAGCTTAAGAATGGGCTGATTAATATTGACCTGGCACCATGTTTTAACATTCTGAAAAATAGTGGCATTGCCTGTGTTCAGGAATGCGCTTAATATATCTAGTGGGCTCATTTTTAATGGGGACAATGATTTCTTCAATATTCTATTGAAGCTAAGCTATGAGTTTGAACTCTGAACTACCTCCATGTAGATTGCAAGGTCCTTTTTTTTTTGGCCATTCCAGTTATCTTGTCACTATCATTATGCATATGCCCTATGTTCCACATGGGATGCCCGCCTGACAAGTGAGGTAGTGCTGACCAATATGCTTGGAGTCCAATTTTGGGCTCTTCTTTTTTTTTTTTTTTTTGTGTGGACAATTTAAGTTTTTAAAAATGGTTTGTCCAACACTTATGTAATCATGTTTGGTTTTAGTCGATCCATAAAGTTAGTGACATGAGCAGATCCTTGGAGCTGACTTTTTTTTTCTTTTGGTCAGACTTGGAGCTGACTTCACCTGGTCAAAATTGGCTGCATTTCTTTTGTTTTGTTTTGTGTGTGTGTGTGTGTGTTTTTTTTTTTTTTTTTTTTTTTTTTTTTTTTTTTTTTTAAGGTTTTTGTTTTGTTCTTTTTCTTTTGTGATGAAGTAAATTGCATACGTGAGATTTATCTTATGCAGGATCATTTTATAGTCATGAGCTTTTGAAACTATGGGTGATTGCTTATATTTGTTTAGAAGTTAGTACCTTAATTTTTCAGCTTTAGTTGGAGGACCACTAGCACTAGTATCCTGATAATATCATTTTCCTTGCATGGCGAGCGCACGTACTGTTTATACTTTCTGTTCTCTCCCTAAACTACAGGTTCGTCCATTTCATAGACTTCTATGATCCACCATTGCGAGGACTGCAAGAGGACGTGAATTTTGACAGCCCACACACTGGGAGGTGAGTTTCCTCATTAGGCTTTTAACATATCATAGAATTATTTGTCCCAGCGTTATGAGCCATATCTTAATTGGTCCTCTAGTCGTGGATTAGTTTCAATCTATAGCTCTACCCCCTGTTATCTCCCATGGCGGTCGAATGATGAATCTGTTTTCTTCAGGTTTGTCCACCTCTTGATGGATGCAATCTGTCATTTGTAATCTTAGATATTAGCCCTTGTATCTCTTGCCAATCTGTCATGCAGGATGCAGGATAATGAATATTTAACATATTCTCTCCATTGCATCCTTTCATATAATTCCTTTACCATCAAATCATCCGAAAAATGTCTGTTGTCAGTTCTCACCAGAATGTGTTTCCTATGGTTGCAATATGCGACTTGACGCTGAAATCTCAGATGATCCTGTTGTCCCTAGGGGTTATCATGTGGGCTTGTCTCCTATTATTAGCGTCTATGGTTTCTTATATATGGTGTGCAATTTATACTTTTAAATTCCTTTTCCTGGTCTTAGAGGCTGTTGGTCCTGTTATTTTTCTCTCTACTGATACAAGGAAACTAAGAAATAAGGGATTTTTAAGTCTATATCATTTGAGATACCCAGAGATACTTACCAATTCTTCTCACCCAGTGGAATGTCTCCTTTTGAATTAGAATGAAGCTATTTAATGTAAATTATAATTTTTGTTGACCCAATTTTTTCTCTCTTGATGCAGATCTACATGTAGAGAGTGCAGGATATTGCTGGGGTATCTTGTTTGCCCTGATGTGCTGCTTAGTGTTTCAACAATTATTATTGCTCTGGTAATCTGAAATTTTTGCAATTCCGTTTTACCCCCGCAATAACGATTTAAGCAAGTGGTGCATCTCTATTCCACCAAACTTGAATGTTCTTCATGCCTAGTCTAAACTTAAACAATTGTATGAAATGTTGTGGTGCTGAATTTTTGTTTTGGGTAATACATGTGGCTCAGAAAACCACATTGGCTACTTGATAGTCGGAAGATAGTTTCAATCTAAGATTGAGTTAGTTCAAATGCAAATTTTACATTTCAGTGCTATAACAATAATGGCATCTATATGTTTCCTTTAATATGTGAATCTATAAACATTGTTAGGATTCACAATAAGTGCGTCAATTTACTGTGCTTGCAAGCTGTGTGCCACTACTACTAAGCTTGAGCTTGACTTAATTGTTACTTGAGTTACTCAAACATGAATCAATAAATTAAAAAGAGAGAGAGAGAGACTAGTCGAGCTCTCATAATTACTGTATTTTAAATAATGAAATGTAGTGTGTTAGGGAGATACTCTAGTACAAATGTTTGGTACTACTCCACGTAAAGTTCAATGCATCAACATCCAGCTTCGTGTACGTTAAGTAGCAGATGTCCCTCTTTCATACAGGTGGATTCTCTAACATCGTATTCTTATTAACTAGCCTCGACAAGATCATATAAGTCGTCTTTACCCTTCTATTAACCTATGCTTCATTGTATCTGTTATACTTTAGCTAGTACGTCCATAATTGGGTGCGATTGGACCGCACCATTTGGACTTGATACGGTACGATGGAAGGACACCATTTGTAGGGGTGTCATGGAGACATATAAAAGCTTCCCGAACACAACCGTTGGGTTGGTTGGCAGATCATTCGTATCAAATTTTCTCTCCATTTCCATCAAAGAAGAAAAGAGAATTCCATTTCACTTTTGTAAGAACAATCGACATTTACGCCGTGGAAATCGGGTGTTCTCCTTGTGATTGCATCCAGACTAACGTGAGGAAGTGTTGTTCGTGTTTCATCGGCAATTCAACGTTCATTCCGGGGCTATTTGCTATTTGCGCATCGGAATCAAGTAAGTCGTCTTCCGTTGACTCGAATTCCAACATTGGTATCAGAGCCCGATCGTGTTTTCTGCCTTGTTTTTCATCGAGTTTTCTCATTTACCATTTGATATTGAGATCAAGAGTTTGTATTCTACACTGTTTGGATCTCTGATAGTCGGAATTGCCATATAAAAACTTGAAATTGAACCAGAGCAAAGAACGAGTTTGGGATCGCATGCATCCGTGAGGTTTTGGCCATTTTTCGAAAGAGTCTTTTGGTCAAAATTAATTTTTGAATATACAGGGTGAAAGAGCTCGTCGAGATGAGTCCGGCGATGGGTTGAGCGCCGCCGAGAGACACCGGACGCGCTCACACGCGCGGCCAGAAACCGCTGTGCGTGGGCGCCACACGCCTGAAACACTGGCACAGCCAGTGCGTGCGCCACATGCGCCGGTCGGCGAACCGGCATGTGCGCGATGCGTGCCAGCCAGCGAACCAACGCGTGATGACGTCACCCAACAGTCGGTAACCCTGGGATGACGTCAACGCCGGCGACTGTTGGTCGGCCGGTCACCGACCAGTGACCCGACCCGACCCGACTTGAGACACGATCTGACCTGAGATCCGACCTGTTGACCTGACCCAACCGATGACCGGTCAACGGTCGGACCGGCCAGGAACCGTTTGGCTCGCTGGCACGTGTGCCACACGAGCCGCACACTCAAGCGGCGCGTGGGGGCGCGTGTGAGCTCCAATTAGAGTGTGGTCGGTGGCGTTTGGTTCGTATGAGTGTCCTCTACACAGTGGTATAATTATTTTATACTTTTGAATTTTATAAATGTAAGAAAATGCATAGGAAACCCTATGTACGCGTAATTTTTTGAGGTTTAATGCTACTTATTCATTTGTAGCTTGTACTTTCTTGTGATTAGGGAAATACAGTAGCTAGCTTGTGTTCAAATGAAGTTATATATACTACGTAGAGCTTGGTTCAATGATATGATGTATATATTTTAATATACTTGCAATTTTCTAGTTGCTAGAAAATTAGAACAATGGTAGGAAATCCATTACATGTTGAATTGCGAATAAATTATAGTTGAAGCATGATTGTTGTTTATACATTGGTTATTATCATGCAATATATATATATATATATATATATATATATATATATATATTTTTTTTTTTTGTTAAGGAAAAATGTAGAAATTATATAAGGTTATGTAATTATTTTTTCTAGTGGGAGTTCGTAAGTTGGTACAATTAAAAGGAGTTCTCACCTAGAACTTCAAATTTGTGCAAATTAAACTAGTTAATGATACTAGAACAATTGCACATAAAAGTTGATTTGGAACATTGTGAACTTTTTGCTTTTATGTTTTTTGTTGAATTATTATTAATTTAGTTTGTCTTTACTGCAAATTAAATAAAATGTGCTAGTATTGATTCTGCGTTTATTATGTCAATGTGTTATAGCAATTGGTTATGGCTTCGGCATCCAAGACCATTGGGCTAACCTCAATAAGGGTGAGAAGCTGAACGGTGACAATTATGATATTTGGCACCGAAAGGTTCAGTACATCCTTGAGGAGCAATAGGTTTTGGAAACCCTCAACCATACCATTGATGAACTTGAGCATAGAACTTTAGCTCAACACAAGAGAGATCTAGAAGCTTATCAAACTTAGAAAAAGAAAAATAGCATTGCTCGCATCACGTTGCTGAGCTGTATGCAAGATGATCTCATGTGTGAGTTTGAAAGTTATGATAAAGCTCAAGTTATGTGGGTTGCCTAGAAAGATAAGTTTGGGGGTACATCTGCCATTAAGCCGAGGAGACTCACCATCAAGTTTGACACATTCCGAAAGCGTCCAAATGTAACGATGAGGCAGCATCTTCGGGAGATGTCAAACATGACTCGTGAGCTGAAGTCGGCAGGTCACTCCCTTACTGATGAACAGTAAGTTCATGCTGCTATAAGATCTCTTCCTGATAATTGGGAGTATATGAAGATCAATATGACGCATAATGAGAACATCGTCACTTTTGATGATATTGCGCGTCATTTGGAATTAGAGAATGAGCGCCTAGAGGCTGCTAGATCCTCTACTCATTTTATGTTGCTGAATCGAGTTCGCGCAAAGCTTCAGGCTTCAAGTGCAAGAGGAATCTTCAGTTCAACAACAAAGGGAAGATGACTGATCAGGGACCCAAGAGGGCTAAAACCTTTCGACGCAAGAAGCGTGGTGGGAAGAAGGACAAGACCAGGATGGAGTGCCACAATTGTGGCAAGATGGGTCACTTTGCTCGTGAATGCACTGAGCTGAAAAAGGTACCCTATTACTCTATTACTTTGTGTAATGCTTTTGTTTCTAATATTGTAATACTTGCTGAATCTTATCTAATGTGGACAGTAAACTCAGGAGCAAAGACCATGTAGCTAGAGACCGAGAAACATTTGTCGAGTATCGTCGGATACCGCCTGGAAGAAGATGGATATATGTTGGGAATAACTCAAGAGTTGAAGTGAAATGAATCGGCACATATAAATTAATCTTACGTGATGGTCGAAACCTATTCCTGCATGATGTCCTTTATGCTCCAGATATTCGACGAAATTTGATCTCTGTAGTTGTTCTTCTTAGCTTAGGTTATGTGACATCCTGAAATTCGATCCCGTTTCGATAAAGTGAAATGGGCATGTCGTCAACGTGCCTATGGTCCTTTTTCTCTGAGCTTATCACTCACGAGTTAACTAACCTATTGGGTGAAGCCATTAAGGGATGTATCTACAGTAAATCCCTAAAAGCTACTCAATTGGTTGGATTGGACTAAAATCGCGTCTGATCGATTCTAACCACGAAATTTAAATTGGTCTAGGGAATCGAATATTCGAGCGTATCACAATTCATTTTTAGGACCGTCTCATCGTCTGTCAATTTATTGACAAGTTCGAAATTTCAAGAAAGAAATTATCGGAGGAAAAAATCGAAGACCAAAAGAAAATAGAAAGGGAAAGGGAAGAGAAAAGAAAAACAAGAATAAGACTATTATTTTATTTGTTTTTCTCTCTCCCTTTTCTCTCTTTTTCTCTCTCTCTTCTCTCTCCTCTCCCCTCCCCACTGACCGAATCCCTTGCCAAATTCAATTTGGCTTCTCTCTCTTTCTTTTTCACTTTGACTTTTCAAACCTCTTCTTCTTTCTCACTTATCTCTTCTTCTCTCTCCTCTTTCTTCCCCCCCACTCCCACGTGACTGAACCAACTTCTTCTTCTTCTTCCTTCTTCGCGAGCAAACCAGAAACAGAAGCTGCAACTCGCCGTCGTCGCCGTCCCGCCGCCCGCACCTACGACACCCGCCCGCGCAACGCCGCGGGTTCGCCCGCCGCCCCTCGCGCCCGGCATCTTCCCGCGCGATCCAGCCGCTACCCAGCCTCCGCTCAGCTCGGTTCCGCCCTGACCAGCCACCTTTGGCCACCGCCCAGCTTCATTAGGCCACCGCCCGACGACCCCGGCATCCCCCTTGCCCTTCGCTGGCCTCCCCTCACTGCCCTAGCCGCCGGACCAGCCTCGGCTAGCCTTGAACAGCAAGTGGCCGAGTGGGTTTCCAGCCCCCTTCGGGCCCGTTTTGGACCGTTTCCGGGCCTCGAACCCGAGACCTGTTTTGGAGTTTATCGTTCCTCGCGTCATCCCTGTCGGATTGGTCTGACTTGCTCGCGATTCCGGTGAGTAATCTCACTAATCCCTGATTAGTTAGCTAATTATTCTTAAGGGTGGTTTAATTTTAATTAATTAGGTTTAGGTGGTTAGATTAATATGGATTAGTGTTTATTAGTCAATTGTGATGCGAATTAGACAAATTGATTGTGCAATTAGCAAGTAGACGTGATCTACTATTTATTGAAAGTATCTCGGGATTTTTCCCAACCCTTAGTGGGCTTCAATTAGGCTTTTCGGGCCTAAGTGGAATTTTTGGTATTTAAATATTATTTTTCGAAATTAAATTAATTATTTATTTATTTTCCGAAAATTCAATTGAGATGGCTAGTGACCAAATTTTTATGCTGATGATCGTGGTGCAGTCCGTTTATTTAATTGGGCTTTATTTTGAGCTAAATTGATTTATTGTAATTAATTATTAATTTTTGAAATTAATTAATTATTTATTTATTTTTCGGAAATTAAGATTGAGATGGCCGACGACCGAAATCTAGTGCTGATCGTCGTGGCACAGTCCGTTTATTTAATTGAGCTGCAATTTGTATGGAATTGATTTAATTATGAATTTTTAGGAGTTATTCATATTGACTTGATGGTTAATTATTTGATTGAGAAATCGTTGGGTATTGGTTATCACCTGAAAGGAAATACGTGGGCTTGGTGAATTGGAATATCACTTGGAGAATGCACGTGTGTTCAGTGGTTGAATATGTCATCTTGGCGAAGAGGTTGCCTTAGAGAATGCACGTAAATTGTTGAATATTGATCATGCCTGTGTGGCGATAATTGATCATGCCTGTGTGGCGATAGTTGATCATGCCTGTGTGGTGTAGATTGTGCCTATGTGGCCGCATCTCTGTGTGTCGAGTGTCGTGCCCGTGTGGTTGAAGGTAATTGGGATGCCTAAGAGCACGCACATAAAGTGTTTATTGTACATCACCTTGGCAAATCGACGCCTGAGAGCATTATTGTAGCTCTGTGACTGAATGTACTGTTGGGGATTATATGGTGTGGAGTGAGATGACCTAGAAATGGTCCAACTGACATGTAATTGACTAGGTCGATTGATCATTGCTTTGATCTGATATTGTGAAATGATTGATTGAATGGAAATGACCGTGAGTGGTCTTGTTGGCGTGTGATCGACTGGGTCGATTGATCGAGATATCGATCTGTGATGTGATTGCCTAGGTGCTTATTGAACTGTGCTAATATGCAGGTGGAATTTGAGGCCAAGTCCTCTACCCTGTGCGTGTTTAGGCAGCCTATAGTATAATAGTTTACTAATCGGGCCTTAGTGGGGTAGAACTTGCTGAGACGTAGTCTCATCCCGATTTGGGAAAAACATTTCAGGACCCCGATGAGAAGCTGAGGAGGAGGAATCTGAGTGGGAGAACTCTGAGGTGAAACCTGAGGAGAAGAATTTTGGAAGAAGAAGATAATCCTGAGAGGGGCCTTGAGCATGGCCCAGATGGACTGAGATTCCATCTTCTTTTGTGAACTCCATTTTGATGTGAATAGTTATCAAGTTCTCTGGTTTGTGTTTTGTATAAAAGTTTGGTTATAAGTTTCAATATGAAAAATATGGCCTTACTTTTCTATCCCATTGATTTACTGTCTAGAGATTTATAATTGCTTCCGCATGTGCTTAACAAATGAAAATATCGGCAATATAAAGTCCTGGGATATCTCATTATAAAATCGACCAATACATAAGGATGTGTGCATGCCCGAGGATCGGAGCGTGACATCCCCTTTTGTGGTATCAGAACGAAGTTCAAGATTGGAGTGATAAGGAGTGTTGACGATGGGATAGTTGGTAAGAAATGCCTTTAAATTCATGCTTGTGCATGTTTGTGTTAGCTGAATGCTAGGATTGTTTGTTGTGTGTAGATCGCTCACCTTCTAATCAAGTGTGGATTTGAAAGACGGGCTTTAGTGTAAAGACTGAACCATGAGCGAGCAGGAGCTAAGAACTCCCAATAAGAGGACAATGTCCTCTGTGACTCGGGATAATGCACTGACAAAGGTCGGTACCCGAGGTGGTTGTGGCAGAGTGTCGGCTTTGGCCAGCTCGAGCATAAGAGTACCACTGCAGGTTGGTACTAGTGTAGTAGCATCGAATGATCCTAAGTTTGATAGGATCGTTTTGATGCTAGTGTTCCTTGGGAACTGGATGAGTCAGCAGGCTTAGGATCGAGCCGCCGTCAGTGCTGCAACCGTCGTGTCGCCTCACCTGCTGAGATCCAGAGTGGAGATGTGATTCGGGAGCGAGTCATTGCATTCGAGCCGAGATATAGATCCAGTTCAGGCAGAAATGGAAATTGGTCAGGGAAAAGACCGAGGTCGAGAAAAAAGTATTCTATTCCACTCACAAGGAAGGGTGGGGTAGTCAAGTCAGCACCGAGTCAAATAGATCAGGTTGTTTCCGGACGTGATGATGGAGATCGGTCTTATGTCATTCCTAGGACGCGAAATTGTTTGGAGTATAGCCAACAGGGATATCTGCTCGGAGTGGTCCTAGCAGAATGATGGAGCAACCAGAAAGAGTGCATACTTTCACCTGATAGAAGATAGAAGATGCACCAGATAGGTGTCGAAATTGTAGAAGGAAGTATGGATAAATCCGGTGTCCGGGTATGACTAGAACATGTTGTGATGATGACCAGCGTGGCCATCAGGTGAAGTATTGTCAGTGGAAGTCTAAGGTAGCATAGACATCGCTATTGCGGCCAGAATGCCACTAGGATGGCGAAAGGAATGAGAGTAGAATTGACCTTGCACCAATCAGAGAAAGAATGTATTGGATGAGATTTTATCAGAGCAGCGCAGCAAAGTTTTGTGTTGAGTTGGTAGAACTTAAATTGTTAACGTAAAAGTGAAAGAGAGTGAATCACTAGCAATAGTTGTGCTTGACTAGTTGCCGAGGTGTGAGTTTGATGCCACATGAATAGCGTGAGCTCATGGAGCATCTAGTGATAATGAATCACGATCTTGGAGCAATCCAATTTAGTCCATTAGCATGTGAAAGTGTCGAGGTTATTGGGAGTCGAAAAGAATCTTCGATTTCATTAATCTCGCTGGTTGAAGGCAACTTGTTTGTTAGACGGAGGTTACCAAGGTTGCTTGCGCTATTGTCTTGGGTAGGACTGATTGGAGAACTAGAGATGGATGACATCTCAGTGGTCTGCGAATTTCTAGATGTGTTGTCACAAGAACTATCAGACCGTCGTTAGAGAAAGAGATAGAAATCGCGATCGAACTAGCACCAGGATAGAGCCACTCTCGAAGGCTTCTTACCAGCTGTTGTTGTCTGAATTGGTAGAATTGAAGATGCAGATGTGAAGATAGATGAATGAGGAATTCGTGCACATCAGTGCATCACTTTAGGGAAACATCAGTTTTGTTTGTGAGAAGAAGAAAGATGGTTTGTTGCGAGTGTGCATCGACCATCATCAACTCAATTAGGTAACAATCAAGGACAATCGTCCATTATAAAAGATAGACGAATTGGGTGACCAGACATCAAGAGTGTCGATGTTTTCAAGGATCAACTTGAGAACAAGATGTCGTCAGTTATGAACAAAGAAGGAAATTGTACGAAAGACAGCTGTTCATACTTGATATGGTCTTTACGAGAGTATTGTAAGATCGTTTGGCTTGGTGAACACTCCAGTTGCTGTCATGGATTTGACAAACAGAGTGTTCAAGGAATATCTGGATCAGTTTGTGATTAAGTTCATTGATGACATCTTAGTCTATTCGAGAAGTGATGAAGAGCATGAGAATCATCTAAGACTAGTACTCCAGACCTTAAGAACTCATCAGTTGTATGCTAAGTTTAGCAAATGCGAGTTTTGGGTCATGTGATTTCCGGAGAAGGAATCTCCGTCGACTCGAGCAAGATAGAAGTCGTGATCAAGTGGTCGAGACCATCGATAGTGACAGAGATCAGAAGTTTTCTGGGGTTAGCAGGTTATTACAGACGGTTTGTGGAAGGGTTCTCATCGATAGCGTCGCCTCTGACAAAGCTCCTGAAGAAAGAAGAGAAATTTGTATGGACAGACAAGTGCGAGCGTAGTTTCCAAGAGCTAAAGGAAAAGCTGACTACCGCACCTATGCTGACAATTCCATCTGGTCCTGGAGGATTCGAGATCTACAGTGATGTGTCATTTAGGGGATTGGTTTGCGTGCTGATGCAACATGGCAGAGTTGTTGCGTACGCTTCCCGGCAGTTGAGACCTCATGAATTGAATTATTCGACGCATGACTTGGAACTCGCAGCTATCATATTTGCGTTGAAAATTTGGAGGCACTATTTGTGCGGAGAAAAGTTTCAGATTTTCACAGACCATCAGAGTCTCAAGTATTTGTTCTCTCAGAAGGAGTTGAACATGAGACAACGCCGATGGATGGAATTACGGAAAGACTACAACTGTGACATTCTATATCACCCGGGAAAGGCGAACAAGGTCGCCGATGCATTGAGTCGGAAGTTTTCAGTGGCGCGAATCTTAGTTAAGGAGTGGAACTTAATCGAGAGAGCTCGGGATTCGGAATTCAAATTTGAGGTAGGCCACCTCTCGAGTTTTATGGCCACCTTCAGAATTGAACCGGATGTCCAGGTCAGAATTAAAGAACTCCAACTGACAGATCCAGATGTACAGAGAATTCTTCAAGAGGATACCGATAAAAGAAAGGCTGATTTTCAAGTTTCTGATGACGAGACTCTAAGATTCCAAGGACGTTTGGTTGTACCTAACGATATTGAGCTTAGAGAAGAAATTTTATCTGAGGCACATCATAGCAGCTACAGCATTCATCTTGGAAGCACTAAAATGTATCAGAATCTGCGTCAACACTATTGGTGGTCAGGCATGAAGGCGGATATCGCCAAACATGTGGCCAAGTGTTTGACTTGTCAGCAAGTAAAAGTCCAGCATTGCAAGCCGGAGGACTTTTGCAACCTCTTGCAATCCCAAAATGAAAATGGGAGCATATCACGATGGATTTCGTGACTGGACTACCAAGGAGTCAAAGAGGAAATGATTCGATTTGGGTAGTAGTCGACATGCTGACAAAGTCGGCTCACTTCATTGCAGTTCAAAAGGACCTCAATCTTGATAGGCACGCAGATCTGTATGTGCGTCAGGTGGTTCATATGCATGGAGTGCTGGTTACGATAACATCTGATAGAGACCCGAGGTTTACTGCTGCTTTTTGGAAGAGCTTGTAGAGTGCTTTAGGTACAAAGCTTCAGTACAGTACGGCATATCATCCTCAGACGGATGGCCAGTCTGAAAGGACAATTCAGATTCTTGAAGACATGCTGAGAGCGTGTGTAATAGACTTCAAAGGAAGTTAGCTTCATCTGGTAGAATTTGCCTACAATAACAGTTATCAGCAGAGCATCAAGATGGCTCCATTTGAAGCGTTGTATGGCAGAGCATGCAGAACTCCAGTTTGTTGGGATGAAGTCGGAGAAAAGAAGATAGCAGGCCCAGAGTTGGTTCAGCAATCAGTAGATGCCGTGGCAGTAATCAGAGACAGATTAAAGACCGCGCGAGTAGGCAGAAAAGTTATGCGAGATAAGCGTCGAAGGTCTTTGGAATTCCAAGTTGGTGATCACGTTTTTGAAAGTGTCACCAATGAGGGAACTTCGCGCTTTGGTAAGAAAGGCAAGCTGAGTCCGAGGTATGTAGGTCCGTTTGAGATTCTTGAAAGAATCGGAAACCTGGCGTATCGTCTTGTATTGCCGCCAAGATTGGCGCAAGTGCATGACGTCTTTCACGTGTCGATGTTAAGGAAGTACGAGCCTGACCCGACCCACGTGCTCAATTTCGAGGAATTGGACGTGGATGACTGTGTGTCATACGTGGAAAGCCCTGTTCAGATTGTCGATCGTAAAGAACAAGTTCTGCGTACAAAGACCATTCCATTGGTCAAAGTGGTGCAGCAACACCACGTGCATGAAGGAGCGACTTGGGAGACTGAAGAGTCAATGAGACAGTTGTACCCCCGCCTTTTTAATCAAAGTGTGTAATGGTTTAAATTTCGAGGACGAAATTTTTATAATAGGGGAAGAGTTGTGACATCCTGAAATTCGACCCTGTTTCGATAAAGTGAAATAGGCATGTCGTCAACGTGCCTATGGTCCTTTTTCTCTGAGCTAATCATTCACGAGTTAACTAACCTATTGGGTGAAGCCGTTAAGGGATGTATCTGCAATAAAATCCCTAAAAGCTACTCAATTGGTAGGATTGGACTAAAATCGCGTCTAATCGATTCTAATCACGAAATTTAAATTGGTCTCGGGAATCGAATATCCGAGCGTGTTACAATTCATTTTTAGGGCCGTCTCATCGTCTATCAATTTATTGACAAGTCCGAAATTTCAAGAAAGAAATTATCGGAGGAAAAAATCGAAGACCAAAAGAAAGTAAAAAGGGAAAGGGAAGAGAAAAGAAAAACAAGAATAAGACTATTATTTTATTTGTTTTTCTCTCTGTCCCTTTTCTCTCTTTTTCTCTCTCTCTTCTCTCTCCTCTCCCCTCCCCCTTGTGCGATTCCCTCCCCACTGACCGAATCCCCTTGCCAAATTCAATTTGGCTTCTCTCCCTTTCTCTCTCCTCTTTCTTCCCCCACTCCCACGTGACCGAACCAGCTTCTTCTTCTTCTTCCTTCTTCGCGAGCGAACCAGAAACAGAAGCTCGAACAGAAGCTGCAGCTCGCCGTCACTGCTGTCCCGCCACCCGCACCCGCGACACCCACCCACGCAACGCCGCGCGTTCCGCCGACCGCCCCTCGCGCCTTGGCGTCTTCCCCTGCGCGATCCAGCCACTGCCCAGCCTCTGTTCAGCTCGGTTTCGCCCCGACCAGCCACCTCCGGCCACCACCCAGCTTCGTCCGACCACCGCCGACGTCCCCGGCATCCCCCTTGCCCTTCGCCGGCCCCCCCTCGCTGCCCTAGCTGCCGGACCAGCCTCGGCTAGCCTTGAACAGCAAGTGGCCAGTGGGTTTCCAGCCCCCTTCGGGCCCGTTTTGGGCCGTTTCCGGGCCTCGAACCCGAGACCCGCTTTGGAGTTTATCGTTCCTCATGTCGTCCCCGTCGGATTGGTCCGACTTGCGCGCGATTCCGGTGAGTAATCTCACTAATTCCTGATTAGTTAGCTAATTATGATTAAGGGTGGTTTAGTTTTAATTAATTAGGTTTATGTGGTTAGATTAGTATGGATTAGTGTTTATTAGTCAATTGTGATGCAAATTAGACAAATTGATTGTGCAATTAGCAAGTAGACGTGGTCTACTATTTATTGAAAGTATATCGAGAATTTTCCCGACCCTTAGTGGGCTTCAATTAGGCTTTTCGGGCCTAAGTGGAATTTTTGGTATTTAAATATTATTTTCGAAATTAAATTAATTAATTATTTATTTTCCGAAAATTCAATTGAGATGGCTAGTGACCAAATTTTTATGCTGATGATCGTGGTGCAGCTCGTTTATTTAATTGGGCTTTATTTTGAGCTAAATTGAATTTATTGTAATTAATTATTAATTTTTGAAATTAATTATTTATTTATTTATTTTTCGGAAATTAAGACTGAGATGGTCGACACCGAAATCTCGTGCTAATCATCATGGCGTAGTCCGTTTATTTAATTGAGCTGCAATTTCTATGAAATTGATTTAATTATGAATTTTTAGGAGTTATTCATATTGACTTGATGGTTAATTATTTGATTAAAAAATCGTTGGGTATTGGTTATCACCTGAAAGGAAATATGTGGGCTCGGTGAATCGAAATATCACTTGGAGAATGCATGTGTGTTCAATGGTTGAATATGTCATCTTGGCGAAGAGGTTGCCTTAGAGAATGCACGTAAATTGTTGAATATTGATCATGCATGTGTGGCGATAGTTGATCATGCCTATGTGGCGATAGTTGATCATGCTTGTGTGGTGTAGATTGTGCCTGTGTGGCCGCATCTCTATGTGTCGAGTGTCGTGCCCGTGTGGTTGAAGGTGATATAACTAGTATAAGCACCTAGAGGGGGGGTGAATAGGTGTAAAAATAATTTCTCGAAATAAGAGAACAATACTAGGCAGATAATAGAAAGGAAGTTCTCTTTTAACAAAATGAATTATGATCAAAGTAAAGCAGAGAGTAGGGAAGAGAAAATTGAACACAAGGTTTATAGTGGTTCGGCTTATTCCAAGCCTACGTCCACTCTTCCACACTGACAGCCCACCGGCTGGATTCCACTATGAACAAAAGAGATGTTATAGCAATGCTTTTCTTTGATTCCACAGTGTAGATACTCTACCACACTTCCTCAAGGTATCTCAAAATATAGACTCTCTTTTGCGTACAAGATTTTGCTCAGTAAATGAATTGACTAAGAACAAGGAGCTTCAGACTTTTGAATTTTTCTATCGTGCACACACTCGAACAACTGGAACGTCTTCCTTATATACTCCTTTATGCCATCATACCCGTTGGCACTTACCAAAGGAATTCTTCCAATCTTCCCGTTGGACAAAATCAATTAGGAAGATCATTCGAGCTATTAAAGGAACATGTCGATAGCCCATCAATCCTGCTCGCCCATACAATCAGGATCTCGGTTTCCATAAGTAGAACCTTCCAAGTATACTTCGTCAATCATCGAATCCTTAATCAATCTTGATTCGAATAAAGGAATCCGTTATGTCATATCCAGTCAAGAGATTTTCGTCAGTCGATAAGATCAAATCCTTAACGAAACATCCAGTCCTAGATAGACCTTTTTCGACAAACTAGAATCTGTTAATGAGGATAGACTTTGAGTCTTGAGTGTGGCAGTCCGAAGGTCTTCAGACTTTAAATAGTAGAGTCTGCAAATCTTCAGACTAGACTGATGGAAACATTTTGTCAACTTCAAAACACTCCAAAAAGATTTCTCCAACAATCTCCCCATTTTTTATGGTGACAAAACTTTCCTGCAGATTTGAATAACTTTGACCTGCAAAACATTACTCAAGCAAATATGGATATCTCATAAAGATTAATGGCTTAATGATAACACTAGAATCTGCAACCACAGAAAATAGATAAGTCTTGCATGAGAGTAAAGCCATTCATAAGATATCAATAATACTTGATATAAGCAGTCAAAAGTCAGATCAAAATCCCAAATTCAGTCCACATCCAAACACACAAGTCAAGTCAAAAATCAAAACAAACTAAAAGTTCAACAAGTTTAAGTTCAAAGTTCAAAGTTTTCAAGTTCAAAGTTTTCAAATCTCGCATCCCTCCCCCTTTTTGTCATCATAAAAAAGGTTGAGATGGAAATAGAATAGAGTCAAGATTGCTTGGGAACACGAACAAGCTAGAAATCTCCCATTAACTGGACGATGCCTTCCAGCTTTTTCAATTCTTCCTTCAATTGAGCTACCTCTTCACTCTTAGCATTTGCTTGAATCTGAAGAGCAAGGGCTTGGATCTGATCATTTAAGGAAACTGAGGAAGCTTGACCTGCATTCTGCAAATTCCGAACTTCGCATCCTAGAGCATATATCTGACCCCGCATTTCCAAGAGAACATCAAGATTCTGCGAAAATCTGCTGAATTATCAGTCTGTGTTCTGGTTTCTGCACGATCTGATGGAGTAAAGGCAGACGATGGTACATCAGCATAGTCACGCAGATTTGGCGATGAAGCATCATGTCCCTCCTCAGGAAATTGAGAGGCATAGAAGTCCTCTGGATTTGCTGAAGAGCGGCTGACTCCTTCACTGGTAGCAGGATATGAGGACATTCCTCTTTTCTCACGATCTCCCCCTGTTTCCATGCCTTCAGGTGGAGAAGAGTGTTCCTCATGCTCTCCTTCTTCTTGATTTCATCTTTCTTCTTCTTCTTCAAACCTTTCCTCCTCTGCATCTCTTTCTTCAGCTTCTCTCTCCTCTGTTTCTTTCTCCTCTGCTTCCAAATCTTCTCTTTCTCCAGTCCTCTGTTTCGTTTCTTTCTCCTGTTGTTCCATTGATTCTAGAACAGAACGACTCAGGTTCTTCAATGCCATAGCAGAAATGGTAATGTCATCATCATCATCTTCATCCTCAACGATGAAAGCTCTTCTCTTTTTGGATGGAGCAACCATGGGCTCCTTCCCTTTTCTTTTTGCTGCCGAAGAGACTTGATGAGGCTTGGCAGGGGTTGTCTCATTGAATTTCTCCACCGCCTTGTTAAGTTCCTTCATACGCATTTTAGATACCATTTTGAGTCCTACCACCATTTGATCACACGATCGAACACAGAGAATTTGAGGAGGCTGAACATTCAAATGTCTGAATAACTAGGAAACAAGAGCTGGATAAGGAAGTTAACCCTTGTCCTTCACAACTGCTCTATACATATGGAACAAAATAGTACGAGGAAGAGAAAACTTTTTTCCAACATTGATGGCATACATCAGCTTTGCCTCTGAGTTTGAAACATCAGTCTTTGAAGTAGATTTCGATCTAAGGCAATTAATCACAATCTTGTGAAGCAGAATGTTGAACGCACTCATCCTTGAGTAGGAAATCTTTTCCTCTATCCTTCTATCCTTAACAAGTTCCAATGTGACACGAGCAATAAAGACACTGATAGGTTGATATCTCCCTCTCTCAACCCCAATCACATCAGCCAGCATATCTACATAGGCTTCTGTAGAGTCAGAACAGAAATATGCAGTGAGTTCAAGATAGGCACGAGAGTCGAACAGAATTGCTCAAGTTGAAGAAGACTGAACTTTTCCCTCAAATTGACATTCACAGCATCAAGGAAATCAAAGTCCACACTCCTAGGGTTTATCACCCCACGCTTCAACAACTGAGAGTATAGATTCTTCTGTTCCTTCGATCGAAACAAGTCTGTCCTTTTTCCCCGAATTTTTGCCGCAACACCCATTCTCGGTTGAAATTGACTGTACAACTTGTCATCATCATTCCCATCTATCGTATTCAGTCCTCCAACACGCGGATCACTTGGAATATTAGCAAGAGCTTCTTCTGCCGACCCCGCAGGGGCAATTCCCAAATGTTCCTTATTTCGCAAGAAGATATACTCATTACCATATCCCTTGTCCTTAAGAAACTCATCGATGTAGTTCAATGGAGTACTGGTCTTCTTTAAAGCACGTTAAAGCTTATAAATAAAAGAAGGCTTTTGAATTCTTACAGGATCTGCGCCTTCAACGATTTCTTCCTCTTCTCGATGATCAACACCCTGTGGACTAGTTGGTGGAGAATGACGCTGCTGAGAATGTTGTGGGCTCTGCTGTTGACTGGGAGACTCATCTTCCTCGGTGAGATCAAAATGCGTAGGCCCCTCACGCATTTGCCGTGGTCCCCTGCTTGTGATTCTCGAAGACTTTCTTGAAGACGACATCTTTCTCAGTCTTTGAAAGATTCCAAACTTGACTTTCCCAAGAAAGATGACAACTTTTTCGAGGATTAAACAAGAGAAGAAGACAGGAGAGGAAGATCGATGCTTTTTAGGGTTTCTGGAGTTAAACGGAGAGGAACCGACCGTATATAGATCAGTTGAAGAGAGGAATACTAAACGTCGTAAAGGAAAGTAAAAGATGCCTCTTTAAAAAAATAACTGTTTTTTTCAAAAATAGATAACTGCCATTTTAAAGAAAAATTAATTCCTTTTTTAAAAAGAAAAATTGCACTTATCACGGAATTTGAGAGTAGCAAAAATGAATTATAGATAGATAATCGTACCTTTCTGAGATTTAATATGAGAGAAAATAAAATAACTTACTGTCAAGAACCTTGTTTGTTTGAGTCTGAGAGTCTCTAGACTACAACTTCTTCAAACTTCAAGATGTTGAGTCTGGAACAAATGATTTCAAATTGATTTTTCTCCAAAGGCTTTGTAAATATATCCGCCAGTTGGTTCTTTGAGTCAACAAACTGAATCGAAACTTCTCCATTTTGAACATGATCTCTAATGAAGTGATATCGAATCTTTATATGCTTTGCTCTTGAGTGAGGAATTGAATTTTTGGTAAGATTGATTGCTCTGGTGGTATCACAGTTAATCTCCGTGCATGAATCTTCAATTCCAAAGTCTCTTAGCTATTGTTTTATCCACAGAATTTGTGAACAACAACTTTTGAGAGCTACATACTTTGCTTCTGCTGTAGAGAGAGCTACTGTATTTTGCTTCCTTGAAAACCAAGACACTGTCCTACTTCTAAGTAGTTGACAGGTACCCAAGGTGCTCTTTCTATCAACTCTGCAACTGGCTAGATCTGCGTCTGAGTATCCAAGAAGAGTAAAGTCTCCCTTTTTAGGATACCAAAGAGCGAGGCTTGAAGTTGATGCAATGTATTTGATAATACGCTTTGCAGCAATTAGATGAGATTCTTTAGGGTCTGCTTGAAATCTAGCACAAATGCAAATACTAAATAAAATGTCAGATTTAGAAGCAGTAAGATAAAGAAGTGAACCAATGATACTCCTGTATAGCTTCTGGTCAACTTTCTTTCCTCCTTCATCTTTGTCTATCTTCAAAGAACTTGACATTGGTATATCAGTCTTTTTGCAATTATCCAGTCCAAACTTTTTGATAAGATCATTAACATATTTTTCTTGATGAATAAAAGTCACTTCCTTCAATTGTTTCACTTAAAGTCCAAGAAAGAATGTTAGTTCACCCATCATGCTCATTTCAAATTCATCCTGCATAGACTTAGAGAATTTCTTGCATAAACTTTTATTAGAGGATCCAAAAATAATGTCATCAACATATATTTGAACAAGCAGAAAACTTTTGCTTTCTCTTTTGATAAACAGAGTAGTGTCTACTTTACCTTTGACAAAGCCGTTCTAAATTAAAAACTTACTCAGCCTGTCGTACCAAGCTCGAGGTGCTTGTTTTAAACCATATAAGGCCTTTTTCAGTCTGAATACCGAGTCTGGTTTCCTTGGGTCTTCAAACCCAGGTGGTTATTCCACATAAACTTCCTCATAGATAAATCCATTCAGGAAAGTACTTTTAACATCCATTTGGAATAACCTGAAATTCTTATAACAAGCAAAAGCAAGTAATAATCGAATTGCTTCTAACCTTACTACCGGTGCGTAAGTCTCATCATAGTCTATCCCTTCTTATTGTGTATATCCCTTGGCCACGAGTCTTGCTTTGTTTCTTATGACTTTTCCTTTCTCGTTCATCTTGTTCCTAAAAACCCATTTAGCTCCAATAATAGATTTACCTTTTGGTTTAGGAGTCAACTCCCGGATATCATTAATGCTGAATTGTCTCGAGTTCTTCTTGCATAGCTTCAATCCAGCTTTCATCGATAAAGCTTCTTTTATGCTTTTGGGTTCTATTTCAGAAATAAGAGCCACAAAGACTAGACTCTTCGCGCCTTTTGGATCTTGTGCGAATTCCTTCATTAATGTCGCCAATAATGAGATCTTTGGGATGACTCGGACTTATGCTTCCGATTCTTGGTTGATTTGTCGTTGATGATCACTTCCTTCATTTGAATCTTCAATAACCACTTGTTGTTGGTCTTTTAGAGTCTGAGCTGCTTCCTGAGATTTAGACTTTGTAGAGTCTGGAGTAGGTTCAAATTCTTCAAGATGAGTCTGAATAGATTCATTTTGCATAGAATCCTGGAATTTGACATTCACTGATTCCTCCACGCATTAAGTCTTCTTGTTGTAGACTCGTAGGCTTTGCTTGATGTTGAATATCCAAGGAAAATGCCTTCGTCGATTTTTCTTCAAACTTACCAACTCGATCATTTGCATTTTTCAATATAAAACATTTGCATCCAAACACATGAAAATATAAAACAATAGGCTTCTTTCTTTTGAATAACTCATAGGGGGTTTTTTTTCTAGAATAGGCTTTAGAAAAACTCTATTGATAATATAACATGCTGTTGAAACTGCTTCAGCCCAAAATCGTGAAGATATGTTACTTTCAATTAAAAGAGTTCTAGCCATTTCTTGAAGCGACTTATTCTTTCTTTCCACAACTTCGTTTTGCTCTGGAGTATATGGAGAGGAGAACACATGCTGAAAATCAGATTCATCACAGAATTTTGTAAAATCTTGATTTTCAAATTCACCTCAATGGTCTGTTCTTATATTTGAAATGACATACCATTTTTCATTTTGAACCTTTTTAGCAAACTTTTCAAAGTAAGAGAAGGTTTCGAGACTTATTTGCCGGAAATATACCCAAGTAAATCGTGAGTAGTCATCCACAATTACTAGGCAATATTTCTTTCCTTCAATGCTCTGAATTCTGGTTGGTCCAAAGAGATCCATATGCAGAAGCTGCAGTACACGATTAGTGGAAACTTGATTTATTGGTTTAAAGGAATTTCTTACTTGCTTTCCTAATACGCATGGTGTACATAAATCAGACTTTTGGTATGATAAATTGGGTAGACCACGAACAAGTTTCTTTGCTGAAATTTTGGCTATCTGCTTCATATTGATGTGCCCAAGCTTTTTGTGCCATAAGCTCACTTCGTCTTGAATTGAGATTAGGCATTGCGATTCATCTGGTTTCACGTCCAAAAGGTAGATATTTCCATGTCTTCGACCCATGAATGACTAAGTAGAATCTTTACTTGTTCCTAAACATATTCCATCTTGAAAGATGATTTTGAAACCGGTATCACACAGCTGACTGATACTGAGCAGATTGTAGTTGAGTCCTTCCACTAAAGAAACATTGCTTATTGTGAGGTTTCCAATCTTTACAGTTCCAAATCCCACAATTCTTCCTTTGTTGTTTCCTCCAAATGAGACTTTTCCATCATTTACTTGAATGAGCTTTATGAAGCAATTTGAATCTCCTGTCATATGTCTTGAGCATCCACTATCCAAATACCATTTTACCTTTTTCTTGATAGTGACCTGCATTTAAAAAAGAGACTCAAGCTTTCTTTGGTTCCCAAATTTTCTTGGCTCCACTGGTGTTAGTATGATATGCGGTTTTTGCCCATACTTTCTTAACAGGTTTCCAAACCATAGGATACTCTTTTTCAAAATGATCTGCACTATTGCACTTTGAATATTTGAGAGCATTTCGACCTACTGATTTTACAAAAACCTTTTTGAAATGATTTTTGTAAGCATCTCTTGTGGGTCTTTGCTTAATTATTTCCTTCACTTTAGGAAAATCAATTAAATGAATGGTTTCTGCCGTCATTCTAAACCAGATTTATTGAAATAAGGTCTTTGTACTAAAAGAATTTTCTCAAGTTTCTTTTATCCTATTGAAAATCTTTTTGAAATATTTGATATGTCATTTTTTAAAAATGCATTTTCTTTTGAAAGATTATATTCGCTTTCCTTAAGAGTTGAAACATTCATATCTAAACATTTCACATTTTTTCAAAACATTTTCTTGTTGTTTTAGTGCGAGTTTTCCTTTTTAAGTTCGGAAATTCTTTTAAGAGAAGTCTTAAAACTAAAACTCAGCTCATCAATGTATTTAGAAACTTTAACAGGAATTTTAAAGTTACTCACCTCAAATTCACTGTCTGAATCTGAGTCTGTTTCGGAGTTTGAATCTGAATCCGATTGTGCCATCAAACATATATTGGCATAATCATCATCACTTTCTTCACACTCTGTATCACTCCAGGTTTCTGCTTTAAGAACCCTTTGATACTTTTCAGCATTTCCTTTCTTCTTCCTTAGAAGAGGACAGTTGGATTTGATGTGTCCCTTTTTTTTAGATTCAAAGCAGACTACATCTTTGTTTGATTCATCATCATCAACAGACTTAGTCTGTTGCTTTTGAAAACTCTATTTCTTTGGATTGAATCTTCTTCCTTTTCTGTTCAGCTTTCTAAATCTTCTTATCATGAGAGCAAGCTCCTCATTATCCATATCGTCTTCAAAATCTGTAACATCAGAATCATCATTGGATTGTAATGCAATGGATTTCATACCTTTAGGATCTTCGTGTTCATTGATTCATTCCACTTCATAAGACTGAAGAGTCCCAACCAACTCATCGACAGATAGTTGCATGATTCTTTGTGTCTCTCTTATTGAGGTATTTATGTGATTCCAATCCTTGGAGAGTCCACGTAGTAGCTTGTTTACCTTCATGGGATCATAAATTGGTTGACCTTAATTCTCAAGACTATTCACGATTTCTGTAAAACGACTAAACATGTCAGTTATAGATTCTCCTGATTTCATTTTAAAGGCTTCGTATTGATCGAGGAGAATGTTGATTTTGGTCTCTTTCACTCGATCAGTTCCTTCATAGGTAATATGTAATCTATCCCAGACTTCTTTTGCTGTAAAACAAGAAGATATTATGTTATATTCAATGGGTGACAAAGCGTAATATAAGGAGTAAATTGATTTTGCATCAAGAGCTTGTCTCTTGATTATCTCTTCCTGAGTCATTTCACTAGACTCAACAGCTTCTTTTCCTCTCTCTGAGACAGGTGTAGCTTTAGGAGTGATTCCTTTTTCTACAACGTCCCATTCCAGATGATCCTTTGATCTTAGGAACGCTTTCATCTTGTTTTTCCAGATGTTGTAATCATTTCCATCAAAATAAGGTGGTCTAGTATTGCTTTGCCCTTTCCACCAGCCCTGGAGCTAACATACTAGCCATGGATCTTTAACTCTGAAGTAAAACACTTCAAACAAAGTAAGTACACAAGCTCTGATATCAATTGATATAGCTAGTATAAGTACCTAGAGGGGGGTGAATAAGTGTAAAAATAATTTCTCGAGATAAGAGAGCAATACTAGGCAGACAATAGAAAGGAAGTTCTCTTTTAACAAAACGAATTATGATCAAAGTAAAGCAGAGAGTAGGGAAGAGAAAATTGAACACAAGGTTTATAGTGGTTCGGCTTATTCCAAGCCTACGTCCACTCTTCTGCACTGACAGCCCACCGGCTGGATTCCACTATGAACAAAAGAGATGTTACAGCAATGCTTTTCCTTGATTCCACAGTGTAGATACTCTACCACACTTCCTCAAGGTATCTCAAAATATAGACTCTCTTTTGCGTACAAGATTTCGCTCAGTAAATGAATTGACTAAGAACAAGGAGCTTTATACTTTGGAATTCTTCTATCGTGCACACACTCGAACAACTGGAACGTCTTCCTTATATACTCCTTTATGCCATCATACCCGTTGGCACTTACCAAATGAATTCTTCCAATCTTCCCATTGGATAGAATCAATTAGGAAGATCATTCGAGCTATTAAAGGAACATGTCGATAGCCCATCAATCCTGCTCGCCCATACAATCAGGATCTCGGTTTCCATAAGTAGAACTTTTCAAGTATACTTCGCCAATCATCGGATCCTTAATCAATATTGATTCAAATAAAAGAATCCGTTATGTCATATCCAGCCAAGAGATCTTCGTCAGTCGATAAGATCAAATCCTTAATGAAACATCTAGTCCTGGATAGACCTTCTTCGACAAACTAGAATCTGTCAATGAGGATAGACTTTGAGTCTTGAGTCTGGCAGTCCGGAGGTCTTCAGACTTTAAATAGTAGAGTCTGCAAATCTTCAGACTAGACTGATGGAAACGTTTTGTCAGCTTCAAAACACTCCAGAAAGATTTCTCCAACATAAGGTAATTGGGATGCCTAAGAGCACGCACATAAAGTGTTTATTGTACATCACCTTGGCAAATCGACGCCCGAGAGCATTATTGTAGCTCTGTGACTGAATGTACTGTTGGGGATTATATGGTGTGTAGTGAGATGACCTAGAAATGGTCCAACTGACATGTAATCGACTAGGTTGATTGATCATTGCTTTGATCTGATATTGTGAAATGATTGATTGAATGGAAATGACCGTGAGTGGTCTTGTTGACGTGTGATCGACTGGGTCGATTGATCGAGATATCGATCTGTGATGTGATTGCTTGGGTGCCTATTGAACTGTGCTAATATGCAGGTGGAATTTGAGGCCAAGGTAAGTCCTCTGCCTTGTGCGTGTTTAGGCAGCCTATAGTATAATAATTTACTAATCGGGCCTTAGTGGGGTAAAACTTGCTGAGACGTAGTCCCATCCCAATTTGGGGAAAACATTTCAGGACCCCGATGAGAAGCTGAGGAGGAGGAATTTGAGTGGGAGAACTCTGAGGTGAAACCTGAGGAGAAGAATTTTGGAAGAAGAAGATAATCCCGAGAGGGGCCTTGAGTACGGCCCGGATGGACTGAGATTCCATCTTCTTTTGTGAACTCCATTTTGATGTGAATAGTTATCAAGTTCTCTGGTTTTTGTTTTGTATAAAAGTTTGGTTATAAGTTTCAATATGAAAAATATGGCCTTACTTTTCTATCCCATTGATTTATTGTCTGGGGATTTATAATTGCTTCTGCATGTGCTTAACAAATGAAAGGGGCGGTGATATAAAGTCCTAGGATATCGCATTATAAAATCGACCAATAGAGAAGGATGTGTGCATGCCCGAGGATCAGGGCGTGACAGGTTATGTATTGAATTTCCATAGTGATTGTGTTAACATTTTGTATGGAACAGTTTATTATGGTTCAGGTCATGTATCGAATGGTTTTATGGTGTTAAACATTGACTATGATCAGTATAATGTTAATGTTGATGGTTGTTTTTCTTTAATTGCGTCTTCTAATAACATTGAGATTGATGCAAGTACTTGGCATGCGAGATTATGCCACATTGGATTGCAAAGAATGCAAAGATTAACTAAAGAAAGCCTTTTAGGGACACTCACTAATGTTAGTTTATCCATATGTGAACATTGTCTGGCGGGAAAAACAACTAGAAAACCATTCGATAAAGGGACTAGAGCTAAATTTACATTGCATCTCATACGTTCTGACATTTGTGGTCCTTTGAATGTGAGTGCGAGGCATGGAGCCTCATATTTCATTACTTTCATAGATGACTTCACACGTTTCGGTTATGTCTTTCTGATCTCCCATAAGTCAAAAGCATTAGACTGCTTTAAACGATATATAGCGATGGTAGAGAATCAGTTAAACAAAACAATAAAGGCATTGAGAACCGATCGTGGACGTGAGTATCTATCGGAGCAATTCAAGACTCTTTGTGATGAAAAGGGAATTGTACGACAATTAACTATTCCTGGTACTCCACAACAAAATGGGGTAGCTGAGAGAAGGAATAGAACCCTATTGGAAATAGTTAGGTCTATGATGGCGTAAGCAAATTTACCTATCTCCTATTGGGGAGATGCGTTATTGACTGCTGCCTATATACTTAATCGTGTGCCCTCAAAATCGGTCACTTCCACCCCTTATGAATTATGGACTGGTAGGAAACCAGACTTGAGTAGTCTACGTCCATGGAGATGTGCAGCTTATGTTCATGATTCTTACCATAAACATGACAAATTAGGTCATAGAGAGAAGAAATGTATCTTTATAAGATATTCTGAATACTCCAAAGGGTACGTGTTCATAGGTGAACAAGTTGAAGGAAGTGTGACCAAAATGGAGTCACGAGATGTCACGTTCTTGGAGAACGATTTTCCTAATAGAGGTGAGATTGATAAGGACTTCCAATTATATGAGATGGAAGATCCTGATAACACGCCCACTGATGTTGTAGAGGGAAATGAAGATTTACCTCAACACACAAGACCTAGTGGGAGTGTTGCATCGCCCGATGAATTGAATTCAAGAGAAATTCAATTGCGTAAAAGTAATCGTAAAAGTATTCCCCGTCGTCGTTTTGAGATTGAAGGGGAATTATTTATGATTGCTCAAAAAGACGATGACAAGCCTAAGACTGTTCAAGAGGCTCTCTCGTCCTCTGATAAGGAAGAATGGAGAAAAGCTTTGGAAGATGAGATGGAGTAAATGAGGGCAAACCATGTCTGGGACTTAGTTGATCTACCACCCAATCGTAAGGCCATTGGAAACAAATGTGTCTTTAAGATTAAGCGAAGGGCGGATGGATCCATTGAAAAATATAAGGCTCGCCTTGTGGCAAAAGGTTATACTCAACAAGAGGGTATAGACTATAAGGAAACTTTTTCACCAGTTGTAAGGTTTGCCTCAATACGCCTTATTCTAGGCATCGTTGCACATTTGGACCTTGAATTACATTAAATGGATGTAAAGACGGCATTTCTCAATGGAGGGACGTGCTCGAGAAGTTTGGTGGAGAGAGAGAAGCCAAAGTCCAAAGAAATATCTTGAGTAATTAAAGCTTGGTCTCCCCCTTGGTCTTCAAGCATATCACCTTGTCCCCTATTTCTTTATAGCTTAAATTCCACTAATAAAACCAATTTTGAAACGAAAATTTGCTGTCCAAGCCTAAATCCGAATTTCACACTTTGGGGCTTCAATTTCTTCGCGAATTCTCCAATTCAACGACCAATTTCGATGAAGAAAAAGTCTACAAAATTTCTATAAATTCCCATCAGCACATAGCCCAACTTGAAAGTCCAAATTTCCTTCAAACAAGCCAAACCGAATTTCCATTCATTTTTCTAATCTTCTGAATCGATTTTTCGTAAAAATCTCAGAATCTCGGAAATTTTTTCGAAAAGTGAGTCGACGTTCTTAAAATAAATCGTGACACAATAGAAGTTTCAATTTTTGAAATCGAATTCAATTTTGCAGTTAATTTCAATCTGACGTAATTTTATCGCGTTCCAATCTACTAGGTAGCTTTTAAGAATTTTTAATGCAATTGACCCGTGGTTGATTATTTTCAAGCTACATTGTACATCTTCGACACATTGGCGATTCTCGGTTGTCATGAAAATCTCGAGATTTCAAATACGAACACAGGGTATGAAAATGACGGAAAAATCGGTCTAGTACCGTTCGACAGAAATTTTGCAATTAGGTGGAATCACCCACACACTAATCACACACCTCTATCTAATCGACCTATCTCCGGTTTCTGATCAATTTTGTTGGTGCCGTAATGACCCTTACAGATTAGCACGGTCAAGCAGTCAATTCCTGGTCGAATTCTCGTGTTTATTGCGTTTAGATTCCTTAACGGCTTCACCTGATAAGCTAGTTAACTCGTGAGTAGCCAACTCAGAGAAAAAAGGCTATAGACACGTCGATGAAAAACTCATTTCATCTCATCGAAATCAGACTCGAAAATTAGGATGTCACACAAAGTTCTAGTACAAGCCTATAACAAAGATCAAAAAATACATTCAGCAGCCAAATTTGTCAATTTTCCATAGTCTTTCAAATCGAAAGCATCGGTAGGTAAGTCCTACAAAGACATGCTGAAAACGCTACAAAAGGCAAGAGAACTTACTGTAATGTTTCAACACTCTTACAGCTAGAGAGCTGAACCCACACTGTGGGAACTCAAGGACCCCTTTCACGTATATTATCACTGGATTTTCCTTGACATCCTAAATCATAAACTAACGAAGTTAAACAAATGAAGAGAATAGATGAGCAAATTAAGTAGGACGCGGAACATAACGAAGAACTGTAAACCATGTCATGTGATATCTCAGAGCACCTACCTATTCAACAACATCCTTTAAAGAAGTGATGGAGTCCTGAAACTTATCCATAGCTTTGAAGTCATCATGCGTGTCAGGGTCATTTGGTACATTTGTAAAGTATCCCATTCCTCTTTGAATAGACAATGCAGATACCTGCTAATAATAGTTGCAAAAGGGATGTTAGCACAATATTGCAAAAATAAAAAATAACATACAGACTCGACTAATTTAAATATTATCAGAGATAAGGCTTGAGAGTTAGTGAGGCTAAACACATGACCAATAACCAATGGTTTTTATCTGAATTGAGCACTGCCTCTGCTATCCTTTGAGAAACAAGTTTGAGAATTTATTTTAAAGTTGTTATGTTGGCAATGACTAAGCAAAGAAGCTAAATTTGAAGTAGGAAGTCACGGCCAGTAATGGCCAGCATTGCACTTCATCAGTGGAGTATCACATAAGCTTAACTGTCAAGCTGGAGAAGAAGCAACTTGGGGTCCTTAAGAAAATAACCTATGTAATTCCAATTAAGAACCTTCAGAGCAAAGAAGGAAAGCTGTTTAGAGCAACTCTTCTGCTCAGGGCAACTTCTTCTGGGCTCCACGTCTCTACTCATTATCTTAGGGCACACCTCAAAAACCATCTTTTGTCTTCGGAATTCAGTCCTATGCACCTCCATCCATTCCATAATAACCAGTATAACCACATTTTATGCTAGTTGATACAGGAACAAAAGCTCACCATTCTATTAGAGCATCCTGCCGGGGACCCTGTAATGCCCCTGAGGAGAAGGTTTGATAAGGCTCTTGCCGTGATGCTTGCTGTAGTCCAGCTCAAGGTTGTACCTTCTATGCACTAAAGCACCGCACAACAAAGGATCAAAGATATATAATAATAGATAAAATTCGAACAAGCAACTCCACCAAAGTCAGGATAGAGTTCATAAACAATAATCAACGGTCAACCCAAAGCGAATCGGAACTTTGCATCTAGAAGTGGTTTCTCAAGCTCGTGTCATCATCGGTCAATCCATTAATAAATCAGAACTTTGCAATAATTCAACATAAATTTGCATCATCATCATCATCAATACAATATAAGCCATGCAGCAGAAACAACTAGGGATGAGTATGGTCTAGGCGGTCCAGTTCCACTTCCAGGTACGGTTCTAGAGAACCAATAACAGAGAGAGCCGACCCACCGAACCACTTCCCTCTTATTCTTTTTTCTGCAAAATCACCTTTAATTTCATACTAAAAGTTCTCAATGAAAGAGCCCAAGCAAAAGCACCATAAAAACATACATTTAAAAAAACAAAATCAGAAACTAATTCAATCAATCCAAATCTCAAGCCTCTCAACAGTGGAACCTCTCCACTGGTCCCAGTCTCATCACTTTCATTAAGGATTAAAAAAAAAAATCAATTTTCAGAGGAAACGAGTGCAGGACACAACGCAATGTGCTTGAGCAAGAACGTTACATTGCGCAAAAACGTTCCGAAGCTCGTGCCATCAAAATCCATCTAAACTATCAACCCCACCATCTATCACGCCCCACTTAAAGCCAAAACGATCCTTAATTACATCAGTTAGAAGCCTTAACGCGAAAACCCTGATTTGGTCAGCCATGCCGCGATCAGACTGCTAAAGGGGCTGACCCAGAATAGGAAACAGAGGCAAATTAAGATAGAGTTTGCTGCGGCTGGTGTTGGTGAGTCTTAGTATCTACCTTATGGCTACCAATCCTTTAACTCACCCAACACCATGCATATAAAGAAATATCTGGCCCAGAAGAAGCTTGGTAGTACTTTGTTGATGGCCAATCTATAGTCCTCTTTCTATCATTGAACCGCATTTGATGTTGGTTTAGTTCAAAAGCTGAATCTGCTGATTAATTCTGTGCACCCATTTGTTACCTTGAGTTAGGCATGTTGTAATTATTCATCATCTTTCAATTTCCTTGCAGAAAATGCTGTTTGCTCTCGCTGTCAAGCTAGGTGATTTATACAATTCTGTGATGAGGAAAAGTGCAGAACATGATGAGAGCAATAGCAGTATCAGCAATTCTTGAATCTCAAGTACGGCCACGAGCTTTGTGCATAATTTGATTATAAAATTATTTATGGACTGTACTTGTCGATTCACTATTAGCTGCCTATTATATATAAACTAATGTTCACATGTGCTGATCACTTTATTAATTTTGTCACACTATTACTTCCTTTTGTACGTATTTATGTATATCTGATCTTATTTATAAAAATAAACCCAGGTTTTTTTGGGAAAAATCATCAATTAAGATAATTAAGTATTTTTTACCTCCATTAGAAGATGGGTTTATAGAACCACAAATGTCCGAATGCACCAGTTGCAAAACATCATTTGTTCTCCATGACTTCTCTTTTGAAAATTAAGAATGATGTTATTTGCTAACAACACATTCTTCGCAAACTTTGGAAGGAGTAGTAATTTGAGGAAGACGTGTCATCATGTTTTTCTGTTGGAGTATCTTCAATCCACCAAAACTCAAGTGACCATAGCAAAAATGCCACAGCCATGAGGGATCTTTCTTTTCAACCATCAAACAAGATTGGATATTTTCAATCTTTAATAGAAACAATCTATTTGAACTCATAGGAAAAACTATAATAGCACCTCCAACAAAATCATAAATTTCACAAATACCCCTCTAAATGGTGATAACATAACCATTTTCTTGTAATTGATCAACACTCAATAGGTTACTTTTTAGGTTAAGAACATACAACACATTAGAGATCGTTTCTACAAAATTATTCTTGATTCTTATCTTAATATCACATTTTTTCATCGCTTTCACAATAGAATGATTCCCAAAACTCACAGTGGAATGAAAATCTTCATTTAAATAAGAAAAAGAAGACTTACTTTCACTCATGTGGTTACTGCAGCCTGTATCCACATACCATAAATCTGACTCGGGCTTCTTTTCATCTTGAATAGTCATCAACAATGTTTTTGCTTCCTTTTCTTCAACAAAATTTGAACTCTTTGTCTTTTATTTATTATTAAGCAGTATAGTATAACATTCAGATACATAATGACCAAATTTATGACATCTAAAACACTTTACCTTAGATTTGTTAGGTTTTCGTCCTCTGCATTTGCCTTGAAATTGTTCATTATTGGCTTTGAAATTCCTACTAACATCTCTATTTCCTCGATCTCCCCTTCCTTTTAGCTATTCTACAAACCTCAGTATGAACGTGATCTATTGACGAACCCATGTCAACCAACTAACGTTATAGACGCCACGAGCAAAAGAATCTGCTATCTCGCTCGACAAGTCGAATCGACCGTCACAATGGAACTTTAATAAGGTCAAGTCCGCAAAAGAACAATAAAAGAAAACCTCTCAATTTTATTTTACCTTTTTGCAGTCAAAATAATGTCTCCTCCAAAGAAATTTGGCCAGCCCTCAATGTAACATTCCGAAATTTCGGAAAAAGGAATTATCGGATGAAAAATCAGAGATTAGAAGAAAAAGAAAAGAAAAACTATAACAATATTACTATTGTTATTTTTCTTCCCTCTCTCTCCTTTTTCTCCTCTACTTTACACACTCTTCTCCTTCGGCCGAAAGTCTTCTTCCTCCCCTTTTCTTTTCTCTTTTTTTCTCTCTCTCCCCCTCACATTTTCTTCTCCCCTCCTTCGCACGCAATTTCCTCCCCCTCTCTTTTCTTCTCTCTTTCTTCTTTTTCTCCCTCTCTTTCCCACTTTTCCACCCCCTCACTTACGGTAACTCCTTCTGCTCTCTTTTCTTTTCTCTTTCTTCTTTTTCTCCCGCTCTTTCCCACTTTTCCACCCCCTTACGTACGCCAACTTCTTCTGCTGCAATTTCCCCTCAACTTCCTCCCATTACTTTATTGTTTCTCTCTCCTCTTCCCCCTTCCTCCTCACGACAACCCCCTCTTCTCTTCCTTTCTTTAGTTTCTTTTCTACTTTGCTCCCAAAAACAGCACCGTGTGCTGCTGTCCTGTCCCAAACCAGCCCCCATCTTGCGCCATGGCCATGGGCCATCACTGTCCACAAACCGCTGTCCACCACCAAAGAGCCGCACCACCCATCCGCGAGCTGTCCGCCCGCCATTCGTGCAAAATCAGAAACCACCGCCGAGACCCATTTTTGCCGAGCGCCTTCATGACATTTTGGACGTAACCGTGAGTAGCCCTCGCCATCACCATCACACTCATGTCGTTGGAATTTTCGCCGGGTGAGTTTAGCTTCTAATCCTTTAATTAGTACCTAAACTTGCTAAGGAGGTTGATTAGGTTTAAGTATGGTTTAGACTAACTTAAGTATGGATTATTTATAAGTTAGAATGGTTAGATTAGCATTATAATGGATTAATGTTAGTCTAATTCGTGAGATTAACACGTTTGAGGATGATTTTGGTGAAAACAGAGGTTGTTCTTCAGAATTGGTTCCTAGACATCTGCTGTTTTCAATTTTTGTAGATTGAAATTGGTCTCGAATCTGAAGCCGGTGTCTTCTAAAGAAATGTTTTAGATCTCTCAAGCTACAACATATACTTTTCTCAAGATTTTTAGGGACTCAGAAGCGGGATATATCCACTCCGCCATTTTTAAATAGAACTTCAATTTTTGCTGGAACTGGTAACCTCTTAGGATTCTAGGGTTTTATCAACTCTTGGAGTTCGGATTTTAAAATGGTTTCTTCACAAAAGTTGTTTTTCACCTCTTCTAGTTTAACATATTCAAATTTCAAATCAAACAGACGTGTTTAAGATCTCGAACCAAACTGATTTCGAAAAACTAACTTTCTAAGAACGGACCTAATTTTGGCGTTGGATTGAGTGATTTATTGGCCGAATTTAGAAGAATCTGGGTTTAGGTGTCTTCATAAAAAAAAAATGTTCTTTTATGTGTCATTTACAACATATTCAAATTTGGAAATTTTCCGAGCTCGATTAGTTAGGTTTCTGGATTTAAATTTGGAGACACGCGAAGGCCAGTTTCTGTCAATTAGGATTGATGTTAGTTTGGTGATGGTTCTTGATGCTTTGCTTACTTTAATTAGTGTTTTTAATGACTTGTGGATTTAATTTATTAGTTACTTAATTTTGGAATTTCACTGTTCACGACGCCTTGCTCACAAGTTACTGTTCACAAAAATACTGTTTACGCGCACTGTTCACCCGAGAATAAAAAGTGGTCTAATTTCATGTGTATTGATTTTATGAAGTGAATGGATGTGTAAATGCATGGGCATCCACATGAATTGGGTGATGTTTTGTGCAATAGTATGGTGATTGGAAATTATTGGTATTTAATTAGAAAATACTGGGTGTCAGGTTTTGGACGCCGAAAGTATTTTTAAATACTATATCAAATTGTGGGATTTTAAAAGAGATGACATAAATTTTCTGGTTGGATCTAACTGTGTCCCTACACACGATTATTTTACCATGCATTTTTAATATGAAGAAAATAGGCCGGGATCACCATTTTAATTGAGATATTTGAGTGCAATGCACGGTGTCTTGGGCCGAAATTAAATGAATGTGTGAATGATATGAGATGCCGTCATGAGCCTTTGGGGCCAAACAATGCTCCTTCGGAAATACCCCAAGTCAACGGGTGCCGGTCACAATGGAGGCTGGGCCGATGCTCTTATATGAAATGCCGTCTAGATGTAGACATTGTCATGCTCAATGGGGCGAGACGATGTCCAGCTACTCCGGAAGACCACTGACTATTGAGTCGGCCATGGCCGGTGGGTCAAAATGAATTGGAACGCATGAGTATGGAGATGGTTGGGCCCTATTATTGGGTAAAATTGTGTGGCATGAAATGGGACATGTCATATCGATTTTACCTTATAATCGGGACCTGTGTGATTAATCGATATGTACTGTGTGGCGCACTAATGTGCAAGAATGCATGAGAATTATGGCATCTTTGGTTCTAGTCATGCATGAGTTGAGCACACTGTTTATGGCATGCACGCATGAACCGATAACGCATTTCACAGATGAAGAACAAAGTCTTAATGGGTGGCCCGACTAGGATGGTTGTTCGTCTACGCTAGTGCGAGGCCCAAAGAGGCAATAGTGGGCTGGGATGAGGAATGGCGATGCGTCCGCACCTCTACCTCAGACAACGCGTTTGTATGGCAATAGTCATATGAGATCGCTTGCAACACGATCCGTATGTAATTAATGAACTGCATCATTTAATGGTCATATGCATTGCGTGTATCGTGCTGAGTTATGATATGCAGGGTATGGCATACTAAGTAAGAATGTATGTGAATTAACTATTAATTGTTGGTTGTTAATCTTTGATTTGTTTGTGGGATGGTTTTGAAGAAATACCCCGAGTTGAGTTGGTGTACTAATCAGGGAATTAGGGGAAGAACTCGCTAAGATTTATATCTCACTGGTTATTGAATAACCATTTTTAGGTCCTTAGTGTGAAGAACCCGGAGCTTGAAGCGGAAGGGTCAAGAGCATAAGTAGCTCAATAGTTCTTTATGAGATAGACCTTCTATATAAGCTTGAGATGTTTATGAAAGTATATTTGATTTGAAACTGGTTGTCCTACTTTTCTATCCCATGTTTGTTGTTATCATGGGATTAGTTAATTCGCTTCCGCATGTGCAATAAAATGAAAAGGGTTGGCGACAAGTCTTGGGAATGTCGCAAAATTCTATTGACCACCGAGGGATGTGTGCGCGCTTGAGGTTCGGGGTGTGATACTCAATATAGGCCTTCTAGCCGCCACACAAACCCTAAAACCAACCCTAGAGTTCGGCCAAACCAGCCCCCAAAATCCTAATTTAGTTTGGTTACAATTAAGAGAACTAATGCTTCATATTCTAGAATATGCCTAAATAGGGAGACAATTTTATTGACTTGATCAAATATTTGGCAACCAAATAAAAAATAAAATAAACCAAAATAGGAAAAAATAAGGAAATTAAAGTCATAGTCAGGCATGCATGCTCTCTATGCACACACACACATGCTATCGGTCAACAGCTCAATCAACGCTACTCTAAATAATCAAATTGCGCCAAAATTTCCAATATTCTTCAAGACTCGATCCAATATCATCTCCACGCCAAAGATCACAAATCATGATGCCAACAACTTGCCTGAATTGCTTGGCCCGCGCTTGAGTGATCAGACCAGTCGAAATAGACAACAATTCCCTAGCACTTTCTCCTCGATATGGCTCAATGCCCACATCACCACAAGCGAGAAAGAGCCTGTGTGTTCCCCTTCTTCTTTTTTTTAATTTTTAATTGTTTAAGTTTTAATATAATTAAATTTAAATTTAAATTGTGTTTAGACAAAAATATCCCTTGATCGGCTGGAATTTTTTGCCAACTACAAAGCTGGTGAGATTAGGCCCTTATTTGAAATAATCATAACCATTTTAGGCATTTATTTGAAACAAAGTCCACTTTAAGCCATTATTTAAGAAAATGATGGCATTTTTGGGCTCTTATTTGAATTTTCCCGAGAAAATATTAGCTGAATCTAATTCTCCACGTAGGATCATACGTGAAACCATTCATCAATGGACACATGTCCACCCGAGCCCATAATTCGAATTTTTGACAGAGCCTCCCTCTCCTCTCTCTCTTATTGAACCACTCCATTCAATTATGGATGGACATAAAAAATGAAGCTTTGAAAATCACTTTGCTCTCTCTCTCTCTCACCTCTGCCTCTTTGCTAGCGAACCACGACGCTAATGCACCTTCGCCTCTGTCGTCGCCTCCTCAAGCCCTGCCGTCGCATTTTTTCCTCACTCTTCGCTACCTCCGCTTTGCTATCTCTCTTTTGTCCATGAAGCACCCCCTGCTCGTGAACGCCGACGCCGACGCCAACGCCTTCGCCTCCGCTGTCACTTCCCCGAGCCCCTCCATCGCATTTTTCCCTCATTCTTCATGACCTCTGCTCTGCTTTCTCTTTCCTCCACGAAGCACCCCTCTGCTTGTGAAAGCCAATGCCTCCACCTCCGCCCTCAACTATCGGAAACCCGCTGTTGCCTGTTGAAGCCCCATTGGCGGCTCTGATTCATCCCTTGCGTCCGAAGGTTAGGGTTTTCTATAGACTTAGTTTGGATTGATGCAATGTGGTCACAGAGAAAAAGGCTACCTTGTCCAGGGTTGCGTGCCGATGCTAATTTCGTACCTATTTCCTTTTTTATCCAAACTGGGACATTTCTAGGTGATTTTTCCTCGTGCAATTAGAATTGGGATTGTTAGCAACTGTCGAGGTAATGTTCCTAGTGAAGTAAATCTAACTCATTTCCTTATATTACAACACTAGCATTTGGACTAGCAGTTAGTATGGTAGTAAATTCTATGCCTTAGATGTATGAGGGCAAAGAAAAATATGTGGAAAATATGTTAAATGTGGTGTTGAGCATTACTTGAATGCTTGCCACTAGCTCTCTCATTGTTGTGATAATTTAGACCTTTCCTTTTTCTTCCTGCCATTAAACTGATTATTGACGCATCCACTATCGATCAATAGTAAAATAAACACAGGATGTCGATTAAGCAGAGAAAAGCATCGAGATTTAAACTGAATAGAAGAGAAGATTACTTAGAATGTGGGCTCGCTTGGCAACATGGTTATACTACACTCCAGTTCTTGTGAATTTTTTTTTTATCTACTGTAGATTGATTCATATGAGCACCAATATCCTGTAATTGCAACACCTACTCTCATTTTGTAAATAGTTATATCCATAGAAGATTATTGTTTGTAGCTGAAGTAGCCTCTGTCATAATGTAAATGTTTCTCCCATGTTTTGGTGCAAAGCCACAATGTGAATATGAATACTACAAACTGGTCGCTTTGTCTTCCTTTTCAGTTCATGTGACAGGAGGCATAGGAATGACTTATTTTGGTTTTTTCTGCAGGCATTCAGGACAACATTCGAGGGTACGTGCACTTCAGTATATTGCTGAACTGAAGAAAACAGTCAATGTTTTCCAGGTTAGAGACTCAGAGCTTTTTGATTTTATGGCAACATAGTCATGTATTCTGGTCAACAATGATCATAGAAAAATAAGAAATCCATATACAGACATGCCCCCAATCACATCTAGCTTTTCCCATTCTATGACATGAGTGCCATGATTTGTAGCAAGCAAATGCCCAGCAGGGACCATGCATCTTTCATGTAGAACAAACCATTTGCCTTGATTATGGTAGGAAATATGAATCTCTTGGTCAAAGACTTTTTGACTTATTGACTCCGAAAATAGATGGTTTTATAGAGGACCTTCAACATTTTTCAACTTGCAAACTGCAAACTACAAGAACTTCTTTGTTTGTTAAGAAAATAATTGGTTTTTCATGACTTTGCAAGTTGTTATAGATGGAAACTATATAAAGGAATCACACTTTGCATTTGAAATTGGTTCCAGCGAAATGTACCTTTTGATCTAGAACTCACTCACATTTTTTGAATGATTGTCCAAATTTGGTTCATCACAGGGGATTCGTTGCCCATCTAACCTCTACTATTTCACTTTTTTTTTTATTAATATTATTTTTATGGCAATAAGAGATCTTGTAAAGAATGGCTGTGAGAAAACCCGGTTCAATTGCTTTGTTTGATGTTGATAGATAGTTGATGTGGACATTGAGCCATATTGAGGAAGAGGTGCTAAGGATCTATTGTTTATTCCTACCAGTTCGATCACTCGAACGCGGGCCAAGCAATTTCGGCAAGCTGTTGGTGTCATGGTTCGTGATATTTGGGGTGGAGATGACCTTGGATCAGATCTTGAAGAATCTTAGAAATATTGGCGCAATTTGATTATCTGGTCACTAAATATTTGACCAAGTCAAATAGGAATATTCTTTTTGTTTAGGAATATTCTAAAATATGACACATTAGATTTTTAGGGTTTGTGTGGCTGCTAGAAGGCCTATATATTAAAGACTGACTGAATTTTTTTGTGATATATATATATATATTGAGAAAAAGAATTGAGAGGTTCTCTTTTACTGTTCTTTTGAGGACTTGACCTAATCAAGATTCTCTTTTGGCGGTTGATTTGACTTATCGAGTGAGATAGCAATTTATTTCACTCGTGGCGTCTATAACGTTGGTTGGTTAACACACGTTCGTCATCGAGTCATGTTCATACCGAGGTTGCCAATCACGGATTTGATTTGAGGTCAAGGTTTGCAATTCACACCATCTGGGCCTTCGTAGAACGATCCTTCTACAACGATTCACATCAGTTAGTATCAGAACCTGTTTCTACAAGGTCTATTTATCTTTAATTTTCTATTTACATTCAGTAATTTGAAATTTATTGAGCTAGGGTTTCGGTTCTAGCTGATTTAGGGATCTGATTGCTTTTGCTCTTCCATACGTAGTTGTTTACCGTTAGTTTTAATTTTTTTTCTAGCATCTTAAATTGTATCTAAGTTCGTAAAAAAAAAAAAGAAAAAGAAGAGAAAGAAAATGCACAAAAAAACAAAAGTGCGCAAGAAAAAAAACAGATTCGGCAAAAAAAAAATTAGCCGAACAAAATAAAATCAAGAAGGCGACTCGTTTATTAGTAGACTGAATTGAAACAAAATCAGTAATGATTTGCGTTTCAATTAGAATTTTGAAAGTTGTACTTGTTGGTTTGAAATTGTTACTTGCTGAAACAAAAATCAATAGTGATCTAATCTTGTTTGATTAGTTTGATTGATTGTTGTGAGGAAGTTGAGAGATAGGTTTTGAGTCCAATAAAGAGCATGTGAAAAGAGAATACAAGAGGGAAAAGGTAAGAGTGTGTAAGCTTAATTGAGGGTGGAAAAAGTCTAGACTTGAGTTAAACACGAGGGGAGTGACAAACACCTTGAAAGAAACACGTGAGGGAGCGATTGGTGAGGATTTTTGTGATTAATGTTTACTTGCGGGTCTAAAATATATCGTGCGAAAAAAGTGTGAATCAAAGGGAGGTTGACTCCATACAAAGGGATGAAGCACTCGTGAAAAGCATCCAGCAATTGAGGGCCGTCATGAAGGAGCTTAGTGGCCATATGATGGGGAATGGCATGAGGGTTGATGGTGACCAAGAGCTACCCGGGGAAAGCCGCAACATCAGTGAGACACCTCTAGAACATCAGCGAGACACCTCTAGAACACGACATAGAAGGCAACGGCATTATGATGATGATGAGGCCGACATGGAGGATGATCGAGATGCACGATTTGGAAGGTGGAATGGAGCTCGAGGGTTTAGACACCGAGAAGATAATGAACTTGGCAATATCAAGATGAAGATTCCTTCTTTCCAAGGGAAGAATGATCTTGATGTGTATCTAGAATGGGAGAAACGCATGGAGATGGTATTTGATTGCCAACAATACTCCGAGCTCAAAAAGATAAAAATTGCAGCTGTTGAATTCACTAATTATATTATAATTTGGTGGGATCAACTTGTAACTAGTAGGAGGCGTAATGGTGAAAGACCGATAGAGACGTGGGATGAGATGAAAGCGGTGATGAGGAGGCGTTTTGTACCTTGTCATTACCACCGAGATTTGTTTTAAAAGTTACAAAATCTCACACAAGGCAATAAGAGCGTGGAAGAGTATCACAAGGAGATGGAGATTGCCATGATCCGTGCTAATGTGGTGGAGGATCGTGAGGCCACAATGTCAAGATTTTTGAGTGGTTTGAGCCGAGACATAGCAAGGGTGGTGGAGCTGCAACACTATGTTGAATTGGAGGAATTTGTGGACAAAGCCATCAAAGTTGAGCGGCAATTGAAGTTGGACCGAAATCACAAGAGTGGAGAAGATTCAAATCATAATTAGAGATCCAATTGGAAGAGAGATGAGAAGCCAAATTGAAGAGGAAACAACACCAAAATCGAAACCTTAAAGGAGAAGGAGAGGGACGGTAAAGTTGAAACGAATCCGGCTTCAGGTAAAACCGAAAACCCTAACACTAGAACTCGTGAGATTAAATGTTTTAAGTGTTTGGGCAGAAGTCATATGGCGAATCAATGCCCTAATAAGAGGGTGACGATCATGACTGGACATGGTGTTATTGAGTCCGAAAATGAAAGGGAAGAAGAGGATAATGAGATGCCACCATTGGAGGATTGTAGTGATGGAGAAGTGGCTATAAAAGGAGACTTATTGGTGGTTAGGCGTTCTCTGAGTGTGCAAGTAAAGGAGGAGGAACATCACCAATAAAGAGATAACTTGTTTCATATAAGATGTGTGGTGAATAGTAAAATCTGTAGTATGATAATTGATTGAGGTAGTTGTGTGAATGTGGCAAGTTGTATTATGGTGGATAAGTTGGGTTTGAAAACAACAAAGCACCCTAGGCCTTATAGACTTCAATGGTTAAATGATAGTGGTGAGGTGAAAGTGTCGAAACAAGTTCGAATCCCATTTGAGATGGGGAGATATAAGAATAAGGTAGAGTGTGATTTTGTACCTATGCAAGCAGGTCATATCTTACTTGGAAGACCATGGCAATATGATCGAAAGGTACATCATGATGGGTATACTAATCGTTATTCATTGATGATGAATCAAAAGACTTATATCTTGGTACCAATAACACCTAGTGAGGTGTCTCAAGATCAGTTAAAATTATAACGAGAAGTCGAGAGAGAGAGAAAATGTGAGAAATCCGAGGGTTTGCATGGTGTGTTTGAGACGTAAGGAATAGGAGAGGTCGAGAGAAAGATTGTGGTAAAAACCGAAGGAAAAGAAGAGAGGAAAGAAAATAGGCAAAATTATTTTTATGCAAATTCAAGTGAAGTGAGGAGAGCTTCAGTTCTAGATCGACCAATGCTTGTACTTGTGTACAAGGAGATTTTATTTTCTACTAACGATCTTGACCCAAGTTTGCCTAGTCCTATTGTGTCTTTATTGCAGGAATTTGAAGATGTCTTTCCTGATGAACTTCCTGGAGGAATACCACCGATTTGAGGCATAGAACATCAAATTGACTTGATTTCTGGTGTGCTATTACCTAACCGACCCGCATATCGAAGCAATCCCGAGGAGACAAAGGAACTTCAGCGGCAAGTTAGCGAACTATTGGAGCGAGAGTATGTAAGAGAGAGTCTTAGCTCGTGCGTTGTCCCTGTTTTGTTGGTGCCAAAGAAGGATGGAACTTGGCGAATGTGTGTCAATTGCCGAGCAATCAATAACATTATGGTAAAGTATCGACATCCTATTCCTAGATTAGATTACATGTTGGATGAGTTGCATGGTTCTTGCATTTTCACTAAGATCGATTTGAAAAGTGGCTATCATCAAATTAGGATAAAAGAAGGTGATGAATGGAAAACTGCATTTAAGACCAAGTATGGATTATATGAGTGGTTAGTCATGTCATTTGGATTAACTAATGCACCAAGCACATTTATGCGACTTATAAATCATGTTTTGCGTGCTTTTATTAGTCGATTTGTGGTTGTCTATTTCGATGACATCTTGATTTATAACCGAAGTCCTGATGACCATATGGAGCATGTGCGAGCTGTCTTGCAGGTTTTAAGGGCCGAGCAATTATACGCTAATCTAAAGAAGTGCTCTTTTGTTACCTACAAATTAGTATTTCTAGGATTTGTTGTTAGTGCTGATGATATACCAGTTGATGAAGAAATGGTCAAAGCAATCCATGAATGGCCAACGCCTAAGACCATGGGAGAGGTGCATAGCTTTCATGGATTGGCGAGTTTTTATCGACGATTTGTGAGAAATTTCAGCACCATTGCCGCACCTTTAACTAAGGTTATCAAGAAGCACGTGGGTTTCATATGGGGAGAAGAGCAAGAGAAAGCATTTAATCTGTTAAAAGATAAGTTAACTAATGCTCCTTTGTTATCTTTACCGAATTTCAGTGCTACTTTTGAGATAGAGTGCGATGCCTCTGGTACAGGAATTGGAGCCGTGTTAATGCAAGGAGGGCGTCCCATAGCGTATTTCAGCGAAAAATTGAGTAGAGCAACATTGAATTATCCTACCTATGATAAAGAGATGTATGCTTTAGTGCGAGCTTTGGAGACTTGGCAACATTATTTATAGTCGAAGGAGTTTGTGATCGACACCGACCACAAGACCTTGAAGTACTTGAAAGGGCAGCAAAAGTTGAATAAAAGACATGCCAAATGATGGAGTTCATCAAGACTTTTCCATATGTGATCAAGTACAAGAAAGGTAAGGAGAATGTGGTAGCCGATTCACTTTCTCGAAGGTATGCGATTCTAACTATTTTAGAAGCAAAATGTCTAGGTTTTGAGCATATCAAGGGCTTATATACTGATGATGATAACTTTGGGAGAGTGTATGAAGCATGTGAACACGCTGCATTTGATAAATTCTATAGGCATAAAGGTTATTTTTTCCGTGAAAACAAACTATGTTTGCCAAAGTGTTCTTTGCATGAATTGTTGGTGCGAGAAGCTCATAGTGGTGGTTTAATTGGGTATTTTTGTATTAATAAGACTTATGAAGTGCTGCATGAACATTTTTATTGGCCACATATGAAGAGAGATGTTACACGTGTCTATGAGAGATGCATTGCTTGTAAGCAATCGAAGTCTACAACTAAACCGCGTGGCTTGTATACACCATTACCTATTCCAACGCATCCTTGGACTGATATTTCTATGGATTTTGTGTTATGATTGCCTAGGTCTAAGAATATAGAGATTTTATTTATTTGGTTGTTGATCGGTTTTCAAAGATGGCTCATTTTATACCTTGTCATAAAACTGATGATGCATTTCATGTTGATGATTTGTTCTTTAGGGAGGTTGTACGTTTGCATGGCATGCCTAGATCAATTGTTTCAGATCGAGATTCTAAATTTCTTAGCTACTTTTGGAAAACATTGTAGAAAAAACTAGGCAAACGATTGTTATTTTCTACTACTTGTCATCCACAAACTGATGGTCAAACCGAGGTAATTAATAGAACTTTAGGGGTATTGTTGCGTGTTATTATTAAAAAGAACATAAAATATTGGGAATATTGTCTGCCACATGTTGAGTTTGCATATAATAGGAGCATGCATTCTGCTACTAAGTTTACACCATTTGAGGTTGTCTATGGTTTTAATCCGTTAACTCCGTTAGAGTTAACCCATTTACCTGTTAATGAACGTGTGGATTTAGATGGAGTAAAGAAAGTTGAATTTGTCAAGGCGTTGCATGAGAAGACATGCGCAAATATTGAGCACAAGACTGAGCAATATGCAAGGCAAGCCAACAAATGGCACAAGGAAGTGGTGTTTGAACCTGGCAATTGGGTTTGGGTTCATATGCGCAAAAAGAGATTTCCTAAGGAACGACATTCTAAGTTATTACCGCGAGGGGATGGACCATTCATGGTTTTGGAAAGAGTTAACAATAATGCCTACGAGCTTGATCTTCCAGGTAAGTATGACGTTAGTGCCACATTTAATGTTTCTGACTTGACTCTTTTTTATGCTAATGATGATTTGAGGGCAAATCCTTTGCACGGGGGAGGGAATGATGTGGACATCGAGCCATATCGAGAAGGAGGTGCTAAGGACCCATTGTCTATTCCTACTAGTTCGATCATTCGAGCGCGGGCCAAGCAATTTAGGCAAGTTGTTTGTGTCATGGTTCGTGATCTTTGGCATGGAGATGACCTTGGGTCAGATCTTGAAGAAACTTGGAAATCTTGGCGCAATTTGATTATCTAGTCACCAAATATTTGACCAAGTCAAATAGGAATATTCTTCTTGTTTAGGAATATTCTAGAATATGACGCATTAAATTTTTAGGGTTTGTGTGGCTGCTAGAAGGCCTATATATTAAAGACTGACTGAATTTCTTTGTGATATATATATTTTTATTTTTTGAGGAAAATAATTGAGAGGTTCTCTTTTACTCTTCTTTTGAGGACTTGACCTAATCAAGATTCTCTTTTGGTGGTCAATTCGACTTATCGAGCGAGATAGCGAATTCTTTCGCTCGTGGTGTCTATAACGTTGGTTGGTTGACACGCGTTCGTCAACAGGTCACGTTCATACCGAGGTGGCCAATCACAGGTTTGATTGGAGGTCGAGGTTTACAATTCACACCATCTAGGCCTTCATAGAATGATCCTTCCGCAACGATTCACATCAACAGTCTTCTAGTTGAGGAGGGAGGGTTGAATTCTAACTTTTTTGTCATTTGTTTGGTTCCCAATTGTTTCACTCAAAATTAGACTGCACTATTTCACGTGACAGTCGATGATACTTCAACTGGACAAGCAAAAGCACAAAGAGGATACTTAAATTAGTAGATAAGTATGATTGGTTCATAGAGTTTCACTGACTATAAAGAAACCAATTCATCGAATGTAGTACTAAGAAAGAAAGATACTTGAATTAGTTGATGTCAATTGAACTCTCACACCTCCAAGAAAGGTGATGGTTCCTCCTTATTTGCTAAGAAAATAATTGGTTTTTAATGATTAGAATTAATTGGTTGATATGTACAAGTGCGAGTGATTGTGTTCTAAGAATGTTTGTTTTGTTTTTCATTAAGAGGGAAATTTGAATAACTATTTCTGTTCTAAAGTCATCACCTTAGTTAATTTGCACATATAACGTTATTGGATGGTTGAATTTGGGCAGAAGTCCAGCACAAGTGCCATAACTTAGACGCCGGACACTTAAGTGTCATAACTTCAAAACGGTACACTTAAGTGCCACTTTTTTTTTCGAGTGGGACACTTAGTGCCACCTCCGGCGACCCTTGCCGGAAATCCTACGTAGCAATATTTTTATTATTATTTTTTGCTTACGTGGCTCATTGGAGCTCCAAATTAGCATAAAAATTTAAAAAAAAATTTAAAAAAAATAAGAAAATTTTAAAAATTTTAATTTTAAAAATTTTAAAATTTAAAAAAAAATAAGAAAATTTTAAAAATTTTAATTTTTTTTTTTTAAAAAAGGGGAGGTCGAACGGGCGGCGAGGGCCGAGCCTCGCCACCGCCGCCTCTCCGCCGTCGCCGGGAAGGGTGGCGACGGAGGGGGAGGGTTGGCGGGGGTCACGGCCCTCGGCCGACCGACGGCGAGGGCCGCAAGCCCTCGCCGGATTGCGACGAGGGCTGCGACCCTCGCCCTAGATCCGGGCGAGGGCTCGCAGCCCTCGCTCCCTCCCCACTCCGTCGCCGGCCCTTCCGGCGGCGGGGGAGGCGACGAGGGCCCGCGACCCCTCGCCCGAGATCCGATGAGGGCTCGCGGGCCCTCGCTACCTCCCGCCGCCGCCGGGAAGGGCCGGCGACGGAGTGGGGAGGGTCGGGCCGGGTCGCCGGGCCCCGGCTAGGGGCCGAGGCGAGGCCGGCCGACCGGCGGCGAGGGCCCGCGAGCCCTCACCCTGATCTGGGGGCGAGGGTCGCAGCCCTTGCCGCGATCCGGCGAGGGCTCGCGGGCCCTCGCCATCGGTCGGCCGGGGGTCGGCGACCCCGGCCGACCCTCCCCCTCCGTAGTCGGCCCTTCCCGGCGACGGCGGGGAGGCGGCGGCGGCGAGGGCTCGGCCCTCGGCCGCCCATTCGACCTCCCCCTTTTTTTTTTAAATTTTCTTAATTTTTTAAAACTTTTAAATTTTTCTTAATTTTTTAATTTTTTGAATACTTTATAATTTAATTAATTTTTATATTATTATTTACACGTAGATACGAAACAGCGTCGTTTTTTTGCGTTTTCTCCGCCACGTCAGCGTGCAAAATTACGCCGTTTTGGACCAAACTCGCCGGAAAATTGCCACGTCAGCCATTTGGCCGGATTTTCGCCGGAGTGGCACTTAAGTGTCCCATTTTACTCCGATGATGGCACTTAAGTGTACCATTTTAAAGTTATGGCACTTAAGTGTCCCGGCGTGCTTGTTATTACAGACTCAGGGTGTCCTAACCTCGTTGAATTTGAGATAATTCTTTACTCAATATTATGTGAAACATATTTTGTTTTCTTTAGTAATTGGTAAGATGTTATTTTCTTGTAAAAGTATTACGTTAATTACTTGTTCATTCGGTTGCAGCATGAAACTCCTCATCTTGCACATGTAATGCGTGCTATGGACAAACTGATTCTAAAGAAATGCCGTCCCGCAACCTGACTCTGCATCGAGAAGATCTCGAGCCAGTCAGTCCACGATGTTCTAGATCATCAAAGGACATGACACATGCTAAATCCCAATCGGAAAGCAAAGAAATTCAGAATGACAAGATGGTAGTGTTGAGTACTTCAAACAGGTGCCTAAAGCAGGGCATAAAGAATCCTGACATGTGCTTCTGGTTACAAAGGGAATCAAAGCATATGTAATGCAGAAGATGGTCTTCGGAAGACGTGACAGACCAACCAAATTAAGATGAATTAAGCTTTTGCAATCAGTAGAAACTCCATGCCAACAGAATTTGACATTTATGAGAATAGATTTAGAATCCGCAGGTAGAGTCTTCTTAGGATCTGTATCTTATCTTTTACAGGAAGTGCATGAACATGCACGAAGATCATTGAGAATCGATGACCAGAACTTTTATTCTCAAGGAGTTAAGCTTAGTGTTCAAAAGGAAAGGAAAACTCCCCTATAAAATTAGGAGAATAATGTACACCTACGTCAATCTGTGCAGCCGAATTTACATAAGTGCATGAAAGAAAAAAGGTATTCATTCCCCTAACACCGGTCAAGACCTGTTCTTGATGATTTTCACGCTGCTGTGGAATCGCTTGAGATCTTTCATAGCCTTCTCTTTGATCTGGATTGCGTGAATAGACGAGGGTGCATCAACCTCCAATTTGAACCTGTGGTTCATTCCGACAGAATCTGAAGGTGAGCCCTGCCTGGACGTGACTGCAAATCCAGTCGTTCGCATCTTTGGACTGTGGGAGAGACTCCGGTGCTGTTTACCCTGGGTTAATTAAGAAGCAAAATATGATATCCCAAACATCATAAAGGCATTAACAGGGCTGAAATATATCGAACTACCGATCCTATAAAAATTACAACAGATCGTATGAAGCATGTCCATTGAAATTACCAGATGAACATAATGTAAGCATGCCGTGTCCATGTGACCACCTAATGAACATAACATACTTTAGGGCATGTAATCATGTGGGCACTGGTGACTTATCCTTATCTTTCTTCCCATCCCACATGTAAACATCACCTGTGCCAGTAACTGCAGCAGACCAATACTTTCCAGCAGAAAAGCTCACAATGTTCCTTTGACATAGTGAATATAGCTATACCATGAAAAGATCCAAGCAATCAGAAAATAGCTGAAACACCCAAATATAAGTATACAGAGATACCAGGGACATATTAAAACCTGTTGGCATCTAAGGTTGGGATCAGAGGACACCCAACAAAATAAGGCTCCATCATCTGTAAGAGCCATGCTGTGTACCATCCCCGCTGCCACAGCTACAACGTGCAGTTGTTCCTTGAGATGAAACTTCAAAGGCATGCTCCCGCTTTTCTTAAGATTCCCAGCAACAACCACACGTCTTGGAGTAACAAGCCTATGACCCCACGTATAAACCTGCAAGATATACTATTTAGTTTATGTAAAAAATGTATGGCAGATCATATCCAAAACAAATAGAAGGATGTCACTATCAAGCCAGACAATTTCCTAATGCACAGTTCAATGCAACTATACAGAACAACTTGAAGTCTGGCAGCAAATGTGAAACCGAGACTTTGAACGAAGCCAGTATAAAGAATGAGAACAAGTTAAGCAATATCATCACAATGATTTACAGTGAAAGACAATGACCTCCCCATCTGCTCCCAGAACAATTGTGTGAGACTCTCTGGCTGCGACTCCTATAAAACCTTTGCCCTTCAAACACTCAACCAGTCTTGGTGTGTAACTTTGATCCAGAATTGGAAGTCCCATAACCGAGCTGACCTTCCCTGTTGCACCCCCATGTGAATACTTGACCAGATTCAGAAACCACAGCAGTGTGCTTATTTGCTGCAGTAACAGCAACAACTTTTGACTTAAGGGCGCTAACTCCACGAGGAATGGGCTGAGTATCAACGGAAGTGTATCCAAGTTGAACCTCTGCAAAAAATCATAAAAAGGATTCTCATACTTCAAAAATATCACTTCAGTCAAGGAAGCAATGGGCATCAGAAGCGAGAATGTCACCCTCTCAGTTCTCCATTTCCCACTTGAAACACTAATGCATAATTGAGGTTAGACTACATAAAATTCTAAATACAGTACAAAATGAATACTACACCATTCAGAATCCAAATGAATTTCACCTCCATTAGATCCCCTGGTGAACACTTCTCCACCCTTAGTAGCAATAATAGTGTGATTTTGAGCTGCTGCAACTGCTTTCACATGACGAGATCCTAAACCAGAAGTCACCTGTCGTGGAGTGAAGCTCGACCACTGGAAAGAATCAAGTGATTAAAAACATTTCAGGGAACCCACTCAAATTCAAACAAGGCTATTCATCTTAACTGCGATTCATTGGCCAGGAAGGGAGCCAAAGCTAAATGCTCAATTTCTAGCCTAGACTCGTGCACACGCAACAAGCAACAAGTGTGTGTGTGTGTGTGTGTGTGAGAGAGAGAGAGAGAGAGAGAGAGAGAGGTGCAAAGAAATTTAGATTGCCAACCATTTCAATTAAGGTGCGTTTGATAACGATTTTATTCCCGGGAGTAGATTTTGATCAGAAATGATTTTTTTTTTATTTTGTTCTTGGGAACTAATTCTAAGCATTTTAAGCCGTTTGTAGAATCGTCTAAATTTCTGATTTTGGAATAGAACTGCGTTTGGTACCATACTCATTAATTCTGTTCCAAATCAATTTCTTTTAATTTTTAAATAAATTTTTTACTTTTTTACTTTTTTTTTCTTTTTTTTTCCTTTTTCTTTTCTTTTTTTCCTTTTTCTCATCTTCTTTCTTCTTCTTGTGGCCGATCTCCGGACCGGCGACCCGACGACCGGCCAAACGAGGGCCGGCGACCTCACCGGAGCATTGCCGGCCCTCAGCGAGGCCGGCCCTCGTCGGCCGAGCCTTGCCGGCAACTGGGCGAGCCTCGCGGGTGGCTGTGCCAGCCTAGCTAGGGCTGGGCGACGCCCGCCAAGCCACCAGTGGGGCTGGACGTTGCAAGACTTGCCCAACCCCGACGAGGCTTGGCCTCGCCAAATCTGGTGAGGCCAAGCCTCGCCGATGGCTGGGCTTGCCTCCGGCGAGCTCGCCAGACCTCGCCCTAGTCTGGTGAGCCTCCGGCGAGCTCGCCGAACTGGCGGCCGGCGGCAACGGATGGAGAGAGGCGGCGGCGGACGGTGGCGGGCGGTGGTGGACGGCGATCGAGAGATAGCCAAAGGGAAAAAGAAGAGTTCTTGGTTTTGATCCTCAAATTTGTTCCTGGAACAAGAATCAACTTTTTTTTTGTTCTTGATTCTATTCCCAATCTGTTCCCGAGAACAAAAATTTTACCAAACGCGATTTTAAACCCAAACTGATTCTGGGAACAAAGAATCAGAATTTGGCCCTGTTTGGATGGTTACCAAACAAGGCCTTAGTGTCCACACAACTATTGCTTTTACACAATGTCATTGTATTATTTCCTTAGAAAGAATCAAAGAGTCAAAAGACAATAAACCACGAAATAGCATCAATATTCTTGCTCCTAAAACGAATACAATAGAGTAAGATCATGCATGGATAGAAGAATGATACTAATATGGTACCTCTGGGTGTCAAAATCAGGATGCCCAAGCCGACCACCTCTTCCAAATCCCCAAATGAAGAGTTCCCCTTGAGTACTAACAGCAACACTGTGAAACTTTGCTGCAGACACCTGCTTAATTAAGGAACCGTGCAGTGAATCAACTTTGCAAGGTAACTTTTGTATGCAAGCATTTCCAGTTCCGAGCTGATAATTTGCACCGCTACCCAGCTAAACACCTCTGTGGCTACTACAATAAGCAATACTTTCGACATACCACCAAAGGGACTCAGTTAATAGTAACAACTATTAACTATAGGATTGAAATATATACCAGCATCATATCCATTTCCAATAACCTGCTTTACATCCGAGACTTAGAGTCCTCCTACGAATCCCCTGTGATGAAGCAACTTCGCTCTTCAAGAACTCGAAGTTCATATGCAAATTCATCATTTCGAATTCTCAAGCGTCGTCTCCAGCTCGTGAGAAGGAAATCTGTATAATCGAGGGGGAAGAGGACGTGAAAATTTACCTGTAAATTCGCGGAGAACGCGTGGGGCAGAGATCAGAAGGCCAAACTCCGAAGAGCAAAGCAGACATGGGCAGTCGGGGACAGCGTAAGCGGGGTTTCGGGAGGCGACGTCATAGGTGTTAGAAAAACCCTAACCTTCGGGTATCGGAGTCGCCAATGGGCCTTCGACAGGCGACGGCGGGGCTCGAGAGGCGTAGGCGGAGGCGGAGGCGGCGTCGGCGTTCACCTCGCGGAGGTAAGAAAGAGAGAGCAAGCAGAGCGGAGGTTGCGCAGAGTAAGAAAAAACACGAGCGAAAGGATCGAATTTTAATCTTAGGTGAGGGAGAGCGATTTCTTTTTTTCCCTCCGTTACAGAACGGAACGAGGAGGGAGCAGAGACGAGGGGTCTGCTGCAAACATGGACCCGCATCAATAGAGAAGAGGAGCGAGAGGGAGAAAATATTGTGTTCTGATTCTAGCGTGAAAATTAAAGTTCACTCTCAAGGGACGACATGTGTCACCTGTGTCACGCTAAAACTAAAGCTCATTTTGGAAAAAGTCACGTGAAATTATTTGTTTCTCTCTCCTCCTGCTAGTCTACTAGAGCTTGCTGTCTTGTCCTATTCACTTGGCCAATTAGAAAAAGCCAAACTCCCTCTCTGCAATAAAATATTTGGTGGGGCCTAATAGATTAGTCACTCAATATTTTCTCTCCTCCCATGCTTAATTTGAACGGAAGTAGGGATTTTCTCTCTCTCCATTTTTTTCGTTTCAATGTCGCACGATCACCGCTTTGCTCTTTGCTCATTCTCTAATGGACGATGGAGCCTGCCGTCCGACGAACAAGGCCATGCCGCTGCTGTCACCTCCACATCCTCTTCTAAGATGCTTCCTTTGCATCTGGTGTTAGGGTTTTTGAGAGGTCCCAAACTCGATTTGTGATGAAGGTATGAGGAAGAGGAGAAAATATTGTGCTACAAGCTTTGGCGTTGGAGCCAACTCTCGTGATTGTAGAGAGTCCGTTTACAGTGCATCCCTTGCTCTTTCAATGTATCGGCCTAATTGGGTATCATGTGGAAGATCGAGATGATTGCAAGGGGCTTTTGGGGGCCTGAGTCTCTATCTTGAGAAGAGAGAACCTTGAAAGAGATATTTTGCGGGCTCTTAAGGGGCTTTTGGTGTTGTTGTGAACATAGTGAAGAGTTGATGGCAATTTGGGATGAATCACCGCTGCCGCTCCACTCAGAAACTCAAGGGGCTGCTTGATGAACCATGCCGTCGCCAACCAACAAAGCACTCCACCTCCGCCTAGATACCGATTTTTTTTGGCCATCAATTTGTAGATTTAGGGTCCCTCCATTTTGTGAAAAATTGGCTATTTTCAAAAAATATTTTCCAGGAAAATGATAATATTTTCTAGTGTTCGGCTAAAACTTGAAAATGTTTCGAAAAATATTTTCCAGTGTTTGGTAAAAAAAATATTTTCTAAAACTTCATGCATGTATCACTTACCGACTTATAAATCCATCAAATATTAACTTACCTTTAAATCCGGGCAAACTTGCTTCATATCTTTGTTCCCTCATTGTTACCAAACGTTCATCTATTCGTATGGATTTTAAAAAGAAACAAAAAAGAAAAGAAGTAAAGCATGTACAGCCCTAATGAGAATCTTCTAGTTAAATGGCCTATTCTCTACCTGCGTCTTTTTTATTCTAATAAACGAAAGAAAAAGGAAGCAAAGCATGTTGAGCCCTTTGCTTGAGCAATATACAACTACATTGTAAAGTAAATAAAGAAAAGGATAAGCAAGAGTGCAAAGTGCGAGCTTGAGATCGATGAATTCAAGGTTCACCTGGCAACAACCGACGACTAACCAAGAAAGAAGAAGATGGGAAACAGAGTAAAGAAAAGGAAAAAAAAAAAAGAAATAGAAAAGAAAAAGGAAATTAAAAATAATTCAAATTAAAAAATAATTCAAATAAAAAAAAGAAAAGAAGAAGAAGAATAAAGGAGAGGAGGAAGTGAAGATTTGTAAAAGTGTGATATAAAAAAGATCAAGTAAGGAAAATGTTTTTCACTTTTTAAAAGTGAAAAACATTTTCCCTAAGGGTCCTTTGTTTCGTGAAAAATGAGTCATTTCGGGAAAATATTTTCTCAAAAGTTAATTTCCAGGAAAATGACAATATTTTTAATGTTCGGCTAAACCGAAGATGCTTTGGAAAATATTTTTCAGTGTTCGGTAAGGAAAATATTTTCCGCTTACCAAATTGACGAGCATGAGCGTCAAGCTCGAGGCTCACCGGATCGACAAGGGTGAGCTTGAGATCAACGAGCTTAAAGTTCACCTAGTGACGATCGACGACTAGCCAAGAAAGAAAAGATAGGAAACAAAAAAATTATTTCAAATTAAAAAGAAAAAGAAAATAAAAAATAATTTGAACAAAAAAAGAAAAGAAGAAGAAGAAAGGTGAAGAGGAAGTGATGATTTGTAGAGGTGTGAGATAAGAGAGATCAATTGAGGAAAATGTTTTCCACTTTTGAAAAGTGGAAAACATTTTCCCTTGATTTAGAAGACTTTTTTCCTTTCATGTCCCAAAGGAATTCATTTTCCGTGAAACGAACGCCGGAAAATCCGGAAAACGTTTTCTTAGAAATTATTTTTCGCGAAACAAACGGAGCCTTAGTGTTTTCTTCGATTCAATGTTGTTTTTCCTACCCTCGCTACTTGACAAATGTGTTGCATTCGCCTCATCCCGCTGTTCGATGAAACCATGCACGACCGACACCTTGCACCGTGTCGCATCCCTTGCTTTTTGCCTCTGATAGGTACTGAACGTTTGTGCCTTCTAAATAGGTTCGCATTGGAATTGTTAAAACTTAACAACTCATTTGTATAGAAAGTTACAAATGAGTAAAAAAGATAAAGATTTAGAAATTAAGCAAATTATATTTCTTCTCACCCTTCAACATATTAAATATACCAAATGAAAAAATAAATATGACAAAACTATTGTCATAAGGAGAAGAGAATGCAAGGATCGATCATACTGATATACAACAAGTACCTCCATAATAGTTTCGTAGTCATACTTGTATTTACACTTGCATTTTCATCTTAACAATGGGATAAAAAATAAAATGGTTATATTTGAAGTATATTATGTCATTATCCAGTGTGAATAAGGGTAAGGGTACTTTGAGCAAATTCACCTTTCAAAATAAAAGGTGTGACTGTGGCAAGCATGCTGCCATGAGAATTTTGGAATCTACAAGCAACAAAGACAAACTTTACTACAACTGTGAGGATAAAAAGCGTGACTTCTTTGCTTGGTGTCAGCCTACAAATGATGTGCCTTCTATCACGAAGACTCTGCCTGCAAAACTTGAAGATGAAATGAAAGACATTAAGCATTTGCTTGAGAAACTAAATATCTTGCTACTTTGTGTTTGATTATTATTTTTTATTTTATTAGGACTACTTATCCAGAGAAAATAGATGGTTGAAATTGTAATTTTGCTAGCTTAAGTAATTATATTTGCCTTTAGACATATGTATGCATGCTTGTTTTGTAGCCCAATTGATTTGGGCTAGGAAGGTAATTTTTATGCAGGTCATCAAAGCGGTTTAGTTATCTTTTGTCGAGGCATCTATGATGCTCATTTATTTGTTGGTGGCCCTCTAATTTTGTTCATTTTCAAGAATGAAGATGAGTCCTTCTAGAAGGGGGAGAGAGCACGGCAACTTGTATCATGCTTTAATCACTTTTAGATTGGGGCTTTTATATTGTGTACAGCTATTATTAATAAACTTGATTATATCCAGTTTGTACTTTTCTTATTATTAATTATGCTGGAGGCTTACCTAGATATTTCTAGTGAGTTGTTTCATTGTGACAGCAATTTTGATTAGCCATGAAGCCATTTATATTCCATGGCACCTGTGGCAATCCCAAGAACTCACTTATAACATCTTGTAGAATGGATAAACTTTATCTTTCTTAGGAAATTCTATAAATCCGAGTGAAAGAACCTAACCAGAAGAGATGATACAAACAAGAATTTCCACCATTGATGTAATGAATTACATAGCTTGTGGACAAAAGATCCCACTTTTCTCTAATGCTAGTCTTCCTCATAACGAAATAACTGGTCAAATTTGCCGTTAGGCTAGTCTTGTGAAGCAATTGGAGAAGGCTAACGGTATTACCAAGGTCTATGTAGTATTTTTGCTATATACCGATGTTATAATATCATGCTCTACGAGTTTTATTGCGTCGATAATTTAATAATCTACCATTAATTTCACAGAATTTTCCTACGTTTTTGGAGTGACGGTTTAGAATTCACGTAAAATGTATTTTAACCCTTGACTAACTAGCTCCACTATCATCTGCTAGACTTCTCAATTATTAAATGCATTCTTTGTGAAGATTTCTGATCTCATTTTATTTGTTGCTTTTCTTTGAGAATCTATGCTTGAAGTTGTCATCCTGCTTCAATATTCCAAACATTCTCTTTCAATATCATTTTATTTACTTTGTACTAAATAAGTTGCCAAAATAAATATATCTCATGTAATCTCATGAGACAAAACGCAAGGCAAGTTGTACCTAACTCAAAATAATTTCACGAGATATATTATGGTACTCAAACATATATTCAAAAGAAACCATTGACAATATTACAATAATAACAAAAAGATGAAATAACATTAGAATTAAAAATAATAATAAGCACTTGATTAATAAATGGTGAAAATCTGTTCATAACCCCTAGCGGCATGATATATGGTGATTGCATCTAAATATAATAAATGACTCCATTAGCATAATGTCACTAGCTTATCGTAATGATTGTAACTTCTACAAATGATAAGTTTTCTATGGTTGTAGAAAGGCACCATCTATTACAAGTAAATCAATATACTAAACTATTAAGTAGTTGATTAGGGAATGAGCAAAATCCACTTATAAATCCCTGGCGGCATGATGTATGTTGGCTACTGCATCTATGTAAAAATTAACCAAATTAGTAACATGTAAATATAAACGGAAGACTAAGAGCAATATACATGCTTATGAAAATTTAGATTTACTGTTAGACCACTGATGTTGCTAGAATAAAATGCACGTAGAAATTGATTTGAATTACTCAAATAATTTGAAAAACAAGTCTCATCTGGTGTTATTTAAACAGCTAACTTTACATTATAAAGTAATAAATATGTTAATTGACATCATAACATAAGAGAAAAATTTACCTAATTATATTCGCTAGAATAATATGTCACTCATCTTGACATTCTATTCGCGTTGAGGGTGTTCCTTTTTTAATTTTTTCTTTTTCTCACTTGAATTTTTAAGCCTTCCGTAAGTTATTCCATTTTCTTTCCTTCGAAGGGGGTCCAATACCGAAACATCACACAAAGAGGCCTCATAATCATCATTACTAGCATCATCAATCACAATCACATTTAATTGGTATGATAAGAGTTCAGCCTTCGCATTTGCCATATTCTTCGACACTATTCTCATAGTGTTTATATTTTTTAGCTCCCAATCCCATCAATTCAAAAGATTCTTGCATTTACATGGAAAATTGACTGGAAAATGTAGCACTTGAAATATGCTCGAAGAGAATTTCCAAAAATTATGCGTTGCACTTGTGAAAAATGGTGGGTGTATACATTGAAGCAACATGGCCTAAGATTCCATTATTCGAAACTTGCAATTTGGGCTTCCCACGAGAGGCGTAGTTATCTTGACTTTCGATTTCTCTTATGTGCTTAAGTTGTTCTTCATAATAGTTGACAAATCCTACAAGAGTTTATCTTCTTCGACATACGTTGGAAGACATTATTGGTGCTCTCACTTTTTTGGCTTGATGTTATACTACATACAAATGTATCACAATAAAAAACTAAACTCCATTTATGTCAAAGATCGTATAATCTCCAAAGTCAATTATTATTCTTAGTATGCCACTCCTCTTCCATTTCCTTCCAAGTAGATTCAAATTCGACCTCCAATCTGCATCTATACATAAGAGTTAAAATAATATTTATCCTTAAAATCTAGCTTGTTGTAAAGATATGAGATGTTTTGATTGGCATTTTTGCCTATATACCAAGTGTATAAACGATGTTATGTATTTGAAAACACCGTTCTAATGGCTTTTGTCATGACTATGTTTTGATCAGTAAACATTGTTTTCGAAGCCTTATTTCTCATAAACTTTAAAAATACCTTAAATAACTAAATAAATGATTATGTAGTCTCGTTCAACAAAAATGCACACTCAAATAAAGTATCTTCCAATGGTGATTAACCCCAACAAAAATGCACATATCATATTATATTTGTTGGTGGGATACATGGTGTCAAACACCAGCACACCACCGAAACAATTGTAATTAAATTTAGACAAACCATCTCTCTAAAATAAATTTGTCAATCTATCTCATCTTTATTTACTTGTATAGCATAGGAAACCATTGAATTTTACATTTGCATGTAATGAAAATGATTTATAAGATTTTGACAATCTCCCCCACTTATACCATCAAATTTACGAAATTAATCATATTTTTTGTAGTTATAGTATTTTGTTGATTGTGATCACCTATGTTTTTGTACTTAATTTGTATTAGTATGCTTCATTATGTTACTCTTTCTTTTATTCATATGTGAGGAATCTCTCTTTAATGGAAAGGAAATCTTGCTGAGATTTTTCGATTTTAATTTTTTTAAGAAAACAATTGAACAAGTCAACGGTTTCCAAGAAAATTTATGAGGCAGGGAAGCTGAGAAAATATTGGGTGAGCCAGGTGCGCCACGTTACCGTGCACCCACCCAATCAGGATGCGACATGTGTCGCCACGTGGCTCCACCTAGAGTCGGGGCCTGCCATTATTTTTCAGTCAAATTTTTGCTGCTTTTCTCTCTCTCTCGTTAAATGCTTCCTCCTTCTTTGCACCATTTGTCCCATTTGCACGCAAGCGTGTGTCCCTTTCCCTCCCATTCTTTTTAAAAAAAATTTGTCTATGTTTTGCATCTTTCTCCAAGAAAGCTGCAACGCCTGCTCTGTCTTCGTTTTTCAAAAATCTCTCCTTCCCCTCCCATTATCTTTCAAAATTTTTTGTCTATATTCTGCATCTTTCTCCATGAAAGCTGCAACGCCTGCTCTCTCTTCGTTTTTCAAAAATCTATCTCAACCAAACGCTCGCCGGTTGCCTCCAAGTTGGGCCGCCTCTACCGTTGCCGTCAGGAGCCACTCGCTCCCAAGAACCCCGCCAATGGTGACTGGGTCCCGAACTCGGGCCATCTTTGCCTCGGCCTCTTCAGCGACCGCAGACACCTCCGAACTCAGCCGCCTCTGCCATCACCGCTAGGAGCCACTCGCTCTGAAGAGCCTTGTAGGTTGTGGTTGGGTCCCGAGCTCTGACTGTTTTAGCCTCGGCCTCTTCGACGATCGCGCACACCAAAAGCCAGCTAGTCACCTCCGAGCTCGGTCACCTTTGCTAGTCGCCTCCAAGCTTGGCCGCCTTTACCGTCGCCGTCAGGAGCCACTCGCTCCCAAGAACCCTTCCGGTCGTGGCTAGGTCCCGAAGTCTAACCATCTTCGGCTCGGCCTCTTCAGCGAGCGTGGACACCCAAAAAAGTGCTGAGTCATGCTTTCATTTTTCTTTATTTTCTTGTGCCATAATGACTCGGTTCTTCTTCAACTCGCCCAAGCTGACCAGATGGTACCAACACGTTTTGCTTTTGATTATTCGTATATTCTGCTCATTTGATTTTCTTCTTAGTTATCACACTACCTCATGTCCATTCTATTTAACCAAAACGATCCTTTTGGGTCCTTGATTGACGTAGGGAGTTGGAAATGCAGGAGACAACTCGAAGCTTCCGAAAATGGGTACAAAACCATTTATAGAGAGTCATTTCTCTTTTTGGCTCATGAATTTTTCAAAAATAATGGTATAATGACATGAGGTCTTCATTCGTTGTGCAGACTGCAGCGGAGCGTGTGCGCAAAAAAGGACTAACTGTTGCCAAAAGTCGAGAGCGTCCTCTTCAAATAAGACAGAGCCAATATCATTCTTCTACACAAGTTAAAACATGTTGGATTTGTTTCTTTATCAGAATTTGTTTTGTGAACGCAAACATGTGTCCTATTAGCTTAGTAGTTGAACTACGAATTGTGAACATTTGAAGGATGAAATATTCATTTGTTAATTGCACCTAAGTGGTCCTCGACAATGCCATTAGCTTCGAGTGGAATGTGGCGTGGTTGGAATTCGAGAAACGAGTTCTATTTATAGATTGAACACAGAAGAAAAGAGGGAGAGAGTTAGGTTACTTCTTAAATCTTACCCAATACGTGGAAAGTGGAAAGTGATGAGTAGGTGGATGCTGCGTATGGAGATTCCTTATGCTTAACATTTAAGCATAAGATAAACATACTTGTATTCGAAGAGACAGAAGAATCAATCCTGATGCTCACTATCCATCGAATCATGGGTTGGTAACTGGCATCCCCTTTTCTTACGTTGTTCATGATTAAGGTCCAATCTGTAAAATGAAGTCAATGGTGAGATAGGTGCAATATCACAGAATCATTTGAGCAAAGAGATGGGTAGTTTGGGCATATGATCACATTGTGATGGACTGCTTGAGGAGGAGGATTGGACCGGATATTAACTAATGCTTCCTTGCTAATGTTGTTTCCTTTGTCCCCCAAGTTCCCAAGCTCATAATCCATCTATAATCTATTACTATGGCAGGAATATCATTTTTAGCCTTCTTGGCGTAGGACCATTTTTACCTGTTCAAATTAATTACTATAAGCAGCATTGTATCATTTGGGAAGTAAATAAAAATGTTCATAATACGTGATACATGACATAAATGACAATGGCGGATACTTTATCCTAGAAGTGCTTCTTTTGATGCATCAATAAATTTCAACCATTAATTTATAAAAATGATATGGTCCTTAACAATTAAAACTTGTCGAATCAAACAACCTTAAATATTTATATTGCTTATGTCCGGTGTGGACTTTTGGGCTTTACTTTGTCTTTTAGTGAGCTTACATACATGGTTAAGACATTATATGTGACTGGGTTTAGTTCCTCTCCAGGCCACTTGAGTTTTGGGAAGCATTTGCATTAGTGGAAAATTTGTTTTCATGTTTCAGCAATTGCCTACAGGACCAACAAAGGTCAAACTTTATCAATTCAAGTAAAAACCATGCTTCGAACTTTAATTTTTACGGATTGAACCATCAGTTATTGATTAGGATAATTTATTTATTGAATCTAGAATATGTTAAAAATGAATATGAACCATTAACTTAGATGAGACATTGGATCGACAAAAAAATAATAAGCCAGTAGAAAGAAAGATAAATGAAAACTTTATTCACGATAAATACGACAGATAAATTACTATACACATTGTGAATTTGCATTTGCAAACCACTTCTTGACCAGCTCCATGATATTAGTACAACAACAACGTCCCTCAAATTAGCAGCAATTGCACAAGCTTGAGCGATCGATGTCCAACCATTGGAAAGAAAACTAAGCCCATCAAGCATCTCATGGGCACTTGTGCTTGTTGTCACGGGTGGCCATGTTGGCGTAGCACGGACAGACGTCGAGGTTGCCGGAGGTGCCTGGAGGGACGCAGTTGCAGCGGGAACAGCACGTCCCGCAAGCCCTCTGGCAAAGGTGAGGCCTCAAGGACAGCTGACACCTGGCGGCACACGCTCCGCCGCAGTCTGCACAACGAAGATGAAGACCTCATGTCATTATACCATTACTTTTTAAAAATTCATGAGCCAAAAAGAGAAATGACTCTCTATAAATGGTCTTGTACCCATTTTCGGAAGCTTTGAGTTGTCTCTTGCATTTCCAACTCCCTGCGTCAGGCAAGGACCCAAAAGGATCGTTTTGGTTAAATAGAATGGACGTGAGGTAGTGTGATAAAGAAGAAGAAAATCAAATGAGCGGAATATACGAATAATCAAAAGCAAAACGAGTTGGTACCATCTGGTCAGCTTGGGCGAGTTGAAGAAGAACTGAGTCATTATGGCACAAGAAAATAAAGAAAAATGAAAGCATGACCCAGGACTTTTTTGGGTGTCTGCGCTCGCCGAAGATGGTTAGACTTCGGAATCCAGCCACGACCAGAAGGGTTCTTAGGAGCGAATGGCTCCTGACGGCGACAGTAAAGGCGGCCAAGCTTGGAGGTGACTAGCAAAGGTGATTGAGCTCGGAGGTGACTAGCTGAAGAGGCTAAAACGGTTAGAGCCCGGGACCCAACCACGACACGCAAAGCTCTTCGGAGCGAGTGGCTCCTAGCGGCGATGGCGGAGGCGGCTGAGTTCAAAGGTGTCCGCGCTCGCTAAAGAGGCCGAGGCGGAGATGGCCAGAGTTCGGGACCCAGTCACCATTGGTGGGGTTCTTCGGAGCGAGTGGCTCCTGACGGCGACGGTAGAGGCGGCCAAGCTTGGAGGCAACCGGCGAGCGTTTGGTTGAGAGAGATTTTTGAAAAATGAAGAGAGAGAGCAGGCGTTGCAGCTTTCATGGAGAAAGATGCAGAACATAGACAAAATTTTTTGAAAGAGAATGGGAGGAAGGGACGCACGCTTGCGTGCAAATGGGACAAATGCACGCAAGCGGGACAAATGGTGCAGGGAAGGACGAAGCATTTAATGAGAGAAAGAAAAGAAGCATCAAAATTTGACTGAAAAATAATGGTGAGCCTCGGCTCCACTTAAGCCACGGGGCGACACGTGTCGCATCCGGATTGGGGGGTAAATGATGACGTGGCGCCCTCAGCTCACCCAATATTTTCTCGGAGAAGCCACCGTTTGATTTGCAATTGCGGCGGTATAGTTATCAACTCTTTTCCCAAAGAGGAAGATGCCAGCCTAACGGCTACCGTCATCCAAGATGCTGACAGTGGATTATGGGCTGCAATTTCCATTTCAAAGAAATGGGCAACCGGTTGAAATCTAAACAGTATATTATTATATTTGCTAACCTTAATTAATTCAACAAGGAAACTAGATAAAAAAACAATACATATGATGAAATGAGAGTTTTGTTTTCTTATTTTATTTAAGGAATAATATAACATCTTTCCCTTATTTTTGTCCAAGAATCAAAATCAAAATCCTCCTTCTATCTTTTTTTTTTTTTTTTAAATCTCTCAACCTTTCAGAAAATGTCAATGTACGGTCCTTCCGTTGTAATTTCTCTTACTGGTTGATTTTTGTTGTCATGGATTATAGAATTAATGATATAAATGCTGGTAAATATACATGTCACGTTGAAATACATGTCTTGTTATGATTTACTAAAATTTGTTATAAGCCAAGAAGGCACCGCATCAAACAATATTATATTAAAAAAAAAAACCAAAATTGAGAGAGCCATGAGCTCAAGCTCTAAGCTTGTGGCAACCATGGTTGCGGTGGCCACAACCATTGGAGATTTGAGTTGTGAAGCTCGAGATCATGGCTGCTCGAGATAAGCTCATGGTCAAGGTGGCTCAATTGATGGTCGTAAATGGTTACAAATCATAGTTTTTGTATTATAATGGATGTTTTGTGGGTTTTTCTCAAGTTTATCATTTATCTTATATTATACTCACATTTAAGAAATATTACTTAGAGGGATTAAATAAGATCCCAAAAATTGAGATTTCATTCCAAATTTTCTAAAGAAACTGGATGAACAATTTATCCTATTCCCTTTGGAAAATTAAAGGTAAGGAAGACACTGTCTCCTTTCCAAGAGAGGGGGTACTGTTATAAAATCATATATCATTATGCATTGTCGATATTTCCAATCTTGATTAAATCAACGGAGAGTCCTAGAGCAACTTGATTTGAGTGAAAAAAAATGAGGTGCCGTTTGAACATACAATGATTTAGTTAGTAGTCTCAAAGTCAACATTTGGAGTGTTTTTTAAATCTTTCTAATGAAATTAATAACATATTTTGTTGTTTGTGATCACCTATGTTTTGGTACTTAATTTGTATTAGTATGATTCGTCATGTCAGTCTTTCTTTTATTCATATGTGAGGAATCTCTCTTAGTGGAATTTGAGAAAATCTTACCAACTGAGATTTTTCGATTTTAATTTTTTTCAAGGAAGCCGGTTGATCGAGTCAACGGTTTCCACGAAAATTTATGAGGTGGAGCCACCGTTTGGTTTGCAATTATGACGGTACGGTTATCTATTCTTCATAAAGGCGAAAGCTCTCCGTATCAGGAAAATATTAGCTGGAGCTCTTATTTGACCGTGTCATCATATTAGTTTACTTATCGCGCCACACGTATCGCCCAGCCCCCATCATGCAGGAGAAAATATTAGGTGGGTTTAACCCAACACGTAGGCATATGGGTAAGACAATCAGCGATCGACACGTGGCGCCACGTTGGCGAGGGCGTCAGGCGTTCAAAATTCGCGCGGGCCGCGCGTGGGGCCCACCACTCGACGCTCCCCGCTCCGCTCTCCCCCTGCGACGCCCGAGCCGCCCGTCGAAATCGTCCTCTCTCTCTCTCTCTCTCCCCGTTCTCCGTTCCGTTCCGTTGCGGGGGAGAACAAAAGTCTTTACGAAAGCCGCTTCTCTCCCCCTCCTCTCTCTCTCTCTCCATTCTCGCCGGCTCTCTCTCCATTCTCGACTCCGACGCCCCCGCCGACGACCTCGCCTCCGCCTCCGCCCCAACGCCCTCTCGCGACTCCGACGCCCCGACTCAAGCCGGTTGCCTCCGACGCCGACGACGCCGCCTCCGCTCCGCCCCGACGTCCCCGACGCCCCCGAGTCAAGCCGGTTGCCTCCGACGCTGACGACGCCGCCTCCGGCTCCGCCTCCGCCCCCCGACGCCCTCTCGAGACTCCGACGCCCGACTCAAGCCGGTTGCCTCCGACGCGACGACGCCGCCTCCGCCTTCGCCTCCGCCCCCGACTCCGACGCTCCTCAAGCCGGTTGCCTCCGTCGCCCCCGACTCCGACGCTCCTCAAGCCGGTTGCCTCCGTCGCCCGACTCCGAGGCCCCTCAAGCCGGTTGCCTCCGACGCCGACGACGCCACCTCCGCCCCCGACGCGTCGCCGACGCCCTTTCGTAATTTTTTTTTTTTTTTTTTATGCTTCTTTCATGAGTCTTACGCGTTTATTCGGTAACTCACACGACCGTTCCAATCCTATTGGTGGAAATGCAGTGAAGGTCGTGTTGCGGGCTGATATTTCGCCCGCTACATATGACAAGGTCGTCGTTATATCAAAGTTAATGTTGTCTTCCCGCATTTCTATGTTAATGTTTTAGAATCTAATTGTGCGCATTGAATTTCTTGAATTCTTATTTTGTCGGTGATGTCCATGGCATCGGCGTGATATAGTTGTTATCTTTCGTTCTCGCCAATGTTTCTATATTCGAAACACTTTTTTACCTCTCATTTAGAAACCGTTGATCTGTTCGCAACTCCTCATTCCCCACTGACTTCTACTTCATCTACCCAATTAATTCATTTACGAGTTCGATCATTTAGAAGGAAAGTGATGGACTTCAACGGCGGACCATGATTTATGCATAAGAATCTCCAGTTCAATGATCTATGCTATTTCTTTGTCGTGGCGGTAGTGGCCATGAGCCAGCTCATTTCGGATTCGTGGGTGAAGGGATGCTAGCAAATGCAATATGTGGTGATGTTTTTGCTTCTCCACCCGTTGATGCTGTTCTAGCTGTATGTTTTCTCATGATTATATGACTAAACAAGAAAAATGTCATGGATCTCTTGCTTTATGTTTTGTCTCCTTGTCTATGAGATTCATTTTGCTCTATTGTATATATTTCGGGGCATCCGAGTCAGAATCGGTCCAATGGGGTGTCTACTTATTGTCAAGGTACTTCCTTTACTTTATCCTACCACCTTATAGAGTATTTTGGCATACATGGAAACTTGTGTATACAAGGGAAAAACTAAAATTTTGTAAACGGCACTTTCATTGCCACGGAAATTGGGAGTTTATGCGGTTCTAGCAGCCGCATAGACCACAAGTACTTATTTCCCGTGCTATGACATCTATCCAAAACAGAAGATCTAACGGAAGAAGGATTACAATCTCCCTTTTGTAGAATTATACGGGTGATCGCTTGAACTTTGGATTGGGTGAGTGGCTAAATCGAAGGTTACATGGTTGAGGTACTTCCCCGTAATTACTTCTAGATGTGATTGTGATGTTAGCATATGCTGGAGACTGTTGTCAAAAGGTTATGCCTTATTGCAGATGGTGATTGTCGGAGATGACTGTGCTTTACCCCCCCTCAAGGCATAATCAGGAGGAGAGGATTGGCAAGGACTAGTTCACAAGGTTTGTGGTCTCTTTCTCTCTTAAAAATTGTGCTTTAAATGTCCCTTTTGGCACTAAACAAGAATCTTTTCCTTCCCCACTTCTCATGGTCCACGCTTGTATCCTTAATTTTTGCCACCATCACTTTCATCTATTCGAGTGACTACGTCAACTTTAAAAACTCTCGTATTTTCTTGTTGTAATAGATCTTTAACATAGGAAGGTCCTGTTTGGCAAATCAATTTGTAGAAAGTTTTTGAATTTTTAATTAAGAAAGTCAGGACATCCCTTTCAGATTATTCTTCTGAAGTTTTCATGCATCTGGTAATATCTATGGTTCATTGTTGTTGAGAGACTCCACACTTCTTGCCCTACGTTTATGAGTAGTGCAAGTGAAGAATACTTATATGATTCTTTGCTTTCATTTGTCAATATAAGGTCGCGGAGTTGCAGCCGCAGCTGGGCTCTGACTTAAGGATGTTGCAGCAGAGGCGAAGCGTGCATCAAAAATGGTTGGGACGATGGGTGTTGCATTATCCGTTTGCACTCTACCAGGTCAAGCTTTTCACGACTATGTAAGCAAGGTTCCCTCTAATTGGATATCTTTGTTTCTCATAAGATTTCCTTTTATTAATTTTTATGCCCATCTCGCACATTCTACTTCATGGCGGGATTCAAGATTGTTGGGCGAACTACATGTTGCTCTTTTGAAGTCAATAATTAGAGACATCGAAGATGTTGCAAGGACACCTGCTACTAGTTTGGTTATAAATCAAAATAATGCTGCCAATCCTGAAGGTGGACATTCCACAGATTGTTGAAGGGGTAAACTATCTAAACTTTGTTTAAAGAATAAATGAACTTTTAAATTTTTTTCATAGGCATATGCTTGGGTTTTGATATACGCAAGTGGTGAAGCATTTGAATCCATTGACATGGCCAGAAATACTTAGGCAATTGGCATTATCTACTGGATTTGGTCCACAATTGAAGAAGCCTATGATTATGAATGTCGACCTAATTGGGGAATCATATTCCGTGGAGGGCTCTTCCATTTTTTTTTTGCTAAGATAGAGGTCTTGATCCCGCTTTCCTTCCGATGGAATTCAACATTGACTCTGGCTAGTGAGTATCTGTTATTGGATTCACTTTTCTCTGACCCTACATATTGTGTTTAAGAAAAGACAGAGGATGAATTACTCAAGGTTCATTTAAGGTTGGGGATACTCATAGTCGTATCACTGTATATTGTAAACATTCAATCCCTATGGCTACCTTATCACAATGTGTAAAGCATACCAGCATAGTGTAATCGAGGTTCCAATAATGACATTTCTATTGGGTCACTCCATCTACTATCCATAAGAAACGAATAGAAAGCAGACGTGGCATGTAATACAGCATGTGGATGATGTGCGACATCAATCTCTACCATGTGTTGCCTGACATTTCAATCACTTATGTAACAAACACATTTGATGTACTACTATTTGCTGGATTTACAGCACCTTTGGAATATAGGCGAACAATTTCTTCAAAACGTTTTAGGCAACAGGCTTCACCTTGTTGCTGGTATCTTTTTGGGTATTCGAAGAAAATCCGATTTGTTTTGGTCATACTTCATTCATTAAGGATGCAGATTTGGTTGTTATTTGTAACTTGTGTTTATATTTGCTAAGAATGACGATGAAATGCACTTCGAATGCATTCTCTGGTAGTCCATCTTATACCTAGATGGAGTTGTCATGCATCTATACCGAATGGATTCTAGAATGACATTCTCTATTTGTTATTTTTTGCTTTGATGAATTTCAATGGAGGAACTTGTGATTTCAGGTTAAAGGTTGTGAAGAAGTCATTTCTACTTTATGCAGTGGTTCAGCTGCAGAGAAAGCGCTCACCATCATGCGAGATAAAGGTTTGTTACTTCCTATATACTTACACCCTACATGTCCTTTCTCGATACTTTTACAAGTTTGTTCTTCTTGTCTTTCTGTATGAAAACTGGAATTGTCTTTTTTAATTTTAAGAACTTTAACTGCTCTTAGAAGAATCTAATAAAATTCTGATGCTAGTTTCGCTTGTTAACATTCAATTTTCGAAGTCATATGTGGATTGCCAATATTTGCGTTATGTGTGCTTATCCAGGTTGCTTCAAGACTTCTCCACCATGAGTATCAGTTGCTACATGACCAGCCTGCAAGATACCATACCCCTCGACGGATTGCCCAAACTCACTATCTTGATGTCCCGGTGGATGGGCCAACTACCAGTGTGTCATCTATTGATGGAAGTGAGAAGCTGCCTAGTGTTGATGGTGTTCGAGGTCACCGACTGCGAGTATGCCGTGTCTCACAAGAAGATAGAGAGCAAAACAGTGTTTTATCCCCACTGAGAGATGATCATTCCCTTCAGCCGAGAGTCTTTTGTTAACATTCAAATGGATGCTCACCAAGGAAGCCATCCATTTATCGGTCAAGACGATTCTTCTACCCTGCCTGACAGGACAATTTTGCATGATACTTCGACTGCATGTCAAGAGAAAACGGAAGGTAATTCTGATGCTTCTGAGAGCATAGTATTGTCATCACTTTTTGATATAGCTTTAGGGTGACCAAAAATGTCATTTTGTTGCAGATTGAAGAAGCCCAGATCGCTAGGGAAGTTGAAGCTAATGAAAACCGAATTTGCAAAGCAGTAGAGAAAGAAAATATTTTGAGGAGAAAGGTTTTCATTTATCACTTAAGGATATGTGAGCTTTGTGGAGAAAACTTTGGCATGTACCGATATCCTGTATTTTTCTATTGCAGCCGAGGTACGAATGAGGAAAGAGATGGAAAGATTTGATCGTGAAAGAAGGAAGGAAGAAGAAAGGTTGATGCGTGAACAACGAGAGAGAGGAGGAGAGATTGCTACGTGAGCAAAGGCGAGAATCGAGTGACGGGAAGAAGTATTTACAGAAAGAATCTATTAAGGTAAGTATTTGAGCTTGATATTGCATTTTCGCTGGTTAGTTTCTTTTGCTTTATTTGATTGGTTAAGTAGCATCTCTTCTTTTCTCTTTTCTTTACCAACTTCTCTGGTTTTTTGTTTGGAAGGCGGAGAAAAAGAGACAAAAAGAAGAGCTTTGTTGAGAAAAAGAAGCAGAGAGACGGAAAGCTGCAGTGGAGAAGGCCCTTTGCTCGCGAACTGCCAAGGAATCCATGGAGCTTATGGAGGATTAACAGCTGGAGCTGATGGAATTGGCTGCTGCAAGCAAGGGGTTGCCTTCAATTGTTAATCTCGATCATGCCACTATGCAGAACCTTGAGTTGTTCAGCGGTAGCTTTTTTATAGCGATTACTGTTAAGACCAATTTCACTCCATTGATTCATTGATTGTGTGATATTGTTGTTTTAACTAGGATTCTATGGTAGCTAAGACAAGCTTTTAAATTCCTATGCTCTGTTTTAATCGTGTACCTTAAATTCAGTAGAAAGGAAATAGGGCCCGATCCTTTCTAGAAAATTTACCAGTGTTCCATTGTTGTCAAGAATAATTCTATACAATTACCATCATACTAAATGATGTTAGCATTGGATATATGAATAAGTCACCACAATCGACTTTGTTCCCGGAAGAAAGGTACTCTGTTTTAGCTATATGTGAGCAAGATAATTCCTACAAGTGCCTTATTCATTAAGTTTTTTTCTATCTGCAGGATTCAAGAGTTTCTCCAAACGAAGGAAGCCTTCCAGATGCTAATGAAGGTATTTTGTTGTGTCAACTTTCCCTTTGTTGTTTGACAGCTGCGGACAAATTAACTTTTACTCAAGAAATTTAATTACCTAGTCTCATGTTAACCTTTGTTGTTTAGAATGGGTGATTTAGTCTTAACAAGCCGGTTCAAGAGAAATTCTTTTCTTTCACGTCTCAACAATTGTCAGTATTTTACTAGGCTGCAAATATGGTTGCCCCTATTTTCTACTTCCGCTGCTCATGTTTCTCTAATATGCAAGATTCTTATTCTCCCACTCCAAGAAACTTCTTCTTCTAAGGTTTTTCCTGGATCTGGTTTGTATTTTTGATGAGATGTTTAGAATGGGCGAAAACCTAATTTTGAGCTTTGCCTTTCTAGGCAAGACTAGACAAACTTTCTTTTTGTGAACCATAAGTTTTATCATCTACATCACGTGGCTGTATATATTTGGCTCCTGGAGAAGTTCAAATCCAAGTTCCACCACTCCTGACCTTTGAGAATGTGCAGATAACTTGGTGAAGAACGCCGGATTTGAGGAGGGTCCCCACCGCCTGATCAATTCATCCAATGGTGTACTCCTCCCCCCAAGACAGGAGGATCTCACATCTCCCCTTCCTGGTTGGATCATTGAATCTCTCAAGGCAGTGAAGTTCATAGACAAGAAGCACTTCAACGTCCCCTTTGGACTCGCAGCAGTAGAGCTAGTTGCAGGAAGAGAAAGTGCGATTGCCCAAATCATAAGAACCCTCCTGAGTAAATGCTACAATCTCACCTTCGCCGTTGGAGACACAAGGAATGGCTGCCATGGCTTGATGATGGTGGAAGCTTTTGCTGCTAAAGACACCCTCAAAGTCCCTTTCCAATCGCAAGGGAAGGGGAGGTTCAAGACCGCCAGTTTCAAGTTCAAAGCACTTTAAGCAAGGACAAGGCTCACTTTCTTCAGTTCATTCTACCACACCAGATCGACAACTTTGGCTCTCGTGTGGCCCGTGCTTGATGAAGTTAGAGTTGTCCCTCTGTCTAGATGTTGAGACAGGAAACTGAATGATTTTCACAAAAAACGTCGTGGAGACTTCACAAGGAGTTCTAATAAGCGTGTCTTGTGTGTTGACATTTGATTGAGGCAAATTTTATGCTTTAGCGCTTGCTTGTCGTGCTTGTCGTTATGAGTTATGTGAGCACAACTGCTATTTCCTAGTAGAAAATACGAGTGATGGAGAGATAAGAAACTCCATAGGATCTACAATCTATCATATTGAATATTGAATAAGATGAGATGGGAATGTTCTCTAGAATGACACCTGGTATATTTGTGGGAAACATTGTCTTCCAATCATGGAGGAGTTTAACCTACCCAAGAGATGGTTTCAGTCATCTTTTACAAAAAACTACAATATGATTGTTTTTATTTGGTGCACCATTGACCTAGTTCGAGCATTTCAAGTACTCACTACAAACGGGACAGAATCTTTTGCAACTTTGAACTACGGTAAAGGCAATATGCATTATTTTCTATATGTCATCGGGACATACAACAACATCGATGTTTAAACACGATACTACATCAGTTCAAAAAAAAAAAAAAAAAAAAACACGATACTACATAAATGACAACGAATTAGAGCCAGTAGGAACCTTCCATCCAAATGCTGATGACATTTCCGCAAAGAAATGACAAAATCCAAGATTGAATTGGAAGATATTTTTCCCCACTAATATCGGGTTCGACAAACAACAAGCGAGATCCGGCCCAAAAGACAGCCTTGGTAAATGACAATGGAAGAACATTGGGATCAATTTCAACCAAAACATCATAACACGCACCAAAATAACATGGGGATGCACATCCATCCTCTATATTCCCGAGAAACAACCAAGATAGTTTGAATGAGATTTTGATGAATCCTTCAAGGAAACCACCCCACGCACCAAAATCCTCCTCCTCCACACCATATGGAAGAAATGCTGGCCGATCATCATCTTCCACACCATAGGTGGATTCATCTTGTAACCTCTGTGTATGATAAGAAAAGCTATCTGAAACACGAGATTGAATAAGTAACAAGAAAGATCAGCCCATTAGATAAACCAAACAAGTGCACAAGATAAAACTACTCGAACTCACAAGAGAATATGTACCGGCGAGCTTTTTGTCTAGTAAGAACACCGAAGTTCCTGCTAACCGGCACTTGATGGAGGAGAAAATAAAGAAAATTCCTTCTTTGCTTCTCAAGCTCGCCATCTTGCCAAGCTTCAAGAGACTCGGAGAAGTCAAAATTTACCCATCACGACATCGCACTTGAAAGTAAAAGAAGTAATTGAAGGACGGGGAGATAAATGCATGCCTGCAAAAGTGGCTGGAAAAGTTCAAAGATATCCTTATGAATTTTTTCATTACGAGAATGGAAACACTGCCCAACAAGTGTGCTTCGCATGATGCTTGGAGATAAGGCAGACCTCAACCATAGCTTACAACCTTAAAGCAACACCAAATGCAAAAAGGAGGAGAAAAATGAGACTCCTATAATGGCAACAATATTGCTTTTGTTCCTCGAACATGGGAAGTAAACCAGATTTTGACAACCCAAAGTGAAAATTACGATAAAGATACAGAAGGGAGATCTTTCATTGTGTAATTTGAAGTATTACAAGGTCTTCTCGTGCCACACAATCGAATTCACTATAATTTAACTTCATGAGATTTCTCCAATCCCCTAAATAGAAAAGTCTCCTATCATTTTGTTTCTTTTTTTGCCACCATGGGCTCATAATCTTTCTTTCAATGGTATTCTGTAAATTTTCTTCTGAATAAATTATTCACCGGAATCCCTTGAGCGGCCTTAAATTCAGTAGCTCAGTGACGATAATGTAATACCGGCCAGCCTCAGCACTAGGCCAAGGAACTTTCTGATTTAGCCGTGGCATCTTTGGCACTCAGGAAACAATAGCAGTACCATGACAAAGCAAATAACTCAGTTTCACCGGGTTTAATACATGAGTTCTACGATGAATGAATAGGGGAAATCCTTTCCAGTGTCTTGAATTTTTATCTTTGTTTTAGGAGATAAGCTTGCAATGCCCAGCTGAAAGTTGGATTCTCAAAGCTTTAGACCAAAGGACTTATGCTTAAAAAGTGAACTTTCGCGGGGAGCTACGTTTACGAATTAAACCATCCAATATTGAGGAATTTCCATCTTAAAGGCAGATGCAATAACAATCTAAGAGATCAAAAACCAAATAAACATAAGAATGCTACTTCTCAAAACAAACAAATACCTATGGTTGATAAACCTAGCAATGTTTCCAAAGATCGTTGAATCCAAACAAAGAGCTTCATCATCCTTCACACACATGGAGCTCCAATCGAATCAAGGAGCACCCGATAAGTACGTTTCGCAGCGTCACCCTTCTTCAAATTTCGCTCATGCATTTCCTTGATGGTTAATATTTCACCTATGTACTGACATACAAATGCACCTTTAGGCAGTTCATCCAAGTGCTTGCAGACCCCACCCTTTTCCTTCGGGCGTCATAAACACCTAAAGGACAAAATCAGTCACAAAAGAGTACAAGGCTTAAGCTTAAGGGTTCCCAAACAAAGTCACTCACTGCAAAAGAGTAACCGGAACACTTTTAAGAATGATAACCACCACAAGGTCCAAATATGACAAAGAGAGCTACAACAGGCAAAAGCTTTAAAATAACACGAAAACAATTCTTTACCTGCATATTATAACTTATGCCCCGCTGCACCACTCGATTGCCACAATGTTTACCACAACCACACTTTTTCCAGCACTGTTTGATAAATTTTGTCTTCAGGTGGCCCGTGTACGGTTCTAAAATGTTGTTATCTTTTGACTTTTCTAGAGGGCATTCCCGACAATATAAGTGGTGGCTCTTTTTAGGGTCGCGATTGACAGAAATACACTTCAACAAAAAAGCTTCCTTTACAAGACCTTTCACAAAGTGTATATAAACTCACCCCCATTTGCACATGCACAAGCACAGTGGTACCGGAGAAGGCAAAAAGTCACCATAACAATTTGAACAGCAATTCTCATTTCGATCTCGTAAAGGGAGAAATTGATAGAAGCACTAGAGAAAGCGAGGCTATGAGGTATGTAGTGAAAGGATTGTGGACACTTTGCTCATCAATCTTGTTAACCCATGGTATTTTTACTCTTTCTTCTCCTTTGGCTATGTCATTAACATCATGGACGGACCTCGATCGCAGGAGTTGACCGACTCTTCGAGAAAACCACCGACTACGCGAATCAAGCATCTTCATGTTCTTCCGACAGCCTTCCTTTGACTTCCAAAGACAATCAATTGTGGTCTTGTTTTGTTCATTTTCAAGTGATTATTACTACCATCTAAAGACCCCGGAAATCTTGGAATTTGTGGTGACTCATTCATATATCCAATGTTAACATCATTTAGTATGATGGTAATTGTATAACTTTAGTATATCTAGAATTATTCTTGACAACAATGGAACACCGGTAAATTTTCTAGAAAGGATCAGCCCTATTTCCTTTCTACTGAATTTAAGGTACACGATAAAAACAGAGCATAGGAATTTAAAAGCTTCTCTTACGCCATAGAATCCTAGTTAAAACAACAATATCACACAATCAATGAACCAATGGAGTGAAACCGGTCTTAACAAAGAATCGCTATAAAAACCTACCTCGAACAACTCAAGGTTCGCATAGTGACATGATCGAGATTAACGATTGAAGGCAACCCCTTGCTTGCGGCGGCCAATTCCATCGGCTCCACTGTTCATCTTCCATAAGCTCCATGGATTCCTTGGCATTCTGCCCGGTGGCCTTCTCCACTGCAGTTTTTCGTCTCTCTCGCTTCTTTTCTCGACGAAGCTCTTCTTTTGTCTCTTTTTCTCCGCCTTCCAAACAAAAAACCAGATAAGTTGGTAAAGAAAAGTGAAAAGAAGAGGTGCTGCTTAACCAATCAAATAAAGCAAAAGAAACTAACTATTGAAAATGCAATATCAAGCTCAAATACTTACCTTAATAGATTCTTTCAGAAATACTTCTCCCGTCGCTCCGATTCTCGCCTTTGCTCACGTAGCAATCTCTCCTCCTCTCTCTGCTGTTCACGCATCAACCTTTCTTCTTCCTTCCTTCTTTCACGATCAAATCTTTCCATCTCTTTCCTCATTCGTTCCTCTCCCGCAATAGAAAAATACAGGATATCAAGTACATGCCAAAGTTTTCTCCACAAAGTTCACATATCCTTAAGTGATAAATGAAAACCTTTCTCCTCAAAATATTTTCTTTCTCTAGTGCTTTGCGAATTCAGTTTTCATTAACTTCAATTTCCCTAGCGATCTGGGCTTCTTCAATCTGCAACAAAATGACATTTTTGGTCACCCTAAATCTATATCAAAAAGTGATGACAATACCGCTCTCGAAGCATCGAATTACCTTGCGTTTTCTCTTGACATGCAGGTCGAAGTGTCATGCAAAATTGTCCCGTCGGGCATGAGATTTCACAAGCCTAGTTGTCTTCCCGGAAGATAATTCAGCCAGACCACTTGATGGAAGCAAAGCAAGGCACTTGACACTCCGAAGTGACCGCATGGCGTGAGTGACTTGAAAGGAAACCAAAGGGCTCACAATATAAGAAATCAACCGCACTGGGTTCTACTAAACCAAGTCTTTTTAGTGAGGGAAAAGCACTTTTTGTTGCTTCCCTCTCACCCCTGAATTTTCATTTGCGAGATATAGTGGGCAATCAAAGCCCAAAGTGTCGTAACACGGAAAATGACAGATCCTAAATACACAAAACTTCCTTAGCCGACAAACGACGTGCACTTCTTTGATTTTCATAACAGAACCTATTTGCTTTTCCTCTCCGTTTTCGCTATAGAATCTAACCCATCAGTATCTAACCTGTCACGCGAGACAAGATTACGAGAATGACAAGCTTACGCAATAGCACATTACCACAAAATTTGCTTGGCCAAGAAAAGCATAAGAACCACGAAAGGTGGAACAAGCACTTGGAATGTTTTAATGTTTTAGAACAAGCGCTTCCTACAATCACCTGCACCACGGTAGCATGGCATTCTTTTCACCTTTCCATCGGGCCAAAAACACTATCAAGCGCATAGCCATAGTCATACGTAAGCTCCTACAGACGAAATAAGTGGGAGTCGGTCATGCCGAGAAGAACCAGAACAAACCCGCTTAAAAGATGTCGGTTCCTCAAAATTAGCGAGAACCAAAGTGGTCCACACTTTCAACAAATCTATCAGCAAAAGTTTACTAAAATAAAAGCGATCGGTTTCATGAATACGCAAGGCTTTCGACTAGTAGCTATGTGCATGCACCTATATCTCGTAAGCGCACACATAAGTACGTAGAGAGAGAGCTACAACTTGACACGGTCTTGCTGAATATATTTAATTAAGTCTATAGCTACCAAGCGAAGAGTGCATCACAAGAGAAAAATGAATTACCCGCAATGGTGGTATGTTATCACTGCAAATAGAACCACCCTAGCCACTTAATGTCTTGGTGGGAACTTAATACACATTGGACAAATAGATTGGGCCCGCAGCCTATGATTGATAAACCTGGCAATGTTTCCAATGAACCAAAGATCAATGCGTAACTCGGGACCTCGATTGCTCATCATGCTTTTCCACTCGATCACTGTCCCAGAGGATGCATCTCGTGACCTCCTCTCGATCATGGATGAGAAATATGAGAAACATGAAGTCACATTTGGCTGTTCTTGACAGAAAAATGCATTTTGTTGACTTCGAGTTAGCTTTCACACAGTTACATGCTTTTCCTTTTTTTCAACTTTCAGTCTAAGAAGACAATACTACAAAGCAGTGTATAGATCTTCGATAACTCTTGTTAAAATTTGAGAAACGGCCAGATGCCAATAGAAGAGAACAAAGATTCGGGAAAACTTGAAAACAGACTAGTCAAACTATTCTCAAGACAGCAGTAGAAAAAAAAAAAAGTTGCCAAGCAAACTTTTGAACCATCTAGATATCTTAAATATATATTCAAAACAAAGCACTATTCTCCCGTACAAATACCTTGGTAACTAACCTCCATATTTGTAGCAAAATTTCAAGACTTTCAATTTTAAGCACCGAAAAGGCTGATTGTAGACGATATGCCACCTACCACATAATGCTAATGCGACGATGAAAATACTCAATTCATTTCTCAATCCTATGTCATTCCCATTTAAAAAGGCTAGAAATTACAATGTCAAAAAACTTAAGTTCTTGAAAGGAAAGAGGGTTCATGCAGATAAGGTCGCAATAGACCCCAACCCCATAAACAAGTGAGGTGGAATAAAAATTTAGACCCGTCTCACGTGCAAATCAGAATGAAACCATATGTATGCACGTGGAACCGCAGATCAGGGATCTACATGTGAAATAAACATAAAGCGGCAGGACGGATCAAAACTTGACTCTTAAAACCGTGTCAAAAGTCTAACCCCAAAGCTCAAGCTAATAGGCCATGATAAATCCCTATACAAGCGATGTGGACAACACTTCAGCGCAATGCAACAACAAATTTTAAAGTTACTTTTGATTAGATGACCAATCACTTTATCCCCATGACACAAATGCCTAGCACTTATTTAGAGAAGTTGAGATCCATCTATGAAATGCTTAATTGATAAAATTGCTCTAAAAATTTAACTACAATATTCACAGTGTAATTATCCAGTTAATGGACTAGGTATTGTTCAAGCAATCACAAGCAATTAAAAAAAGGAAAAGCTTGTATCATCACAAGTTCATACCAATCCCAAAAATATTTGGACTCATATGCAAGAGTATAGTTCGTATAGAGACAGCATATCCCAATAAATGTCTTTTTGATAAAAAAAGAAAAAGAACACCTATAACTCCATCAAAAACAAAGATTTTTCATGGTGTAATCAAATCAAGCTAGTTGTACACTACTCGTGGTTGGGCTTGCCAAATTCTAGAATTTTACCAGCTCATTATTGATCTCGAGTTAAGCTCAAGCTCATGGATACTTGAACAGTTGCTAAGCCCTTATCAAGTTCATGTACTTAATATATTTCGATGACCTTGACTCTATATTTACCATCATACCCATTTTAAAAGCTTTATCTTACCCCTATTCATTATGGAAATATTAATTAGCCGATTAATTTAGGAACTAGTAATTAAGTCACCCTGTCCTGAAATATGGTGCTCCTAAAATACATACAAAAACATCTAATCACATGTTGCATATAGTAAAATATTCCCATGCAACTTATATATCAACGAATACCTGTGTTACAAATCTTTTTCTTCAAAGTTGCATGGGATTGAAAGCATGTAGCTTGTTTACATGCATGTGTGCATTTAACTTTAATAAGTGGAATTTCGTCATGAGAGGCAGAGTATCAGATGCTAACCTCCCTTCCACCAAGACCCCTCATGGTTTGCAAGCAATCAATATCAAAAATGTAGTTATTCTCAGAGGCATTTTCCATGTCTTCAGCCCTATTGAGAATACCAATGTATTCACATACTGGTGCTCCCGAAGGTATAAAGTCGCATGATCTAACAGCCCAACCCTTTCGTGGGGCTCGAAACACCTGGAATCCATGAGCAGAATTCAATCTGAGAAAAAGAAGTGGCTTGACATGTCATTGGGGAGGATTTTATATCATTCAATCAAAATACAACCTCGAGACGATATCGTATGCCTCTCGGAGGCAACAAGGGCTTGAGGAGCGTCGGAGTCGGGGGCGTCGGAGTCGCGAGAGGGCGTCGGGGGCGGAGGCGGCGTCGGAGGCAACCGGCTTGAGTCGGGGGCGTCGGAGTCGCGAGAGGGCGTTGGGGGTGGAGGCGGAGGCGGAGGCGAGGTCGTCGGCGGGGCGTCGGAGTCGAGAATGGAGAGAGAGAGCTCGTCGGCGAGAATGGAGAGAGAGAGCAGAGGAGGGGAAGAGAAGCAGCTGTGCGCGAGAATGGAGAGAGAGGGGGAAGAGAAGCAGCTTTCGTAAAGGCTTTTGTTCTCCCCCGCAACGGAACGGAACGGAGAACGGGGGAGAGAGAGAGAGAGAGAGGACGATTCGACAGGGGGCTCAGGCGTCGCAGAGGAGAGCAGAGCAGGGAGCGTCAGAGTGGTGGGCCCCACACGCGGCCCGCGCGAATTTTGAACGCCTGACGCCCTCGCCAACGTGGCGCCACGTGTCGACCGCTGATTGTCTTACCCATATGCCTACGTGGAGGGTCAAACCCACCTAATATTTTCTCATCATGCAGAGCCCTCTGACACACCCTCTCTCCTCCCGTCTCTCTCGTCTCTCTCTTCCCTCTGTTCTTCTTTCCTTCATTTCTTTTTCTTCTTCCCTCCGTTCGCGGTTTCCTCAGTCTCTCTCTTTCGCCTACCTCGCGGGGACAACAACAGAGTTCGTCCACCACCACATCTGGGTATCGGAACTCTTGATTTCTCGTTGACGACGGGATCTGATGTCGGCGCTGCCGTCGTCTTCCTCCTCCGCGAAACCGGAGTCCATTCTCTCGTACGTGTTTCTCCTCTCCTCCAAATTGAGACCCCCATCTTCCTCACCAGCCCCAACTCCCATCTCCCTCCTTCTCTCTCCTTCAAAGATTGTTCCTTAATTGATTTTACTCGTCTGGGTCATGCTTCTCTCTCCTCGCCTTTGTCCAGAAGAGGGAGGGAGATAAAGATTTGGCACACAAAGTTTAGATTCAAACCGAGGAGAGAGAGATAGAACAGAGGGAAGAAGAAGAAGGAACATGGGGCGGGCGGAGGCATAGACGAGGTGACGTGCTGAAGGCAAGGCTGAGGTTGGAGAAGGAACATGAGGCAGGCGGAGTAGAGTAAAAAATGAGGAAACCATGAGCGAAGAAGAAAAGAAGAAATGAAGGAAAGAAGAACCTATGTCCGTGCGTGTCCGACATGTGTTGGACACGTCGACACGCGATCAACGCGTGTCGAATTTTTCGACACGTGGTCAACTTTTATCGACACGCGTGTCGACGCATGTCTGGAAGATCGATGGAGGGTGGAGGCGAAGGAGGGCGAGGGAGCAGAGGCCGCGAGCGTCGGCGAGACGAAGTCATGAACGGACCACCGCGACGACAAGAGATGGCCAGAGAGAGCGGTGAGGGCCGCCACTGTTGCGATGGATTGGCGACGAGAGGAAGAGGAGAGGAGGGAAGGGGGTCGTGTGGCGAGCGGCAAGGAGGATAAGAAAAGGAGGGCTCGGCGGCTTGCTAGAGCTTTTCGTAAAGAAATCAAAAAAATAAAGGAAATGAGGTTTGATGGCGTGTTGGGGGGAGCCACAGCTCACCAGTCACTGTCAAGTTGGGGTAGAGGAAAAGTAAAACAAACTTGGGTGGAGGGAAGAAGACGAACGAAAGAAGGGGTGGATTTAGTGGATTATTTTTTAACTGAAAAATTAAATAAATGAAAATAACAAATGATTTTGAAAAATAAAAATATTAAATTTTGAATAATGATAAACTTTTGTTATTATAAAAAATTATGGATTTATTTAAATAAATTGATTCTAATTTTTTATTAATTATTAATTTCATCGATAATTTTTATTAAAATTAAAAAAAATATTTCGCATTAATTATGAATATATCTTTCGAAATTCAAATGAATTGATTTGTTAATATTATTAGTGTAAATTTATTATAAACTCTTTTTAATGAATTAATTATTTATGAATTTAAATTAAATTAATTAAAAATAAAAATATTAATTTAATATATAACGTATCTTAACGCGTCAAAATTTTTTATTTTTTAGAAATAACGAGTGGACGCGTCGTGTCACGTCGGTGCTACATAAAAAAGAACTGACGGAAAAGAGAGACGAGAGGAGAGAGAATGTGTCAGAGGGTTATGGGTGGTGGGGTCCGGGCGGCTTGGTGAATGTGTCGCCCGATGAATGGTGAGTACACGTGGAAAAGAGTGTCCGCCACTATTTCTCCTCCGCAGTGCAGCAGCGCAGGCATAGTACTACTGAGGGAAAATTTTAATCTAGGACTAGTGAGTAGTGGAGACTACCGCTGACACAGAAGCCCCGTGTCAGCAATTTCACCGCCATTTCCCCAATCGTATAAATATACTGTTCCCAAACCCTAATCCCGTCACTTCGTCCACCCCCGTCTCTTTTATTTTTCCTGCTGATCCTCGAACCCTGGCGCTAGACGCCTCCATCGCGCGCCACAGCCTCTCCTTTGAAAGATCGGGATCGAGTCTCGAGATCTTGTAAGGTTTGGAGTATTCGCAGCGCCGTGGCTCATGGCTCCTGTTTCCGGCAACCATAGACTTGCTGAGTTTTCCGTCGCCAGGCCGTCGCCGGGCCTCGCAGTGATCTGTCGTCGCAGCTCGCCATCGCTCGCCTTTGCTCAGTCGGCGTTAAGGTAAGGGCCGTCTCTCCCTCACATCCCCGCATCTGACGAGATTCTCTCTCACTTCCTCTCTATTGCAGCTCCCATCTTGGCAGTCCTCTCCCCTTGCCACTCGCCGCTCGTGCTTTGCCAAGCGGTCTGCGCCTTCAGGTAAGATCTCTGTCGGAAGCGCCAAGGCGGTGACCGACGTCACCGGCTCTTTTGACTAGGGAGATTTTCAATGTAGCTCTCGGTTTGTGTAAGAAAACTTAATGGATTGCAGAATCGATAAGCTCCATCGGAATTCGCGTTTCGTGTTTCGTGTTCTCAGATGAAATTTGTGTTTTGTCACAACTGCTGAAAGGAACGGAGAAGGTCAGGGAGAGGAGAGCATCACATTGATTATGAGAGAGAAATGTGACTGAAAAAGGCAAATAGAGAAAAATGAGAGAGCAGCACATTGATTATTGTACGAAGAGAGAGAAAAGTGAATGAGCAAGGCAAAGAGAGAAAAGTGGGAGCAGCATATTGATTATCGTGCGAAGAGAGAGAAAAGTGAATGAGCAAGGCAAAGAGAGAAAAGTGGGAGCAGCATATTGAGAAAAGTGGGAGCAGCATATTGATTATCGTGCGAAGAGAGAGAAAAGTGAATGAGCAAGGCAAAGAGAGAAAAGTGGGAGCAGCATATTGATTATCGTGCGAAGAGAGAGAAAAAGTGTGAATAAGGCAGAGAAAAATTGGGGGCAGCACATTGACCGTGCGAAGAGAGAGAAAAAGTGAGTGAATTGAGAAAAAGAGAAGCATGAGTAAGAGGAGAGCAGGATTGCACGAAGCTAGAGAAAGAGACAGAGTAAAGCAGAGAGAGTAAAGCAGAGAGAGAAAAAAAAAAAAAAAAAGAGAGAGAAAAGTGAGTGAGAGGAGAGCATTAGTGAATTACTGAAGAGTGGGAGTGAGTTCGACCAAAAAAAAAAAAAAAGAGTGGGAGTGAGGAAAAAAAAAAAAGAAATCGAAATAAAATCCGAACCCCATAAAATGAATGAACGGTTCGATTCGATTTTTGACTCCACTCTCTCTCTGATGTCTTCTCTGCTGGCAGGTCAGCGCGCCCTTCACGCCCACCTTCCTGCCACTGCTCTACTCGCGCTTGTGTTGCCACTTGCCACTGCTCGCCTCACTCAGGCCGAGCGCCCTTTATCGACTTCTAGCCACGCACACCCCTCGGAACTACGATGTGTTCTTGAGCTTTAAGGACGAAGATACTTGCACCGATTTCACGGATTTCCTCTACAAAAGCCTCTCTGCTTCTGGGCTCCACGTGTTCAGAGACGATGCCGCTGTCAGCAATCAGCAAATCGGCCCAGAGGTTCTCCAGGCCATCAGGACTAGTAGGATCGTGATCCCCATCATCACCAAACTCTATACGCAAAGTAAATGGTGTCTCCGTGAGCTCACCGAGATCATGGATTGCCACAGAAAGGACGGCAAGTCAGTCTTCCCTGTATTCTACAAAGTGAATGTTGCTGATTTAGGTCGCCAATGCAGTAACTTGCGAAACTTCGAAGAGGCTTTATGTGAACGTGAGATGCAGTGCAGGCGAGAAGAAGTGCAAGAATGGGTAGAGGCGCTGCGTTCCCTAACGAGGATTAGAGGATGGATGTCACAGGCCATTGCTAATGGGTATTTATGTCTGTCTAAATCTACGAATCTGAATTGGAAACTCGTGCGCACTTCGATGGGAATGATCTGTACGTCTAACTTTGTTTTATATTCACAACACGCGTGTGTATGCAGGCATGAAGGAAAGCTAGTGAAAATGGTTGTCACAAAGGTTTGGAGTGAATTAGAGATAAGCTGGATCGAACAGTCTTTCATGTTCATAAATTCAGGTATCTTCAGTCCCGTTTGAGCCATTCTGTAAATATAGAGAAAAGCCCCGCATGACCTAGATCTGTTTCTTTGCTTTTTAATTGATTAGCAGTCATCGTCATTGCTTGCAGTGACTCGTTATTTTTCGGGGAAAAAAATAAGAGAAAGCGAATGGCAAGTTTTCTTAAGCTTCCGTGGTATTGATACTCGATATAACCTTGCTGCTTTCCTCTACACCAGTCTTGATGCCGAAGGAATCCGAGTTTTTAATGATGACGATCCATCCCTCATAGGTAAAGATTGTGTTCTTGGGATACGCAATGCCATTGACCACTGCAAAATATCCATTCCAATTCTCTCGAGCAATTATGCATCCTCTCAATGGTCTCTCGAGGATCTAGCTCAAATGGTTGAATGCAAGAGAACGAAGGGGCAAATGATATTGCCCATCTTCTATAAAGTGAACAAGTCGCACGTGCGAGACCTATCGCATTTGTTTGGAAAGTATATGCTTCAACATAAGGCTCTGGTCGACAAAATTACTTATGAGCGGTGGGAGCGAGCTCTCAAGGAGGTTGGATGCACTAGAGGATGGGTATCAGATGATATTGCCAATGGGTAGGTTACTTTCATCATTCCCACTGAAACCTTACCCGGAGAAATGACATTGGGGAAATGATTTTGAGAAAATACAAATATTATTGGGCCATAGGGGTTTTATGAAATGTTATAATGTTTGGCAAATTGTAATTTTAAAGTGTATTGGAAAATAGTTTTAGCTTAAACGTTGTTTGATAAAACTTACATTTGCAAAAGGCATTTATTAATTTTTTTAAAAAAATCAAAATTAATTCGATGAAGCTCGGACGGCACTTGGTTGGTGGTTAGATTTGATCGCTGGCAGCTTTGCTTGAGGTTGTGTGACCTCAAGTGAGGTGGCCAGAGGTTGCGAGACCTCAAGCGTTGCTTGAGTTGTGCAACGTTGGCGTTGCTCTGCTTGAGGTAATGTGACGCAACCCAGGCAAGGCCACCTGAGGTCGAGGGACCTAGGCCTAGGTCTCGCAGCTCATGTGCTGCTGCTACCTGCTACCCCTGAGGTCGCAATGTTGTTTGGATCGTGTGACCTATGTGTCGCCGTCGGAGGTCGGGTCAAGTGACCCCCAAGTGGCGTCACCAGGCAACGGTTGCTGCCTAGGTCGCTCGACCCCCAAGTGGCCCCTACCGCCTGGATTGCATGACCTCTAAGTGTCGCTTGGGTTGCGTGACCTAGATGTCACCACTTGAAGTTGAGTGACCCTTAAGCGACGTCAGCAAGCAGCGATCACTACCTAGGTTATTCGACCCCCCGCGAGTAGTGTCACCTGAGGTCATGTGACGTCCAGGTAGCTGTCATTGGCATGACCCCTTAGCGACGGTTGTTGGCCTTTGGCTGCACTTTGGTGCAAACTAGGGAAGATGAACACTAACAGTGAAGAGATGAACAGTGTCCATGAGACTTGCATTCCCAAAATGCCGAAAGCCCAAAGCATCTTAGGACTTGCTTTGGGCTTTCAGCCTTTTTCATTGTTGGCATTTGGCCAATGGAATGCAAAAAATATTTACAAAACACTTAATATTTTCCTCAATATGCCCTTTGGGAAAACTGAACTGAATGGACCCTTATACCACTTAGAACTTACTTCAATATTATTTTGCAATTTTATTTGGCAATTGGCAGGCATGAAGCGGTACTTGTGAAAGAGGTCGTGAAGGAGGTTTCAAGGTTGTTGAACAATCCCCAAACACATGATCCCCCGTCCCCATCCAATGAATATTGACTCAATTACCGCAGGATTTTCCTCTAGGATCAAAAGGTGTCATCCTTCATCGTTTATAATTTGCATAAATTTTGTTAAGACTTGCAAGGATTTCTTTTGGAGTTAAGAAGCATATTTCGTACATTAGGCTGTGTAATATGTTTAATTAGCATGTCCTTTTTGGATTCAAATGTGACACGATTGATGGATGTCTTGTGTTTGGATTTGACAAGTCGGTTCTTTTATAGAGAGTCCAGTCAGCTTAATTAGTTGTTTGAAGGTGCTATAAAGGATTTTCTAATTAAGACTTGTACATCTTCCTTAATATAACTAGTCCAAAACTCTGCTCGTTCTGGTGAACGTAAAGCAAGAGAAGAAAATGAAAATGGGAAAACAGTTGCAATTTGCATCAACATATCTCGAAATATACTGGAATTTGCTGGACCACTGAAAGAGAATGTCTCCGTGTTTTTGTTTTAGCTTTTTTCGTCTTTTTTAAAAGTAAAATGTGATCATGCACGCATGGAAAGAGAAGCCATCTTCATACCTGGCTAACGTTGCTGAGAGGGGCTTTTTCATAGGAAGACAGAAGGCAACGATTAGATCTGTTCAAGGAATTAGTACGTCGATCTCAATGTGACTAGTCGCAAAAGTTGTAATTGTTTATTGCTATTAATTAGAAAAAACCTAGGAAGAGCTGCCCTGAGAATGTCTGCCTCCTCCGAGCACCTTCAATCCTCCCCCAGAAGCAGATCTTCCCGGTAAGTTCGCCCGTTTCTTTTGTTTTCCCTCAATATCTTCATGGCCTTTTACGAATCATAGTCTTTCGATTGGGATGGAGGAATTGAGCGCTGTTCACTCTTTAGAATCTGAGTGGAAATAGGAGGGTATTTAATCTATGGAGAAACGGTTAGAAAGTTGGAAACTTTATGGTAAAAGCAGGATCGAAGATGTATTTTGGCAGGGAATGCAGAGAGGCTCTTCCATTTGGGATTGATCAATCAGCCGATGCTGTTTCTCTTACTAGAGGACCAAGAAGAGTGAATTCTTGTATTTCCTCCTCTTAAATTTCTGTGTCTGTAATTTGAATCTTGGAATCATTTGTTCATTTGGTTGTCTATCTATTTTGGGGGTTGAGCAGGAATTGGGTTAATTTGGTAGCCGGTTTGACTGAGTGAGACTGTTTTTGCGTAAATTACCGACTCCTTTAAACGTCACCATTGCTGTACGAGAAAGTCCTTTTATCGATTCAACTAAGATAACGACAAAAAAGTAATACAGCACTTAGATAACCTCAAAGCGCACAATACCAATACCATTACAAATGACACTAATTATCTGGATATGGCCCTCTAATTGTAAGCTCGCTGCTTTCAAGATGCTTGTTTTACCTATTTCATTAACACTTCATCATAAATATAACAATTCCAGTATAATTATTTTTGGATAAAAAATTCCAATTTAATTGAGGTGTAACTTTTATTATAGTAAATACGAAATGATGATCCTATGCTACGTTTGTCAAAAAAATGTGAAACTGCTTAACAAAGTCATCTTATATAATGGGTATATTTGTAGCTAGGTAGCTTAGTTAATATTTGACTCTGGGCAGTAACAGGAAAAGGACTGGGATAGTGAAATGCCATGCACATTCCTATCCACTGATTTAATCTTATAATACGTCACACCATGTTCGACTTCTATAGTCGTCGCTCGAACATAAATCATAAAATGTCAATTTTAAATGCATGGATAATTATACATCTATTTCGCACAAGTGCTATTAGCTTAAACCCAAGATTTGCTAATCTATTTTTGGAATCATGGCAAGTTTTTGTCATGACATGGCGCATGTGCTGCCAGGTGCATAAAAGGTGTGCCTTGGACTTGGAGTGATGTTAATGTTCAAAATGAACTCTGGAAGATCACTTTTAGATTGTTAAGCTCCAATTATTTATCCGATTATTGTGCAGTTTATCCGGTGCTTGAATTACATCATTTCTAGCTGATAATCGTAATTTCGCATTTTTCTTACTAAAATGCTTCTCCATTGTGGTAGACATCGCGAACTGATCAAATTGGTGGCTGAGGTGATGGTGAAAACGCTGAAGACAACGTAGACCAGAGTCTCAACATTTAGTTGGAATTGATGATCAAATTATAGCAGTAAGGAAATTGTTAGATATCAACTTTGGTGATGTGCAGTTCATTCAAATTTATGGCACTGGGAGCATCGGTTGTAATAATATGCAATAATGTAATATTATGTTAGTAGGCCCCAAAAGAAGAAACTGAAAAGTCAGCAAAGCAAAAAGGAGAGGGGAGAGGGCTCGGCTAAATAGAAGCTGAGAGTTCCCTCAACCAAAAAGAAAAGAAAGAAAAGAAGAAGAAGGAGAGAAAGGGGGAAGAAAGGAAAGGAATCTTGGCACGTGCACGTCTCGGATGCCTCGTCAAGCCAACTCGACTCCATAACACAGCACCCGGTAAGAGATCAAGCCCTCATTCGTCCGATTGAAGTAATTTTTGGATTTAGGACTTAAATTCGAAATTTTTGGAAAACTGAGCGGCGAAGTCTAATTTTGGAATCGTTGAGCCGTGTATTTTTGCAAGAATGGTAATTTAGGGTGTTGTGGAGCTGTGGGATTTTACGGATCGTGATTTGAGCTTATGGTTTGTCCGAAATAAAATTTCAAAGTTTCCCGCGCGCAGTGAACAGTACGCGTCCAGCAGCCTTGGGCCCGTATTTTGTCATTTTTCGGCTTAATTTTGGGATGGCTAAGTTGGGATTCTTGTGATATGTTTCAAGGGCTCTCTATTGAATATAAGTACGTTCAGATCGGGGTTCGGAAGAAAAGTTAAGGCGCAATCAAGTTTTGCACTTAAATTTCGTGTTGCGAATGGCTTGAACAATCGCTTTGGTTATGCGATTTGTTAGCGCGTAGAAGTCCTTTTGTTAGAGTTAAGGCGTAATTTAGTTGTTTCGAAGTAGAGATAGAGTTTTATTAGATTTTAACATTTTTCTCGGTTATTTGATAGGACCTTGAATTCGACAATACGAGTATCGTTCGTCGTTTAGTCGTCGACGACGAGGTGAGTGGTACTATATCTTCTTTGGTTTTATAAAATCATGTCTTGAAGTATATATATATATATATTGAATTGAGAAGAGCATTTTTATTGCATAAAAGCCAGATCGAGCAATTGCTACCCTTTGGTTGATTGTGAATCTTTGAAAAACACATTATACAAAGTTTGTGGAGAAACATATATGAAATTGCTTTGCGACTGATTTATGGAAATGTTTATGATGATTTGAGAAACGGATATGAAATGGATGATGGATTATGTTGCAAAAATGTTATTTGTTTGGTTTGAGATATTGATTTTGGATTGGATTTCTGGTATTAGAGAATGGTTATTTATGCTCAATATGATTTGTGAATCCAGTGATGGGTTTTGGGGTATGCATACCAGGTTTAGGATATCCTTCGGGGCCTAGCCACCGGCTTTGTAGGTGGAGACCTTACTAAGGGGGGAATCTTGGTCGCCTTGTCACAAGGCGTTGTGTCGTGACCATGGTTAGTTATTGAGCAAAAGATTGATCAATGGATAGACCATTGACATGTGTTTTTGATGGAGATTATTCAATTGATTCGACCATTGATACTTGACTTTTGATGGCAATTCAAATGAGTTTTCCCTATTACTATAAATTTTTGATGATAAGAAATAACTCTTATAAGATTCAATACTTATTTTATATATTGAGTTGGCGTTATGGAGTTTGGTATTGCTTTGTATACGTGCATAGTGGTTGTTCGATCTGCTTAGAAGATATGTACTACTCACTGAGCTGTGGTTGCTCATCCCATTCCTCCTTTAATCTTTTCAGGTTCCTCAGCTAGCGGTGAATAGAGCGAGTGCATAGTCGGTGGGAACTTTTGGGGAGTTCTATTTTGTTGTTGGTATGGTTCAAGGAAGTGGTGCAAATAATACTTACTAGTAGTTGGATCTTCTGAGTTTTAAACATATATCTCTTTTTCTTTTGGTGGATTATAGAAACTCTGATGTTGCAACCAATTTGTTGGTTTATCTAATATATATATGGTTTGAGATATATATAAGTTAATATCAGTTTGTTGGTTGTGTTTGAGGCTGCGTTCTTTGTAAAGAAGGACGGCCATGTCATTCCCATTTTTTGTGGTTTTGGGATGTGACATCGGTAATAATACTCTTGCTGGGATCGTCTTCAACCCACTCGTCATTTTGCTAAGTGTTGTCTCCTAGAAGATCTTTCAAGTGAGGTCATCAAGGAATGATGGCTTAGTTGAGTTGCAAAAAAAAGTTATCCGAAATTGGTGTTCATGGAGGAAAAAGGAGCATTGACAAAATTGATGATGGAATGAAGAGGATTGGCAAAGCACTTTCAAATAAGAAAGTCCTCATTACACCTAATGATGTGGATGACAACAAACACGTGAAAAGGATACTTTGCATTCAGGATTTCGGATATTGATTACAATTGGAAACAAGGATGATTTTCGGGTAAAGTATTGAATTTCAAATTATGAGATGGAGGCAATAAGTGAAGATCACATGCTTGAGCGTTTTAGTAGACGCGCATTTGATAGTCTCCATATGAAAAAGAAAAAAAGAAAAAATGTATCGAAAGGGCACTTGATTAACTTAGCGTAATAAGCTCCCCGAACCTTTTAATCTCTAGTTCGCAAAAGAATAGCAACTATGGTAAAATTACATTCTGAAGGACTAAAGAAAAGAGATTTGGGAAAACTAACAAATATTGAAAGTTCCAACCTATAGTAAAGGTCACATTCTCCCTCTTATCTTGCCATGGAGTGTACAAGGCTGTAAGTTTGCTGTACCATTTTTCTTGGTCGCTGTAATTAGATAAAAATGAGGTTCTCGTGAGAACGGACATTGCCGGAAAGAAATGCATTTAACTTTGCAATACATGGGCAAGAAGTAGATCAAGCAGTATAGGTAACACAAAAGAGAACTTGCCTGCTTGGAGAAGAGATTGACACGGACAAACAAACAAAAGAAATCCATATAAGCATGCAGAATAAGTAAACTTCAATCTGGCTGCAAAAGACAGCCTCGACTTGTCAGAGATTTCAGGCAAAAACAAAGAAATTAGACTTGGCTTCTGTAAGGCGTCATAATGACTTTTCGCTGAGGGCTTGACACCTAAATTTTTGCCCAAAAATATTTCATGTTAAATTCTTGCATATAGATTATTTAGGCATTTAATATAGTGTTTTAAATGGAAGATGTTTTTCCTTTAAAAAAAAATATAATTAAAAATTAAAAAAATTTTTAAAAAAAAAAGAAAAAAAAAGGTTGGGGCCAATGATCTAAATGTGACTAGCCAAGCCCAGGAGGTCAAATTGGAATTAAAATGGCAAGTTGGGGCCAAAATGCAATTTCAAAAGTTGAGGGACCAATTTGCAAATTTTGCAAAATTTGTGTCCGAGCCTGTAAATCATCATCTAGGCCTCCAATTAGGTTGAAATTGAATTTGGGCTGGGTCGAATCAATCAAATTGGGCCAAAATGACCAAACTTGCATTAAATTGGTATTTTGGATAAGAAAATGGCCAACTTTGAGGACCTTTTTGCAAACTTGGGTGGAAAAATTGCAAAATCCGGTTGAGATCTTAAACTACTATACATGAGCTTGCTAATTGATAAAAAATCGCAGCCAAATTCATAGATTAAAGCACCTAAACCAGCTGACAAATCCCAGTCCACACGTTGGTTTGAAGTCGGAGTTGCTGAGTAAGCAACTTGGTGGCCCCACCATATCCTCCTTAGCTGTCCAACCAGCCTGATCTTTGCACGTGATGGAAGACCATGATTAGTAGTACAAGTGGACAAAAATTTACAAGGGATAAGCTGTTGAAAGCACGGGAAAGTCGCAGCAAAATCGGCACACTCAACATCTGCGAAGTTTGAAAATTTTGACTAATTCAAAAAGTGGTTGGACTGCTTAGTTGGTAGGCCTGGCAGGAGGGCAAAAAGCCGGTCAAGAGATCATTTAATGCAGGGGATAAGATCTATGAAGCATGCTCGTTTGACGGATAAGAGGAGAAGACAAGAAAACGAGGGAGAGCTCGGAATCGTGCCCAAAAGAACCCCTCAGAAGCAACTCCAGAAAAAAAAAAAAACACAGAAATTCCAGACTGACCCAGGGAGAGAAAATGAGATTTTCACACACCTGCGGCCAAAATTAGCCAAAACCTTCAACTAGAGAGTGAAACTTCATTCAAATATCTTTCCAACCATAGGTCGCATGTCCCAAATGGAGATCGGGAAGGCCTCCTAAAGCCCCCCAAAACAGTGGCCTCCTAGCGGGCCTAGAAAGTCCGAAAATTTTTCTGAGTGTTGAGCCTGATTGGTCACGAGTGAGGAAAAGCGAGTGCTTTTGAGAAACTTGAGAGACAAATGAGGAAAGCCATGACTTACAAGCCAAACTATAATACATATAGTTTGGGTTGATTTGAACTTGGCCAACAAGGAAGGTTTGGAAGTCTAATTTTGGAAGTCAACGAAAAGCTTCGTTGTCACTTTTCTTCTGCAGATCTCACTTTCAGCTTGAAGGAACCAACTTCCACGTGCTTCCAGAGGACAATTTCGTGGTTTCCTTGGCCAAGAGTCACTTGAAAAAGAAACTAGGAAGCAAGGTAAGCATCCTAGATGTATTTTTGTTTGAGTTTGAACATGTTTTGATCATGAAAATCGAGAAGGAAACTAGTCCGAAGAACTGATTTCTGAAGCTAAAATTTTTTGAAGTGTTTAAAACCTCTTCAATGACCCTACATGCTTGACTTGTTACTCCCCTTTGCATGCCTTTTTTTTATCGTTGTGATTTTGATGAATGTTACATGGGAGTACAAATGATGCATAGGACAACCCGGTTTAGTCTTTAAATCTCCTTGTGAACCATGAAACCATCTATAACATGAGCCAAAAACCACATTGAGACATGGTTGGCCAGCATAGATCATGCATGAATGCTTCTTGGAGAGTTCATTTTGATGCGTTTGGTTGATCGTTTTCGGTGATGTTTGTTGCATTTGAAAGTAAGTGTTACCTATTTTCATCTAGATGGAGTAATATTTCATATAGATGTTGTATGTGATGGTTGTCGGAGCTTCAATCTGAGCATTTGACATGACTGTTTGACTTGGGTTCATCATCAGATTTGCAAAACAGCTCCAACCCGCATATTGGAGGCCGTTTTCAGTTCGGTTTTTGCATGTTCTAGGCTGTGATTTCTAGTTAAACCTGTTCCTTGCATGTGGTAGTATAATCTTGATACTTTACCTCCGCATGAGATTGCTTATGGGTCGAGATTGAAGGCCACGAACATGGCCCGATGAAGACGTTTGGAGGTGATTTGATGCAAGCCAAGTATTCGATAAAATGTTGAAACCAAGTTTCAACCTTGAAACGGTCGATTTAAGCTCTATTATTGTAATATTCATGTGATGTGTTGTTCAATGTTAGCATATATCGGTTTAGGGAATTATTATCATTATTATTTAAAAAAATAAAAAAAATTCAAAAAATTTCAAAAAAAAAAAAATTCAAAAAAAAAATAAAGTGATAAATGGCATCAAATTAAGGAAAAATGACATATATGAAATTTTATTAATTTTATAAAGGTCATTTTTCCTAATTTAATGCTATTTTGATATTTTATAATTATTTTGTAAATAATCCATTTTCCATAGATTAAAACTATTTAGAGTAGTTTCATGCATTTAGAGTAATATCATGCATATTTAAATTATCATTTTGCTTACGGGGATCCTGTCCCGGGACGTGATAACAAGACCATGTAATATTATGTGCCTGACTTGTATCGGGTCTTTCTTTTCCGCATTACTTTCAAGTCCTTTCAATTTCTTGAATGTTTATTTACCGCACCACTTTTCAATAATTTGAGTGTAAATTTCTTTTTCTAAATTGTGTTAGGATTAGTTTAGACATAAAAAAAAACTTACAAAAACATTTGCATGGACACTTAGTGGTTTCATAAAGATTATAATTGGTAATCAAGATTGTGTGGCCATTTAGATAAACAACCTTCCAAGTTTATGGTACCACAAGGGTGCTAATAGAAACATTAGCGTAAACAAGTCCCCATTCCTAGAAATCTCTGGTTGCGTAGAAATTGAGACAACACTCCTGTGTCTTGAATTGTTTCTAGCCGACCCCAATAGGCTAGTGGCGACTCCTAGAAATATTTAGGTTGTTAAGAACTAAAAAAATAAAATTCAACGTCGAGCGAGGTATGGGCTTTGGAGAGCCCGCGCCTAATTTAAGGCCATTGGTCCGCTTCTTTAGGCAAATACCCCTAAACCTTTCTTTCTTTTCCCCGGATGAAAAAAAAAAGAGGTCGTGATAGCTTGGCGACTCCGCTGGGGACTTGGTTGCAAACCTTAGAGGACTTAGGCCGTAATAACTTGGTTGGTTGTTCACTAACATGGTCTTCATTTGATAGCGCGTGTCAAAGTCGCGTGGAAAACAAGGTTAGCCCGCTAACAATGTGTTAAATGTTTTTGTAGGTTTGGAGTAATAAGGGGTGGAGTGTGTGTTAACCCATTTCTTTTGTAGGGAGGCGTTGGAATGTATGTCTATATGGATGAAATTGAAGTGTTGTTTGGATATCAATTGTTGTGTGTGCCTTTATACTTACCTTAGCACTACACATTTACACACACAACCCGCGATCTAAAACCCCGATCGCACTAGGAAGCCCATAGGAGGTGCCAAAAGATGGAACCCGTGCGGGGAATGACCCATGGTTATCCACTTTTGGTCCCGCTCATTTTGATTAATGATAAAGAGAACTATCCAACGTAAGTGCGGAGTGGGGAAAACTCTTTTGATCTAATTGAAATGGGAACCTTTAGCCTTTAGAATCATACATTTTAGTGAGCCTCACGAGTTGACATGCGATGTGTCTTTGTGGTTGCCGCATTTCTTTTTTTCTCTCTCTATCAAAGGTACTAGTATTTTATTCCCTAATGTAAATAATGCTTTTTGTGCATATAATGTTTTATCATTAAGTTTAGCTTATTTTGTGACATATGGTGATTGATCAAAATGCCTATTTAGGTTTAGATACCATGGGTTTCCCTGAGCTTCGTATCATCCCTATCCCAAAGAAGGCGTTGTTAGACATGTGGGATGCACTTGATGCAAGACAAGAAGACTTTTGTAGAGAAGAAACTTGGCTATCTTATTTTTCTCTTATATCGAGAGTCCCACGTGCCATTAGTGAAGGCCATGGCTCATTTTTGGAACCCCAAGACTTCAACGTTCGTGTTTGGTCATCATGAATTAACCCCAACTTTAGAGGAATTAGAAATCATTGTTGGCAATGTCTTTGCATTCGGTCTTGTCGACCCTCCTTTAGGAGTAGATCCTATCCCACTATTGAGTCAATTCCTAGGAGTTCCTCCTCTTGAAATTAAAGAACTTCTTAATAGGAATTCAAAAGGCCTCCCTTTGTCTTTCATCGAACAAAGATTCCGTAGTCTTCTCCCAAGCCCCAATCCTCAAAATGCTAAAATTTTCCTTCTAGCATTCTTTGGATTCGTTCTTTTCCGTTCACCCAAAAGACAATGGATCCTAGCCTTGCTCATGTTGTCTATAGAGTCCTTCACCTTAGGGGATTTACACACATGCTTCTTGCCGAAATGTTCCTCTCTCTCAACCGTTTCAAAGAGGACAAGGGTTCAATCCTTAGAGCACCTATAGGCATCCTTCAAGTTTGGATTCTCTCTCACTTAAAAGTATTTGGAGGGAATTTGGCTATTATCAACATTGATAAAGATACAAACCCTCTCACCAAACTTAAGGATATAGAAAAATTCCTCCATGCTTGGACATTCCGTAAATGGGTAGAACTTTTTGAAAATATCACCCCAAACCAAATCTTGTGGCAAGCCCCTTGGATTCGCTTCCCTAAAGCACGACTTATGAGTAGTCACGATGACCCGATTCCACTCTTAGGTTTGACAGGATCTACATCTTATTACCCTTTAAGAGTAGTTCGTCAATATCGAGTACTTCAAGAAATCCCTCCTCCTTTAAAGTCGGGGTTGTTTCGTTTTGACTTTCGCGATAAGGTTGTCAAGGGGAACCAAATCGAAGACATGAAAAAAGAAGTGGAAAACATCATTAACATCCTTCATCATTGCCCACCAAGGGATATTGAGTGGGTCACCGAGTTGGAAGGAGAAATGAGGGAGCACCACGCATCAAGAGGATATATTGATCGCCGTATTGAACCCGAAGTTTCCGTCGTCATTCCAAAGTTTCCTATGAAGCCAACTCCGAAGGAAATCCAAATGGGGCGGATTATAAGGGAAAGGGATGAAGCTTTAGCTAAGGTGGAGCGTTTGACCGAAACAAACAAACGCATCCGCAAGTTGCTTTGAGGGGAAAACTAAAGGATTAGTCATATTCCATTAGAGTTGTGTTTTTAGAAAAGTTGTATAAGGTTTTTATTATATGAAATATTAGTAGCAATGTTTAGGAGTTCCTCTACTTTAGTGGATGTATAGGGATCTTCCTTCACAATTTTTGGTGTAATTAGTGATGTTTTTCCCTCCCTTATAATTACTTTGATTCTAATGGAATATGAGATGGGCATTTTGATCAATCATCATGTGTTACCCCTTTAATTGTATAACTTCCTATGACAAAATATTGATAAGAAGCCACTTATGTGAGATTCGGCTTATGCAAGGGGTTTCTTATTTCTATTTTGTTATAAGAAAATATAAAATTGAAGGGTTTTAAGTTTTTTATTGTATTTTATTTTCTTTCTCATCTTTTGTATGCTGATTTGTTTGTTCTTTTGTTTTATTTGTACTAAACAAGGTACCGACAACACAGCTTTAAGACGATCGCCCATCAGGACCCGTTCTGTAGCTGCAAGGATGAATATAGAAGAACAAAGCGCCCGTCTTAACGCCTTGGATAATAGAATCACCGACTTGGCAACCCAATTTGCCCAATTTGCGAATGAGATTCGAGCTAGTCTAGTGGCTGTAGCCCCCAATAGAGACACGCTTGTGCCTACTCCTAAAGCTAGCAATGCCAACATTAGGGAGAACGTTGATGAAGAGATTCCCCATCAAACACCCGTAGTGGTGGAACTGGACCCCATCTCGAAAGCCATCTCAGCTCGAATGGAGGAGGAGAACAACAAAAGATTTGCTAAGCTTGAGGAGAAGCTTAAAGCCATACAGGGATATGAAACTAACATGATCGAGGATCTGTCTCGATACGCCAAAATGGACTTTCCCGAGAAGTTTAAAGTTCCCGATTTCGCTAAATATGATGGTACCGGCGATCCAAAAATCCATTTGAAGTACTATTTGAATAGGATGGGGCGCTATGGACAGAACACCCCATTATTGATTCAAACTTTTCAAGAGAGTCTATCCAGCCCGGCCTTGCAATGGTACATCCTGTTGGAACCAGAAAAGATGGAAAAATGGGAAGAATTGGCGGAGGCATTTGTGCTACAATATAAATACAATACCAAGATTGGCCCGACGAGCAAAGTGTTAACTCGCATGGAGAAAAGGAGAAATGAGTCCTTCAGGTCATTCATGCAAAGGTGGCGTGCCTTGGTTGCTTAGGTTCGACCACCACTGGACGATGCTGAAATGGTGGAGCTTTTCCTTAATACCCTTCCTCCAGACTTTTACAACAAAATGATTGGCTCTGACTGTGGAAACTTTACCCGTTTGGTTGCCATTGGAGAGAGAATTGAAGAAGCCATGCATGAAGGTCGGATAACCAAAAGCACAAGCAAGAAATTTACTAACAAGAAGGAGAAAGAAGTAGAAGTGGCTTACGTGCAAGCCCCAGCCGAATCAAAACAATTTTCGAATCCTCAAGATCCTTCTGCATCACGAGGGAGGTACCAGAATTATGAGCCCAGGAAGTGGACGCCAAGGCAATTCACACCTTTGCCTAGGCCCTTGTCCAAGTTGTTACCCATGTTACTGCAGAAAGGGTTGGTAGCTAAAGAGATTCCTCGTGACAACCCTCCTAAATTCCTAGGGTTTGACCTTACAAAGTCTTGCGAGTATCATATGGGTGAGAAAGGCCATGATGTGGATAATTGCCGAACACTCTAGAACAAGGTCCAGAGCTTATTGGACAAAGATATCTTATCATTTAAGGAGACGCAGCCCAACGTCAAGCAAAACCCTTTACCCGTTCATGTCGGGGATGTCAATATGATTGCTGAAGGAGAGGAAAAGAACGTGCAAATGGCCAGGGTTGACGTCCACAAACTGTATGAAGATTTGATTTTAACTGGCTATTACAAAAGGAGCGATGAAGTTGTCCCAACTGAGAAGAAACTAGAGCGTGTCACCAAGATGATCAACATGGGCATAATCCGCAATGGGGGAGGAGGCCAAGCAAATGAGACGATGATAGCTGTAATTGATTTCTCTCCCAAGAATTCTTGTTGTGAATTTAGGATGGTTGTGGAGATGTTAGTCGAGGAGGTAAGCACTATCGAAATACCAAATGATGTCGACGTAGCCAAGGAAACCGAACCGTTAATCATAAATGAAGGAGAAGCCTTAGATGCTGAATCCGAGCTCAAAGCTAAAAGAGTTTGCGGAGATTGTGAATTTTTGAAGATGGCACTAGAAAAGGGCGAAGTGATAGATACACTAGGCCAACCAAGTGGAAAATATGACTATCTCGTCAAATACTCACCTCCTCCAAGCTTTTTCATGGATCCTAAAGAAACCGTCCCTGATGGGTGGGGAGGCATGGACGACTTAACCGAGCTCAAGGAAGAAACCGTCGCCATGATGACACCAGTAATCATCGATTTATCTATTGAAGAAGAGCAATGGGACTCTAATGAGTGCGAGTTTAAACACGTGGTTATTGATTTGGCGGCCGAGGAGTTCGCGAACTTAGAGCTAGGAGAGGCTGAGTCCAAACGGATGGTAATTGAGTTGCCACCATGCGATCCAGATGAGATCCCAAAAAGCCCTGTCACTAGTTTCGATCCTAAGGCAGTCCCATGGGATTATGGGACAAATGAAGTCGATGCTGTTACCCGATCAGGTCGTTGTTATGCACCCGCAGAAGCTATGGAAAAGAAAGCTGTTACTGATGAGGAAGCGAAGCAATTTTTGGCGATGATCAAATCTAGTGAGTTTGAAGTAGTAGAGCAGCTAAGGAAGATGCCCGCCTAGATTTCGCTCTTAGAGTTGTTCAAGACCTCTGAGAAGCACAAAAATGCACTATTGAAGATTCTAAATGAGATACACGTACCGGAGACTATTGGGGACAAGCAGCTGGAGGAGTTTATTGGGTCCATTCTCTTGAAGGACCAAATCTCATTCTCAGACGAAGATCTTCCGGAGGAGGGATGTGATCATAACAAGGCTTTACTCATATCGGCCAAGTGTCGCGATATGATGGTAGCCCGGGTCTTAATTGATAATGGGTCCGCTCTGAATATTTGTCCATTAGCCACCCTTCGTCATCTCGGGGTTGGTAAAGAGCAAATTAAACCATCCAAGTATTCCATCCGAGCTTTTGATGGTGTAAAGAAAGAGACAATCGGGGAAGTTGAGCTCAACCTTTTGATCGGCCCTACCTCATTCCTGACAAAATTCAAAGTGTTGGATATCCCAGCGCTTTTAATTTCTTATAGGGTCGACCATGGATCCATGCCGCTGAAGCTATACCTTCCTCTCTACATCAGATGGTTAAGTTCATTTTGGAGGGGAAAATTGTAACCGTTCATGCAGAAATTGATTTTAAGATCTTTCAAGACACAGCCATCCCGTATGTGGAGCCTGAGGAGAAGGAGGAATCTAGCTACCATACCTTCGAGCTAGTCTCAATGGTCCATGTACCCATTGGGACCGCTCTTAAGAGTCCTGAAATGTTTGGCGCGTCTATCATGTCAAGTAGAGTGCTATTGAAGTATGGTCATACTCCCGGATTGGGATTGGGAGTGTATGCCCAAGGCATTACCAAGCCCATTGAAGCCCCCAAGAATCATAAAAGAGTAGGTTTAGGCTACCAAAAATATCTGGAGAAATATGAAGAGTTTGATGGTCAAGGCGTATATAGCAGAGGTAGAGGCCGAGGTTACCATGGAGGCCATATGGGCCGAGGCAATCGTGGAGGCCGAAGTATGCATGGGGGACACATGGGCCAAAGTAACCGTTGGGGTCGAGATGTGTGTGGAGGTTATATGGGACGAATTGAATATGGAAGTTGCACTAATGCACTACAAAATCAGCAAGGCTTACTCCTTCCATCACTAAAGGATCTTTATCCACCATTGGAGAAGACCTTTACCAAGTCACCTGAGCTACTACAAGAAGAGGAGGGAGCAATCTTAGACATAGCAGACCTATTTGGTGCCAACTATGTGTGTGTCACCTTGATGATGACAAGGCGGAGCCTTCGGGCTTCTTCCAGCTTTCGGAGTAGGGATGCTACTTACCTATCCTGTTTAGTTTTATGTCATTTCCTTTATGTATGTTTTATGTCATTTCCTTTATGTATTCCCTTACATGGGAAGAGTTGTTTAGCTACTTGTGTTAGTTTCGTTTGTAATCAAGGTATTGGACTGTGAGCCGTGGTCCAAGATCTGAACCTTGTAAAACGGCCTTATCATGTTAATACAAATGCATCCATGTTTTATTAAGGGCGTGAGGAAGTATTCCACCAATCCTATGATGATGCTTTGAGGCTTGGACTTCCTCATGACTCCTAGTTTTCAAAGTTTTGGGAAAAGATGTCTGAGGATATGAGGACAATTTCCTAATTCATATTTTTTCAAATTGCTATTCAAAAAGAATTTTTGAATGTGCATCATGCATGGCATTCATTAAGTGATTTTACTGACCCCCTCATTTGCATCTTAGGCATGTCATTTGGCATAATCATGATGCATATATATGTGACTCGGAATTGCCTGATGAAAGTCTCTTTGAATCTAATGAGGATAATGATATCTAGAAAGACATTGAAAGAGATTGGATTCGTCATGAAGAATCTAAACCCTTGACAGCCGAACAAACAATTATTGTAAATCTTGGCGACACAGAAAATGTTAAGGAAACCAAGATTGGGGCGGGCCTTTCAGAGATCGAGGCAAAAAGAATGGTTCAGTTCTTAAAGGAATATCAAGATATATTTGCATGGTCCTATGCGGATATGCCGGAGACTAGACCCAGAGATTGCCAACTCGACCCAAATATGCCACCAAAAAGCAAAAACTTCGAAGAACGAAACCGAGCTTTCTAAGAAGATTGAGGAAGAAGTTATGAAGCTATTAAAAGTGGAATTCATCAAAGTATCCCATTATGCTGGTTGGATTGCTAATATTGTTTCGATCATGAAGAAAGATGGACGGGTCAGGGTTTGCATAGACTATCAGGATTTAAACCGAGCAAGCCCAAATGATGATTTCTCGCTACCGCATATTGATGTTTTGGTTGATAGCACCGTGGGATTTGGACTATTCTCCTTCATGGATGGGTTCTCTAGATACAACTAGATTAGGAAGAAAGAGGAGGATAAAGTAAAACATCCTTCATTACACCATAGGGGACCTTTTGTTACAAGGTGATGCCGTTTGGCCTAAAGAATGCGGGAGCCACATATCAAAGAGCAATGGTCACCTTATTCCATGACATGATGCATGAGGAAATATAGGTATATGTCGATGATATGATTGCTAAATCAAAGCATGGAGAAGACCATATTAAGGTTCTAAAGAAGTTATTTGACCGGCTCAAGAAATTTAAGCTAAAACTTAATCCTGCCAAATGCATATTTGGAGCAAAGTCGGGAAGCTATTAGGTTTTATGGTCAGTAGCCGAGGCATTGAAATAGATCCGTCGAAAGTTAAAGCCATTTGCGACCTCAAAGCTCCCTCTACTATCAAGGAAGTTCGAAGTCTCCTGGGTAGATTGAACTATATCACAAGATTCATTTCTCAATTGTCGGAGACAGCCAAACCATTCTTCAAACTCCTGAGGAAGAATACTAAGATTGAATGGGATGCCGAATGCCATAAAGCCTTTGAAGAGATAAAGCAATACCTTCTTCAGCCACTAGTGCTGGTACCACCGATTCCACGAATACCACTAGTCCTCTACTTAACCATCCATAAGGAGTCACTAGGGGCCATGCTTGCCCAGAAGAGGCCAGGTGATCAAAAAGAATGCGCGATATATTATCTCAACAAGAAATTCACTATTTCTAAGATGAATTACTTAGAAGTGGAAAAAACATGTGTAGCATTGATTTGGGTATTGCACCGGCTACGCCAATACACTCTCCACCATCAGATTTTGCTCGTGACAGAGAATGACCCAATCAAGTATTTGCTAGAGAAGCTAGCTTTAGTTGGGAAGATGGCTAAATGGCAAGTCCTAATTTCCGAATTTGATATACAAAGCGTAGCACAGAAATCAGTCAAAGGGAGAGCCATAGCCGATATGTTGGCTGAAAATCCTAGAGAAGCAGAATTTTTCGACACAGCGGACTTCCTGGATGAACGTATTTTGGCAGTAGCAAATGATAAATGGACCATGTACTTCGACGGGGCTGTAAATTTATCTGGCTCTGGGACTGGGGCAGTTTTGATCTCTCTAGCTGGCCAACATTATCCCGTAGCTGCAAAATGATATTCCCTTGTACTAATAATATCTCTAAATATGAAGCGTGCATTATCGGCTTGCAATTAGCCATTGACATGAATGTCAAGAATTTACAGGTATATTGCAATTCTGCACTTATTATTCTGCAAACAGAGGGTCGCTGTCGGACACGCGATCATAAGCTGATCCCATATCATGAATTCCTTGAAGAATTAACGAAGGAATTCGAGGAAATATCCTTTGAATATTTGCCAAGGTCCCGAAATCAATTTGCTGACGCATTGGCCACATTGTCATCAATGTTGCATGTGATGGAGGGATTGGATATTGAGCCATTAAAGATCAAGATTCTCAAGCACCCAGCTTACTGTATGTCAGTTGAAGGCGAGCTAGACGGAGAGCCATGGTACCACGACATCTTGAATTACCTCAAACTGGGAGAATTTCCTCAAGGATGTGAGGTAGCTGACAAGAAATATATCAAGAAGCTAGCGTCAAAATTCTTTGTTTCTGGCGGTGTGCTCTACAAAAGATCATTTGATTCAGTCCTGTTGAAATGTGTCGATGCTAGAGAAGCCAACCAGCTAATGAAAGAAATACACGAGGGAGAGTGCGGACCACACATGAATGGCCACTTTTTAGCAAAGAAGATCATGAGGCTCGGATATTTTTGGTTAAGCATGGAAACCGATTGTATCAAACATGTTCGCTATTGTCATCGGTGTCAGATTTACGGAGACAACGTCAATGCCCCACCTAACAAACTGCACTTGATGTCTCAGCCGTGGCCATTTTCCATGTGGGGAATAGATATAATCGGGCCAATTAACCCCAAAGCTTCTAATGGGCATCGCTTCATTTTGGTAGCTATTGATTATTTCACAAAATGGATCGAAGCGAGTTCATATGTCAATGTCACTGCGAAAAACGTAGCCAAATTCATTCGTCGTGACATCATTGCTCATTATGGTGTACCAGAAGCCATTGTTACTGATAACGGCTCGAATCTGAATAACAAGATTGTGGACGAGTTGCTTCGTGAATTCCAAATTCGCCATTTGAACTCGTCACCTTATCGCCCACAAATGAATGGAGCAGTGGAGGTAGCTAACAAAAACATAAAGAAGATCCTATCTAAGATGACAGACAATTATCGTGATTGGCATGAACGATTGCCATATGCGTTGTTGGCATATCGAACCTCAATACGTACTTCGACGGGGGCAACGCCTTACTCACTTGTATATGGTATGGAGGCAGTCTTACCGGTAGAGGTGGAAATTCCCTCGTTGAGGATTCTCTCGCAAATTAAACTCTCGGAAGCTGAGTGGATGCAGCAGAGATACGAACAGCTGAATATGATTGATGAGAAGAGACTTAGTGCACTATGCCATGGTCAATGCTACCGAAGCGAGTTGCAAAGTCCTTTAATCGCAAAGTTCGACCGAGACATTTCCAAGTGGATGAACTTGTGTTGAGGAAAGTATTGCCTATCATACTGACCCACGCGGAAAATTCACTCCAAATTATGAAGGCCCTTATGTCATTAAGAAGATACTACCCGGTGGGGCTTTAATTTGGTGGAAATGGACGGCCGCGAGCTGCCAAAGCACGTAAACGCTGATGCGGTCAAGAAATACTTTCCATGAATGAAATCAAGGCTGTATAGCCATTTCTTGTACAACCCGAGTCACTTAGCACTTGCATCATGCATTTCATGCATACATTCTATACATGCATATGTATTCGTGTTATGTGTATCTAGTTGCTTTGGTGGAAAGATTGTAAAATGAAGAAAATTAAAATGACAAAACAAAAGGCAATGGTCCACATTTGAGACATTCCCAGAAGCTGTCGAATACAAACTCAGGAGAAGGGTAATTTGGTATCATTTTCGATATACCCTCTCTAACCTCTTTTTTTGACGTAGTTTCCCTATTTGGCAGGAACGTCAGTATCCGAAGAATAAAGTCAAGAAATTGATTTAAGCGGAATACATATCGACCAAGCAAGTATGTGGAGGTAACACATGTCCAATTCACCTAACTTGGTTTAAAAGATGTGTTATTCTAGAGACGGTTCAATTAAATAAAAAAAAAAGCGCCTCATGGACACTACCAGCGCTTCGGCCTGGTGGTATGGGGAATGAAGTGGTCCGGGAACGGTATGGGGTTCGATCCTGGAAGCGGCAATGAGTTTGCCATAAAATGTAAAAAATAATAAATAAAATTTTTTTGCATCTTTTACTTTTGCAAAAGGAGGAAAGCGCTCGAACTAATGAGACCAAAGACCTGAGAATCTCTTCAAGCCTTAAAACAATAGGTTCATGCCGCTGTTTGCTACCAAATGGTGAAACTGATCAAGGGGTCGCCTGACTACTAAGGCACAGGTAAGTACTCTTCTTCTCAAAATCAAATGGAAAACAAATGGAGAATCTCCATTTAAAAAAAAAAGAAAAAAAAGAGAGAGAACACTTAATGTTTTTCTAGAAACAAGCACAAAAAATGGAAATTGAGGAAACAAGTTTTCCACAAAATTCGCGAAAATCTTCTTTACCTTTAATTTGTCCATCCACTCGGCGGATCAGTCATTTCGAATCAAAATTCTCTATCGAGGTTAATCCATCTAAATGATCTCAACAAGAATGAAAGGGATGTTACTCATGCCAAGCAAGAAACATTTAGAATGAGGAAAGGCAACCCATTTCCAAACATGTCCTTTAAACACTCTGGGATTCGAGCGAAAAAGAAAACCCGTGTCATTCAAGGTCATTGAATTCATTCGCAAGTGGTACATAGACCAAGATGATAAGAGGCATTTCTTTCCTCTATCATACACACTACATGTGACAATAGTTAGCCCATTTGAGCCTTTTAATGTGAAGAATTTTCTACAAAATACCCCTGTCAAGAACCACCCCACGATGGGGCAATTATGGAGGTTTGGGTTGACATTATTTGGAGAGGGAAGATGAGAAAAGTTTCTTTACTCTCACTTGCATAAATCTTTTTTGTGGTAACTTCAGGTGAATTCTTATGGAAGCTCGAAGCATCCCAAGGTGAAGAAGAGCATTCTTTTCTCTACCCAAACACTGCTACCCTTTGCTTAAACCATATTGAGCCTAACTATTCATTTCTAAAACCCGAGTGGTGATTATCTCCCCACATTGAGGGGAGGGCACATGATTTACCAATGCAATTGGTGTTTACATGAGAATACGAAAAGCATCTCGAAATTCCTAAGAACTCAAAAAGTCCAAAAGAGCAAAAGTCAAATGAAAATTAAGGGGCATGAAAAAGCAGTGTGCCTGGTAAAAGTAAGGCCAATGCCCGAAAAAAAAGTGTGGAAGAAAAACAATTGCATCAAGAGGAATATCTCTGTGAAAGCAAAAATGGCAAAAAAAATTGCCTGCATTGAAAAGAAAATCATTGCAAATGCAAAAGTCATTATGTTAAGATGATTAGTCAAAGGACTTTCCAGGCAATTTGAATTCTAAAAGATTGAGTGCTTAAAAAAAAAAAAAAAAAAAAAAAAAAAATGGATGATATGGTAATGATGCCATGATAATCACCAACTCCCAAATCCCCTTTGACAAAAAGTTCTAAGCCTTTTGAGTTAAGCCTTTTGAGCCTTTCACCGAACCAACATTACAACCTATTCCCGAAGTCTCTTCAGATTGGGATAATTCGAGTGGAAATTGGGATTTTCTAAAGAGGATGCCGCTCGAAGAAGTGAGAGTAAGGTTGTCTTATCTCATCTTAAGGTTTCTTGACTTGTAAACCTGGCGGAGATGTCGATCAGTGATTAATTCATTTCATAGCCAATGATGCTTATCCATTGCTAAAACCATGACCAAACCTGCACTACGGTCCTTCTAAAAGACCTCTTTGATTGGTCAATATGTACCTATTGCGAATGATTCAAAGCCTTGCGCACTAGAAGAGTGAGGTTGAGTGATCAGTTTATTTCCCACATGAACAGATGGGATCAAACAGCCATTTTCTTGAGGATATGCGAGAAGCCCTTTCTGACTAGGGATCCTTGCTTGGCATACTTAACAAACCTTTCTCATAAGTCAGGGTCATTTCGACAAGGACTTTTCTCCCAAGAGAATTTGACGATTAATGATATCATTCGAGCGTGATGATAGTTTTGCCAGTTTGTCAAGTTGTCAGAATTAGTTTGATTTGTTTATGCAACATTGCTTTCTCATTACCGATACACTTTTGATATTGTTTCTAATGACATATGTTGAAATTGACCTCATCTAGTATGCTTTCGCTACTAGAATACTTGTTATAATTAATACTATTTGATGTGCAGTATCCATTTCAGAATATTCTCGAATGACAGGTTACTCCGGTGAAACCACACAATTTCAAAGGGTTCATGGGTTAGTCTTAAACCATGCATTTTCAAAAGGTTCTTGGTTATCCTTAAACCTTGCAATTCTAAAGGGTTCATGGGTTAGCCTTAAACCATTTATTTTCAAGATGCCATTTCAAAGGGTTCATGGGTTAGCCTTAAACTATGCATTTTCAAGAGGTTCTTGGTCATCCTTAAACCATGCTATTTTAAAGGGTTCATGGGTTAACCTTAAACCATGCATTTTCAACAGGTTCTTGGTCATCCTTAAACCATGCAATTCACACGGTTAGTGGAATTTCCTTAAACCACAAGGTTAATGGGATTGCCTTAAACCACACGGTTCGTGGGATTGCCTTAAACCACACGGTTAGTGGAACTGCCTTAAACCACAAGGTTAGTGGATTACCTTAAACCACAAGGTTCGTGGAACTGCCTTAAACCACAAGGTTAGTGGAATTGCCTTAAACCACATGGTTAGTGGGACTGCCTTAAACCATAAGGTTTGTGGGTATATCCTTAAACCACACTTTTCAAAGTATTCATAAGTACATCCTTAAACCACACTCTTTACATTAAGCTCACTTGCATTTTTATTTTACTATTGTTTAAAAAAAAAAAAAAAAACAAAAAAAGTTGGGCGTCACCTTGTCTTTGAAAGAAATCACTTCGAGATTCATTCCAAAGAGGGGCAGTTGTTGACACCTAAATTTTTGCCTAAAAATATTTCATGTTAAATTCTTGCATATAGATTATTTAGGCATTTAATATAGTGTTTTAAATGGAAGATGTTTTTACTTAAAAAAAAATTGAAAATATAAAAAAAAAGAAAAAAAGAAAGGTTGGGGCCAATGATCTAAATGTGACTAGCCAAGCTCAGGAGGTCAGATTGGAATTCAAATGGCAAGTTGGGGCCAAAATGCAATTTCCAAAAGTTGAGGGACCAATTTGCAAATTTTGCAAAATTTGTGTCCGAGCCTGTAAATCATCATCTAGGCCTCCAATTAGGTTGAAATTGAATTTGGGCTGGGTCGAATCTATCAAATTGGGCCAAAATGACCAAACTTGCATTAAATTTGGTATTTTCGGATAAGAAAATGGCCAACTTTGAGGGACCTTTTTGCAAACTTGGGTGGGAAAAATTGCAAAATCCGGTTGAGATTTTAAACTGCTATACATGAGCTTGCTAATTGATAAAAAATCGCAGCCAAATTCATAGATTAAAGCACCTAAACCAGCTGACAAATCCCAGTCCACACGTTGGTTTGAAGTCGGAGTTGCTGAGTAAGCAACTTGGTGGCCCCACCATATCCTCCTTAGCTGTCCAACCAGCCTGATATTTGCACGTGATGGAAGACCGTAATGAGTAGTGCAAGTGGACAGAAATTTGCTAGGGATAAGTTGCAGGAGGCACGGGAAAATCGCAGCAAAATCGGCACACTCAACATCTGCAAAATTGGAAAATTTTGACTAAGTCAGAAAGTGGTTGGACTGCTTAGTTGGTAGGCCTGGCAGGAGGGCAAAAAGCCGGTCAAGAGATCGTTTAATGCAGGAGAGAAGATCTATGAAGCATGCTCGTTTGAGGGATAAGAGGGAGAAGACAAGAAATACGAGGGAGAGCTCGCGATCGTGCCCAAAAGAACCCCTCAGAAGCAACTCCAGAAAGGAAAAAACCCAGAAATTCCAGACTGACCCAGGGAGAGAAAAGTGAGATTTTCACACACCTGCGGCCAAAATTAGCCAAAACCTTCAACTAGATAGTGAAACTTCATTCAAATATCTTTCCAACCATAGGTTGCATGTCCCAAATGGAGATCGGGAAGGCCTCCTAAAGCCCCCCGAAACAGTGGCCTCCTAGCGGGCCCAGAAAGTCCGAAAATATTTCTAAAGTGTTGAGCCTGATTGGTCACGAATGAGGAAAAGCGAGTACTTTTGAGAAACTTGAGAGATAAATGAGGAAAGCCATGACTTACAGGCCAAACTATAATACATATAGTTTGGGTTGATTTGAACTTGGCCAACAAGGAAGGTTTGGAAGTCTAATTTTGGAAGTCAACAAAAAGCTTCGTTGTCACTTTTTCTTCTGCAGATCTCACTTTCAGCTTGAAGGAACCAACTTCCACGTGCTTCCAGAGGACAATTTCGTGGTTTCCTTGGCCAAGAGTCACTTGAAAAAGAAACTAGGAAGCAGGGTAAGCATCCTAGATGTATTTTTGTTCGAGTTTGAACATGTTTTCATCATGAAAATCGAGAAGGAAACTAGTCCGAAGAACTGATTTCTGAAGCTAAAATTTTTCCAAGTGTTTAAAACCTCTTCAATGCCCCTACATGCTTGACTTGTTACTCCCCTTTGCATGCCTTTTTTTATCGTTGTGACTTTGATGAATGTTACATGGGAGTACAAATGATGCATAGGACAACCCGGTTTAGTCTTTAAATCTCCTTGTGAACCATGAAACCATCTATAACATGAGCCAAAAACCACATTGAGACATGGTTGGCCAGCATAGATCATGCATGAATGCTTCTTGGAGAGTTCATTTTGATGCGTTTGGTTGATCGTTTTCGGTGATGTTTGTTGCATTTGAAAGTAAGTGTTACCTATTTTCATCTAGATGGAGTAATATTTCATATAGATGTTGTATGTGATGGTTGTTGGAGCTTCAATCTGAGCATTTGACATGGCTGTTTGACTTGGGTTCATCACCAGATTTGCAAAACAGCTCCAACCCGCATATTGGAGGCCGTTTTCAGTTCGGTTTTTGCATGTTCTAGGCTGTGATTTCTATTTAAACCTGTTCCTTGCATGTGGTAGTATAATCTTGATACTTTACCTCCGCATGAGATTGCTTATGGGTCGAGATTGAAGGCCACGAACATGGCCCAATGAAGACGTTTTGAGGTGATTTGATGCAAGCCAAATATTCGATAAAATGTTGAAACCAAGTTTCAACCTTGAAATGATCGATTTAAGCTCTATCATTGTCATATTTGTGTGTTGTGTTGTTCAATGTTAGCATATATCGGTTTAGGGAATTATTATTATTATTTAAAAATAAAAAAATTCAAAAAATTCAAAAAATTCAAAAAAAAAATATATAAGTGATAAATGGCATCAAATTAAGGAAAAATGACATATATGAAATTTTATTAATTTTATAAAGCCATTTTTCCTAATTTAATGCTATTTTGATATTTTATAATTATTTTCGTAAATAATCTATTTTCCATAGATTAAAATTAATTGGAGTAATTTTATGCATCTAGAGTAATTTCACGCATATTTAACTTCTCATTTTGCTCACGGGGGTCTTGTCCCGGGGTATGATAACAAGGCCATGTAATATTATTTGCCCGACTTATATCGGGTCTCTCTTTTCCGCATTACTTTCAAGTCCTTTCAATTTCTTGGATATTTATTTACCGCACCACTTTTCAATAATTTGAGTATAAATTTCTTTTCTAAATTATGTTAGGATTAGTTTAGACAAAAAAAAAAAAAACCTACAAAAACATTTGCATGGACACTTAGCGGTTTCGTAAAGATTATAATTGGTAATCAAGATTGTGTGGCCATTTAGATAAACAACCTTCCAAGTTAGTGGTACCGCAAGGGCGCTAATAGAAACATTGGCGTAAACAAGTCCCCGTTCTTAGAAATCTCTGGTTGCGTAGGAATCGAGACACCACTCCCGTGTCTCGATTGGTTTCTAGCCGACCCCAATAGGCTAGTGGCGACTCCTAGAAATATTTAGGTTGTTAATAATTGAAATATGAAATCCAACGTCGCGCAAGGTATGGGCTTGGGAGAGCCCGCGCCTAATTTAAGGCCATTGGTCCGCTTCTTTAGGCAAATACCCCTAAACCTTTCTTTCTTTTCCCCGGATGAAAAAAAAAAGAGGTCATGACAATCTTTTGACAGTGTTTTAGTAGTAGTTCCACAGCCATCAATAATAAAGCTCAAGTAAGACCTTGTGTCACGGTTCAGTGGAGAGATCAGGTAAACAAGCTTAAAAAACCTCACTGCGAAGAAGTGCCTGCATTAATTGCAATAGCTTGGGTTTCGTCCACAAGGTATCACCATCTGCTCCTGCATTAACTGCAATGGCTTTTGCTGGAGGCTTTTGCTGGAGCAAGGAGTGTCAGCAATCGCACTGTGTTATGGACCAACTATAAGAACAAAGACACCTCAAGAACAACAGCAAAATGATAGAGATGATCCACAACTCGATGCATTCCATATAGAACGCCCAAGCAATAATTGAAGACATAAGCCAGGTCATTATTCACAAGAAAAAGTAAAACATGGTTTCCTCAAGTCCACATGAGAGGTTTCTACACTGATCAACTGAGAAAAAATTGTTGTCAGAATTCAATGATCAACAGAGAGAAAGCATATCCACTCCAGAACCATTGAACACACCCGTATAACAGGCAATGCCAGCTTCAGGCCTTTTCTACATTTTCTTGCATTTAATGATATGGCGATGGCAACTACTCCTGTCAATTTGAACTTTTCATTTGACATGCAAAACCACCATACTCAAATCTTACCGGACATCGGATATTCATGTGCCAACGACATGGTTCGTTACTGTACATCATCAAAGCTGCCATCGTCCTTGCACAACAAGATTGATGATTTGCTAGAGAACAAAGGTGCCAGATGATGCTGCTTGGACCAAAACAGGTATGCATGAAGAAAATTTGGTTAAGCGCCAACAACCTTAGTTTACGATCTACTCCTCTTGATTTTGCATGTTGCTCATTGTCACAGGGATACACCCAGCAAGATGTAAATAAGCTGCACTACCGCATGCTACTATTCCCTCATCTATTGAGGTAAATGTGACCTGCTTTGTGTCCTCTATTCTAAGTTTCCAGTCTTCAAGTTCCACCTTAGTGTGTGTTCCTTCCTAAAGTAAAACCACCTTACTTAATATGAAATGCAGATCTTTAATATAATTATAAGTAACGACAACACTGGGTCGCTTTCATAGAACTTTCTAATGGACTTGCAGGCAACATAGAATTTTGATGTCGATGAATAAGTACAATTATCTTATCTCTGATGACATTAGGGGGACCTCAAATTTCATGGGCTTTGTGTGTCTTTAATTTCTCAAACAAGGTGCTGAAATAGACTACATGTGACTGGAAATTGTCTTTAAAAGAATGTGGGATCTTGCAAACCTTATTAAAGCGACTCCAGTGCAAAATCCTTGGCAGAATTTCAGCTTCAATAGAAGGATCAGCAACAATGATAGTTGAGTTACCACTGATATTTACTTTTCTAGCAATGCCTGGCTGAATGGGGGTCACACCATTGAGAGTTAGACCCAAGTCTCCAGAGAGAAAATCAGTACCTGATGATGTTATCACGATGTTAAAGGAACCAAAAAAAAAAAAAAACAAGCAGAAAATGTACATTAATGATGGAAATACCCATCATGCAGTTTGAAAGAGTCTTCTTGAATGAACTTAAGACGGCGCAAAAATGAAGGTGCCATGCTTTACAAGTTCACCTGTTAATAAAGAAATGTCCTGGAAGACACCTTTCTTTCCTTCTCCGAATCCTGGACATTGCATGACAGCTGCATTAAGCAAGCCTTGCAGTTTGTTCAAAACAAGTATTTCCAGCAGCTGCCTTCAGATGTCCTCTGCAATAATTAGCAAGAGGAAGCATAATTGAGTTGCCTTCTACAGCAAATGAATCATTGCCTTGACAGGTGGAATCTTCCGATCAGTTACAAGGACGTTGGCATTCTCAAACTCCATGAGAGATTTATCCTGGTTTGAAATGAACTGGGGCGACATATAGCCCTTGTCAATCTGGCAGAAAAAAAATCTATGAAGAAATCATACAAAGGGGAATTTTATTTATTTATTAACAAGGTATGCGTTCAATAAGTTCGGGATCTGCTGATGATGCATGCAAGTGGAAGACTCGATCCCTTTAGGAGACAGTTTAGAAAGAGAGGTGGGGAAAGAGCGTGAGAAATAAATTAACAGTTTCTGCACATTTTGCAAGGAGACAATCATCCAATTCCATATTATTTCAAACCTAAAGCAAAATTCACCACCTTCATTTCTTCTTCAACTAGAACAAAGGTGTATACCTCAAAAGAATCAGGGCTCAAGATTCTCTCTATCTGCAAGGGATAGTTTTCTCTCGCTTTTGCAGAGTTTCTTTCTTCTGTTCCATGGCACCTTAAACCCTTGTCTCCTTTCCTTCATCCGTTTCTTTCCCGATGGATTGTCTCTTTATCCAGCAACTTTTTTTGTTTCCCTTCCGTATTTTTTAACCTTCATGCCTTTACTTCCTGTCTTTCTCTCGTTCCCTCGTCTTCTCTTTTCTTCTTTTAGCCCCTGCTTCGCTCTGTTTTCCCATCCTCCGAACCTTCAATCGGCTGCTTGCATGTTCGAATCTGATCTCCATTTGGTTCCTGCCGCTATTCTTTTTGGTCCATCTCACCTCTCAGCGCTTTTCCCAATCTCTGATTCACTTCCGATTTCTTTTTCTTGCTTCTAACTATGTCCGCAGCAGCTATGGTAGATGCAGATGATGCTAATTCCCCCCGTCTGGCTGCCCTGTGTAAGCGCTTGGGAAGATTGTGCTCGCCTCATGATTTGGAGGTCTGGAATGATGAGCCTTCACCTGCGAAATTGGATGAGTGCCGATTAACCCTTATCGATAAGATTTTTGCTGACTCTCCTGTCAATTTCCGGGCTTTTCAAAGTTTTTTGCAACGGGTTTGGCGAGCAGAACAGGTAGACATCTCTCAGAGAGAGGATGGTCTCTATGTGGCAAAATTCAAATTACATAAAGATAAACAGAGGATTTTAGATGGGGGACCTTGGGTTTTTTCTGGTCGTCTGGTTGTTTTTAAGGATTGGATTCCCAATACACCGCTTCACTGCTATGATTTCTCCTCTTACGCTATTTAGGTGCAAGTTTTTGGCCTTCCCTCGGAATACTGCACAGAGTCACTAATTAGAAATGCCGTTATGACAGTTGGTAAGGTTTTGGAGGTCAAGGCAGATGGTCACAATACTTTTACCATGAGGTCTGGGCATGCGTGAGTTGAACTCGCCTTTCAGCATCCTCTGCAGACAGGGCGTTTGATTCGAATTAATCACAAAACTTTTTGGCTGGATTTTTGGTACGAGCGCCTTGCTCATTACCGTTACTTATGTGGGAAGCTGGGGCATTATGTCACTTCATGTACAGCTAGTTCAGTTAATCTTGACGAGTTGACTGGGGATGATAAACTACCGTATGGACATTGGTTGCGTGCTGAAGTTAAGACACACAATCCATATTGGAAACTCTATTATGGATGGACAGAGAAGGAGGACATAGTAGAAGAAAGTGTACCTGAAACTCCCCCCACAGTTGCTCCACATCTCGCTTTACTGCCGCCGATACCTCCCTCAGAGGTCCCTCCCCTGCTGCAGCCCTTGGTTACTACTAGTCTTGCTACATCCACCCCCTCAGCCCCTCCAGAGACCGAGTCATTTTCTCAGGGAAGCCGTCCTCACACAGCTTTGATACCTGCATCAGCAAAGCAAAAAGGTGTTCCGCTGGATCAAACCAAAAAACTTAAGAGTTCTCGTCATACTACGAAATTAGGACCTGTTAAGAAGCTCAAGCGATATAACCCATATGATATGCGAAATGCAGCGCCAGAAAACTTCGATGAATCTTTACTGATGGATGCTCCCATTACGGAAGCTACTGGTGATAGGAATTGGGCATGGGTGGCTGGCCCTCAACAGCCCCCTCGTTACAAATGAAAATGATCAGTTTGAATTGTCAGGGTTTGGGCAATACCCTGACAATTCAAGCTCTAAAGGCCCTAGTGGTTAAGGAAAAACCTGATCTTTTATTTTTGATGGAAACTAAAAATGGCGAAGCAGTGCTTTCTCGGCTGCAATCTAGGTTGCGCTTTTTGCATCTTCGTGTTTATAATCCGGTTGGCTTGGCAGGAGGTTTAGCAATTTTTTGGAATGCTTATGTCTCTCTTTCTTTTGTTAGTTCTACAACTGACTATTTTGATATGACTTGTACGGATGAAGTAACCAGCAACATTTGGCGCCTTACTTGTATTCATGCCCCTGCTGTTGCTCATCTAAGATGCGAGGTTTGGCAAGATCTTATTACTATCAGTCATGTAAATACTCTTCCTTGGGTCTGTATAGGTGATTTTAATGAGATTCTCTATCACTGGGAAAAGCAAGGAGGTAGACCAGCAGATTTTAATAGGTTGGCTTCGTTTCAATCTGTTCTAAATGATTGTTCTTTAATGCCTATTGAAGCAAAGGGGTGTGCGTTTACGTGGATTAATAATCGTCAAGGGGATGATTTAATTAAGGAATGTCTTGATCGTGCCATTTGCTCCCTGGATTGGAGATTATTGTTTCCTCAGGCTGAGGTTCAAGCTTTACCTGCTGTTGGTTCTGATCATAGCCCTCTTATCTTAAATACTCTACCAGTTGTTGGCTCTAGACAGCATTATTTCATGTATGAATCTTATTGGAACCAGGATGTGGAGTGTCGGGAAGTTATTAATTCTTCTTGGAATTCTGTTCGTAGAAAGCAAGCCTCTCTACTCAACAAGATTCAAGCTGTCTCGACTTCTTTAACGACGTGGAGTCGCTCTAAATTTTCTAATAATAAACTCAGGGTGAATGCTCTGCAGCTCCAGCTACAGAATCTTACTAACCAACAGCAAGGTTTTTATGATCCTTCAGAGGCAACTTCCTTGAAGACAGAATTGCAGAGGGTATGGAGTTGTGAAGAACAGTATTGGGCTATTCGATCCAGACTTAATTGGCTAAAATGGGGTCATAAGAATACCCGTTTTTTTTTCATGCTACAACTATTCAACGTCGTCAACGTAATCGAATTACTATGCTAAAGGACGAAGAAAACATTTGGGTGAGGGATCCTACAAGACTCAAGGAGATGGCAACAGGGTTTTTTTCACGCCTTTATAGTTCCGTTGGAAGGCGTGACTATGCTCCTATATTAGATCAGTGTACTCCATTGGTCACTCAGGAGATGAATAATAGATTAACTGCAGTTCTTACCTTTGAAGAGGTGTAGCAGGCTACTTTTCAATTAGGAGCATCCAAGGCTTCGGGCCCTGATGGCCTTAATGGTTTATTCTATCAGACGCACTGGGATATTATTAAATCTAACCTTTTTGCAGCAGTTAGTAATTTCTTTACTACTGGTGTAATGCCCATAGCTTTAAACAAAACTCTGATAGCTTTGATTCCAAAGGTTCCTCACCCAGAAAGCCTCGAGTAGTATCGCCCAATCAGTTTGTACAATTATGCTTATAAAGTTATATCTAAAGTTATTGCCAATCGTTTACAACCCATCCTACCGGACCTTATCTCTGAGGAACAGTATGCTTTTGTGGGGGGCAGGCAGATTCAGGATAATATATTACTCGTCCAGGAAGTTCTACACCAGTTGAGAATAAAGAAGGGAAGGAGTACCTATCAAGTAATTCTGAAAGTAGATATGAGGAAAGCGTACGACAGGGTGGAATGGGATTTTCTCCAAGATTATCTTATTAAATTGGGTTTTCACTCTATGGATCAGGTGGATTATGCAATGTATCTCAACTCAATCGTCCTGTGTTAAAATGAATGGACAACATCTTTGCTATTTTCACCCTACCAGAGGTCTTAGACAGGGCGATCCTCTCTCCCTTATCTTTTTATTCTGATGGCTAATCTTTTATCTACCTGTCGCGACCTACCCTCGGGGGGAGGGAACAGGTTTAGGGGTATTGCCTAAAAGACGGGCCTAAGGCCCATGATCAGGCGCGGGCTCTCCCAAGCCCATACCCCGCGTGACATTGGGATATTTTTTTATGAATTTTGCACAAAAGGAGTCGCCACTAGCCTATTGGGGTCGGCTAGAAACCAAGTGAAGTATAGGAGTTTACCTCACTTCCTACGCAACCAGAGAATCTAGAATCGGGGACTTGATTACATTAATTGATCAATTAATGCCCTTTCGGTACCTAATCTTGTTCATTTTAACAAAATGAATTTTTGGCAAGCAGTTTGGATTGATTTTATATCTATCCACTAACATATGAAGTGATCATGCAGGTGCACAAACATTGAAATAACAATCATAGCTATCAAGATCCTAATTACCATAAAATTTAAACACATGCAATCAAACATAATTAGATATGCAAATTAAACATGTAAAATAATCAATATGCGAGCACATAAAGGTCTAATTACGCTAAAATGGCAATACATGGCAAGTCCTAATCAAACCCCATCATTTTTGGATTTTCGAAATTTTTAATTTTTTTTAATTTAATTTTTTTTTAAATTTTTTAAAGAAAAATAACTAATTTCTAATTTTTTAATTTTTTTTTGGATTTTCGAAATTGTTTAAATTTTTTTTAATTTAATTAATTTTTTTAATTTTTTTAAGAAAATAACTAATTTCTAATTTTTAAACATTTTTTTATTTTCGAAATTGTTTTTTTAAAAAAAATTTATCTTTTTAATTTTTAATTTTAATAATTTTTTTATATTTAATTTTTTTGGATTTTTTACGAAATTGCTTTTATATATATATATATTTAAAAATAATAATAAAGTAAACTAAAATAAAATTCGGGGCGGACCGTGGGTCGGGTCCGGTCTCCGACCGGACCGGGGTTCTGGTCGGGCCGGGCTAGGCCCGATCGCCTTCGATGGGGCCTTCGCTCGGCCGACTTGGGCCCAAACGACGGGCCCAAGTCGGGGACAAAGGCCGAGTGGGCCGGACCACGATCCGGCCCACTCGACTCGCATTCCCCGGTCGCGACCGCTCGCCGCGACCAAGGATGTCGGACGACGAACGCCCGTGGCGGCGACATCTCGGGCGGACGGGGACGCGGCTCGAGCTCTCTAGTCGCGGCGGAGTCCCTCCGGCCACCAGCATTCCTAGGGGGCCCTATGTGGAGCAATTAGGGGCGGAGTTCGCTCGGACAATTCCACAAACAGGTGGTATACACTAACAAAACTAACAGATTTTGCGGCTTCGCCATTTACCCAAGGACGGCGAGATGATGTTGCTCCTCGGTTTCTTCTTCTTCGCTGGTTCCCCGTGCGTAAAGCGGTTGAGGGAGAAGACAACGGGGTGGGTCGGGCCGGGCCGGAGGGAAGAAGAGGGCTGGGCCGTGAGGGGAAAAGAAGAAAAGAAAAAAGAAAAAGGGAAAAAAGGGAGGGTTTGAGCCCAGGCCCACGCGGGGTGGAAATAAAAGGAAAAAGGGGCCAGGTCGGGCCAAGGCCGGATCCGGCCCGACCCGGACCCTCACGACTCTTTTTTTTTTTTAAAGGAAATTAATAATTAAAAATTTTTGATTTGATTTTTTTTTTTATTTTGATTTTTTGATTTTTGTTTAATTTTGATTTTTTTTATATACTATTTGAAAGATAAAAAAATAGGTGTCAACAGCTGCCCCTCTTTGAATGTAGCCTCGAAGAGGTTGCAATCAAAGACATAAGACACTTAAATTATTTTTGGCGATAGAAAGACCCTAGGTGCATATGCACGTATTAGGTCGACGAAAAGGACTCATAACTATGGAAACGCGTCTTGTCAATAAGGTGAAGAAAGATTTCGGGCTGCAAAAGCCCATCGAGTCATAAAAAGTGATGAAAACTCCAAGATACAAGGCTCTCCGGATCATAAGAAAGGTGGAAGACTCCAGGATACAAAGCTCTCCGGGTCATAAAAAGGATGGAAGACTCCAGGATACAAAGCTCTCCGGGTCATAAGAAGGGTGGAAAACTCCAGGATACAAAGCTCTCCGGGTCATAAGAAGGGTGGAAGACTCTAGGATACAAAGCTCTCCGGGTCATAAGAGGTGAGGAAGACTCCAGGATACAAAGCTCTCCGGGTCATGAGAAGGGTGGAAGACTCCAGGATACAAAGCTCTCCGGGTCATAAGAAGGGTGGAAGACTCCAGGATACAAGGCTCTCCGGGTCATAAGAAGTGAGGAAGACTCCAGGATACAAAGCTCTCCGGGTCATAAGAAGGGTGGAAGACTCCAGGATACAAGGCTCTCCGGGTCATAAGAAGGGTGTAAGACTCTAGGATACAAGGCTCTCCGGATCATAAGAAAGGTGGAAGACTCCAGGATACAAAGCTCTCCGGGTCATAAGAATGATGGAAGACTCCAGGATACAAGGCTCTCCGGGTCATAAGAAGGGTGGAAGACTCCAGGATACAAAGCTCTCCGGGTCATAAGAAGGGTGGAAGACTCCAGGATACAAAGCTCTCCGGGTCATAAGAGGTGAGGAAGACTCCAGGATACAAAGCTCTCCGGGTCATAAGAAGGGTGGAAGACTCCAGGATACAAGGCTCTCCGGGTCATAAGAAGTGAGGAAGACTCCAGGATACAAAGCTCTCCGGGTCATAAGAAGTGAGGAAGACTCCAGGATACAAAGCTCTCCGGGTCATAAGAAGTGAGGAAGACTCCAGGATACAAAGCTCTCCGGGTCATAAGAAGTGAGGAAGGACTGAGGTCTCATCGTGTAAAACGAGCTTTGAACGGGTATGATAGTCTCACCTGTGTATGAACGGGTTTCGACTGGGAGGCGGACAAGCGTGGTTTACAGATGAACCCACCAATCTTGGAAATGACATGGTTTAAGGCTGACCATGAACCTTTGCAGATGACATGGTTTAAGGCTGACCATGAACCTTTGATTTTTTAGGGAAGCACCCACTAACCCCTTAGAAAACTTAATGGCTTCACTGATGAATCTTGTCAAACTCAACTCGAGCAAATGTCATTAGAGACGTCATCAAGAGATGTATTGGCAATATTGTAACATTAATTGAACAAAATAATCAAGCTAAGTCCGATTGCTTTAGAAAAACATTTGATGTCCATCAGCATCATGTGACACAAAACTGTCATCTTGCTCGTGGATATATCATTAATCATCAAATTTTCTAGGAGGCAAGTTCTCATCAGAACGGCTACGACTCGAGAAAAAGGTTCATTAAGCATGCCAAACTAGAGCTTCTTAGTCATAAAGGGTTTCTCACGCACTCTCAATAAAATGGCTACTTGATCCCATCCATTCGTGTGGGAGATAATTGGTTACTGAAGGTATCTCACATAACCTACGTCGAAGGCTTCCGGAAACATTCGCAATGAGCACAATCTGATCGATCAAAAAGGACTTTTGAAAGGACCGCAATATAGGCTCGGTTAGGGCTCACACAAATGAATTGTTGCTTTGAGACCAATAAATGAACATTTGTCATTATCTTCATTGGGTTTACAAGTCGAGAGCTTAGAAGATAAGACAAGATAGAATTACTTCCACTCCTTCAAGCAGTAGCTTCTTTGTGGTATTCTCATTTTCACTCAAATTATCCCAATCAGAAAAGGCTTCGGAAAAGGGTTATAATGTTGGCTCGGGAAAGGCTCGAAAGGCTTAAAACTTTCAATAGGGTCTTTAAGAGTCGGTGATCATCATGGCATCATGACCAAGTCACTTGATCTTTCCAAATCATTTGGCTTTTGAAATACAACGCATCTCGAAAGTCCCTTGATTAAGCATATCTGCATGGGAGCTTTGCTTCTTTCTCTAATTTCCTTTGCACTCGCGATGATTTTTTTTTTTTTTTTTTTTGGCATTGGCCTTGCTTTTACCAGGCACACTGCTTTTTCATGCCCCCTAGTTTGTCGAACTTTTCGCTTTTTGAACTATTGGAGCTCTTATGACTTTCGAGATGCTTTTCACATTGTTTTCGTAATTGTCAATTGTTTTTGATCAATTCTTATGCTTTGCCCCAGTGAAGGGAGATGATCACCGCTCGGGGTTTAGAAATGAATAATCAGGCCCAAATTGGTTAAAGCAATGGGTATCAGTGTTTGGGTGGAGAATGAAATGCTCTTCTTCACATTGGGATGAGTCAAGATCTAATGAGAATTCCATTGAAGCTATCACCAGAAGATTGATGCAAGTGAAAGTAATAAGATCTTTCCCAATCATTCACTTTACAACACGAATGTAACCTCCTATGCTGCCCCAATGTCGGGTCGTCCTCGACAGGGGTATTTTGGAGGATCATCTCTATTTGGCTTGAAGGACTAGCAATATGTCAGCTTGGCGTTTGGGATTGATGAAGGAAATGCCTTTATCATTTCGATCTTCACGCTCAATGCGAATGGATCCTTCGTCCTAAGAGAAGGTTGTTTTTCACTCAACTCTTGAAAGTGTTCGAAGGATGTGTTTGGAAATGACTTACCTTTCTTCATCCTAAGCACTTCTTGTTTGGCATGATTAATGTTTCAACTTTTTATCCGAATAAAATCATTCTTACGAGCTCCCCTCTTCGAGAATTACCAACACGGAGCACGTATAGTGGCACCAGAAAATAGGTGGTACGAATGACGCTATGCCCCCTTTTTTTTTTTTTTTTTTGCCTCTCATTTAAGAAAAAGAGATATTCAACCATTTGTGCAAAGACTTGATGGGTCTTTTGAATCGACTTTTCCCTCCGCCATTTTCCTCATCGAACGGTAATGTGCCTTTCGATTGAAGGCTTTTGCAACTCGTCTCTGATAGCATTGGCCATGACACACAGCTTGCAATCTCTTCTCATCAATCAAGTTTAACGGCTCATGCCTTTGTTGCATCCACTTAGTCTCATCGAGCATAGATTGGGAAAGGACCCTTAGAGAAGGGACCTCAACTTCAACAGGTAAGATTGCCTCCATCCCATACACGAGTGAAAAAGGAGTTGCCCCTGTGGAGGTGCGGATAGAAGTTCGATACACCATTAGCGCGTAAGGGAGTCTATCGTGCCAATCACGATAATTTTCGGCAGTTTTCGATAGGATTTTCTTTATGTTCTTGTTCGCCGCCTCCACTGCTCCATTCATCTGAGGACGATACGGTGACGAGTTCAAATGCTTAATTCGAAACTCACTAAACAATCCATCTACGACTTTGTTGTTCAAATTAGTGCCATTGTCGGTAATGATCGCCTCCGGCACCCCGTAGCGAGCGACAATGTCGCGACGGATGAACTTCGCCACATTCTTGGCAGTAACATTAGCATATGAATTGGCCTCGATCCACTTGGTAAAATAGTCTATCGCCACTAGGATAAATCAATGCCCATTTGAAGCTTTGGGGTTAATGGGCCCAATCACGTCAATTCCCCACATTGAAAAGGGCCAGGGTTGAGACATTTGGTGAAGTTCATTTGGAGGGGCATTTATCCTATCTCCATAAATCTGGCACTGGTGACACCGTCGTACGTGCTGAATGCAGTCAGACTCCATGGTCAGCCAATAATAACCAAGTCGCATGATCTTTTTCACCAAGAAGTGTCCATTCATATGGGGGCCACACTCCCCTTCATGTATCTCCTTCATCAAGCGGTCAGCTTCTTTAGCGTCGACACACCTTAGCAATGTCGAGTCGAAGGACCTTTTGTAGATGACATCTCCACTGGCGAAGAATTTTGATGCTAACTTTATTAAATGCTTTCGATCTACTGCTTCACTTCCTTCGAGAAATTCACCATTCTGCAGGTACTTCAAAATGTCCTGATACCAAGGCTGTCCGTCCGGTTCTTCTTCAATCGTCATGCAATAAGCTGGCGCCTAAAGATTTCAATTCTTAATGGTTCAATGTCCAAGCCTCCAGCTACTTGTAACATTGAAAACAAGGTAGCTAGGGCATCAAAGCAAACCGATTTTGAGACCTTGGCAAGTATTCAAATTCTATTTCTTGGAATTCTTCCGTCAACTTCCCAGAACTCATGATACGGAATCAATTTAGAATCCTGTGTTCGCCATTCGCCTTTAGTCTGTAAGATGATAAGGGCTGAATCACCATAAACTTGCATCTTTCGGATCTTCATGTCAATAGCAGCTTGGAGGCCGAGAATGCAAGCTTCATATTCGGCAATATTATTTGTGCAAGGGAACGTCAATTTAGCGGCAACAGGGTAGTGTTGACCGTCTGGGGAGATAAGAACTGCCCCGGTGCCCGACCCAGCTAAATTAACTGCACCATCAAAGTACATAGTCCATTTGTCACTTGATACAAGTAAAATTTGCTCCTCTGCATCACTATCCTCATCAGATGTCCTGGACCTCTCAGGACTTTCTGCCAACATGTCTGCTATGGCGCGACCTTTAATAGACTTCTGCCCCAGGCTCTGAACGTCAAACTCTGAAATTAAGATTTGCCACTTGGCCAACTTGCCAACCAGTGCTGGCTTCTCCAGGAGGTATCTAATGGGATCACTTTCGGTCACTAACAAGATTCGGTGATGAAGCGTGTATTGCCGCAGTCTGTGCAAGACCCAAATCGAGGCCACACAAGTTCTCTCAACTTATGTGTAGTTCATCTCGGAAATAGTAAACTTCTTGCTCAAGTAATATATCGCGCATTCTCTCCCGTCATTTGGTCTTTTCTATGCTAACATGGCTCCCAATGATTCGTCATGTATGGTCAAGTACAAAATTAGGGGAATTTTAGGGAGAGGGGGTACTAAGACTGGTGCGTGAGTGAGATAGTGTTTTATCTTCTCGAAGGCACCCTGACACTCGATATCCCACTCAATCTTTGCATTCTTTTTCAGGAGCTTGAAGAATGGCTTCATTTGTTTTCGGACAATTGACAGATGAACCTCGCCACATAATTGAGCCGCCCCATCAGGCTACGGACTTCCCTGGTGGTGGTCGGGGATCGTAAATCACAGATAGCCTTAACCTTTGACGGATCAATCTCTATGCCCTTGTTACTAACCATGAACCCTAACAGCTTCCCCGATCTTGTCCCAAAAATGCATTTTGTGGGATTGAGACGTAACTTGAATTTCCGAAGACGTTTGAACAATTTTTGCAAGACTCCAACATGGTCCTCACCTTGTCTTGACTTTGCAATCATATCATCCACATATACCTCAATCTCCTTGTGCATCATGTCATGAAACAACGTGACCATGGCTCTTTGATACGTTGCCCCAGCATTCTTTAGACCGAAAGGCATCACTTTGTAGCAGAAAGTTCCCCAAGGAGTTATAAATGATGTTTTGCTCCTATCCTCCTTCTTCATACGGATTTGATTATATCCAGAAAAACCATCCATGAAGGAGAATAACTCAAATCCCGCCGTGCTGTCAACCAAGACATCGATATGCGGGAGGGGAAAATCATCTTTGGGGCTTGCTCGATTTAGGTCACGATAGTCAACACATACCCTGATTCGCCCATCTTTCTTCATTACTTGCACAATATTTGCTACCCAATCAGGATAACGTGTCACTTCAATAAAATCTACTTTCAGCAGCTTCATTACTTCTTCTTCGATCTTCTTGGACAACTCTGGTTTAGTTCTCCTGAGTCTTTGCTTCTTGGGTGGCATATCAGGATCTGTTGGCAGAGCATGTTCCACAATTTCGGGGTCTAATCCTGGCATGTCGGCATATGTCCAGGCGAACACATCTTGATATTCTTTCAAAAGATTAGTCATCCTTTCCGCCTCTGACTCTAAGAGACATGCCCCGATCCTTACTTCCCTGACATTCTCTGCATCACCTAAATTTATGGTGATTGCTCGCTCTTCTGTCAACGGCTTCGATCCTTCATGTCGATTCCATTCGTGTTCAATCCCCCTTCGATCATCATCGTCGGTGTCATCGAACCGAGAGACTTTCTTCATGCGCGTCCGAGTCATATGCGTCCTTATTATAATTATGTATAATGTAATGCCCGAGATGCGATAAGATGAGTTAGAGCAATGTCAACAATAAAAATGATGCATGTCGTTTTTCGAAGAATTTTGAAATATTTTTTGTAAAAGTTTCAAGAACTCATCCTCATATCCTCGGATTTCCTCGTCCTTGCAAGGCAATCAAATAAGGGAGCATGTGGAGACCTAGGCCTCAGTGACCATCATAGGACTAGTTTAATGTGCCTCCACATGTCCTTAATAAAACATGTCTCTATTTTATTGAATGAGGAAAGATAAGGCCGTATTTTAACACACACCACCCACGACCAACGGCTCAAGATCGGGGTTGACCATAGTTCACATTACAAATGACATAAACGGGAAATAAATAAAGAAAAACTACGAGATCCCACGCAGGGAGAAGACATAAAACAAAAGACTAGGCTAGACGAGAACCGCCCTACTTTGAAGGGACAACCATGACTTCAGAGGACTCAGCTTCCTCGCATGCCGAGATGGTGCATATGACGTCTTCCTCGAATAGCTCAGTCACACCATAGATGTCCCCCTCTTCCTCGAATAACATCCTTGGAGGTCCTGGAAATGTTTCTTCCAACAACGGGTGAAATGGGCCTTGATCGCCCTCACCCTCCTCAGTTTGGGCAATACGTTCGCTCCAATCTCTATACCCACCTCGGCCTCCTCGGGCATTTCGACCTCTCTGCCTTCCACGGCCCCCTCGGTTGCCACGACCACCTTGCTCGCTACGACCTTCTCGCCCCTCAACATATCCCAGGCCTCTCCTCTTTGAGTTTTTATGAGCTTCAATGGGCTTTCGCACACCCGATTTGTGTGATCCAAGGCCCTCTCCAGATTATACCCGCTTGCCAGCATAATCTTTCCCGCAGCTATGGCCGGCTTAGACAATTTAGGAGCCTTTGTGAAGGACCCTACAGGCACATGGACCATGGATACCAGCTCGAGGGTTTGAAAGCTGGATTCCTCGGTATACTCCGGCTCCACATAGGGGATGGCTGTCTCGTGATAGATCTTGAAGTCGGATTCTCCATGGACCGTGATAAGCCTGTTGTCCACCACAAATCATACCTTCTGATGGAGGCTGGAGGCAACAGCACCTGCTGTGTGGATCCATGGCCTCCCTAGCAGAAAATTAAAAGCGCTTGGTATATCTAACACCTGGAACACGACTTGGAAAAGTACAGGGCCAATCAGCAGCTCAAGTTCAATTTCCCCTATCACCTCCTTCTTCATCCCGTCAAAAGCCCGCACAGTCGACTTGCCAGTACGGATTCTCCCAAGATCAATGCCAAGACGGTGGAGAGTAGCCAACGGGCATATATTGAGTGCCGAACCGTTATCGATCAATACTCTGCAAACAAGAGTGCTTTCATGTTTCACCGAGATATGTAGTGCTTTGGTATGATTAGGACCATCGGGGGGAAGATCTTCATTAGTAAAAGAAATTTGGTCTTTCAATAGAACGGCCCCAACGAACTCCTCCAATTGGACTTCATCGATTGACTCTGGCACGTGCACCTCATTAAGGACTTTTAGCAAGATGTCCCTATGTTTCTCAGAAGATTTGAATAATTCCAGGAGGGAGATTTGAGCCGGCAACTTCCGCAGTTGATCCACCACGTTGAACTCACTGGACTTTACTACAGCCAAAAATTGCTTTGCCTCCTCCTCGGTCACAGCCTTCTTTTCTATTCCCTTATCAGGTGCGTAACAGCGACCTGATCGCGTGACAGCATCTACCTCATCTGTTTTGTAATCCCAAGGTACAGCTTTGGGATCGAATTTGGGAGGACACTCCAGCATTATCATTCCATCTTCCTCCTGGGGAGGCAGTTCAATCGTGACCGGCATCGTGTTTCCTCCCGTGACTTCGATTGTAGACATCTCTTCGACCATAAGGTCGATCACTGTGGGTTCAGCAATTTCCAGCTCGATATCGCCGGCGAGCTCCTCATCGGACAGTTCAATCACCATCGGGGTTATCATAGCTATCACCCCTTCCTCGTACAAAGCCGGGGTCTTCGAAATTCCACGCATAACCTTCCTCGCCCGAGACATACCAGCAAAGTTGCAGAAAGATGAGCGGAATGACGATGGCATTGTCACGGATATGGCCTTCTCTTCCTCCTCTCCGCGTCTGATTACTCCCATGGTTACCATCCTACGGACGCGGTTCAATTTCTCTTCTAGGGTCACATCCTCCTGGCCTTCATAGTATCCCGCTAGCACTAGGGATTCATACAACTCGGAAGCATCCAATACTAGAGGTTGTTGACTCGCCCGTGTGCCCTCAGAAATTGAGTTCACTCCCCCTACATGATTTGGTAGAGGGTTCTGTTGCACGTTGGGCTGAGCTTCCATGAAAGTCAAAATGTTCTTGTCTAGAAGCTGTTGAACTTTGTATCTCAGCATGTGACAATTATCTACATCATGCCCCCTTTCTCCCATGTGGTATTCACAGGTCTTGGTCATATCGAACCCGGCAGACCTCGGGGGGTTATCTCTAGGCACCTCCTTTGCGACCATCCTCTTTTCAAGAAGCATGGGTAATAACTTTGACAGCGGGCGTGGTAGTGGAGAAAACCCCTTTCGAAATGGCCTCTTGCCATTATCGTATGCTTGTGATGAACTACCTGGAACCATCGTAGGCTTGTGCGCGGGTGTTGTGGCTGGCCGAGAGAAATGTGGCTCTTGCACAAGCGCTACTTCAATTGCGGCCTCCTTATCTTTTCTTGCTGGGAATTTCTTCATGCCTCCGGTTGAAATCTTTCCCTCAACCATTGCCCATTCAACTCCTTCACCTACCTCAACTAGCTGTGAAAATGTTTGGCAACCCGAGAACACTAACCCTTGGAAGTATTCAGAGGGTAATGTTTTGAGGAACAGCTACTTCATCTCCCTCTCATTCAAAGCCGGCTTCACTTGTGAGGCCATGGTCCTCCACCTTTGCGCGAAGGCCTTGAATGACTCATTCCTCTTCTTTTCAACACGAGTTAACTCTTCCCTCGTGGGGGCAAGCTCGGTGTTAAACCGGTATTGCTGCAAAAACTCATTGGTTAAGTCGTCCCAACTAGTGAATTCTTCAATGTCTAGCGCAATGAACCACGTTAGGGCAATGCCTTCCAAACTATCTTGGAATGTGTGTATGAGGAATGGCACGTTGTCAGCGTAGCGAGCCATTTTTCTCATGTAATACCTAAGGTGGGTCCTTGGGCATCCGTTCCGTCATACTTTCTTGTGAACTCAGGCTCCTGGAAATTCTCAGGAAAGCTCGTCTTGGTGTATGGAGATAGCCTATCAGCTCCTTTCAACTCGTAACCTTGCAAGACACATAGCCGCTCTTCCATCTTTGTCAAACGTTTTTCACTCTCGTCACTTAGGCGGGGTGTTGGGTTTTCCTTCGGTGGAGGATCCAAATTGACGATGATTGGCGTGAGAGAAGGAACTTCTCCGGCAATTTCTTTCCCGGGGAGATCAGCAACGTGCGTGCCTCCCGTCGACGGGGAAGCATGTCCTGATAACGTAGGAGTGGATGTTCCAGTGACAGCTACAGCAGGGGGCTCCTTAAGCTTCTGGCTTATTTCAAGCATCATTGCGGTGAGTTGGGCCAACTGGTCCTCCATCTTGGCCATGCGCACGTTGGTGTCATCGTTCTCCATTCTGACTTTTGTGCGCGTGCGAATCGGGGATCTCCGCTTGGCCGTGTCGACGATTAGTAGAAGACAATCGATCTGTTAGTACTTGAAATAAAGGTAGATAAGCATATATAAATACAAGTAGTAATTAGGCGGTCGGCCCACGACAAAGATCTAATCGTCCCAATTTGCCCGCTTCATTGAAAGCCCGGTTGCTACATAATACAAGAGAAAATGCAAAAGAAAACCCTTAAACAACGAAGCTATTTCAAAGACGAAAAGACATTCTCCTAACTACCAATTTTCAACATCGAGACTCGAGACAAACTCCTTAATATTGCAACGTAAGCGAATAAGGTCCTACTACATATTGTGCTCGACTCAATCTAACTGATGAGGACGGCTTCCGCTTGTGGCAGCTCCATTAACTCGGGTTAACTTCGAAGCACGCTCCTCGGCTTCTTCGAGCTCCCTTTTGAGGCGCTTGATCTCGGCTCGATGGGTGATCTTCAATGGCACTTCAGGAATCTTCGGGCGAAGGCTTTCTGGAATCTTGTGTCTAAGGATGTACTCCTTCGAGGCATAATAGGTCTTCTCTTGCCCCTCCAACTCTTCTTCAGGCCATATCAACTTCCGGGGGTGGCACATGTCCCACATCGACTTGACCAACGCGACGGAGTCTTCGTGGTCTTGGCATCCGTCAGGGAAGTCTATCCTGAGCGGGTCCTCCTGGATCGCCGGCGGAAGCTGTTGAATCTCTTGAAACTGACGGGTGACTCGAGTCGGGTAATATTCGGTGACTCCAGTGATTCCCAACAAAGGAATAGGTCCAGTAAGCCCACACACAAACCGTGCTTCTCGAACTCGGAGCCATTTGGCATGCCATTGGAAATCCTCAAGTCCGGGGTTGGTCATGAAAACTAACCACTCAGAATAATGATAATCAGGGGCAAACTTTTTCCTATCTCTAAACTTTAGGATGGGGTGGCTAGAGTCAGAAATGTCGCTCACAGTCATCAAGTTACCGAACCCCTTAATGTGAGAGAAAAACCAAATTTGCAATAGTGGAGCAGGAGCATGGAAAACTTTGTCTTTATTTTCTTTAAAACGAGTAAGGGAAAGAAAAGTTTCAGTCAAGATAGCATTAACAAAACTCTTTCCCATACATACTTCACGAACTACCCATGCTACGGAAGGGCTAATAGCATTTCTACAATGTGGGAATATCACAAACCCGAAGAAAGCTAATAGGAATATCTTATTCTTTTGGAAAGATGGGGCATTTTGAAAATGTTCATTTAGAAATGAAAATGGGCAGGTTTTGCGATTGGCTTTCAAAACTTTTCTCACATCATCTTCTTTAATTTTAAGGAAATCAGATAAGGTCGATGCATGCTCAATTCCTATAGGTGGGCTAACCAACTCCGACGCTAAGGGCTTTCCAATAGCAATACTATATTCCTCCAAGGTTGGAGTAAGCTCGTGATCACCAAATATGAACGTGCAAGTTGCGGGGCACCAAAAATGCGCTAACGCTTGCACGACACCATAATGAGTCTCTATCTCTAATAGGGGGAGTAATCGTTCGACATAAGATCACACCCAATCACGTCTAGTCAAATCCAGTCCATCCCACCACGTGCAGAGCTCGGCCCTCGGGGCGGAAAAGATGTGAAGCTCGGGTACCCCCATCGTATGCAAACCAAAGTTACGACAAACCTATTTTGTCATGAACCGACCAAAAAGAAATGGATAAATAAATTGCGCAGAAAAGAATTTTGAAAACCTTACCCTATTCATTGAGTAGCAATGCCATAAACATGCGCATGGACAATGGTTCGATTTCTACTCTAGATGGCTCAAAATGAAGCCATGGGATCACGGACTGAACAACAATGCTCGTGGTTAGGTCGGGTTACCCATGACTCCGGCTTTATCAAAGAACCGACCTGTGTCGCTCGGTTGCAGACCGGGGTGGGTACCTTCGACATGAAGAAAGAAATTTCGGAGTTAAGGTGGGCGACTCGTACTACACGGTTGTAGTCGGAGTGGTATCCACCTCAACACCATCCTAAGTGATCCTATGCAGCCCAGGTTCGATGGTAGGTTGTGTGTGCTATGGTGTAGTGCAATGCAGGGGATGCAGGCATGACAATTTATAAGCAATCAACACCTCATACATGAACAATAAACCATACATTCCTTCACCTCCCTACAAGACAAAGGTAAGCAAACACTTCCCCTTATACCTCCCATTCTACAAAAACATTTAACACCTTTAATGTTAGGGACGTACCTGAAATCCTCGCTGCCAAACAAAAATATTTTTTGAACAAGATTAATTTTGGCCTAAGTCCTCTAAGGTTCAAAACCATCCCCAGCGGAGTCGCCAAGCTGTCGCGACCTACCCTCGGGGGGAGGGAACAGGTTTAGGGGTATTGCCTAAAAGACGGGCCTAAGGCCCATGATTAGGCGCAGGCTCTCCCAAGCCCATACCCCGCGTGACGTTGGGATATATTTTAGGAATTTTTGCACAAAAGGAGTCGCCACTAGCCTATTGGGGTCGGCTAGAAACCAAGTGAGGTATGGGAGTTTACCTCGCTTCCTACGTAACCAGAGAATCTAGGGTCGGGGACTTGATTACATTAATTGATCAATTAATGCCCTTTCGGTACCACATCTTGTTCATTTTAACAAAATGAATTTTTTTCAAGCAGTTTGGATTGATTTTATACTTATCCACTAACATATGAAGTGATCATGCAGGTGCACAAACATTGAAATAACAATCATAGCTATCAAGATCCTGATCGCAGTAAAATTAAATACGTGCAATTAAACATAATTAGATATGCAAATTAAACACACAACATATAATCAAAACACAAGCAACTAAAAGGCTTAATCATACTCAAAAATGCAAAGCAAAGCAATTCCTAACCAAACCCCATCATTTTTTTTTAATTTTCGAAATTTTTAATTTTTTTTTATTTTTAATTTTTTAATTTTTTTAATTAATTTTTTTAAGAAATTCGAAATTGTTTTTTTAATGTCTTCTTTTTTTTTTTTTTGAAATTTTATAAATTTTTTTTTTTTTGAATTGCTTTTTTTTTGAATTTTTATAATAATTTTTTGAAATTTTTTCGGCTCGAGCTCTCCTGGGTCACGGCGGAGTCCCTCCGGCCACCGGCGATCCTAGGGGGCCCTATGTGGAGCAATTAGGGGCGGAGTTCACTCGGACAATTCCACAAACAGGTGGTATACACTAACAAAACTAACAAATTTTGTCTCGGTCGTAGCCCGAGCACCTATCTAGACTTCGAAGGCGACATGGCAGAACAGCAAGCGGGGTAACAAAGACAGGAAGGCGGCCGGAGCTCACCCGAACTAGTCGGGATGAGCTCCGGCCAACTCATTTCCAGAAACGCACACCAGAAGTTCGATGAAAGGCCTACCTCAGTTCCGACGGGGATGGTGGTTTGGAGACGCGTCTGCGATGACGGCGTCGACAATGGCAGCCCGGAGATGCGTCGGCGGTGGTTGCAGCAGTCGAGAGACGCGTCGACGGCGGTGAACTCGGTGAGTTTCCCCCCTTTTTGCTCTCTGTTCCCCTCGCCCTCGCTCTTTCCTTCTCTCTTCTCCCCTGTTCTCCCTTCTCTTGCTGTCTGTGTCTTTTCTCTTTTTTTTCGCCTCAGTCCCCTTTTTCTTTTCTGGTTTCACTTCTTCCTCTCGTCCCCTCTCTCTCTGTCTGTGTTTTTTTTTTCTCTCCTTCTCCTGCTGTTTTCCTGTTTTTCTCCCCTTTTCGCGATCCCCCTCCCCGTCTGTTTTTCTGTTCTTCTCCCGCAGATCTCTCCCGCTTCTCTTCCTTTCGCTCGCTTGCCCGCGAATTGGCTCCGCGTGCGTCCGAATCAGCTCTCCCCAACCCGCCGACTTGCCAGCGAGATGATGTTGTCTCCTCTGTCTTCGCTGCCCCTACTTTCGGCTTCGCCATTTACCCAAGCGGACGGCTGCTTTCTGCTTCGCTGGTTCCTCGTGCAGAAAACGGCTGAGGGAGAAGACAACGGGGTGGGGTGGGCTGGGCCGGAGGGAAGAAGAGGGCTGGGCCGTGCGAGGGGAAAGGAAGAAAAGAAAAAAAGAAAAAGGAAAGGGGAGGGTTTGAGCCCAAGCCCACGCAGGGAGAAAATAAAAGGAAGAAGGGGCTAGGTCGGGCCAAGGCCGGATCCGGCCCGACCCGGACCTCTCAACTCATTTTTTTTTTTTTTTTTAAAGGAAATTAATAGTTAAAATTTTTTTTTTTTTTTTTTTTGAAATATTTGAAAGATAAAAAATAGGTGTCAACACTACCCTTATTAAGAAAGCTGTCGACATGGAACACCTTAAAGGGATTAAACTAAGCAGGTGGTGTCCTTCTTTATCGCACTTGTTTTTTTGCTGATGATGCCATTTTCTTTCTTGACGGTACCGTGAATGAATGTCAGAATCTCTCGAATATTTTATAGCAGTATTGTCTAGCAACAGGGCAGGAAATTAATAGAAATAAATCTGGTATCTACTTTGGAAAATACTGCTTGGTTATTTTGCAATAGAATTTGGCTTCGGAGCTGCGTGTTCCTATTCTGAATAAATCTGGGAGATATTTAGGGATACCGTCTGATTGGGGACGTTCTAAGAAAGACATGTTTTCGTGGATAATGGGAAGAGTTCATTCTAAATTGGAGAGTTGGAAAGCTAATCTGATTTCAAAGGGTGGGAAGGAGATTCTTTTGAAAACTGTCATCCAGGCTATTCCTCAATACGCAATGTCTATTTTCAAGATACCTTTGTCTATTTGCAAGTCTATAGAGAAAAGTATAGCCAGATTTTGGTGGCAAAATGACAAAAATAAAGCAGGAATTCATTGGCGAAGTTAGGAAGTTTTGAAGAAAAGCAAAGTAGATGGTGGTTTGGGCTTTAGAGACCTGCAGAATTTTAATAAAGCAATGTTGGCCAAGCAGGTTTGGCGTTTATTCACTCAACCCTTATCTCTTTGGAGTAAGGTTTTCAAGGGCCTGTATTTCCATTCCAAGTCTATTTTTAATGCAGACAAAGGCTCTCGCTCCTCTTGGGGCTGGCAGAGTCTTTTGATTGGTCGGGATGCCGTTCTACCCAACATACGTTGGTCTGTAGGCGATGGGCAATCTATCAGAATTTGGGATGATCATTGGCTCCCGTTGGGTATCCTAGGTGGCCCTTCAGCCCGTGAAGAACCTGTTTTGGTGGCTGATCTTATTGATCTGTCCACCAATACCTGGAATGTCAACCTCCTACATAGGTTCTTTGACAATCAGGTAATTGACCAAATCACCGCTATCCCTTTGCGACCAAATTCTGCCAGAGATTAGCTTGTTTGGACCGCTACCAAAGATGGCAATTTTATTGTTAAATCTGCTTATCGTTCGTTAATAGCAACAACAACAAATCAGCAAGTAGGTATGACTTCCTCTTCTTATCAGAACCCAAGTTGGTTATGGAACAAAGTCGGAAGATGCATTCCCCCCCCAAAGATTCGAGTTTTTTTTATGGTCGCTTTGTCAGAATGCTTTAGCTACAAGGGCTAATCTCTATCAGCGACATACTATTGATAACCCTTGCTGTCTACTATGTGATCGGAATCAACTTGAAACCCTAGAACATCTGTTCTTATTATGTTCGTGGACTAAAAGGGTTTGGTCGCACCCCATATTAAACATACAGATTTCACTTATGCAGATTTCTAGAATAGATGAATGGATAGTACAGCAAGTTAAGTCACGCTATTCCTTACTTGGTTTGGAGACTCTGGCCTCTGTTTTCTGGCAGATCTGGCGTGCTCGGAACGGATACATTTTTCGGCGTGAAGACCTTTGACCATCTCGGGTGGCTGAGGCTGCTCTTGCTGGATCTCATGTGGCTCGCCTTACAGCTTCCTCTCTGACGAGTAAGGGCCGCTCGCTCCAATGCAGGGGATCTCTTTGGAAGCCCCCGGATCCGAGTATCTTGAAAATCAACATTGATGGATCGCATCAATTAGGATCAAGAGAAGGAACTATGGCGTGTGTATGTAGGGATCATCATGGAAGACTTACGGATGGATTTTCGAAGCACTTTCCTACATCTTCTGCCCTACAAGCCGAGATCCAAGTTGTATCCTTAACTCTTCAGCATCTGCAACACCGTGGATTCACAAATGCTCCGCTCCTTCTTGAATCGGACAGCCACCTAGTCGTCGAGATCTTGAATCGACACTGTAAGCCGCCATGGGAGGATCGGTCTCTGTTCCTCAAAGCCGCCTCCTTGCTTTCAGGTTTCCCTAATCTTTCGTTAGGGCACTGTCGACGGGAAGCCGACGTTGTTGCCGACTGGGCCGCAAAGGCCCATGACCGTTCTTCTTTATTTTAGAGTTGGGCTGTTTTTCCCCCGTTTTACTTAGTTGATCTTATTTGTGCGGATGCTTTAGCCGCTGGTTGTACTTGGTTTTACTTCTCCAATATAGTTTCCTATTTCCGACCAAAAAAAAAAAAAAAAAAAAAAAAACTAGAACAAAGGTTTCATAAGATGAGGACAATTTGATAGAGATGATTTCATCATGTCCACTCCTTTCTATAACATTAGTGATTACTCTTGATTTCCAGCAGAGATTGATCCCTCAGCTGCAAAATGGTGAACAATTATTTATTTATTTATTAGGGTTAATATCCCGAAAAACCCAAAACTGGTACACTTGTGATAAATTTACCCCAAACTATTTTTTTGACTACCAAAAACTCCAAATTGATATATCTTTGACAAATTTACCCCAAACTGGTACACTTGTGACAAATTTACCCTATGTTAGTTTTCGTTAAATTTTATTCTCAAATTATTAAGTTAAATGACACGTGACAATTAACCGGTATACCAATTTAGGATTTTATGCTTCATTTATCACAGTTTACAATTTTTATGATTTTTTGTGGTATTAATCTAATTTAGTAGAGGGTATATTTGTCACAAATTTACCAGTTTAGGGTTTTTTGCAGTCGAATAAATTAGTTTGGGGTAAATTTGTCATAAATGTACCAGTTTAAGGTTTTTTTATAGTCAGTTGGGGTAAATTTGTCACAAATTTACCAATTTAGGGGTTTTCATGGTCAAAAACATAGTTTGGGGTAAATTTTTTCCTTCAAAATCCCGATCATCTCTTTTACAGTCTTAGCCATACCTTCTTTTATGGAAATAGGATTAGCCCCAAATGAAACTGCCAACAGCCCAGATTTGATCAATGCTTGAGCCAAGATGGTTGCGGCAGTTGTGCCATCACCAGCCAAGTCATTCATGTGGGCAGCCACCTGGAAGTATATACATTTGGGTGCAAAAATAGAATTTTAAGAGTATAAGCATACGGGCAAGCTTCTGGGAGAGAAGTAACCATCAACCATGAATGACCTCTTGGACTAACATTGCCATGGCACATTCTCAATTGCATTTGAAAGTTCTAGCGCTCAGGCAACTGTGACAACATCGTATGAGACAATAGAATTAGTTCCCATTGCAACCAAAATAACTCTATCGGGTGCATGCAGTGTCAAAAAACTATCTTCTGTGAATAGGACATCTAAGAATAATCTGTGAATTACGTCGAGTCCATGGGGATGAATAATCTGTCAAAAATATCGGGTGCATGCAGTGTCAAAAAACTATCTTCTGTGAATAGGACATCTAAGAATAATCTGTGAATTACGTCGAGTCCATGGGGATGAATAATCTGTCAAAAATATCGGGTGCATGCAGTGTCAAAAAACTATCTTCTGTGAATAGGACATCTAAGAATAATCTGTGAATTACGTCGAGTCCATGGGGATGAATAAGGACTGGAGCTAAAAAAGAGATAATGAAGAAAAGAATAACAACGGAATCAGGAAAGAAAGACAACACATTCGGCTTGGAATGTCGGAAAAGAAGGTTCAGAACGTCTAGCATTGCCCTCTCGACAAAAGGAAAAGTTCACATGCCCAACTCAAGCTAAAAGAGCACAGCTCTGCCCATACGCCATCAAGATTACTTTCCACTCCAGTGTTGCACAAAACTCGACCAGCCAGCTCCCTCATAACTAAGAAGCGAACGCACAATATCTCACTCTGTCCAAATGGCTACTACATCACTCCAACTCCAGCACAACCCTTCACAATATATAAACGATGAAATAAACAAATATTCCAAGATTAAATTTGACAGAAACAAGAATTAAGCAGTAGAAAAAGAAGAGTCCACATCCCTCTTAGGTCCTATCGTAACAGAAACAGCATCGGCTAATAAATCAATCCCAGATTGAAGAGCCTCTCTGCATTCCTTGGCAAAAGATATCTTCTTTGGACCTGCTTTTAACACAAGTTTCCAACTTTTTGCCCGTTTCTCCAAAGACCAAATACCCACCTATTTTTACTCAGATTCTAAACAGTGAACAGTGCCCAAATTCTTCAATCTCAATCCAAAGAGTACAATTCGTGAAAGGGAAAGAAGAAATTGAAGGAAAAATAAAAGGAAGAGTAACATACCGTAGGGAGGATTGAAGGCGCTGTGAAAGAGGCAGACATTCTCAGGGCGGTTTTTTCCTTTTTTTTTTTTTTTTTTTCCTTTGGCGGTTCACACATTAAATATTCAACAACACTATTCAGTATTTACCTTTTGAAATTTCAGAAGACGAATATTTCTTTTGGTTGAAAAAGAAGACGAATTGAAGAAACAAAGAATGTGGACTTTTTTTTGATCGGTAAAGAATGTGGACTTTAGTAAAAATTTTCTCCCAATTAAAGAACTCTGGTCCCAAAGAGAAAAGAGTTTATTCATTTTTTTCAAAGAGAGGAGTTTTTTTTTTTTTTTTTTTTTTTTTGTGTCAAAAAAGATGTGCAATTCATTAGATACTAAAGCAAAGTTTGTACAACATCCAAGCATAATAAATCTAAAAGAGCATCGGGAGGGTTCACAAGCCAACTACAAGGAAGAAGATGACTTAGGCTCGATTGAGGTTATCTTGTTTCCTATTTTACACCATCTCCCGAAACTCTAAAAGTGCAATACTTTCTCTGGGGTTGAAGGGGTTCATGTCTGGTCCGTAATAATTAGTAGTCCACCCCAAAAGGGTGGAATTCCTCTATTTTTAAGCAAGTTACTTCGTTCCTCTTGTTCCTATTCTCCGATTCAGAATCTGATCTAATTCCGAACTCCGAAATCAATCTTTCAGGCTCTATAGAGCGTTATAATGTGCCTTATGGTCCTTGCGTGGGCGATTCTCCATCAGATTCATGAAACCTTGGTATCTCAATAAGAAGATCACTGTCTGCTGGAATCTAGTCCATGAAAGAAATTTCTTGATCAATTCTTTCTAAGGAGCTTAGCTTCCCAACCATTGAACTGAACAACCCGGTGGTTCCTCTTCCATCAATAGCTCTCTTGCTTTCCATAGCGAACTATTTTTCAAAGGCTCATCTGAAGGGTTTCGACTTCAATTACCGAGGAAAGATCAAACTGATTTGATAAAACCATCCACTACAATCATTAGAATCTACAATGAGCATATGGAGGTAGCCACCTCACCTCCCTGTCTCTCCAATCGACACGTGACGCTCCTATGCCATTTTCATTTCCTCTTTTCTTTTTCTCTGCCTATTTCCCTTTTATTTTTCTTGACAACCATTAGAATCTAAGATTGACATATGAAAGAAAGCAAGAAGCCATAAACAAGGAGAAGAGAATAAGAGAATTTTGGGGGAAATTTTCTGTATTTTTCTATTCCGTATTGTCTCAATGTACATGCTCCATATTATAGTACAAAGTGTACTGAAGAAAAGGCAATAATGTATTCTACAAATCAGATCTGATATTAAATTATTCTTGATTGATTCAATGTATCGATTTCAATCCAAATAATATCAGAAGAATCACACATATCTTCCAACACTCCCTTTCAAGTCAGTGGCTTGTAGATGCCCAAGACACCTAGCTTACTCAATAGATATGCATGCTGTCTCTAACATAGAGGTTTGGTGAAGACGTCCGCAGCCTGTTCTGTGGTCCCAATCCCTCTTGTCTCAATTACTTTCTCTTGAATTTTCTCTCAAGTGAAATGGCAGTCCACCTCCATATGCTTCATTCTCTCATGCATTATGGGGTTAAATGCAAGTTTGAGGGTTGCATCTTGTCACAAAACAACTTGGTTGGTCCCTTAATTTGTACCTCAAGATCTCGAAGCAAGTCTTGTAACCACACTATTTCACAGGTGGTTTTTACCATAACTCGATATTGCGTCTCTATTGAGGATAATGAGATTGTTGGCTATTTCTTTGTCTTCCACAAGAGTGGAGATTCTCCCAATTTAATACAGAACTTGTGATGGATCTTCTGCTCATCGGACATGTTGCATAATCCGCATCGCAATAAGAGGTCATTTCCATGTTACACTTCCTGGAAAGTAGAATCCCAAGTCATGGGCATTTCTCCAAGTATTTCACGATCTTCAGGGCAGCATTCATGTGAGATTACTTTGGCTTATGCATAAACTGACTGAGTGTTTACGCTGCATAACATTTATCAGCTTGGTCATAGTTAGATATATAAGTTTTCCAACGAGTTTTTGATAACCTAATGGATCTTTGAGTACGGGGCATCTTCATTAGATACTCTTGCATCATAATCCGCTATAGTTAACTACATATTTTGCTTGATTGGAATAACAGCTGGCTTGTTTCCTAACAGTCCTACTTCTGATATGATTTCCAGTATAAATTTTCTCTGGCTGAGAGAAATCCCTTGGTCATGCAATTTCAATTCCCAGGAAATATTTGGGTGATCCTAGGTCCTTTATGTGAAATGTAGAATGCAAATATTCCTTAAGGCTCTTGATGGCAACCTCGTCCTTCCTATAATGAGAATATCATCAACATATATCATCAAGTAGATGGATGACATACCTTTTGTCCATGTGAAAAGAGCATAATCATATCCAGGTTGTGTAAATCCGACAGTTATCAGTGCCTTAGCAAATTTGGTGTACCACTACCTGGAGGCTTGTTTGAGGTTGTAGAGGGATTTATGGAGACAACACACTTTGTCCTCCTCATGTTTACGTAAACACTAAGGAACTTCCATGTAAATTTCTTCATCTAAATATCCATGAAGGAAGGCATTGTGGACATCCATTTGGTATAAAATGGTCAATCTTGGAAAGCTGCAATTGAAAGAAATGAGCGGGCTGTAACATCTTTGGCAACGGGAGAAAACGTTTCGTGATAATCGAATCCTTCCCGTTGTGTGAATCATTTAGCCACCAACTGGGCCTTGTATTATTCAATGGGCCCATCTACTTGATATTTAATTTTGTACATCCATTTGCATCCAATTGGCTTGCGGCGAGGAGGCAACATCACAAGCTCCCGTGTTTGATTTTCTACTAGGGCCCGTAGTTATGCCTCCATAGCTTTTTGCCATCGTGGATTGAAGTATGCTTCATCATAGCTAGATGGTTCGCACTCTTTAAATATGCAACTAATACAACATCTATGTTCCGAAGATAGTTGATCAAAGGAAACATAGGAGAAGATGGGGTGATTAATACCTAGTAATTATGTGCAGCACATACGTAGTCTTTGGCCTAAGTTGGTGGGCGTGTGGCATGCCCAGAATGTCATGGTAGATCTTGCTTTGGTGGTGATGGTGAAGAATCCTTTGGAGTTGGTCTTGTCGTGGGACTAGATGTTTCCTCAATAGCCACTTCATTAGAAGTCTAGTCCAACATTGCCATTGAAAAAATTACTTTTGCGGTCAGATTGGATGCCGAAGGGTTCCTTGGATTCTTTGGTGATGCAATCAAAACATATTCTAGATTGTTGAAGGCTTCCTCAATGGGAGAAATGCAAGAAGTCCCCACGTCTTCTATTGGTGACTCTTGTTCATTGAATGGAAAGATATCTTCGTAGAACATGATGTCCTTACTAAAGAAGAATTCTCCTGTGGATGGTTCAAATACACGGTATTCCTTTTGTAGACCGAGATATCCCATAAATATATAACGTTGGGCACAAGTGAGATAGCTAGTATAAGCACCTAGAGGGGGGTGAATAGGTCCATAAACAATTTATCGAGATACGGAAGCGATTCTTTGCAAATGATAGAAAGGAAATTCTTTCTTGATTAACAAAATGAAATACGATTAAGGTAAAGAGAGTAAGGAAGAGAAAATTGAACACAGAGTTTATAGTGGTTCGGCTTATTCGAAGCCTATGTCCACTCTTCCGCACTGACAGCCCACTGGCTGGATTCCACTATGAACAAAAGAGAAGTTACACCACAGCTTTCCCTTGATTCCACAGTATAGATGTTCTACCACACCTCCTCAAGGTTTCTCACAAATATAGACTCTCTTTTGAATACAATGTTTCGCTCAAAGAAATTGTCTAAACAATAGGAAGCTTTCAGACTTTGGAATTTTTCTATCGTGCACACCTCAAACAACTTAGAACGTCTTCCTTATATACTCCTTTATGCCATCATACCCGTTGGCACTTACCAAAGGAATTCCTCCAATCTACCCGTTGGACGGAATCAATTAAGAAGATTATTCGAGCTATTAAAGGAACGTGTCGATAGCCCATCAATCATGTTCGCCCATACAATCAGGATCTCGGTTTCCATAAGTAGAACCTTCCAAGAATATTCAGTCAATCATCGGATCTTCAATCATCGAGTCAATCTCGATCAATCAAAGGATTCCGTTATGTCTTTTCAAGCCACGAGATCTTCTCCAGTTGATAAGGTCATGCCCTTAACGAAACATCCAGTTTTGGATAACCTTTCTTCAATGGATTAGAGACTGTCAATGAGGATAGACTTTGAGTCTTGAGTCGGCTGTCAGGAGGTCTTCGGACTTTAAATAGCGAGTTTGCAAACCTTCGGACTAGGATGATGGAAACGTTTTGTCGCTTCAAAACACTTCAAGAAGATTTCTCCAACAATCTCCCCTTTTTGATGGTGACAAAACTTTCCCGCAGATTTGGACAACTTTGACCTGCAAAACATTTCTCAAAGACACATGCATATCTTATAGAGATAAATGGCTAACACTAGAATCTGCAACCACAGAAAATAGGTTAGTCTTGAATATGATAAAGCTATCCATAAGATATTAATAGCAGTCAATAGTAATCATCCAAATTCAAATCTAGACACAAAATTTAAAGTCAAATATCAATCCAAATCAAACAAACCAAACAGTCAAACAAACGATTAAAAATCAAAGTGTTCAAATCTCTTGTATCTCTCCCCCTTTTTGTCAACATTAAAAAGGTTGAGATGAAGTCAAGATTGCTTGGGAACGCAGACAAGCTGGAAATCTCCCATGGACTGAACGATTCCTTCTAGCCTTTTCAAGTCTTCCTTCAGTTGTGCAATTTCCTCACCCTTGGCATTGGCCTGAATCTGAATAGAGAGGGCTTGGATTTTATCATTCAATGAACATGAAGAAACTTGACCCGCATTTTGCAAGATTTGAACCTCGCATCCCAAGGCATAAATTTGACCGCGCATCTCAAGAGAATATCCATAATTCTGCGAAAATCGGCCGATTTGTCGGTGCAGCGTGCGGCTTCAGCACGTTACGAGATGATGGCATATCGGGAATAATCTCACAGGTTTGGCGATGAAACTTCATGACCTTCTTCTGGAAATTGAGAGGCATAAACGTCCTTTGGGTCTGCAGGTGAGCAACTGACTCCTTCACTTGCATCAGGATATGAGGACTTCCCTCCTTTCTCTTGATCTCCCCCTGTTTCCATGCCTACAGGTGGAGAAGAGTGTTCCTCAGGTTCTCCTTCTTCTCTTCTTTCTTTTCAGTCTTTCCTCCTCTGCTTCTTTTTCACCAACTGCTCTTTCTTCTTCTTTCTCTTCTTCTTCTCTTGCTTCTTCTTCTCTCTCCTTTTCTTGACCTTCTCTTTCCTCTTGGCCTTCTCTTTCCTTTCCTTCTGTCTCACGCTGTTCCATTGACTCTAGAACAGTACAACTTAGCTTTTTCAAAGCTATGGCCGAAATGGTAAGGTCATCATCTTCTTCATCTTCCACAATAAGAGCTCTTCTTTTCGGTTTTGAAGCAACCAAGGGCTCCTTTCCTTTCCTTTTTGAAGAAGAGGTTTGATGAGCTTTGACTGGAGTCTTCTCCTTGAATTTCTCCAACTCCTTGTTCAGTTCCTTTCGGACGCATTTTGGTCACCATCTTCAGTCCTACCACCATATGATCGCACGATCGAACACAAAAGATTTGCGGAGGCTGAATATTCAGATGTCTGAATAACTTCGTCACAAGGCTTGGATAAGGGAGTTGACCTCTGTCCTTCATCATCGCTCTATACATGTGGAATATGATAGTGTGAGGGAGAGAAAACCTTTTCCCAGTGAGGATGGCATACATCAGCTTTGCCTCTGAACTTGAAACATCAGTCTTGGAGGTTGATTTTGGTCGGAGGCAATTGATCACAATCTTGTGAAGCAAGATATTGAATGCACTCATCCTTAGGTAGGTGATCTTCTCCTCTGTTCTCCTATCCTTCACAAGTTCCAGTGTGGCTAGAGCAATGGAAATTTTGATCGGTTGATATCTTCCTCTCTCAACTCCTAACACATCTGCCAGCATATTCATATCCACAACATAGTCTTGATCTTTGACACTGAAAGAAAATCTATTCACATCCAAAAAGCTAAGATTTGAATAGAAATAAGCGGTTAGTTCAGCATAGGCCTCTGTAGTGTCGGAGCAGAATGTTTCAAGTTGAAGATAACCGAACTTCTCCCTCAAGTTCACATTCACAGCATTCAGAAAATCAAAATCCACACTCCTAGGATTTATTACCCCACGATTTAGCAATTTCGAGTACAAATCCTTTTGTTCTGTCGATCTGAACAAATCTCCCCTTTTTCCTCGACTTTCAACCGCAACACCCAATCTCGGTTGAAATTGGCTGTACAATTTGTCATCATCATTCCCATCTACAGGATTCGGTCCCCAATCACGAGGATCACTTGGGATATTCGCAAGGGTTTCCTCAGCCACCCCTTTTCGAGCAATTCCCAAACTTTCCATTTTTCGCAAAAAGATATATTCGTTCCCATATCCTTTGTCTTTAAAAAATCATCGACATAGTTCAAGGGAGTATGAGTTCCTTTTAAGGCACGATACAGCTTATAAATAAAAGCGGGCTTTTGAGCTCTTACTGGATCTGCATCCTCAATGATTTCTTCCTCTTGTTGATGATCAACGCCTTGAGGACTAGATGGAGGAGAATGACGCTGTTGAGAATGTTGTGGGCTCTGTCGCTATTCTGGAGACACTTCTTCTTCAGTAAGATCGAAGTGCGTAGGCCCCTCACTCATTCGCCGTGGCCCCCTGCTTGCGATTCTCGAAGACTTTCTTGAAGATGACATCTTTCTCAGTTTTTGGAACATTCCTTGCTTGATTTTCCCAAGAAAGATGACAACTTTTTCGAAGATTAAACAAGGGAGAAAAACGGGAATGGAAGATCGATGCTTTCTAGGGTTTTCGAGAATAAAGTGAAGAGGAATCAACAGTGCACGATCGGTTAAAAAGAGAGATAAACGAACCGTCACAAAGGAAAGTAAAAAGATGCATTTTAAAAATAACTAACCTTTTTTCCGCAAAAATAGTCATTAAAAAAAATAACTTCTTTTTTCGAAAAGGAAACGATGCAATAATTACGCCAATTAAAGATAGCAATAAAACACGGTTAACAATCGTACCTTTTCAAGATAAGTTCGAGAGAGAGAAAGACTAACTTACAGTTAAAGTTTTGTATGTCTGAGTCTGAGAGTCTTTAGACTTGTATGTTGCTTCTGCTGTAGAGAGGGCTACTGTACTTTGCTTTCTTGAAAACCAAGACACTGTCCTGCCTCCAAGTAGTTGACAGTACCCGAGGTGCTCTTTCTATCGAAGCAAGTCTAACGTCTGGATATCCAAGAAAAGTAAAGTCTCCCCTTTTTGGATACCGAGAGACCAAAGCTTGAAGTTGATGAAATATATTTGATAATACGCTTCACAACATTTAAATGAGATTCTTTTGGGTCGATTGAAATGCACAAATGCAAACACTAAACAAAATGTGGTCTTCGTAAGATAAAGAAGTGATCCGATAATACTCTGTACAGCTTTTGATTGACTTTCTTTCCTCCTTCATCTTTGTCTATCTTCAAGGAACTTGACATTGGTATATCGGCTGTTTTGCAATTGCCCAGTCAAACTTTTTAACAAGATCATTTGCATACTTTTCTTGATGAATGAAAGTTCATTCCTCCAATTGTTTTATTTGAAGTCCATGAAAGAAGGTTAACTCACCCATCATGCTCATTTCAAATTCATCATGCATAGTCTTAGAGAATTTCTTGCACAGACTTTCATTAGAGGATCCAAAAATAATATCATCGACATATATTTGAACAAGCAAAAAACTTTTGCTTTCTCTTTTAATAAAAGAGTAGTGTCTACTTTACCTTTAACAAAACCATTTTGAATTAAAAACTTACCCCCCGTCGTACCAAGCTCGAGGTGCTTATTTCAAGCCATATAGGGCCTTTTTGAGTCCAAGAAGAGTAAAGTCTGGTTTCCTTGGGTCTTCAAACCCGGTGGTTGTTCCACATAAACTTCCTCATGGATAAATTCATTTAGGAAAGCACTTTTGACATCCATTTGGAATAACCTGAAATTTTTATGACAAGCAAATGCAAGTAATAAACGAATTGCTTCTAACCTCGCTACTGGTGCGTAAGTCTCGTCATAGTCGATCCCTTCTTCTTGTGTGTATCCTTGGCCACAAGTTTTGCTTTGTTTCTTACGACTTTGCCTTTCTCGTCCATCTTGTTTCTGAAAACCCATTTAGCTCCAATGACAGATTTACCTTTTGGTTTTGGAGTCAGTTCCCAGACATCATTAATTCTGAATTGTCTGAGTTCTTCTTGCATAGCTTCAATCCAGCTTTCATCGAATAAAGCTTCTTCTATGCTCTTGGGTTCTATTTCAGAAATAAGAGCCACAACACTAGACTCTTCTTGCCTTTTGGATCTTGTGCGAATTCCTTCATTGATGTCGCCAATAATAAGATCTTTGAGATGACTGGACTTATGTTTCCGTTCTTTGGTTAATTTATCGATTGATGGTTACTTCCTTCACTAGAATCTTCAACAATCACTTGTTGCTGGTCTTTCAAAGTCTGAGCTGCTTCTTGAGATTTAGACTTTGTAGAGTTTGGAGCAGGTTCACTCTCTTCGAGATGATTCTGAATGGATTCATTTTGTGTAGAATCTTGGAATTTGACATTCATTGATTCTTCCACTGTTTGAGTCTTCTTATTGTAGACTCTGTATGCCTTGCTTAAGGTTGAATATCCAAGGAAGATGCCTTCATCTGACTTTTCTTCAAACTTATCAACTCCATCATTTGCATTTTTCAATACGAAACATTTGCATCCAAATACATGAAAATATGAAACAATAGGCTTCTTTTCTTTAAATAGTTCATAGGGGTTTTTTTTTTTTTTTTTTCTAGAATAGGTCTTAGAAAAACTCTATTGATAATATAACATGATGTTGAAACTGCTTCAGCCCAAAATCGTAAAGAGATATTACTTTCAATTAAGAGAGTTCTAGCCATTTCTTGAAGAGATCTATTCTTCCTTTCCACAACTGTTTTGCTCTGGAGTATATGGAGAAGAGAACAAATGCTGAAAACCAGATTCTTCACAAAATTTGGCAAAATCTTGATTTTCAAATTCACCTCCATGATCTGTTTTTATACTTGAAATAACATACCCCTTTTCATTTTGAACCTTCTTAGCAAATTTTTCAAAGTAAGAGAAAGTTTCAGACTTACTTGCTAAGAAATATACCCAAGTAAATCGTGAGTAATCATCCACAATTACTAGGCAATATTTCTTACCTCCAATGCTCTGTGTTCTTGTTGGTCCAAAGAGATCCATATGCAAGAGCTGCAGTACACGGTTAGTGGAAACTTGATTTATTGGTTTAAATGAGTTTCTTACCTGTTTTCCCAATATACATGGTGTACATAGATCAGACTTTTGGTATGATAAATTTGGTAGACCACGAACAAGCTTCTTTGCTGAGATCTTGGCTATCTGCTTCATGTTAATATGCCCAAGCTTTTTGTGCTACAAGCTTGCTTCGTCTTGGATTGAGATTAGACATTGCGACTCATCTGGTTTTAAGTCCAAGAGGTAGATATTTCCATGTCTTTGACCCATGAATGACTGAGTAGAGTCTTTACTGGTTCCTGAATAAATACCCTCTTGAAAGTTGATTCTAAAATCGGCATCACACGGTGACCGACGACACGAGCAGATTATAATTGAGCCCTTTAACTAAAGAAACATTGCTTATTGTGAGGTTCCCAATCTTTACGGTTCCAAAACCTACTATTTTTCCTTTCTTTGTTTCCTCCAAATGAGACTTTTCCACCATTCACTTGAACAAGCTTTATGAAGCAATTTGAATCTCTGTCATGTGTCTCGAGCATCCACTATCCGGTACCATTTCACTTTTTCTTGATAGTGACCTGCATTTAAAAAGAGACTCAAGCTTTCTTTGGTACCCATATTTTCTTGGGTCCTTTTGAGTTAGTCGATATACGGTTTTTGCCAGACTTTATTGACATGTCTCCATACCATAGGACATTCTTTCTCAAAATGATCTCGCACTATTGCATTTTGAACATCTAAGAGCATTGCGACCTCTTTTGGTTTTACAAAGGTCATTTCAAAATGATTTTTGTAAGCATTTCTTGTGGGTCTTTATTTGATTCTTTCTTTTACTTTAGGAAAATCGATTAAAGGAATAGTTTGTGATCATTCCTAAACCAGATTTATTGAAATAAGGTCTTTGAACAGAAAGTATTTTCTCCAGTTTTTCAGATCCTAGAGAAAATCTTTTGGAAATATTTGAAATGTCATTTTTCAAAAATGCATTTTTTTTAAAAGATTATCTTTACTTTCTTTGAGAGAAGAAACATTATGGTCTAAGCATTTCACTTTTTCTTCCAAAACATTCTCTTGTTGTTTTAAAGCAGAATTTTCCTTTCGAGTTCGGAAATTCTTTTAAGAGAAGTCTTAAGACTAAAACATAATTCATCAATGTATTTTGAAACTTTAATAGGGATTTTGAAGTTACTTACCTCGAATTCACTTTCCGAATCGAATCGGTCTCGGAGTTTGATTCGAATCCGATTGTGCCATTAGACATATGTTGGCATAATCATCATCACTATCTTCGCACTCCGTATCACTCCAGGTTTCTACTTTGAGAGCTTTCGATATTTTTCAGTTTTTCCTTTCTTCTTCCTTAGAAGAGGACAGTTGGGTACGATGTGTCCCTTTTTCTTACATTCAAAAGTAGACTATATCTTTGTTTGATTCATCATCTTCAGCGAGACTTGGTCATTTGTTGCTTTTGAAAACTTTGTTTCTTTGCATTGAATCTTCTTCATTTTCTATTCAGCTTTTGAATCTTCTTATCATGAGAGCAAGTTCTTCATCATCCATGTCATCTTCAGAATCTGTTACTTCAGAATCTGTTACATCAGAATCATCATTAGATTTTAATGCAATAGATTTCTTACCTTTAGGATCTTCGTCTTCATTGATTCGTTTTACTTCATAAGACTGAAGGGTCCCAACTAACTCATCGGCAGACAGTGGCATGATTCTTTGGGTCTCTCTGATTGAGGTCTTTATGTGATTCCAATCCTTGGAGAGTCCACGCAGTAGCTTGTTCACTTTCATGGGATCAGAAATTGGTTGACCTTGATTTTCAAGACCATTCACGATTTATGTAAAACGACTAAACATGTCAGTTATAGATTCTCCTGGTTTCATTCTGAAGGCTTTGTATTGAACGAGAAGAATGTTGATTCTAGTCTCTTTCACTCGATCGGTTCCTTCATAAGTAATGTGTAATCTATCCCAGACTTCTTTGGCTGTATCACAAGAAGATATTCTGTTATATTCAGTAGGTGATAAAGCACAATATAAAGAATAAATTGCTTTTGTATCAAGAGCTTGTCTCTTGATTATCTCTTCTTGACTCATTTCGCTGGACTCAATAGTGTCCTTTCCTCTTTCTGAGACAGATGCAGCTTTAGGAATGATTCCTTTTTCTACAACGTCCCATTCCAGAGGATCCTTTGATCTTAAGAACGCCTTCATCTTGTTCTTCCATATGTTGTAGTCCTTTCCATCAAAGTAAGGCGGTCTCGTGTTGCTTTGCCCTTCTACCAGCCACGGAGCCAACATACTAGCCATGGATCTTTTACTCGAAATAAAACACTTCAAACAAAGTGAGCACACGAGCTCGATACCAATTGAGATAGCTAGTATAAGCACCTAGAGGGGGGTGAATAGGTGCATAAACAATTTATCGAGATACGTAAGCGATTTTTTGCAAACGATAGAAAGGAAATTCATTCTTGATTAACAAAATGAAATACGATTAAGGTAAAGAGAGTAAGGAAGAGAAAATTGAACATAGGGTTTATAGTGGTTCGGCTTATTCCAAGCCTACGTCCACTCTTTCGCACCGATGCCCCATCATTTGGATTCCACTATGAACAAAAAGAGAAGTTACACCACAGCTTTCCCTTGATTCCACAAAGTGTAGATGTTCTACCACACCTCCTCAAGGTTTCTCACAAATATAAACTCTCTTTTGAATATAATGTTTCGCTTAAAGAAATTGTCTAAACAACAGGAAGCTTTCAGATTTTGGAATTTTTCTATCGCGCACACCTCGAACAACTTAGAACGTCTTCCTTATATACTCATTTATGCCATCATACCCATTGGCACTTACCAAAGGAATTCATCCAATCTACCCGTTGGACGGAATCAATTAACAAGATTATTCGAGTTATTAAAGGAACGTGTCGATAGCCCATCAATCATGTTCGCCCATACAATCAGGATCTCGGTTTCCATAAGTAGAACCTTCCAAGAATATTCAGTCAATCATCGGATCTTCAATCATCGAGTCAATCTCGATCAATCAAAGGATTCTGTTATGTCTTTTCAAGCCTGAGATCTTCTCCAGTTGATAAGGTCATGCCCTTAACGAAACATCCAGTTTAAGATAACCTTTCTTCAACGGATTAGAGACTGTCAATGAGGATGGACTTTGAGTCTTGAGTCTGGCTATCCAGAGGTTTTCAAACTTTAAATAGCAAAGTCTACAAACCTTCAAACTAGACTGATGGAAACGTTTTGTCAGCTTCAAAACACTTCAAGAAGATTTCTCCAACAACAAGGACCCATTTTGTCCCGAGGGCCTACTGTAGTGGCATAACATAAGCACCCAAAAATTTTAAGATGATCCATCTCTTGCTCTTTCCAAAAAGTAGCTCGAAAGGAGTCCATCTATGAAGTACCTCTGTCGGCATACGATTAATCAAGTAAGTTGTAGTCATCACACAATCCCCCAAAAATTGTTCGGAATAGAGGCTTGAAATTTCAAAGCTTGTGCAACTTCCAACAAGTGACAGTGTTTCCATTCTACTGCTCTATTTTGTTGCAGAGTGTAGATATACGAACTCTTGTTTAATATGCCTTGAGATGAGAAAAGAGCAGCATATTCATGGTTGAAATAGAGAAAGGAATAGAGAATTACGACCAATTTTGGAATGCAAAAGGAAATTTTTATCATTAGTAATTCCATTACACAATAATTGTTTACTTAAGGAAATACAAGATAAATCAAGACTTCTTGATAAACTGGTCCAAAAAAAATAATCCTTCAAAGAGATTACCCGAACCCATCAATTTTCCATTTGAAAGGGCTTGAAAGAAACAACTATCAACATTGAAAAAGACTCTGTGGGAATTTTCCTTGTAGGTTCTAGACACAAAAATGAGATTAAATTGGAAATCCGGGACATAAAGGACATTTTCAAGAGTAATTTGGGAACTAAGATTTACTATCCTTATCGTATTGACACGGTAATATTTCCATTGGGTAATTGCACATAAATAGGAATATGCAACTCTTCATAAACAGTGGAAAATAAACCCTTTTCATAGACGATATCATCACTAGCTCTCGAATCAATTATCCAAGCATTTCTTGAAATGGAATTTATCATGCAATAAGAAAGACCTAAGAAGCTACTTCCTTTGTTGGAAGTGTCCAATTTATATAGTGCCTACATAAGTTGTTGATATTGTCCATGTGTGATGGGCTGATCTAAATTTGGACCTACCGAACCCGTAAGTTGATAGGCTACTATTGAAATTTCCCTCCCCTTTCTTTCTTTTTCTCCTGGTTTACCGTCTAACTTCCAACAATTATTGATTATATGATGGGGCCGCTTGCAATATTCACAAAAAAATTTTCCTTTAATTTTTGAATTCGGCCCATAATTTCTTAAGAAAAAAGGAAAAAGAAAAAAAAATTGTATTTGTCTCATTCGCTCTCTTGATTAGAGTCAACTTGAGTAAATTATGAGTGTTTCCACCTTCAAATTATTCTATCAATCCCAACGTAATTCTGACTTGTCGCCGCTCTTGGCTTCACATCGTCGATTGTGCGGGCAACGGCATACTTCCTGTCCATCCGCAGCCATACCGACGAAGCTCGGTGTTTCATTTTTCCTTTGCAGGTTTTTCTGGCACTTCCACGAGGCCAGCAAGTCCTTTGCCGAGTCTCCTTCAGTTTTCTCTTCCTGGTCGCGTTGAGTTTTCACCTTTACTTGCCTTGCTCAGAGTTTGCTAAGCCTCGCTGGCCATGCATTCTCGCTTCACAGTAACTTTTGCCGGTCACTGTGATTTCCTTGCCTCTGGTCATCGTTAGATCAAGTCTAATTTAGGTAACTTCCCAAACCATGCCTAATTCAAATATGTAAAGTCACTTAATTTGAATGATATGATCCTGGCTTTGATTTGTTTAAGATTTTTATTTAGGCATGTACTTATCGAATCATGCATATAATTGAGAATTTGATTTTTAAGACTTAAAAGATCAAATTCCCAATTACCTTCGTGTCCTATTTTGGAATTGTGGAAAATACTTGATTATGTCGGTTTGATTATTACAGGTTGCTAATTCAGTAAATTTTCACATGGATAAGTAGTTAGAAGTACTAAAACTTGTCACGAAAATGCAATTAAAAACAAAAACTTTCAAAAAGTACAATCAAGTCCTGAAATTTTCAAAAAGTGCAATTGAGTCCTAAAACTCTAAAAAGTGCAGTTAATATAAGTACTTGATCAAATCAATTTTACAAGTTTTAGAACTTAATTGTGTTTTCTGAAAATTTTAAGAATCAATTGCATTTTTATGACAAGTTCTACGACTTAACTGCACTTTTTGAAAGTTTTAGGACTAAATTACAACAGATTTTAGGACTTTAAAAAAAATTACCCATTTTCATATTATGAAAAATACCAAAAAAAAAAAAATTGCATTGCATGTGAGATAGATTGCATATATAGGACCCATGTTGAAATTAGGAAATTAACTGTGAAATTCCGAAATTTGGCCCCGTTTCGAATATATGAAATGGTTGATTCGTCGACGCGCTTCTGTTTAATTTACTCGGAACTGATCACTCGTGAGTTAACTAATTTATTAGGTGAGATTGTTAAGAGATATAAACGCGAAAGGCTAGAGAATTCGATCAGAATTCGACCGCTCAACCATAATAATCGGCAATGCTCAATATGACACAGTTATAAATTGATTAGCGAACAAATATAAGCCGATTCGATAGAAGTACTTAGTCGAATTGCGGGTGGTTCTACATGATTACGATATTTGTGTCGAATGGCAATAACCCAATTTTCTATTGATATTATATTCGGGACATGTAATTGAACCGTCGCAATTTTATGACAATTGAGGGTCGTCTACAATTCGGAGATGCACAAACGTGGATTGAAATTATCAACCACGGGTCAAACGCGCTAAAACCCCTAAAAGCTACCCGATTTATTAGGTCATACTAAAGTCGCGTTCGGTCGATTTTAACCACGAAATTAAATTTGGTTTTGGGAATCGAACATTCGAGCGTGTCACAATTTATTTATTGGACGTCGTCTCATCTTTCGGCGAATTTTTGTTGAGCCCAAATTTTTGCGAAAAAACGGTTTTTGGACTAAAAGAAAAATAAAAGGAAATTCGGATGGGATGAGAAATTAGGATTTTTCTACCCTAATGTAACATCCCGGGTCCCACTGTGTAATATTGTCCACTTTGGGTCACCCGCCTTGGTGTGGACGAACCGTCATTCCAACCACGGTCTTTTCCCTCACGACTTTAAAATGCGTTACACAAATTAGAGAGACCCAAGCATTATAAGCTAACCAAGATCTTTCTCCCTAGGCGATGTGGAACAAGAGAAGAGAGGAACCCCTTCCTTGCGCAAGTTTGAGGACCGTCGCTCGGGTCGTCACACTCTCCACCTCTTAACAGAACAATGTCCTCCTTGTGGCCCAGCACGAGGTCGGGAGTCAGAACAGCATTAGAGTTGTGGCCCCACATGCGGTCGGGAGTCTGCTCTGATACCACTTGTAACATCCCAGGCCCCACTGTGTAATATTGTCCACTTTGGGTCACTCGCCCTGGTTACTTGGATTTCTGAACTGTCCTAGCCGACTAAAGCCTCTTCGCCTTCCACTACCATCAGTATGGCTACCTTGCATATTTGTGGGTTTAAACCTTTTGGGTTGAGGTGCTCCTTGCAAACTCTTCCAAAAGTTAGACACGAACCTAGGATCCCTATCAGAAACAATGCTTACTGGAACTCCATGAAGCTTCACTATCTCATTAACATATCGCTTTGCCATATCTTCCATTGAAAAGCCAAATTGATATGACAAAAAGTGAGCGGATTTAGTCAATCGATCAACAATCACCCATATAGCATTCTTACCACTTGGCGTCCTCGGTAGACCGACTACAAAGTCCATGGCAATATGCTCCCACTTCCATTTAGGTATCTCCAGAGATTGCAACTATCCACGTGGTTTCTGATGCTCAATTTTCACTTGCTGGCAAACTAAACATTGATCGACAAATTTTATCATATCCTTTTTCATGTTGATTCACCAAAAGTTTTCTCTCAAGTCCCTATACATTTTAGTGCTTCTCGGATGAATTGAAAATCTAGTACTGTGAGCTTCTTGCAAGATCTCCCTTTTCAGCTTTGAGTTCTCAGGAACACATAGTCGACCACGAAACCTCAAGGATCCATCTACATGTAAACTAAAATCCGCTTGTCTTCCAGCTTCCACACTATAATTTTTTGTAATTGTGGATCTCCATTCTGTTTAGCCTTAATTCTGTCAATCAACATAGGTTGTACTTGAAGATTAACTAATTGAGCACCAAGCTACTGCACCAACACCTCCAAGTCTAACTTCCTCATATCTTCAAAAATGGATTTCTGAGAAGTGAGCAAAGTTGCCATATTTCCAAAGGATTTATGACTCAAAGCATCCGCTACCACATTAGCTTTACTTGGATGGTAATTAATGGATAAGTCATAATCCTTCAAAAGTTCTAGCCATCTTCTTTGCCTCATGTTCAGTTCTTTCTGAGTAAAGATATACTTCAGACTCTTGTGATCGGTAAAGACTTCACATTTTTCACCATACAAATAGTGTCGCCATATCTTCAAGGCAAACACAACCGCCGTTAACTCCAAATCATGAGTGGGGTAGTTCTTCTCATGTAATTTCAATTGTCTATAAGCGTAGGCAATAACTTTGCTATATTGCATAAGAACACAACCCAAACCTTCTTTGGGTGCGTCCCAGTAGATTTCGAAGCCACCACTTCCAGAAGGTAGAGTTAGAATAGGAGCCGACACCAGCCGTTTCTTCAACTCTTGAAAACTGCATTCACATTGATCTGACCATTCAAATTTAACTTTCTTTTGAGTTAGACGGGTAAGTGTGTCACGCCCCGATCCTCGGGCATGCACACATCCTTCTATTTGGTCGATGTTAAAATGCGATATCCCAGGACTATGTATCGCCGACCCTTTCATTTATTAAGTACATGCAGAAGCAGTTATAAATCCCCAGACAATAAAATAATGGGATAGAAAAGTAGGCCATATTTTTCTTATTGAAACTTATAACCAAACTTTTATACAAATATTTTAGTCCTACTTTTCTTTCTGCATGCCTCTCTCTCTCTCTAACCTCGCTCTCTCTGTCCAACGAGCTCCTCTCCTCTCTCCACCCTCCCTCTTTCCGACCGGCGAAGCACCGCGAGCAACCGACGAACCAGGTGGATACCGGTGAGAGGACCGCGAGCAACCGACCGGCGTGCAACCTCCCTCTCTCTCCGCCCTCCCTCTTTCTGACCGGCGAACCACCGCACCGTCCCTCCGGCTCTGGATCTGGCCCCAACTCGTCCGTCCCTTGCTCTTTCTCTCCCCTTGCGTCTCTGTCTGTCCTCCCTCTCTTCGCGGCAAACCAGCTCGTGACCGGCGAACCATCGCACCCCCCCTCCGACTCGAGATCCGGCACCGGCTTGTCCTGTACGCTGGAATGTTCGCGCCCGACCGCCTCACACCCATTACCCGACCACTTCTCTGTCTTGTGGTTCTACTGAGGTAATATAGATCATGGGCTTAGTAAAGAATGCAATTTGCTGAGCAATGACAGTGAGCACCAGTTCAGCACCAGAATGGACATGGGGGCTGTAGAAAGCAAGGTTGGCCCTTTTGAAATTGACCATTTTGGCGATTTCCAGTTAGATCTGTAACCCCTGTCAACTTTGGCACGTTGGCCGCACCTCCCATCAAGGTACACGTTCTCTATAGCATTCACCACTAAGGCGTCAAGCCGTTGGCCCCTGCCCCCATGATAAGCACACGAGATCGTTGGTGATGGTGGATTCTCTGCGTCGATCTTTTGAAAGTCTGCATAACATTTCCTTTCCCAAAACATATGTTGTTTTTTGTGATGTGCTTACCAGTTCCCATTTTGAACACATTGAATTGATCAGTCTATCAGCCCGGGGGAGCTGCACCATTGTCGTCGACAGACAAGCCAATAAGTTAGAGGTGGAGGATCTTGATGCCGGGTGGGTCTCATGCCATTTATCCCAAACCTAGAGCTTTGAACCACTTTGAGATACAGGACATGATCGAGCATTATCGCCAGGTTGCCATAAATACCATTTGAGCCGGTTAGTTCATGGTTTGCCTTACCTTCATTAGTTCCAGCAGAAGAGTTTCCCTTAATGAGTTTTCAGCCTTCAAAAGTTTAGTATTCGCATTGCTTTTCAATAAATAAATAGCAGCTCGAATCAAACTTAATTTATACTTCTGGAACCCCATGTTCGGGTAAACTTGAACTAGCATTGTTGGGAAAGAAAATGTTCAACCTGCTGGCAGGGTGGGACCTCATAGAGAAAGCTTTGAAGAGACATGATGGATATTACGCAATTGCTTCGTTGTCAAATGCTTTTGCTTTCTACTTCAGTAGAAAGCAAGGTTGGCCCTTTTGAGATTGACTATTTTGGCGATTTCCCAAGTTGAAAGATGAGTGGAATTCATTTCTTACCTAACATTTTTCCTTCTCCAGTGGATAGGATACGGGGATTTTCCATTTTAAAGGTGTCATTGAGTGAGATTTTCCTTGAGATTTATGTTTCATATGCTGAACAGTGGAAAAGTGAGAAAGGACCGAAGGAGACGGTTACATTACCAACTCTTTAATCATGAGTATTCCCTGTGAAAATTGAGCTTGTGTTTAATGATTTGCCTGTTTAAATGACAAAGTCTCGCTTCATTTTTCTTCACAGAAGTTTGTTTGGTCACTATGGGAGGCTGCCTAGTAACTTTCTGCACTTTTGTCTCGCAATTTATCAGTCAAAAAGAGATGGAATAGCACGTCTTATGAGTCATTTGAATGCTTTACTTGTGCTTTAAGCGGTCGCATTGCACATTATTTTTCACTGTAGAGGCTTGAAAGGTCTTAAATCTTGGGAATATCTTTCTCTCTCTCTCTCCCCCTCTCTCTCCCACTGAGAGACAAACTTCTTTTTAGCATATCCTTTCTATTAGTAACTTGTATCTGCAAGTCATTGCAATGAAATATCTTGCTTACAAATCCTGACATTTTCTCCTTACTTTGTGAGATCAAGTCATTAATATAGAGAGAGATGATCATAGATTGATCCTGTTAGCTTATGCATAAATTAAATAACCAGCTACACATTGATCATAGTTCTATCCTCACATGGATTAGTCTTTCTGGTGCATATATGCATAATTTCGCATCTCTAAGGGAACGAAATTTTGAGACGTACTGATAAGTAGCTTCAGCACTGATTGCTTCCAGACCATGGGTTTCATTTTGATTGAACCTTCTCCTGCTGCAATCTGTTAAAATTTAAATGTCTTCCTGATGTTTCACTCTACATGAATGTCGAAACAGGAAAGGGAGTCCAGGAAATGGCATCACTTTGCAGAGTCTTCCGATGTTGATTTTGGCATCGTCCTCGCCCAAATTCTCACCGCAACAGCCCGCCTTTGGTGTTTGCTATGGAATGCAAGGAGACAACCTGCCTAGTTTGGCTGAGGTGATACAGCTCTACAAGAATCACAATATTGGGACAATGTGGCTCTACGATCCCAACCCCGAAGCGCTTTGAGCTCTAGTGAACTCCGGCATTAGCGTGATCCTAGGCACCAAAAATGAAGACCTACACAACTTGGCATCAAGTGTGGAAGCTGCAAGTCATGGATCAATGCTCATGTTGAGCGCTACCAAGGTGTGAAGGCTACTTTTTGTCTATGTAAATGACAGAAGTTGCAGACGGAAGGGGACAGTTTCTAAGTTAGAGGATTTCACCATTCATTTGTTCTTTCATATTTTGACTTGAGAATAGTTAAACCACAATTCCTGTGGTTTTGGTTTGTCATTCATGTAAAAAGTCGACACACATGACATTAGTAATACTATGCTCCTATTGCCTCAACTTTTCTCACGTTGAAGGTCGCATGAATTTGGCTTTTTTAGGTCTTCATTTGCTTGTATTGGGAATAAAGGAAACTTCCTACTTCCGGGACATGAATGTAAAATCCCTTGCAGCCTCTGCGCATCTTTCTAAAAAAACTTTCGCCATCGTGGTGTTCCAAGGCATTAACAAGAAAAAGGAAGGAGCACATACGTAGAGATTGAAGTGAAGAAGACCGTTTGACACTGATTTCACCAACTTATGTTTTCTGGTCTAGATGGTCTTTTCATGACTTTCATTTCACTTAGAAACAAAATCTACAGAACAACATTTTGCCATGCTTGTCAAATGCAAGATTCTTTCTGTTTTTCCCTCGTCAAATTCTAAAGAGTAGAAGTTGGCTGCTGACAACGACGGTAGCTGCAACGTCCCAGGTAGGAATAACACGTAATTGTTGTAGTGGTTAGGTGTTGATGGCAGGTGGCGGCTGCTGTTGTGACAATATTTATAGATTTTAGTTAACCTTCATGGCAGTAGTGATGTTCCGGCCAACGACGGTTAGAATAAAACATAGAAATAATCAACGGATGACGGTAACTAATTTCATCTTGTGGGATTGCTCCAAATATTTGACTCACCACATCCAACGAAATTTGACAGCAATTGTATATCAGCTTAACTCAGTTCCTCTCGACACTTGACCAGATAGTCGAATTGTCACTTTCATCCGGCCACAAGGGGGGGAGGGAGAGAGAGAGAGACAGAGAGAGATCCAATCCAACTCATACAGGTTCACGAATTGGTGCAGAAGTCAATCATCTCTATGATGAACAAGTAGATATCTAAAACCTCCGAATCAAATGGCAACTTATAGTTCCCAAACATAGTAAGGGCTATCACCAGAGCTTCAGGCCCAAGGGAATTGCATCAACTAAGGGCTATCACACCTTTGGCGCCAAGAGAAGAACGAAGTGCTATTGTGACTGATATGGAGGCATTTGTTGTTTTTTTTTTTTTGAAAAGAACAGAGAACACGTAGACAGCAAAAAGAACAGAAAAAGGAGTTTACGGCAGAAATAGAGAACAAGTTTACAGCAGAAGCAGAGCGTCGCGTTCAGAAAACTGAAAAAAAAAAAGGTTCAAAATACATACTAGAACGTAATTACAAACCCACGTCGCCGACTAACGGCTTGCTTGATCCACAAAATCAGCAACAGATCAGAATATCTAAGATACTTGCAGCTAATTGCTCCTAGGAGATAAGATTGACTAGCCAACTCCTAAAAAATAGGACACCAACAAACTGACTAAACAAAACAAAAAAGAGAAAAACAGCAGGTGCAGTCTTGATACATCAACACTCTCCTCCTGGATCAAGTACTGCACACTCCTAGCTTTGCCCCGAGAAGTTTAAATCGACCAACATGAAATGACTTTGTGAATATATCTCGCAACTGGTTTTCTGAATTGCGTACACCAATTTCACCTCTTCAGCCTTTTGCACTTCTCTCAAGAAGTAAAACTTGACCTTAAAATGCTTTGTTCTTCCATGAAATATCGGATTTTGTGAAATGGCCAAAGTAGCTTGATTATCCACAAACACTTCTATATCTTCTTCTTGCTGCATATGCAGATCATCCAATAGCTTCTTCAACCATAATGCTTGATTCACAGCTGCGCAGTAGCTGCAATGAACTCGGCTTCGCAATTGATTGAGCCACTATTTCCCGCTTCTTTGAACACCAAGAAAACATGCCGACCCAAATGTAAAGCAATAACCTAAAGTGCTCCTCATATCATCCATTGATCCTACCCAGTCACTATCAGAATACCCCTGCAACTTAAACTCCTGAACTCTACAAAACTTAATCCCATATGAAAGAGTACCTCTCAAGTACCTCAATACCCTCTTTGCAGCTGCCATATGCAATTCACTTGCACAATTGAGAAATCTAGATAAGACACTTACAGAAACATGATGTCCGGCCTAGTTGCGTGAGATACATAAAACAACCAATCAAACTTCTATAAACTCTTTCATCCGCAGTGATCCATCCTCCTTTTGAAGCTTTTCCTTATGACCCATTGGAGTACTCACACTCTTGCACTCCTCCATGTTGAATCTCCTTAGGATCTCCTTCAAATACTTCTTTTGACAGATAAAAACTTCATTCGAGTCCGCCTAACTTCCATTCCTAGAAAATATGACATCTCACCAAGATCAGTCATTTCGAACATCTTCATCATCTCTTGCTTAAATGCAGTAATTTGAGCAATATTACTCCCTGTCACCAGCATATCATCCACATAAAGAGACACTACCACTAAGTCAAATACTAACTTCTTGACATATAGAGTGGATTCACTAAGGCTTTTCTTGAAACCTAGACCCAACAAGTGCTGATCTATCTTACTGTACCATGCTCTAGGAGCTTGCCTCAAGCCATAAAGAGCCTTTCTCAACAAATAAACTTTCTCCTCCTAGCCTGGTGTGACAAAGCCTTCTGGCTGCTCAACATAAATCTCCTCCTGCAACACTCCATTCAAAAATGCAGATTTTACATCTAACTGATATACCTTCCATCCTTGTTGAGCTGCCAAAGCTAGAATCATTCTAATTGTATCAAGTCTTGCCACAGGAGCAAAGGTTTCTGAGAAATCAACTCCCCAAATCTGTGCATATCCCTTCACCACCAACCTGGCCTTATGCTTATTCACCGAGCCATCAGATTAAATTTGGTCTTGAAAACCCATTTTACTCCAATCACCTTCCTATCTTGAGGCCTCTCCACTAGCTCCCATGTCTGGTTCTTTTCTATCATAGCCAACTCTTCCTTCATTGCATTCATCCACCTCCGATCGCTTTTAGCTTCCTCATAACCCGCAGTTCCAAAACACCACACTACACCTTTGATATATATATCAAAGATCTGGTACCTCTAATCGGAACATCATCCACCGGTTCGTCAGTTCCAATGAGACCTTTTGTGCTTGCCTTGTGGCTCATTTGTCTAATCCCATTTCTCATCTTCTAGGAACTGAACATCCCTGCTAGTGCTCACCTTCCCTGTCGAAGGTTGATAGATCCTGTAAGCTTTTGATACTAAACTGTAGCCAACAAAGATCCTAGGTTCAGCTTTCTCTCCCAACTTGTCTCTCTTGACCTAAGGAATATGAGAAAAACACAAACAGCCAAACACCTTCAAATTTCTTAGAATTGGCTTGACATCAAACCAGGCTTCAAAGGGTGTCTTCATCTCCAATACCCTCGTAGGTAATCTATTCAGTAGAAAAACTGTTGTGCTTGCTGCTTCTGCCCAAAACTCTTTTGGTAGACTCTTCTCATAAAGCAAACACCTAATCATCTCCATAATGGTTCTGTTCTTCCTCTCACTAACTCCATTTTGTTGTGGAGAGTAAGGAGCAGTAAGCTGATGCTCAATTCTAGCCTCTTCACAGAAAGATTTAAACCTCTGTGAAGTGTATTCTGTTCCATTATCAGATCTAATGACCTGAATCTTGCAGCCACTTTGGTTCTCAACCCATTTCTTAAACTTCTGAAATACCTCAGCAACTTCTGACTTCTGCTTCATAAAGTAAATCCAGCACATTCTAGTATAATCATCAATGAAAATAATGAAATACCCGCTGCCATTTAGTTAATGAGTCACTTGTGGACCACATAGATCCATATGAATCGGCTGCAGCCTTCTCTCGTCGCTCTCCAAGTGGATTTCTTGAAAGGAAGTCTTGTCTCTTGCCTAGCAAACAAGCTTTGCACCTTGTGATCTGCTCCTCCAGGTTTGGTAACCCGGTTGCCATTTCATTCCTCTGCATGAACGCCTTTATGATGAAAGTGCCCCAACCTCTTGTGCCATAATTCTAAATCATTAGCCTGACACTTGAATGCCATATGCTCCTTCTCAAGAGGATTCAAAGAAAAACTTTTATGTTGCATTTTTATCTCGAACAACTCCTGACCATTGGAGTCAAAGATCAAACACTTCTCCTCTTCAAATATCACCTTAAATCCCTTTTCTACCAACTGCCCTACACTCAGCAAATTCGATCAATTTTAGGCACATACATCACATCGAAATCAACTTAGTTCCAGCACAACTCTCCATTGCTACAGTCCCTTTACCTTTCACTTCTAAGTACTCCCCATTCCCAATCCTCACTCTTGACTTCAATGACTTGTCAAGGTTTATAAACAGCGTTTCATCACTTGTCATATGGTTTGTGCAACCACTATCAACAAGCCAACTATCACATGGAGTACTAGAGGAGAAACAAGAGGCAACAAACAGGTTGATCTACCTCTTCTGAAGCGCAGCATGTGCCTCACCCGTCGCCGATATCTCTTCTCTTTGCAGAACTTCTCAATGTGTCCAAGCTTATGACACTTTCTGCACCTTACATCTGGTCTCTTCCAACACTTGAAATGTGGATGATTCTTTTTTCCACAGTGCTAACATGAGAAATATCTTCCCCAATTGTTCTTGGAGTTGCTCGCACTATTCTCTCCTACAGCAGCTTCTGAACCACTACCGCCATTTCCTTTCTTCCCTTTCCACTTGTTAACTTTTCCTCCTACATTCTCGCTGTTCTTTGGCCGGCAAAGCTCCTTCTATACTTCCTTCCACCCTCATTAACCTCCTCTGCTCTTGTGCTTGCAAAGCACTTAGCAATTCTCGCCAACTTGATCTCGAGACAAATCCTTGGTATTCTCCAAAGAGGCAATGGTTGCCTCAAACCTTTCGGGCAAGGAGACAAGAATCTTCTGCACTAGCCTATTATCGAGAGGTCGGTGCCTAGAACTCTTGCCCGATTTGCAATGCTTATCAACTTACCAGAATACTCCTTAATTGTCTCAGACTCCTTCATCTGTAGTCTCTCGAATTCTGTGATCAGATTTAGCCCCTTCATGCTTCTGATCCTCTCATCTCCTTGATACTCAGCTTTGAGGAAGTCCCAAATAGCTTTGGCTGATTCACAAGCCATAATTCTGCTGAAAATGGCAGGTGAGACAGCAGCATATAAGCAAGACTTTGCCTTAGCTTTCCTTGTCGTCCTCTCCTTATGAAACTTGATTTGATTGATGGTTGGATTGTCGGGAAGGGGAGCAACTTCATAATCTTGTTCCACAGCTTCCCAAAAATCACAACCCTCTAAATAGGCTCGCATTCTCACCGCCAGGCTTGATAATTTTCTCCATCAAACGCTGGTGGAGCCATTGCTGAAAAACCACTTGATCCTGCCTCCATCTTGCTTTTAACTTCTATGGATGCAGACACACCTCTCAATCAATCTCACAAGTCACTCACAGCCCCTTAAGATCAAGAGGCTTTTATACCAGTGTTGTTTTCTTTTTTTTTGAAAAGAACAGAGAACACGTAGACATCAAAAAGAACAGAAAAAAGAGTTTATAGCAGAAATAGAGAACAAGTTTACAGCAGAAGCAGAGCGTCACGTTCAGAAAACTAAAAAAAAGGTTCAAAATACATACTAGAACGTAACCACAAACCCATGTCGCCGACTAACGACTTGCTTGATCCACAAAATCAGTAACAGATCAGAATATCTAAGATACTTGCAGCTAACTGCTCCTAGGAGATAAGATTGACTAACCAACTCCTAAAAAATAGGACACCAACAAACTGACTAAACAAAACAAAAAAGAGAAAAACAGCACGTGCAGTCTTGATACATCAACAGCATTGGTGGCGGATGCGGCAAACCAGGGTGGCCCGCGCCATGCATCATCCGTGGCCCATCCGGAAAGGCACGATCCCGGTTGCATGTATGGTGGTGGGTAGTGACCTTGCATAGGCATGGACCGAGCTGGAGGGACCGGACCCAGCCAGCCCGGGGGTGGATGAAGCATTGTGGGTTGCGCGGAGTCGGGGCGCACTGCACTCCACCATATGCAGGGCGCAGCACCAGCCTGAAGCCGGTTGCTACCCTAGAATTGAAGGTTGAGGATTCATCATCGGGGTGTTGGGGATTGTGTAATCTCTGCGTCGATCATTGTTAACCTGGAAAAATAGTTAGCATATCAGTCAATTAACAATCTCCCACCTACTTTCTTCAAAAGTAAAAAAGTAAGAGAACAATATCAGCAAATTAATGTTCGCATATATTCAAAGGCAAGACAAAATTATTATGACACGCCGTATATATCTAACATAGAAACTAGAAACTGAAATGCAGCACAAAATACTAAGACAATTATTTCCAGCCAGTCCTAACAATTCACCAAGCTAATAAATCATAACCTCCCCCACAGAATGATCAATGAATAACATATGAATAAACAGCAGATTCTAGAACCTGTCTTAACTAAAATGACCAGGCTTCCATACTATTTTATCTTAAAATAACATCAAGTACATTCTCACAAAAGGAAGTGCTCACAACACTTGCTTCGGTTTTCAAATTCCCACCAATTCATGATATAAGAACAAATTACACAAAATGCCTCATGTTAAAGGGACTAAGTTTAAATCATGCTAGCACCTAAAGTTTATCTTTCAAAGCGAGGGAAACAAGAGAGTTGATTCCCCGAATGATGACACAGAAAACACAAGCGCAAAAGGTGTGACTTATATATGGTCACGTTGAAAATGGTAACACCAGATCCAAGGAGATGAGCAGAACCTTGAACGTGTGGCATATTTGAAGTCAACAGCCAATGAAAGTTCTTGTTGCCAGAGACATCAATGAATGTTTCACCACTTTTCTTAAAGTGAAACAGCTTATACTGGCGAAATAGAATAATGCCATCCCTTATTCATCAGGTTTATACATATTTCACGTCATTCGCCCTTCTACAGGGAACGGATAACTGTTTTTAAGTGAAAACTAAAAACATGTGATTGACATACTAGTGACTCTTTGAATGGTAATCGCTCTTGATCAAATGGTCAATTGGAAGTGGCATCTTACAAAATTCAACTGGAAAACTTGATATAGGAGAGGGAGTTTTTCCTTTTGTATCAAAAGCAAGGAAGTTTACATCCACAGTGTAGGATAGTCGCAACTTGTTGAGATAAATGTAATACCAGGGGGCAGCAGATGTAATTACCTTTATGCTAAGATCTGTATGGCGCAAATACGAGATATGGAGTTTGCAAAACCCCCTGTCATATATGCAATGCCCTTCCAAAGCTTCCTTTGCAACTATAGCCGTCTAAACATCTGCATGGACAGCAATGCGACAACCAACATGCACTTCATTAGATGCATGCATATTTTTCGCCCTAATGCAAGAAAGATATTCTTCATCCAGAAAAATTCACAGCTCTTACTAACAGTCTTGAATCAATGCTTGGACCCCTCCATTCTTGTCAAACATGGCAATCTTCTGTACAAGTCCAAAAGCTGAAAAGACTTGAACCAGGCGAAATTGGTGACAAACTTTTAAAACACATGCTTACCCAAGAATGCAGATGAGAGAATTAAAAATAAAATAAAATAAAATAAATACCATGTGAAGAACATCCAATGTTACGCATACCTGCATATTCTCTATTGATGCGAGAAGGACATTGCTCTCGGGTTCTAATTTTTCCCATCCAAGCCAACACTCAACTGTAGCATACAATGCAATGTTTGATCAAATCAATCAAATCATAAGGCAGACAAAATAATATGCCCACCTCATTCTAACGGATGTGATTACAACAAAGCAAATGTTGATTTTTGATTCCTTACTCGACCACCGCCATCTATAGCGAGATGGAGCAACAGGAAGGTATGGATTAGTGTAGTCCCTGATAAACAAAAAAATGTCCATGGTAAAGTTGATCAATCAAGAAACGGACATCAAACGAAGGCTTGGTATAAAAAACAAAGGCTGATAACTTCATCTTAGGCAAGATGTAGGCCTTTTGACAGCCTTACTATTACTATCTGACAATAATTTCATTTTGCAAAGGAAGAATCGTATCCGCCATCTTTCATTTGATATCAATAAAACCCCAAAATATTAGAAATCGCCAAAATGGTCAATCTCAAAAGGGCCAACCTTGCTTTCTACTGAAGTAGAAAGCAAAAGCATTTGACAACGAAGCAATTGCGTAATATCCATCATGTCTCTTCAAAGCTTTCTCTATGAGGTCCCCACCGCGCAGGTTGAACATTTTCTTTCCCAACAATGCTAGTTTAAGTTTACCCGAACATGGGGTTCCAGAAGTATAAATTAAGTTTGATTCGAGCTGCTATTTATTTATTGAAAAGCAATGCGAATACTAAACTTTCGAAGGCAGAAAACTCATTAAGGGAAACTCTTCTGCTGGAACTAATGAAGGTAAGGCAAACCATGAACTAACCGGCTCGAATGGCATTTATGGCAACCTGGCGATAATGCTCGATCATGTCTTATATCTCAAAGTGGTTCAAAGCTCTGGGTTTGGGATAAATGGCAAGAGACCCACTCGGCATCAGGATCCTCCACCTCTGACTTATTGGCTTGTCTGTCGACAACAATGGTGCAGCTCCCTCGGGCTGATAGACTGATCAATTCAATGTGTTCAAAACGGGAACTGGTAAGCACATCGCAAAAAACAACATATGTTTTGGGAAAGGAAATGTTATGTAGACTTTCAAAAGATCAACACAGAGAATCCACCATCACCAACGATCTCGTGTGCTTATCATGGGGGCAGGGGTCGACGGCTTGACGCCTCGGTGGTGAATGCTGTAGAGAACGTGTACCTTGATGGGAGGTGCGGCCAACGTGCCAAAGTTGTCAGGGGTTACAAATCTAATTGGAAATCGCCAAAATGGTCAATCTCAAAAGGGCCAACCTTGCTTTCTACAGCCCCATGTCCTTTCTAGTCCGAACCGGTGCTCACTCCTTTGCTCGCAAATTGCATTCTTTACTAAGCCCATGATCTGTATTACCTCACCAGAACCACAAGACAGAGAAGTGGTCGGGTAATGGGTGTGAGGCGGTCGGGCGCGAACGTTCCAGCGTACAGGACAAGCCGGTGCCGGATCTCGAGCCGGAGGGGGGGGGCCGCGATGGTTCGCCGGTCACGCACTGGTTCGCCGCGAAGAGAGGGAGGACAGACAGAGACGCAAGGGGAGAGAAAGAGCAGACGAGTCGGGGCCAAATCCAGAACCGGAGGGACGGTGCGGTGGTTCGCCGGTCGGAAAGAGGGAGGGCGGAGAGAGAGGAAGGTTGCACGCCGGTCGGTTGCTCGCGGTCCTCTCGCCGGTATCCACCTGGTTCGTCGGTTGCTCGCGATGCTTCGCCGGTCGGAAAGAGGGAGGGTGGAGAGAGAGAGAGGAGCTCGTCGGACAGAGAGAGCGAGGTTAGAAAGAGAGAGAGGCGTGCAGAAAGAAAAGCAGGACTGAAATATTTTCGAATTGGCGCCTCTTTTTCTCTCCAGAACGTGTGTCCCACGAGGACACGTGTCGCACTCCCACCGCCTTCTTGTTTACCACTCTGGAGCATAAGACATACCTAATATTTTCTCCGAAGGGGGAGGGGAGAGGAGAGAGAAGAGAGAGAGAAAAAGAGAGAAAAGGGAGAGAGAGAAAAAGAAATAAACTAATAATCTTATTCTTATTTTTCTTTTTCTCTTTTCCTTTCCCTTTCTATTTTCTTTTGGTCTTCAATTTTTCCTCCGATAATTTCTTTCCTGAAATTTCGGATTCGTCAATAATTTGACGGATGATGAGACAGGATCCTAAAAGTGAATTGTGACACGCTCGAATATTCAATTCTCGAAACCAAATTAAATTTCATGGTTAGAATCAATCAAACGCGATTTTAATCCAATCCAACCAATTGAGTAGCTTTTAGGGATTTTACTGCAGATACATCCCTTAACGGCTTCACCCAATAGGTTAGTTAACTCGTGAGTGATCAATTCAGAGAAAAAGGACTATAGGCACGTTGACGACATGCCCATTTCACTTTATCGAAATGGGGTCGAATTTCAGGATGTCACAAAGTAGACCAGCAATCTTTGAGAACCCCTCTACAAATCGCCTTTCTAAAATGGGCAAAAGTGCCTGAGCCAGTCGCTCCATTCCCAGTTAATTCTTTTGCTTGGCGATACCAATGGATCATTGCTTGTTCAAATTCAGTTGAACGGGTTGGCTCTTGATCCTCTTCTCTGACTTCGCGCAAGTCAAGACTCCTATCCTAGCGGTCCTCAAGTCTCCTTCTCAAAGACACACCTCGAGAAGCTTGAGGCATGTCTAGAGCATCAGGGGTAGTGACTCGTTTGCCTTTGGACAATATCACACAGTGGGGCCCGGATCCTTACAATATAAAACATCAAGTGCCATATCATCCTTTCTTTTTCTTTCCCTTTCGTTGGCCAAATTTTCTTGCTATGCATATTTCTTTTGGTCTTGTTCCAATTGTAATTTTTCGTTCCAAATATTCAATGAAGATATTTATTTCTTATTTGAAATAAAGAGATATCGCATCTAAGAATCGAGTATCGTCATATCTATTAAGCTTAAAACCATTCATTCGACTCCATTCACCATTGCTGATCCAATGCGAATGCAATAATAAGAAAAATAAATGCACATAAAATTATATACTATGTAATTAATATTTTTGTTTATGGGCTATAGTTCAGTCCCTAATTTTTATGCAATAATTAACTAATTGGATCGCAAAAATATAGATGTCAATAATCACCATACTGAGAGTCCCCCAGCTGAGCATCACATTGCGATCATGCTACCGGTTGTAGAGTGCCGCTGGTCCACCACCTGTCTCTCTCGAGTGTACTTGAATTGAACAATAGACATTTGGCCCCAAAAGGAGAAGAGAAGAATAACAGAAACATTCGGGCTAAACTGAATGAGAGATTCTGTCCTCTCTCGTTCTGAGAGTTTTCTCCCGTTTCTGGGTTTCTCTCTCGCAGGAAGAGTGTCCTCTACGTCTGGTATGGTAATGGCTCCGCTACTCCCTACTCCAAACCCTAATCGAAACACCCAACCCTCCTCCTCTTTGTGTCTCCGTCTCTTTTGACTACCATCAAAGCTCCTTTCCGTTTGTTCATAGTTTCCTTTCGAGAACTGTTCCATTCATCCGAGAGCGTCGTCCATGGTGCAAAAGACTTTCCTCTCACCAAGTAAGCCACTTTTATCAAGATCCACTAAAATAGGAACCAGACCTTGACGTACTATCCCTCAAATAGCCATGCCTTCCCTTTCAAAAACCCCCTTCCTACTTCAATCCCAAATTACCAAAACCCTAACCTTACCCCTGTTTCAGTCATCTAGCTAAAATCCAAGTTCCTTGTAAGGTGTTCAAGAGGGCTGGACGCTTAATATAGTAACATACTGTTACTTTCATACAGTAATAGTACAATCGTCATCCCATTCACGGTATCACACGCTTTCCCTTGCTTTAGGTTTACTTATTTTCTTAAGGGTTTATGAATCACCTTTAGGGTTATCGCAACCACGCTTGCTGTCCAGTCTACTATCTCTCTCGATCTACTACTGGGTTGGCTGGCCTACATGGCAAACACAGGAGCAGATCCTTGTCTGGAACTTCTCTGCAAGAAATTGGGTGATATGTGGTCAGTGGATAATATAATCGATCCGGAGGATATAGATACATTTGAGCATGAAAAGAATTGTCGCGCTATGTTGATAGGATAGTTATTTATGAACCCATCTGTCAATTTTCAAGCCTTCCAAAGTACTATGAAGAAGGCGTGGAAAACAAATAGTGTTGATATTACCCTTTTGGAGCAGGGACTTTTCTTATTTGCTTTTAAAATAGAACAGGAATCTAAATTCGTGCTAAATGAAGATCCGTGGTCTTTTGCTAATCACTGCCTATTATTAAAACCTTGGGAACCAAACACTCCCCCTCGCTATTACAACTTCTCAAAGGGGGCATTCTGGGTACACATCTTTGGCCTCCTGGTGGAATGGCGAAATGAAGAAACTATAAGGAGGATTGTGAAGGACCTAGGAGAAGTTTTAGAGATTAAAGTGGAATCCAAGGGTGCTACTAATTTTGTATCAGGGAAAGTGAAAGTTGAACTGGATCTTTTTGCACCTTTAAAGCAAGGAAGTGTTGTTAAACACGCGGGGAAAAAATTCTGGCTAGAATATAAATACGAAAGGTTACCTCATTTTTGCGATGCTTGTGGCAAACTGGGCCACTTTACTACTCATTGTATTGAAAATCAGGTTGATATGGAGAGAATTAATGAACTATGATTCGGGTACTGGTTGAAGGCAGAAGCTTAAGAACTCAGTCCTATATGGTAAATGTTTTATGAAGATCTATATGAGGCTAGTGTAGCGGAAGAAGTAATACCTGAAACTTAAAAAGCTCAAAATCAAATGGACATTGTTCAACAAACCCCCCCTAATAGTAGCCGTATGGACAGACCTGAAAAAAAGAAAGGATATGGATTATGAAAGGCCAAGAGACACACATCCTCGTTCTTGTTATTAATGTGGCCAGACAAAGGAAAACCTCCTACTCAGAAATAGAACTCCAAGGAAGGACCGAATCAGAAGAAAGAAGGGAAAACAGCAAGGCATACGAACAAGAAACAGAAAAGATTCAGCCCTTATGGCAATGAGAAGATAGACCAGGAGCTCGTGGATGAGACACAATTCTTAGAAACCCCGATCCAAGTTGTGAAGGGAGAAGGTACATGGGCTTTGGTGGCTAGCCCTAATAAGCCACCGGGTTACTAATGAACGTTTTAAGCTACAATTGTCAGGGGTTGGGCAACCCCCTGACAATTTGGGAATTAAGAGCCTTAGTGGCTTATAATAGGCCCAGTTTAGTGTTCCTAATGAAGACAAAGAACAAAGAACACTTGGTTGTCAGGCTAAAGAAAATGTTGAATTTCCAGAATCACTTTGTGGTGAACCCAATCGGGACTGCAGGGAGGCTAGCTCTAATGTGGAATGCAGAAATTCAGGTATCAATTGAATTGTACTTTGCTGAGTTTATAAATGCCATTTATAAATGGGAGGGCAACAGGACAGTTATGCAAAGCACATTTGTGCATGCACCATATACTTTCCAAAGAAGGGTAATGTTATGGGAGGAACTGAAATATATTAAGTCCCACAACTCTCTACCGTGGATTTGTCTTGGAGATTTTAAAGAAATTCTCTACCAATGGGAAAAAGTTGGAAGGAGATTATGTCACGCCCCAAACCTCGAGCACGTGCCCATCGCTCTCTAGTCAATAATATTTTGCGACTTTTCAGGACGAATTGCTGACCCTTTCTTTTTATTACACATGCGGAAGCGAAAATAAATCCCTTGACAGTAATCATCTCGGGACAACAAATTTACAAACAAACATACCTTTATAAACATATTGAGTCAAGTACAAAGTCCGCGGCCAAAATACTACAAAAGGCTGGATCTCCAAAAAGAAGCGGTCCTAACTGACCTACACTTCAAATTACCTCTTCTCGGCTGCAGGTCCTCCACTCGACCACCTTCTAAGGACCTGAAAATGGTTATACAACAACTAGTGAGACAATGTCTCAGCAAGTCCATGCTCTAAACCCTGATTATGAGGGAAATACGCCTAGAGGCGTCCTAACGACACAAGCACACAACCAATGGGACTTACCTAGTCTCAGATCCACTCTGCAGGTCAGTACATTTTATATCTCAGACATCATGAAAGCATGAGCAACAACTAAGCTCAATTAATTGGAACACCATATTGAAATTCTCAAATAAGCACAAGAGTCCTGATTATAGGGACAAATCATTATGATACGTCCCATTCCGTGTCACACAATTTTGTCTCATAATCCAACGTATTCAACTCAATTAAACATGCGTTCCAAGTTTTGATCTCGGCATATAGCACTGCCTACTCTCTATTCGACGGTCTTTTGGCATTGCCAGGCATCGTCTTATCCCATTGAGCACGGCACGTCACTACGTCAACTGCTTTCCCAAAGGAGCATAGGGTCCAGAATCTACTACCATCGGCTTTCTGTTATCTAGGAGCGTCCCATATAGGAGTAACGTCCAGCTTAACAGCCCGGAACGGTTTTTCTTAACCAACACACGATCACTCAAGTATGGCCCAGGGCACTGTGCATTACACTCAAATGCCTCAATTAAAATGGTGAACCTGGCCTTTTTCTTCGTGTTAGAAATACACGATAAAATAGTCGTGTGTGGATACACGGTCAACTTGACCCAGAAAAAGTGATATTCTTCCATTTAAAATCCCACTGTTTTATATAGTATATAAAACCATTTTCAGTGTTAAAATTTAACAACTAGGATTTTCTGAATAAATATTGGAAATCCATAAATTCTGGAATTAAACACTCAAATTTCCAATCAGCACTCAATTTGCGCAATTTAACACCCAATTGCATAAATTAACCACACCATTGCAATCAGCACAAATTTCTGGTCACCGACTATCCCAGCCTAATTTCCGGAAAAATAATTAATAATTAATTTCAAAAATTAATTAAATAGATCAATTCAATTTCTAAAAATACTAACCTAGGCCAAAATTATTAAATTAAATACCAATACGGACCCAAAAATTCCCGAACCCTTCTAGATAAATAGTACAATTTATCTAGGCCTCACTCAATCTAATCTAATCACCTAACATGCGTAATTGTATAATTAAATAACTAATTTAATCTAACTACACCTAATTTCTAATTAATTAAATCTAAACACCCCTTAGACGTCATTAGCCTACTAAGAAGAGTTTAGTGCATAAACTCACTGGTTTATTACGAAAACCGGTTTACCGCGATGACGGGGCGACGGCAGCCGAAATCCAAATTTTCGGTGGCGTCGGCGACTTGGACTAGGCCTAAACTTGGCCCAACAAATCTCGACCCAAACTTAGATTTGTTATTGCATTAGACTAGGCTCGCTACAGACGGCAGGCTTGGGCCTCAAAATCGCAGGCTTGGGCTTCAAGAATTCGCTGGGCTTCAAAAAGGTGTGGGCTTGCTGCTGAAAATGGGCCCATGTGCAAATGGGCTGAGCTGAAACGTGAAGATGGGCTGCGGGCTGGACTGCTGAAATTTTCGTGGGCTTTGCTGGACTTGATGGAAGTTGGGCTGAGCTGATGGAGATGGGCTCAACTTTACGGAAATGCTGGGCTGCTCGAGTGTGGAGAGGAAGCGGACGAAAGCAGCTGCTTCGGTGAGGGCTTCGTGCAGCTGACTCGGTGTGATGAACGGCACGAAGGTAGAAGCAAGCTGGCGACGAACGTCCGTGGAGATGGGGCGGCCTTGCGGACGTGCTGGCGGTCTCACTCGGTGGAAGGAGGCGCTGATTTGTTGACCCGTGGAGATGGCTTCGGTAGCCGCTGACAGGGGAACAATACGTGTGAGCTGCAGGGGCGTGCGGCCGTGTGTGGTAGTGGAGAAGCAGGTGGTGAAAACCTAGACCGAAACTTCAGCAGGGAGAGACGTGGGGTGCTTGAAATAAAATGAAAGAGAGGAAAAATAAGCAAATGAAAGGAAAGTGAGATGGCTGGTTCGGTGGGTTGCAATGAAAGAGAGGGAGGTTTCGCACGATGAAGAAGGAATGGATGAGGCGTGCGAAGGGGAGAGAGAAAGGGGCACAAAAATCCAATAGAAAATATCTAAATCATCATAATTTGGCCTCTAAAGTCTTCATGTTTATCCTTTATTGTCCCCCAATTAAATTTTTGAAGTATAGAACCACAATTATCCCAAATTGATACCAATGTTGCACACCCCCATCCTAAGGTCCGAATTTCACCACTTTAGGTTCAATTTCTTCCCGACATTCTCCAATCGACGTCCGATTTCGTTGAAGAAAAATCCCATATAATTTTCTGCAAGTCCCCAACATTCAAAGGCTCGGCTTGGAAATCCAAATTTCCTTCGACTTAGCCCATTCGAATTTTCGTCTATTTTCCGCAATGTCCGAATCGATTTTCCTTAAAAATCCTGAACTCTCCAAAAAAATTTCAAAAGATGAGTTAACGTTCCTAAAATAAACCGTGACATGACAAGCCTTTCAATTTCTAAAATCGGGTTCAAATGCGCGGTTAATTTCGATCTGACGCGATTTTAGCGTGACCTAATCTACTGGGTAATTTTTAAGAATTTTTGGTGCAATTGACCCGTGATCGATTCATCCGAGTCAATCTTCGACACATTAGAAACTTTCAGTTGTCGTGAAAATCTCATGGTTTCAAATATAGACACCAAGTACAGAAATGACAGAAAAATCGGTCTAGTGTCGATCAATGAGAATTTTGCAATTAGGTGGAATCACCCACACACTAATTACATATCTCCATCGAATCGACCTATCTTCGGTCTTTGATCAATTTTTGTTAGTGCCGTAATGACCATTGCAGATCAACACGGTCGAGTAGTCGATTCCTGGTCGAATTCTCAAGTCCATTGCATTTAGATTCCTTAATTGCTTCCCTATGTCATGACCTCTTTTTTCGGCGCCCGATCGGGTACGAGCGCCTAAGGAGGCCAATGGCTCGGCTGAAATTAGTTATGCCCGAACTCTCCCAAGTCCACCAATTCACGACTTTAATAGTCTAAATTTTTAACCTGTAAATTAATTTTAAAACGGAGTCGCCACTAATCGGTTTGGGGTGGGTCGATTAGAAACCCAAGCGAAGTATCGGGAGAAATACTCGCTCCTACGCAACCAGAGAAATTAGGATCGGGGATTTGATTACACTAGTTAATCACTAATGCCCTTTTGGTACCTAATCTTGTTTAAACCCGAGGTTTTTGGGATGTTCGAGGGATTTTCCATACATTTTGGGAGGAAAAGATTTTTGAGTCTTTTTCTAATTTTTGGACACAAAAGGGATTTTTGGGATTTTTTTTTGGTATTTTTGGAAAAATACAAGTCTTTTTGGCTTTTTCTAAATTTTTTTGGGCTTTTTCATGAATTTTTGGCTTTTTTTTATTTTTGGCATTTTTTGGAAAATATGGAATATTTTTTATTTTTCTGATTTTTCGGAAAATAAATTATTTATTATTATTTATTTATTTATAATATTATTTAAAATAAAAACCGACCTGTGTCGGATCCACGGGTTGTGTCCGACCCGGTCGGCGACCCGAATGAGGACGGGCCTGTGTTGCGGGCCCGACTCGGATTTTTTGGTCTTTTTTTTTTTTTTTTTTTTAAATGAAACGGCGTCGTGGAGTGGACGTTCGGGGACACCGGCCCGGCCCGACGACCCGCTCCACGACCCGGCTCCCGGAGAAACCCTACTCGACCTGACTCTGGCTCGTGACCCGACTCTCGCCGCCCCTGATCTCGCGAAACCCTACCCGGTTCCGAGACCCGTATCCGATTCGACGACCCGGGAAATCGCAAACCCTAGGGTTTGCGAATCCACGGCGCCGAGGGGGGGAAACCGAGGCATTACGGCGGCGACGGCGGCGACGATGGTGACGAACCGCTTATGAGGACAGCGAGGACGAGCAACAACGAGGCTGCATTGGTGTGGTCGGTGGCGACACGGTTCGAGAGGGGGAATGCGACGGCGACAACGCAACCAGCGGCGGCGACGGCTACGTTACCTGTGTGACGAGGTGGCGAACGATGGCGGTGACAGGGCAACAACGGTGGCAACTCAGCTTCTCGATATGGCGTAGCGTCGACGGATCCATCACGGCAATGGCTTCGCGGGAGGGCACGACAACAAGCTTTCGAGGCAACGGCGTCGGGATTTGGTCGGGGCGAACGGCGGCGGCGTCCGGCGTCCGGCGGCAACAACAAAGAAAAAAAACCAGATTCGAGGCGCAGATCTCGGCCGGACCTCCTCGGCCTCGATCTTCTCTCACTCGGGCAAAGGATCCGAGCCTCCACCGGCCGGATCTGACCTTCTCGAAGTCGCTCGGCGCCTGCCTTCCCTGAAGTCTCTCGGTGGAGGGTGGGCTGAGCTCGCGACTCGAGCTCTCTCCTGCGCTCGCCCTTCGATCCTTCCCGATGTCTCTCAGTGAAGGATCTCCGAGCTCGCCACGCCCTCCGACGATGCTTGCGGCCACCAATTTATAGGCGAAGGAAATCCGGTCGACGGAGGCTCGGTCGCCGGCCTCGGCTTGCCCACCGGTTCCGCTCGGCGAACCGGTGTCCCATCGAGCTTTCAAATAAGCTCGCTCAGCATTAATGGCGCCCGAGATCTTATCCCCTCCGGCTAACGTCGGCCTACTCTCCTCGGCCGTAGGCCGTCCTTCACGCGTCGGCTTCCCTCGCGCATGTGAGTTGCAGCGGCGAAGGAGAGGGAAGGAAGAAGAAGAAGAGAGAAAAGGGATCGGGCCAGGGGTGAAGGAAAATGGGCCATAGGGGCCATGCGGAGGGGGAAGAGAAAGGGAAAAGAAAATGGGCTAGGCTTTTGCTTTTTTTTTTTTTTATTTGTTTGCTTTTTTATTTATTATTATTATTATCATCTTTAATATCCGAAAAGGCCAAATAAATAATAAAAAAACTAATTAACAAAATTTAGGCGTCAACAGCTGCCCCTCTTTGAAGGTGAGCTCGCAGAGGTTGCATTCAAAGACAAACTGATGCCTAAATTTTATCCATACATACGTAGCAAATTATATTTTATTCGGGACCTACTATTCTATGCAAAAGAGCAATACTAAGACAGATGATAAGAAGATACCGTAGTTACTTACAGGGAGTGAGTGAGATAGGGTGTGAACCCCGAGTTTGGCAAGTATCAAGGCGTAATCTTACCCGGGGTGATATGAAGAGGTTGCTTTTCCAGGCTCAAACCATTCTTCGGTCACCTGTTAAAACAATCAATGATTTGTCTAGGACCCGAACCTTTCTTTGGTCGCCTTGACAGAAATTGTTCCTCCAGACCCGAACCATTCTTCAGTCGCCTGTTGGAGCAATCAGTGGTTTGTCTAGGACCCGAACCATTATTCGATCACCTGTTAAAACAATCAATGATTTTTCTAGGACCCGAACCTTTCTTCGGTCGCCTTGACGGGGAATTACTTCTCTAGGACCCGAACCATTCTTTGGTTGCCTGTTAAAACAATCAATGATTTGTCTAGGACCCGAACCTTTCTTCGGTCGCCTTGACAGGAAATTGCTCCTCCAGGACCCGAACCATTCTTCGATCGCCTGTTAAAACAATCAATGATTTGTCTAGGACCCGAACCTTTCTTCGGTCGCCTTGACGGGGAATTGCTTCTCCAGGACCCGAACCATTCTTCGGTCGCCTGTTAAAACAATCAATGGTTTGTCTCGGACCTGAACCATTCTTCGATCGCCTCGACAGGAGATGCACTGACCTTTCTCAAGGCATCTCATTTGTGGGTGCCTGATCTGTATCGAGGACACTAGTTGGTACCTGACCTTTCTCGGGAGATGCGCCGACCTTTCTCAGGGCATCATATTTGTTGGGATGCGTAACTTCTGTCAAAGACACCGGTAGGAACCCGACCTTTCTCGAGAGGATGCGCCGACCTTACTCAGGGCATTGATTTGTGGGGTATCTGACTTCTGTCAAAGACACAGGTAGGAACTCGACCTTTCTCGGGAGGATGCGCCGACCTTTCTCAGGGCATCGATTTGTGGGGTGTCTGACTTCTGTCGAAGACACCAGCTGGATCCGACCTTTCTCGGGAGGATGCGCCGACCTTTCTCAGGGCATCGATTTGGGAGATAACTGGACATTCACAGGCATATCAAAGAGTACCTGAATATTCACAAGTACTAACATGAAGGATATTTGGGCCTTTGCAAGCATCGAAATGGGTATTTGGCTGACCATAGGCATTGAAGGGGTACTTGGATGGTCACAAGTATAAATTCTTGGGGGATACTTGGACATTCACAAGTATCGAAGGGGTACTTGATAATTGGAAATATTGAGAACATACCTTGGATATTTGTGAAGGTGTCCCCCCTCCTGGCGATTGGGAAATATCGAGGGCGTACCTGGGATATTTGTGAAGGTCTCGCACCTCCCGATAATGGGAATATCGAGGGTGTGCCCCGCATATTCGTGAAGGTCTCTCACCTCCTGGTAATGGGAATATCGAGGGCGTGCCCCGCATATTCGTGAAGGTCTCTCACCTCCTGGATGGCTGCAGGCACTCAAAAGGGCTAGAGCACCTGGCTAGCTGAACGACAGTGCCAAGCAAAGCAATGGAATGCTTGAACAGCTGCTATATTATTTTGGGGACAACTCGGGCAGGTTGAGTGTCATGAAAAGGAAGTACCTAGACAATGGTGGGTACTTGATGATATGGGGATACCTAAACAGTAGTAGGTATTCCAAGAGATACTTGGTCAGTCACAAGTATCAATACTCTAGGGACAACTCGAACAGGTCGAGTGTTAGGAAAAGGGAGTATCCGAATGGTGGTCGGTACTCAAAGACAATAAGGATGCCTAGACAGCAGTAGGTATTCAACGATAAAGGGATACTTGGTCGGTCACAAGTATCAATACTCTGGGGACAACTCGAACAGGTCGAGTGTCAGGAAAAGGGAGCATCCGAATGGTGGCCGGTACTCCAAGACAATGGGGATACCTAGACAGCAGTAAGCACCCAAACTCAAGGGACGACTCAAATAGGTTGAGTGTCAATAAGAGAGTACCTGGACAGTGGTAGGAATTTTAAGACAAATGGGGATAGAGATACGCTTACCTGGCAATATCTTTGATCTCTAAGAGTATGTCTGCTATTTGCACAATACGCACACATGATTGTATATGCTGTAAATTCATGAGTTCAAATGAGATTCATGCATGATAATTTTGTCAGTTTCGCATCTTTTGATTTCCACTAGGGAAGATTTTGAAAGACAACCTTCATTTAGAATGTAGATGTCTTGAGTATGCGGATGAGGGACTTTCACCCGAAAGGACTTTCCGCTCACTCTCATGGAAAAGGCTATCCCGACCATTGATGTAGGATTTATAAGGACCACACTATCTCACTGTCATCATGTCAGCAGGGGTCCGAGTATTCTCGCAATAGTATGACTTTACCAATGTGAGAGGTCTTTGTTGAAACTATGATGAAGTCTTGGCCAGCGGCTCATCGAAGGCGACCATCAAGGTCAAGGCTTATGAATGGAGTGCCGCATGATCGTCTCCGGGCTTGCAAGTCAAGAATCCTGCGAAAAGAGATAGAATAATCTTGCTCATACTTCTTCGAGCGATGCTTTTAAACATATGAAATCCTACGTTAATTGAAATGCCCTAGTCTGAAGAGACTTTTACAATGGAATGTAACGTAAACTTAGCTCACATGTAAGAGGGTGAGAGTTGGTGACTGTCTTGGCATTTGTCACTAGTCTTTCTTGTCAGATGGAGGTTCTATGGACCACAACAACAGCTTTTCTTGGCTGTATTTTTGGTCGGGGGCATTGGCCTTACTTTTACTGTGCACACTCGCTTTTTCATGCCCCTATTTTTTATTCCAGTTCTTCTTTTATGGGCATTGACCTTGCTTTTACCAAGTACACTGCTTTTTTATGCCCCTGTTTTTTCATTCTTATCATTAGAGGAACTAGCCTAGGCAAGTTCAATCACGATACTGTTGTTAGACTCTTGAGTCTTCGTCTTCAGCCTAGCGCTCCGAGCTATGCTATTTAAATGGTAGTAACTTCGTTTTGTCTCGATGTGAGGGTAAAATTACAGACTCACTTGAGTTGTACAATGAATACAAGTGCGTAGAGAAAGAATTGCTCTTCGTCATTCTATGGCACTTAAAGTAACGCGAGTGTTCATATGCAATAAAGACACCCGAAGATTGATGCAAGTGCGAGCAAGAAAATTTCTATCTCTCTTCTCACCTTGTGATGCTGCTTTGCCTCCGATCTGCCCCAGTGTGGGGTGGTTCTTGACCAGAATATGAGAGAAGTTTCACCAATGTATGGCGCTCAATGGGGTGAGTGATGGAATGCCTCTCACTATTTTGGTTATCGTACCATTCGCGAGAGAACTATTTACCCTGCAGCCATGGAATCTTCTGCACTCATCTCACAAGTGTATAGATGGGGGACTGTGTGTAGGATATGGCTTGCCTTTCATCATTCTGACGTGCCTCATCCAACATGCTCAATTAATCTTGTATTCTTCATTTAGTTGTCTATTCTAATAATTCTCAATGGAATCAAAGATTTAAACAGACAAAATCGTCATGCAAAATTCACCTGGAAAAAGGCATACAGCATTTTAAATGTGATGGAGTTTGTACTCTCAGAACAAATGAATGGTTTTGGCTCAAAAAGACCTTCTTGGTAGCTTTAAGGGTCAACAGAGTATGTGTTTCCAAATATGTTAAATCTTGGATATCAAAAGGGCTATTCACAAAGGGGTGTCGATGATTGTCCTTATTGATTAGGAATATGACACATGAATGATCAGCCGGGGTTGAGAATCTGATCAGGCATCTTTGTTTCTTTTTCCTTGCTTGGATCACTTGGTTTGCCCCGTTTAACCATTTGATCTGGCTCTTGAATTCCAATGCTTCCTGTCAATATGAGTTCAAAGAGTGAGTGTTAGAAATGATGCCAAATTACCTTTCCCCCAGAGTTTATTTGTGCTGGTTCTTAGGGAAGTTGCTGACGGCCTCTTTTACATTTCAATGCTTTCCTTCTGCTAGCCTTTCCTACTTGTGGCCCCGTATGCATGATTGCTGGTCGTTGATTGATTTTCAATGCTTTCCTTCTGTGGAATTTTTCCTTCTGCCTTTGATCAGGCAAAGTCATGTACTTCAAGCTTCTATGGAATTTGAGATGGACAATAAAAACTTCAAATTCTCCGATATTAATTACTTCTTGCAAGAGTATGTGTCTGGAACAAGAAGTGAGGCTTCCAGATTCTAAGATTGTTGACTGGGACAGAAGGTTCCTTCTAACCAGACTGGTACCTGGATGACGCGTCCTTTACATCGAGCTGGGCAAAATTGATAGGGATTACTCTTACGCGTCTGCCTAGGTAATGTTGATTTGCTCAAGTTATGCCATCGAGTTTGCTTCTTGATTCTTAACACTTCCTTAAAGGCTGGTCATTACCATTCATTTTTCTCCATTGAGTCAAACACACATTTTTTATGATGGTGTAAACACACACTCATATATAAAGGTGTATAAGCATTTTCATTCTGATAGAGAAGTGCTTGGCAATGCCAGACAATAAACATCTTTCAAGGGTAGTACTTTTTTACATCATCGGAATTAACTGGTTTGGAGAATTCCCGCCCATCCATTTCAGTCAGAATCAAGGCTCCTCCAGGGAGTATCTTCTTTATTACATAAGGACCCTTGTAATTTGGGGCAAACTTGCCTCTGGGCTCTGGAAAGATTGGCAGCGTCTTTCTCAAGACTAGCTCATTTGCCTCGAAGTGCTTGGGTCGTACCTTTTGATTGAACGATCGAGCTACCCTCTGCTGGTAACACTGACCATGACAAAGGACTTTCAATCGTCTTTCGTCGACCATATTCAGTTGTTCAAGCCTTTGTTGTGTCCATTCTTCCTCGGACAATCTTGCCTGGGATAAAATTTGCAGGGAAGGGATTTCTACTTCCACAGGAAAAACCGCTTCCATGCCGTAAACCAGGGAAAAAGGCGTTGCCCCAGTGGAAGTTCGAATCGAAGTTCGATATGCTGATAGTGCGAAGGGTAACCTCTCATGCCAGTCGCGGTAGTTTTCAGCTGTCTTGGATAGGATTTTCTTGATGTTCTCGTTGGCAGCTTCCACGGCTCCATTCATTTGTGGACGATAAGGGGACAAGTTCAGATGTTGGATTTTGAACTCAGAAAACAATTGGTCAATCAACTTGTTGTTCAGGTTTGACCCATTGTCGGTGATGATAGCTTCCGGTACGCCATAACGGGCAATTATGTCACGTCTGATGAATTTCATAACGTTTCGTGCAGTTACGCTTGCATAGGATGCGGCCTCGATCCATTTTGAGAAGTAGTCGATTGCGATCAGAATGAACCGATGCCCATTTGATGCCTTCGGATTGATTGGGCCAATTACATCAATGCCCCACATTGAAAATGGCCACGGCTCAGATAACTGATGCAATTCAGTTGGAGGAACATTTATCTTGTCCCCGTGAATTTGACAACGATGACAGCTTCGCACATGCTGAGCACAATCACACTCTAAGGGGAACCAGTAATAACCCAATCTCATTATTTTCTTGGCCAACATACGTCCATTCATGTGAGGGCCACATACTCCTCCATGTATTTCTTGCATTATTTGTGTGGCTTCATTTGCATCCACACACCTTAGCAGGACTGAGTTATATGATCTCTTGTACAAATTTTCATCGCTGACAAAGAACCTCGAAGCCATTTTGATAAGGTATTTTCGATCAGAGGGAGTGCTTTCTTTAGGGAATTCCTGCTTCTGGATGTATTTCATGATGTCGTAATACCAGGGTTTCCCGTCAGGTTCTTCAGTTATAGTCATGTAGTGGGCCTGTCTTGTCAGGACTTCAATCTTCAAAGGCTCTACTTCTAACCCCTTCGTTACTTATAACATAGATGATAGTGTTGCTAGTGCATCAGCAAATTGGTTATAAATTCTAGGTAGGTATTCAAACGAAATGTCCTGGAATTCTCCTACCAATTCTTCCAAGTAGTCGTGATAAGGCACTAGTTTGGCATCTCTTGTCTTCCACTCGCCCACAGTCTGGACTATGATTAAGGCGGAGTCACCGAACACTTTTAGTTTTGACACTTCCATTCCAATAGCCGCTTGTAGGCCGAGGATGCATGCTTCATATTCGGCTATATTGTTGGTGCATGGAAACATCAATTTTGCAGCCACAGGATAATGTTGCTCATTTGGGGATATCAAGGCGCCCTGCTTCGAACCCGACAAATTTACAGCTCCATCAAAGAACATAGTTCATGTGTCCTCTTCCACTGTTGAAATTCGGTCATCTTAGAAATGATCCTCGCATACTTCTTTAGGGCAATCTGCTAACATATCAGCAATCACCCGACCTTTAACTGATTTTTGCGACATCACCTAGATGTCGAATTCTGAGATCAGGATTTGCCATTTGGCCAATTTTCCCACCAAGGCCGGGTGACCAAGCAAATACTTGATTGGGTCACTCTAAATTACAAGGAATGTTTGGTAATGCAAGGTATACTATTGGAGTCTGTGCAACACCCATACCAATGCAGTGCATGTTTTTTCCAATTTGGAGTAGTTTTGTTCTGACGTGGTGAACTTTTTACTCAAATAGTAAATGGCTCGTTCCTTCCCATCATGGGGTCCTTTATGTGCCAACATTGCACCTAGGGATTCACTATTGATGGTAAGGTAGAGGGTCAAAGGGTGTCCTGGAGTCAGGGGTACTAAAACTGGGGGTTTCATCAGGTACCGCTTTAAATTTTCAAACGCCAGTCTGCAGTCATCATCCCATTCAATTTGTGCATCTTTCTTGAGAAGTTTAAAGAAAGGTTTTGCGGTTTTGTAAAAGCTGGGAAATGAATCGCGCAATGTAATTTAATCTTCCTAGGAGGCTCCGGACTTCTTTCACAGTCGAGGGAGGAGGCATCTCAAATATCGCTTTAGTTTTTGACGGGTCCACTTCTATCCCTTTACAGCTCACAATGAATCCAAGTAATTTGCCAGAAGTCGGCCCAAACACACATTTTGCTGGGTTCAAGCGCAACTTGAACTGGTGAAGTTGATCAAATAATTTTTCCAGGGTCTTCACATGGTCTTCTCCATGTCTGGTTTTGGCGATCATGTCATCGACATATACTTCAATTTCTTTATGCATCATGTCATGGAAAAGGGTGACCATGGCACGTTGGTAAGTCGCTCCAGCGTTTTTCAGGCCAAAAGGCATGACCTTATAGTGAAAAGTTCCCCATGGAGTAATGAATGCCGTCTTTTCCTTGTCTTCCTCCTTCATTTTTATTTGGTTGTATCCTGAGAACCCATCCATAAAAGAGAAAAGTTTGAATCCAGCAGTACTATCCACAAGAACGTCTATGTGAGGTAACGGAAAATCATTCTTTGGGCTTGCTTTGTTCAAATCGCGGTAGTCGACACAAATCCGGATTTGACCATCTTTCTTCTTCACTGGTACAATGTTTGCTACCCAACTAGGATATTGCGAGACTTCGAGGAAGCCTACTTCTAGGAGCTTCATTACTTCTTCTTCAATCTTTTTTGACAACTCAGGCTTAGCTCTTCTTAGCCGTTGTTTCTTGGGGGCTACATCAGGGTTGGTTGGCAAGCTATGCTCCACGATCATTGGATCAAGGCCTGGCATATCGACATATGACCATGCGAATACATTTTGATATGTCTTTAGGAGAGCAATTAAGCTTGCAGCTTCTTCTTCAAGAAGGTTCGCGCCAATCTTTATCTCCCTTGGATCTTCTGTGCTACCTAAATTGACAATGATGGTGTCTTCAGTAGTAGGGGGCCTTGTTTCTTCGTGGCGCTTCCAATTCCATTGAATTTCGTCGGAATCATCAAAATCATCATCTGAGTCATCAGAATTGCTATCATGGCTACTTACGGTGTTGGTCTGGACCGTTCCCATACCTCGCCCGCCGCTATATTATTCTGTGTCATAGAGTAGATAGGCTAAGGGAACAAATAAGGTTAGTAGCATGCATGCTTCTTTCTTTTGAAAATGTGATAAATTGTGCTTGAAGATTTAGGACAAGGAAACATGAGGAGACCCGGGCCTCAGATTTCTTCTTTCATTTGACGGTTGGCTATCATCAACGGGCCGGTTTGGTGTGTCTCCTCATGCCCTCAAAATGTTTTCAACTTTATTTATTAGTAGACGGATTTACTGTGGTGATTTCAAAAATAGTTCCTTGAGTGGAACCGATGTTGAAAACAAAACAAGCGTACATTAAAAATATGTACAAGTGCTCCACGTAGGGAGTATGCAGAGGATTAAAAGGATTCTACTCGAGCGGGTCCCGCACTCCATTTCCCTAACGGTCCTTCGTTAATAGTGCCCACGAAGAAGTCTTCATACCGCCGCCAGCCACATCTCCCGTGCTCCCGCTCGCGGATTTCAAATCATCCATGCCTTCCCATCCATCGGGGACGATGTTGTGATGATGATCATAGAAACTTTGGGGGATTGAATAATTGACATAGTAGTCAAATTTACCACTTGGTTGGCCCAAAGTGTCCATGATTGCCTTTCCCGTACGCGCTTTCTTAGTATGCTTATGGAACATGGTACGAGTGCTGGGTACCACGAGGAGGTGGTCCTTACCAAAAATAGCCACGGAGAGCGGAACGTGAATACCCCAGCATCCAAAAGATCCTGAACCTTGTCTCTCAGGATGGTGCAGTCATTTAGTGAGTGTCCTAATTCTCCCGAATGATAATCACATTGCTTGGATGGATCATAATCAATGAAGTACTTGAGAGTAGGATGGCTCAGTTCCCTGCCGATTATCCCTTGCTCTAGGAGGATGGGGAAAATAATGGCCATTGATTTAGGAAGAGGCGAATATGGCCGAGTGCTTCTTGGGGATAAGGGTAGCCGTGCCCCTCGCCAGGTTGTGTCAATAGGGTCCTCTTCATTTACTACCAGCTCCTCATCGTGACGAGAGCGGAATGCACGGGTAGCTTGAGCGAAGTTTTCTGTCAAATGGTGTACAGTCTCGCGTAATTCTTCGACTTGGTGTTGAAGCTGGATGAATGAGAAGTTATCGCATGTCTCTTCTAATTGCTCTTCCTCAATGGCACCTATGAAAATGTCCTCGAACATGGTGGTCATGTCATTTAGCCCCTCTTTTTTTATAAGTGAGGGCCAAGTTGTGTCTTCCTGGATTATGGGCAATTTCACGCTTTCGGGGTTGAACCATTTTGGAGTATCCACTTCCTCTTCCTCATGCATCATCCTAGCTGGGCCTGGGAAAGTTTCCTCGAGACGGGGATATACAAGGCCGACTTTTTTCTTTGCTTTTCTATCTGGGGAATATCCTAAACCGATAGTTTAGGGTCTTCTCCGAGCTTCAATAGGCTGACGAATGCCTTGGCCTCTTCTACCAAGCCCTTATCCTGGAAGGAAACTATGTCCTACCATGATTGCAGCACTTGATATCTCGGGGTCGAGGGGCAAAGTCCCTCGAGTTTCGTGTATGGTAGACATGAGCTCGAATGATTGATAGCTAGCTTCGCTTTTGTCACTAGGTTCAACATAAGGGATGGCCGTCTCGTGGTAGATGCGGTGATCTTCTTCTCCTCGGACCGTGATCAGTTTTCCTCCAACCACGAACTTCACACTTTGGTGGAGGCTCGAAGGTACTGCTCCTGCGATGTGTATCCATGGGCGCCCTAAAAGGAAATTGAACGCAGTGGGGATATCCATCACCTGGAACAAAATTTTGAATATGGTTGGGCCAATTTGAATGCCGAGCTCGATCTCTCCCACTGTTTCCTTCTTTGTTCCATCGAATGCTCGACCAGAAGTCTTGGGTACCTGGATCCATGATCTCTCTATTTTAAGGCGACAGAGTGTCGCTAGTGGACATATGTTAAGAGCAGATCCGTTGTCAATCGGCACTCGAGCGACGTGAGATGCGTTGCACTTGACTGATATGTAGAGGCCCTTGGTGTGTCCTCTACCCTCCTCAGGAATCTCCTCATCAGAAAATGCCATTTGATCTTTTAGAAGGATGGTACTGACAAATTCCTCGAGTTTGTCATGCTCAATAGTTTCAGGGACATGTACTTCACTTAATACTTTCATGAGGGCTTTCTGGTGCTTGACAAATGTCTGAAGCAATTCCAGCAAAGATATCTGTGCTGGTGATTTTCGTAGCTGTTCCACCACATTATATTCACTAGCCTTAACTACAGTAAAAAACTCCTTGGCTTCTTCGTCAGTGACGGGCTTAGCAGACTGAGTATTTGCTTGAGCATAGGTTCGCCCAGATCTCGTGACTAAACCAACATCAAGGTCATAAGACCATGGTACTGCATTGTTGTACTTGTATTTGTAGGGCTGGGGAATCTCGATGACTATAGCTGTTTCTGCTGTTGATGCTTGAACAATGGCTCCCTTCCTTTCAAAGATGCTCTCAGGTGAGGTAGAGTCCTTCTTCTCCTTTTCCGCATTTAGCGCGACAAATTCTTCCTCCCAGTTGATGAGGACTTGCGATATGGTAGAAACTATGCTGGTGCGGCCGGCGTACATGATTATTCCGGCCTCTATCATTCTTAATACCCTTTCCTCAATTATTGCAAAGGGTGGTATTTCATCATCCGGATAATACCCGGTTTCTACTAGCCCTCGATAGATGTCAACCATATGTGCATTGACATTTCTGATTTGACCGACTTCAGAACTGAATATCATGTTTACTTTGTCAGCATGATTAGGGAGCGGATTGCTTTGGACATTTGGCTTTGCAGTTTGGAATGAGAAGGCCTTAGTATCCAGCAAGTTCTGGATCCGATGCTTAAGGATGAAACACTCATCAGTTGAATGGCCTTCTTCTCCCATGTGATAGTCACATTTTTTGGACGGGTCATAGCTGGAGAAGTTTTCAGCATTGGGTCGTCTTGGCTCAGTTGAAAGGAGGCTCTTGTTTCGGAGGATTGCCAAAACCTGGGAAGGAGATCTAGGAAGCGGAGTGAATTGTCTTCGGTTGTTGTAGCGCTGGGGTGGACGGCTATTAGTCTGTTGTTGGCCTGTGTTTGTCTGAACAGTCAGGAGATGACCGGTGTTTGCAGTGTAGGTGGCATTGACATCAATCAAGGATTCTTTATCTTTTTTCATGTTGAGCCTTCTGCTAACTGGTGCAGGCTCAGTGAACCAGCCGTCCCTTAAACCTGTCTCAATCTGCTCTCCCACTGGAATGAGTTGATTGAATGATTCAGCGATCGTAGTCACCATCCGATGCGGTATTCGAAAGGGAGGGTTTTGATGAACATTTTCTCAATTCAAAGTCATCGGCTCAGATCGATATGGGCGGCGAGATTCCTCCATCTAATAGCATATTCTTTGAAAGATTCCGCTTTTTCTTTTCCGTGCGATCGAGATCCTCACGAGAAGGGGTAATGTCCATTATGAATTTGTACCGCTTGAGGAATGCTTCACTTGCTTCACTCCATGTCTCGATGAGGTTTATGCTCTTTTTGATGTACCACCTCGGGCGGGACTATTAGCTTGATTGGAACAACCTGGATCATTAAAGGTTCATTATTAACGCATCTTTGGGTCATTCGAACCAATACATCCGCAAGTGAGCTCTTGGGGGTGTCGTGCCATCGTATTTCTCGAACTCAGGCATTTTGAATTTTTCCGGCATTTTGACCTTAGAGTAGATGGAGAGGTCTGTTGGAGTAGGATCTTGAAGGCCTTGCAATTGTTTTAGCCTCTCTTCAAGTTTCTCAAGGCGTTTGTCATGTTCAATCTTAGACAAACTGTTGGGCTTTGCTTTTTCGACTACGATTTGGTGTGTATCATCCTCCAATTTGGGCATGTTATCATCAGTATCTCTTCCTTGATCACCTCGGGTAGACGATTGCGGTAACAAGATTTCAATTGAGGTCAGGGGCGGGGAGCCAATTTGCCTTGGATGGAATCTATCTGCTTTGAGAGTTGTTGAAGCACATTGAAGACTTGCTTCATTTCACTTTCCATAATCTCGACACGGCTTGGTACATTTCTTCGGCCATTCTAGCTTTTGGATTTGGCGAATACGACTATGATGTGATTACCTGCATAAAAAAAATGGAGAGAACGTAAGCCAGGAAACGTATGGAACATTGGCCCATGGCAAGGGTCACGTCATTTTTATTTATTAATAGGAGTTTTATACAATGCCAAAAGGGCTTTTTACACAGGTCAAAACGACCCTAGATATTAACATTAGGAATATTCACATCAAAAGTCCCGCTGCCCATTTTTATATGCGATGGGAAGTTCCAGTCTTGTGAAACCACTTGCTTCTTCGTACTAGCTTCGATACGTGTCTCCTGCTTGTCTCCAAGCTCTTTTCAAGAGATTCGATTCGTCCCTGCAGGGTAAGTTTATCAACTACATTGGGGATTACTAGTTGTAGCTCCTTGGGAATTATATGGTTGAGGATGTAGAATGTTGATGCATGATGAACTTTTTCTTGTCCCTTTAATCTTCTGGGCATGACAATCCTTTCAATGTGACATCTACTCCATGCGTTCTGAATTATGCGGATCTCCTCCAAGTAGTTGTAGTCTGTACGGGTGAAAAAGATTCGGAACAGTCCTAATTTGAGTGGTGGCAGGATTTCTTGGAGGACCTTGTACTGACGAGCCACCCTATATGGATAATATGAGGTAGCTCCGGAGAGGCCCAGCAACGGGATGGGGTTATAATAATTAAGCGCGAAGCGTGCCTCTCCTGCAATGAACCATTTAGCTCGCCATAGGAATGTCTCAGGGACCGGGTTTTTTAGCAAGTTAATCCACCAAGAATACTCTTCATTGGGAGAATATTTTTCCAAGGTTTGAAACTTTTGTAATGGATGTTTAAACTCATTGATTTCAAATATTTGCATGAGGTGCCCAAATCCTTTGATATGGGAAAAGAACTACATTTGTAAAATTTCTGGAGCGGCCCTCATGATTTTTTCTTTTGGTCCTTGAAACGATTAAGGGATAAAAAGGTTTCAGCCAAAACCATGTTTACATATCCTGCTCCGAAAGTAACTTGATTTATTACCCATGCGATTGAAAGATTTATGGCATTCTTTCTATATGGGAAGATGATAAGTCCAAAGAAGGCGAATAGGAAAATCTTGGTTTTTTGGGTCATTGATTGTTTTTCAAAACATTCAGTTAAGGATGATAGTGGAAAAGCATTGTTGTTAGCTCCAACAATTTCTTTTACCGAATGATTTTTTAAAAAGCGTGATAGACTGACCACAGGGTCGATGCCAAATGGTGGTTTAGCGAGCTCCCTTCCCAAGGGCATTCCTATGGCGAGACTACAATTCCAATGTTGGAGTCGGTTCAAATTTTCCAAACACAAAGGTAGATGTTTCGGGACACCAAAAGGTGGTAGTGTGCATGACTCGTGAGTGGATATTGATTTGGAGCAATGGGAGGAGATGACCGATTCTTGCTTTGACGCGCTCTTGGCCAAGCCGATCTAACCGCTTCCACCATCGAGAAGCTCTCCCTTGGGGGTAGGAATGGCGGATATCAATTCTTCCCATCGCATATAAGAACGAGGAATACACAACCTGACCCTATTTTGCCATGAGCCAGAAAGACCGAGTAAAAGTAAATAAATTATTTTACTTTTAAAGAAAATGGCAAGCACAGAGACATACAGATGGGACGTGTGGCTCGATTTCTAACTAAGAAGGCTTGTTGAGATTAAAAGGATATCCACCCGTCGCAGTCTCGCGTTAGCAGTATACCCTCCTAACCTCGGCTAAGAAATTCGGAGAAAAGAAAGGCAACCTCTACATCGCAGTCTCGCGTTCGAGGTCGTATCTTTCTTAACACCATCCTAGAAATCCTATGGCGGCCGGGTTGTGTGTGCCATGTGTAGTGTTTAAAACAGTAAAGCATGCACAACAGTTTATAATCACAAAGAAATTTTGGAGAGGGAAACCGACGGAGAGCTCTGCCTCGTCGCTCCGCCGAGCGCCCACTCGCCTGCCTCCTCAGCAGCTCCGCCCGGCATTCAGCGTCCGCACTTTTGCCTTCGCCCAACGCTGCGCCACCATCCCTACCCTCTGCCGTCGCTGCGCCTCCGCCCCTGCACTCCGCACGAGCGCCTCTTAGCCTATGCCCGCGCTGCCAAGCGTCGCTTCTCTCGCTGCAGCCACCAGCGGCTCCGTCGCCGGAGCTCCGAGCATTATTGCCTTCGCTGCTCCCGCTGCCCAGTGCCCGCGCATCCGTCTCCGACCTCGGCCCTTTTCCCGCGCGCCGCTCTGTTCTCCGAAGCTCTCTAAAAAGGGCGTCCAAAGCCACATTCCGCGCCCGATTCGTTGAAGCCAGTTGTTGGCGACTTGGGCACCTGGTAGGCCTCTTCAACCCCCCCTAAGTTTGCCCTGGTACGTGATCTCTTTGGGCTTCAAATGGCCGAATTTTGTTAGGGTTTGCTCGCCCTTTCTCTGCAATTTGTTGCTGTTATGGAGCCCGGAACTTCTTCGGCCCAAATCGAGGGGGAAAGGGCATTCGTAGCCCTCCCGTTCGACCATGGCCCCTCCTCTCATGGCGTGTTGCTAATGAGAACTTGGGTGGTTGTTCGGCCCCTGTTGGTTCAAAGCAGCCTTCCGTTCAAGGCATGTTCCTCTCGTGATCCGAGATGGGCGCGAGGAGAGCGAGAGGTAGATCGAGGTTCGAAGCGACCTCGCGAGCAATCTCGAGAAGCTCTAACCTGCGCAATTGGGCGAGTGTGGTGTGGCCGAGTAGCCACCAAAGGCTATGACTTGGAGTTCATTCCTCCCATCGATGATGGGCCATCTGTGGAAATGACTGATGATGATCTGCAGGCTGCTGACCCGAAACTTCAGGATTGTCTCGTTGGATATTATCTAGGCGGAAGAATTCCTTTTAAAGTTACAGAAGCAGCTTTCAAAAAGGCGTGGGGGCCTAATTTGGTCGAACTAATGGCTGATGGGAAGGGGTTTTTCTATTTCCATATTCCGTGTGGCATCCCAAAATTCAAGTCACCCTCTAGAGAAATTAAAGCCTATAATTAGGTAATGAAATTACCTATGGTCTATGTGTTAGCCATTGGTTTTCTTAAGGCTAGGTGTTATTGTGCTTGTGTTTATGAATTTTGAATTTAGGACTATAGGATAAATTAATAATCTATGCTTGGCCGTGCACTTTATAAATTAAATTTCAATAAATGAAATGTCATAAGACTTTGGCCATGTGGAAAATTTAAAGTTTAAAATATTTAAAAGGTCAATTTTTAGGTTGGGCCTTAGGCCCATTGGCCTAAGCCTTTAATGGGCCAAGTTAGCCGGCCCAATAGAGGCCCAAGAGGGAGTTCGACCAGCCCATTTGCCGGCCCAATCCAAGCCCACAAGCCTTGCATGCGAGCTGCCAAGTGGCATGGGGGTTGTGCAAGGTGTGGCTGCCCCCATTGGCCATCTTGGGTGGCCACATGCAATATAAAAGCATCCAAAGAAGAGAGAGAATGGCTGGTTAGCCATTCAGCCAAGAGAGAGAGAGGTTGTGCGAGAGAGGGAGAGTGAGGCTGAGAGGGAGGAGGAGCCGAGAGGAAGGAATGGCCGTCCGCTCGTGCTGTTCGTGAGGTCTAGAGGCAAGTTGGGAATCCACTTTCTACTCTTGCACCAATGTTTTCGCATGAACTGTTTGGAGTCAGAAACTTGTTAGAGCTTGCATGTGTGTTTAGAGTCCGATTTTAGCTTTGATTTCTTCATGAAATTTGTAGCTAACATATTGTACTACAATATACTAAAATTTCATGGAAAATTATGGAGATTTAATGGGTCAAACCCTCATCCTACGGAGATGCTAGATCTGGAATATTTTCGTATGAACTGTTTGAGTCAGAATGTTGTGAGAGCTTGCATGCATGTTTAGAGTTCAATTTTGGCTTCGATATCTTGATGAAAGTTGTAGCTAACATCTTGAAATATAACATACTGAAATTTCGTGGAAAATTATGGAGATTTAAGGGGTTAAAATCCTATTCTACGGAGACCCCAGATCTGTGAAGTTTTCACTGACCTCTTGTTGGATCCTTGGTTGCATGTTGGTTTGTGATGAAAATCTGACTTCGATGTCTTCATGAAAGTTGTAGTTAACACCTTAAACTACAACATACTAAAATTTTAAGAGAAATGAACCAGTATAGCCTAGTGAGTCGGCTAGATCTTGGAGACGATGGTTCTGGTGGTGTGTTCCGAGACACCCGAGACTTCATGGACTTAAATGGTGACCATACTTTGGTTATTTGACCTAGATCTCTTCATGAAACTTGTAGAGGACACCTTGATACATAACATACTCAAATTTCAGAGGAAACAAAAGAGAATAGATGGGTGAAACCTAAATATTTCGGAGATGTGCATTCTGGACGAAGCGGTAGTGGTTCCAGAGGCTTCGTGAGGGTGTATAAATTAATATAAAAAGAATCTGACTTGGAGTTCTTCATGAAAGTTGCACGAAAATGTCTTGGCTATAACCCAGTAAAAGTTCGTAATTTTTGAAGGCCATATGAGTATTTTAATCGAATTTATTTGGAAACTGTGCATTCTGGTCATTATCCGAATATTATGTGCTATTTTGTGAAATTGTGTGAAATTCAATTTGGCCATGAATTTGTATGAAATTGTCATCCTATGGGTTTGTTTAATAATTTCTTGGATTTTGATAATTTTGGGAATTTATTGATATTAAATAATAATTAAATAAATAATAAAATAAAATAGATTTTTATTTGGCCATGGATTCAATTTTATTTGTGGCATATATGTGATAAAGTCTTGGTACATGTATTGAATTGAGATGCATGTGTGATAAAGTTTTGGTATGTGTATGACATTTGAATTGAGATGCAAGTGTGAATTCCATGCCAAGTGTGATTTGTTTGATATCATGCCATATGCCATGCTAAATAAAGACCGAAATTGGCAAACGTGGATGATGATACCGTCGGAGGTGTGAGCCGACAATGCCCCGAGAGTCGGGATGCCCAAAGGTTCGAATGAGTCGATGCCCTTTGGATGCCTGGTTGTATTATGAATACATGCCAAGAGGTTTTCCTCGGGAGTGTCGGGATGCCCGGTTGTATTATGATACACACCCGGAGGGTGAGGGGTTGTATCATGATGCATGCCCAAAGGGTAGGGGAAACCATTTTCATGGCGAGCCCCGGAGATTCCTCGTGATGCCAGTTGGGGTGCGAGATGCCTGGCTAGAAGGGTAAAGGCCGGAAGTCCGGTTGTATCTTGGATACATGCCCGGAGGTTCCTCGTGATGCTAGTTGGGATGCGAGATGCCCGGAATGTGGGGGGCCGGATGCCCGGTTGTATCTTGGATACATGCCCGGAGGTTTTTCTCGCATGGGATGCGAGTGTAAAATATGAGATGAAATTGATGAATCGATGAAGGGTGATGTGGTGATCAAATTTAAAGATAAAGATGAAAATTAACTCATGGTATGATATGCATGATGATATGCATGATGATGATGATGATATGTGATGTGATATGATGATCACCCATGGTATAATATGCATGATGATATGCATGATGATGATGATGATATGTGATGTGATATGATGATCACCCATGGTATAATATGCATGATGATATGCATGATGATGATGATGATATGTGATGTGATATGATGATCACCCATGGTATGATATGCATGATGATATGCATGATGATGATGATGATGATGATATGTGATGTGATATGATGATCACCCATGGTATAATATGCATGATGATATGCATGATGATGATGATGATATGTGATGTGATATGATGATCACCCATGGTATGATATGCATGATGATGATGATGAGGATGATGATATATGATATGGCATGATGACACGTATAAGGTGATGATGTCATGATGATGATGACATGTGTGATAAGATGATGTCATGATGATGATATGTGTACGGTATGATGGTGTCATGTATATGATGATGATGACATGTGTGTGATATAATAATGTCATGATGACGATGATATGAGTATGACATGATGATACACATGTATGTGTTATGATTGTGGTGATGATGCATGATAGTATATGCATGGCTGCAAGGTAAGTTACGCCTGCAATGCATGTATGCTTTGTATGATGCATTGAGTTGTTATTGGATTTCTTTACCTGCTGAGTGGTTATACTCACCCATTTTGGGGACCAACATTTCAGATTAGTAGATGGTTTAAGCGGTTGGATATAACCGCGAGGAGAAGGATAGCAAATGAGGGAACCTTTGGACGCCGACACTGATCGATGGACCTTAAGTGTACGATTGTGGGAGGAGATGTCGGTCATCTTTTGAAGTGTAGCCGAGTATAGAAAACTACGGCATTTTGATGTACCGACTAAAATGTCCATCTGTTCTATGTAAATAAACGTGTTCGGTTTTAACTTATATAAGATGTTTAGTAGGTGTGCATCGTTTTCTGAATATAGGGAAGGGAGTTGTTGGATGTGCTTCCGCATATAAATTGCGCAAGGGACCAATCGAAAATAAAAATAAAAATGTAAACCCCCATGGTTGTATGGACCCGCTGCAATTGAAATAGTATCAGAGTGATATGTTATTAGGAAAAAGTGAATGGTAAGCAAACTATGGCGACCCTAATCGGATCGGGGGCCGTCGAGGGGTGTCACATTCCGGATTGGGAGTTCCGGAGAAAAGTGTTGGAAGGAGGCCTTATTACCGTTTCAAAGGTGCCTCTTATGTTGCAACAATGGAGACCGGCCCTGGATTTGAGGAAGGACTCCCACCTTACGGTTCCTGTGTGGGTAAGGCTTAAAAACTTACCTCCCGTGTTCTGGTCTTCTCAGGCTATCAGTAAGATTGCAAGTAAGGTTGGTAAACCGCTTTATGTAGACAATACCGATCAAATGAAAGCTCGGCTTATGCTAGAGTATGTGTAGAGATTACAGCAAGCAGTCTTCATGTGAGTCCATTGAATTGGTTCACCAAGGCAATTCGTGTTTCGTGGAAGTAGAATATGAATGGAGACCCACGGCTTGTGTAGGTTGTGGTGTCTTTGGCCACAAATGCGTCTTTGGTGTTGCTCGCTCTCTCTTGCGCAAATGCTCAACGTTCTTTGATCGCTAGACCCCATGCTCCTCAAGATGGGACTTCATCTCCTAACCCTTCTTCTCGGCCTGCAGTTCAAGCAAGCTCGCATCCTCAGTCCGCTCAGTCTTCGGACAGAACACATGATAACCCCTTGTTTATTAAGAAGCCTGATGCTGGACCTATTCCAGCAGAGGAGACCCTCCCTGAAATGCATAAGGTAACAAATCCTACTGCTGATAAATCTCCGAGCTCTCTCAATTCTACTGCTATGGCCTCTGGATGCGAAGGAGCTCAGGAGTTGCGTTTGCTTACTGTCTCTGCTTCAATCCCTCATGCTACCGCTGACCCGGGTTGGAAGCAAGTAAAAAGAAATAAGAAGGTGGTCGAGAAAGGAGCTGCATCTTTAAAGCTAAAACTAAAAGGCCCTGCATCTAAGGAAGTTGGTTCTGCTTCGTTGTCTCACAAGACTCCTAGAATCTCATTATCTTCCTCGAAGGCTGTTGAAAGCTCTTCTTTGGCAAAAGCGAAAGTCGTCTCTCCTCCTTTGATTCTACCTGATTGTTCGGACGAGATTGGTAACTCCAGCATTCATGCCGTTTCGGACAATGAGGACCTGCTGTCGGTTGGATGCCCTTCTCCGAAAGCCCCTCACAAAAATGTCCCGGTTGAGACACTACAAGATAAGCTCCTGCTTATATGCCCGGATCCTCCCCTTACGTGGCTCCTAATCCATTTTGTGGGTCGGAAAGGGCCACCAAGAAGAGGTAATCTTCTCCTTCTTCTTTTTAAATATGTATATAGGTGCTTGGAACATAAGAGGCCTCATGAACCTTGTCAGGCGAGCAGAAGTTTAGGAGATTTGTCTCCACCCACAATCTGTGCCTTATTGGCCTTATTGAGACTAAAGTTCCTGAAGTTTCTTTTGAATCTATATCCTCCTCCTTTTTGAATGGTTGGAATTGGGTTGCAAATTATGATTTCTCCCCTCGTGGAAGAATTTGGGTGGGCTGGAACCCTGAGTATGTTAGCTATGAAATGTTGTCGATTAGTGATCAAGCTGTACATGGTCGACTGACATACACCCTATCTGGTATGGTTTGTTGCGTGTCTATTGTTTATGGAGAACATTCTTTCAGTCGCCGCCGGCCTCTTTGGGAGGACTTGCTTCGTATGAATAATCTTATGCAGGATATGCCTTGGTTGGTAGCTGGAGATTTTAATGCCATTAAAGATCCTTCGAACCGGTTTGGTGGCTCCAGCTTATGGATTCCTTATTTTGATGAATTTGGAAACTACTTAGCTCAGACTGAATTGGGTGATCTTAGGTATGTTGGCCTTCGGTTTACTTGGTCGACCTCTGCTGGTGCCTCTAGAAAAATGAGGAAAATCGATCGCGTTTTGGTTAATTCTAAATGGAATATGGAATATGGAATTCTCCTTCTCTGAGGCCTCGTTCCTGAATCCGGGCATCTCAAATCACTCGCCCATGGTTGTCAGAGTCCTTAACCCGTTTTTTAAAAGAAGGCCTTTCAAATATTTTAATCTCTGGGCTAAGCATTCTGACTTCCCTTCCATCGTTCAGCAAGCTTGGGATACTCCGGTTGTTGGGGTTGCTATGTTCAAACTAGTATCCAAGCTGAAGGTGCTAAAAAGCCGGCTCAAACAGGCTGAATAGGGAGGAGTTCTCCAATATTTCGGTGAGGACGGCGGAAGCTAGAGAAGCTCTTCGTCTTGCTCGTTTGATCTCCATCTTGATCTCGACCAACTCGACTTTTTGATCTTGAGAAGGTGCACCGTAAGCTCTTTGTGAACTTGCGTAGAGATGAGGAATCTTTTTACAGGCAGAAATCAAGAATCCGCTGGCTAAAGGAAGGTGATCAAAATACTAAATTTTTTCATAATTCCGTCAAGAGAAGGCAGCTCAGAAATAGAATCCTCTCAGTTAAGGATTCTTCCGGTGCTTTGATCAATGACCCTTTAGTGGTTCCACAGGTTTTTGTCTCTTTCTTCGATGATCTCCTATCTCCTCAAATAGGGCTATCCAAGCCTTCATTGCAGGACGTTAAAGAGTTCATTCGAAGACCTCTGTCGGTTGATCAGGTATTCTCCCTTTCTAGACCAGTCTTGGAATATGAAATTAAAGATACGCTATTTTCTCTCACAAAAGGAAAAGCCCCGGGTCCTGACGGCTTTACTGTTGAGTTCTTTAAGACTTGCTGGGGGACTGTTGGCCCATTGGTGACGGAGGCGGTCTCTGATTTCTTCTCTTCAGGCCGTCTTTTGAGAGAGGTAAATAATACCATTCTTGCCTTGGTACCTAAAGTGCCTAATGCTTGTGCTGTGACTGATTTCCGACCTATTGTTTGCTGTAATACTATTTATAAGCTCATCACAAAAATCTTGGCTAATCGCCTAGCTGCTGTCTTGAGCAATTTGGTTGATTCTTCCCAGAATGCATTCGTTAAAGGGAGAAGGATTAGGGATAATATACTAATGGCGCAAGAGCTTTTTGCTGGTTTTCATCTAGAACCTTATACTCCCAAATGCGCAATAAATGTTGATTTTCAAAAAGCCTTCGAGACTGTTAATTGGGACTTTCTTCAAACTACTTTGTTGGCATTTGGCTTTCATGAACCTCTTACTCAACTCATTATGGTTTGTGTTCGGACCCCGAAATACTCTATTTCTATTAATGGAGAACTGCATGGCTTCTTTCCGGGTGGGAGGGGGCTTCGCGGGGGTGATCCGATGTCCCCCTACCTCTTCACCCTTGTAATGGAGGTTTTCTACGGAATATTGAATGCAAATATTGCTCGGAGGGAGTTTAAGTATTATTGGAGATGTAAACCAGTCCGTCTTTCTCATCTCTTTTCGCCGATGATGTATTCCTCTTGATCGGCCGATCGGCCTTCCATTACTCTTCTGAAAAAGGGCCTCGATTTATTTTCTTCTTGGAGTGGCCTCCTTCCGAATAAGAACAAAAGCGAAATCTTTTTATCGGGTGGTGCTCCTTCGCTGCGCAACTATATTCTTATGGCATTTGGGTTTCAAGAAGGAAAGCTCCTAGTGAAATACTTAGGTGTACCGATCATCTCCTCCAGACTTGGGAAAGCGGATTGCGTGGCCTTGATTGTTCGGATTAATGCCGGGGCCCGATCATGGACTTAACGCTTCCTCTCTTTTGCGGGTAGGCTACAACTTATAAGGTCAGTCCTACATTCTATTCAAGCGTATTGGTCCAGTGTCTTTACTTTGCCGGTTTCGGTCCTAAATAGTATTGAGAAAATCTTGAGACAATTTCTATGGAAAGGCGCCACTCTTGGCAGAGGCGGGGCTAAGGTTGCATGGGATGAAGTGTACCTTCCTAAAAATGAAGGAGGATTAGGTATTCGTAAGTTGAAAGACTGTAACAAATCAGCGATGCTTAAATACATTTGGATTCTTTTCACAGACAAAGAATCATTATGGTGTCGTTGGATTCACTCCACTTTCTTAAAAAGGGACAACTTTTGGATCTCTTCCTCACCTTCGTTTGCTCTTGGGCCTGGAAAAAATCTTACTTAAGAGCGGAGTTTCGGCCATCATTTCTCTGGAAAATTGGAAATGGCCTTTCGACTTCCTTATGGTTTGATCGCTAGCTTTCGGAGGGCCCTCTTGATCAGCTTATTCCTCTTCCTCTTATTGAAACATCTGGTCTTCCAAAGAATGCAGTAGTCGCGGATCTTCTATCCCCTACGGGCGATTCCTTCAGGCTTTTCCTTCAAAGCTTGGGATTCTCCATTCCGGTTTCATCCTCTACTCCGGATCATTTCTTTTGGAGTCGGGATCCCTCCGGATCCTTCTCGGTGGCTTCGCTTGGGATTGCATTAGAACGGGGAAAAAATCGGGTGCCTTGGGCTTCTCTTATACGGAACTCGATATTGCTTTTAGATTCAGTTTAATTTGTGGTGATTACGAGGAACGGATTGCCTACCCGGCAGCTCCTTCTCTCTCATGGAAGAATTGACTTTTGCACTTGTGCGTTATGCAATGAAGTTCGGATTCCATCAATCACCTATTTTTTGATTGCCATGTCTCGGCTTCTCTTGCTTTCTTTTGGGCGACAAGGTGTAACTTACCTTGGCAAGCGAGACTGTGGGTGGATAACCTATCTTGGGCTATTAAATTCTTATCCGGTAAAGGGTTCTTCTACGGTATTGCTAGATTTTCTTTTGCTGCCTTATGTTACTTGATTTGGAAAAAAAGGAATGATATTATATTTCGTGGGGAAGCCTTGGTCGTCTCTGCGTTGAAAAATCACCTGATCAAAGTTGTAAAGGAGAAAGCGCTTACCTTCTCAAATGTTCTAGATATCCTGAGAAACAGGCGTCTTCAAAGGAACTGGGGTTTTCATCCCTCCATTTTCTCAGGCTGTACTTCAACTCTATAGGTTGCTTGGATCGCGTTCTGCTTCAAGTTACTTGACTCTCCGATCTTGGTCCCTTCGTTTTTGAATTGCCAAGGTTTCGTGTTAGGCTGTCGTGACTTCATTTGTTTTAGTGACCGTGTTGGTCGCTTTCATTTTTATTGTTTTTGTTTCTCTTTGCCTTTGGCTCTTTCTTGACTCCCTTCCACTCTTTCTACTTACTGTAGTTAGAGTGTAAGTCTTTGCCGCTTTTGTATTTTGTCCTTAGCTATATATCCATTACCTTTACCAAAAAAAAAAAAAAAACAGTTTATAATCACAAGATAATTTATTTTAAGCAAAATTAAAATAAATTTCTAAGCTTTTGACCTGCATAAAAAAAACCTAAGTCAGTAAAGAATTTAAACAAGACAAAAATGACCTAAGTCTTCAAAATCCCCAGCGGAGTCACCAAGCTGTCGCGACCTCTTTTTTTTCGGCGCCCGTAGTCGGGTACGAGCGCCTAAGGAGGCTAATGGCTCGACTGAAATTAGTTATGCTTGAGACTCTCCCAAGTCCACCAATTCACGACTTTAATAGTCTGAATTTTTAACTGTAAATTAATTTTAAAAGCAGTCGCCACTAATCGATTTTGGGTGGGTCAATTAGATACTCAAGCGAAGTATCGGGAGAAATACTCGCTCCTGCGCAACCAGAGAAATTAGGATCGAGGACTTGATTACACTAGTTAATTACTAATGCCCTTTCGGTACCTAATCTTGTTTAAACCCTGAGGTTTTTGGATGTTCGAGGGATTTTCCATACATTTTGGGAGGAAAAACATTTTTGAGTCTTTTTCTAATTTTGGACACAAAAGGGATTTTTTGGGATTTTTTTTTGGTATTTTTGGAAAAATACAAGTCTTTTGGCTTTTTCTAAATTTTTTGGGCTTTTTCATGAATTTTTGGATTTTTTTTGGATTTTTGGCATTTTTTGGAAAATATGGAATATTTTTATTTTTTCGATATTTCGGAAAATAAAATATTTTGGATATTTTTGTTTTTTTGGAAATTAAAATATTTTTAATATTTTTCGAAAATAAATTATATTTTTGATTTTTTGGAAAATAAATAAATAAGTAAATTATTTATTTATTTATTTATTTATAATATTATTTAAAATAAAAACTGACCCGGGTCGGATCCACGGGTTGTGTCCGACCCGGTCTGGCGACTCGAATGAGGACGGGCCCGCGTTGCGAGCCCGACTCGGATTTTTTGGTCTTTTTTCTTTTTTTTTCTTTTTTTTTTAAATGAAACGGCGTCGTGGGTGGACATTCGGGGACACCCGGCCCGGCCCGACGACCCGCTCCACGACCTGACTCCCAGCGGAAACCCTACCCGACCCGACTCCGGCTCGCGACCCAACTCCCGCCGCCCCTGATCTCGCGAAACCCTACCCGACCCGACTCCGGCTCGCGACCCAACTCCCGCCGCCCCTGATCTCGCGAAACCCTACCCGGTTCCGAGACCCAGATTCGATTCGACGACCCGGGAAATCGCGAACCCTAGGGTTGGCGAATCCGCAGCGCCGAGGGGGGGAAACTGAGGCATTACGGCGGCGACGGCAACGACGACGGTGACGAACCGCTTACGAGGACGGCGAGGACGAGTGACAACGAGGCTGCATTGGTGTGGTCGGTGGCGACACGGTCCGAGAGGGGGAATGCGATGGCGACAATGCGACCAGCAGCGGTGACGGCTACGTTACCTGTGTGACGGGGTGGCGAACGATGGCGGTGACAGGGCAACAATGGCGGCAACTCAGCTTCTCGATCTGGCGCGGCGTCAGCGGATCGATCACGGCAACGGCTTTGCGGGAGGGCACGACAACAAGCTTTCGAGGCAACGGCATCGGGATTTGGTCAGGGCGAACGGCGGCGGCACAGCGTCCGGCGGCAACAACAGCAGCAAAAAAAAAAACCAGATCTGAGGCATAAATCTCGGCCAGACCTCCCTCGGCCTCGATCTTCTCTCACTCAAGCCAGATCCGAGCCTCCACCGGCCGGATCGACCTTCTCAGTCGCTCGCCGCCCGCCTTCCCGAAGTCTCTCGGTGGAGGGTGGGCTGAGCTCACGACTCGAGCTCTCTCCTGCGCTCGCCCTTCGGTCCTTCCCGATGTCTCTCAGTGAAGGATCTCCGAGCTCGCCACACCCTCCGACGATGCTTGCGGCCACCTATTTATAGGCGAAGGAAATCCGGTCGACGGAGGGGCTCGGCCGCCACCTCCGGCTTGCCCACCGGTTCCGCTCGGCTAAACCGGTGTCCCATCAAGCTTTCCGACAAAGCTCGCTCGGCATTAATGGCGCTTGAGATCTTATCCCCTCCGGCCGACGTCGGCCTACTCTCCTCGGCCGTAGGCCGTCCTTCGCGTGTCGGCTTCCCTCGCGTGCATGAGTTGCAGCGGCGAAGGAGAGGGAAGGAAGAAGAAGAAGAGAGAAAAGGGGCCGGGCCAGGGGTGAAGGAAAATGGGCCATAGGGGCCACGCGGAGGGGGAAGAGAAAGGGAAAAGAAAATTGGGCTGGGCTTTTGCTTTGCTTTTTTTTGTTTTTTTTTTTGTTGTTTTTATTGTTTTGCTTTTTTATTTATTATTATTATCATCTTTAATATCCGAAAAGGCCAAATAAATAATAAAAAAAACTAATTAACAAAATTTAGGCGTCAAAACCCTAGATAGTCCGGTTATCTCATGAGTAATCAGCTCAAAGAATAGCACTATTGGCGCATCGATGAAAGACCCGATTTATTTAATCAAAAACCAAATCTGAAAATTCAGGCGGTCATATATTAACTGAATATTATTGAATGGTAGCATTCCGAGAAGTCCTAAATGATTGTTATTTATGGAATTAGAAGGAAAAGGTTGCACCTTCACATGGGCAAATAACCGAGAAGGAGCTGACTTTATCAAAGAAAAACTTAACAGAGTCCTATGCAATATTGAGTGAAGGGTTTCTTTCCTAGAAGCTTTAGTATTTACCTTGCCGGCAATAGGTTCTGATCATTATCCCTTGTTGGTGTCTCTACAGGCTAAAAGGTCGAAGAGGAAAAGGAACTTCAAGTTTGAAGCCTTTTGGTTGGAAGATAAGGAATATGAGGACATAATACATGCAATTTTGAATGATCCAGGTGTGACAAATTTGAGTTGGTGGGAAAAATTGCAAAAAGTCATGACATCATTGGAGGTCTGGAGTAAAAAATTCTCAAACGCCTAGAGGCAGATCAGATTTTTAAAAAGAGAACTTGAATCCATCACAAATAGCAAAGAGGCCCGAGCACAACAAGAAGAGGGTCCAAGAAGTAAAAGAAAATATTGAGCTGTTATGGAAGCAAGAAGAAATGTTTTGGGGGATGAGATCGAGAATTACATGGTTGAAATGGGGGGATAGGAATACTAAATACTTTCATGTTACCACGATTCAGCACGAGCAAAGAAATAGAATATCCATGCTCCAAGTTTCGGATGATGAGCGAAGCAAGGATGAGGGAAGGCGAAGAGGAAACATTAGCCTTTTTTACTAACTTATACAGCTCAGTCGGACCTTGCAATTTCCAACCCATCATCGATCAATGCCCTACTGTGGTGATTGATGAAATGAATACAGCCCTAACAGCAAAAATTACGCTACAAGAAGTCAAAGAAGCTGTCTTTCAACTAGATGCAATTAAAGCCCCAGGACCAAATGGTTTGAATGGTCAGTTTTATCAACATCATTGGAAAGACATTTAGAAAGATATTCTGGAAATGGTAGAGGATTTCATGGAGAAAGGATGCCTCAATCCGATTCTGAATAGAACCCAAATCACACTTGTCCCTAAAACCCCCAATCCATAAAAATTAGATCAATTTCGTCCGATTAGCTTTGTAACTTTACTTATAAAATCATTTCAAAGGTGCTAGCAAATCGACTAAAAAAATGGCTACCTGAGCTGATTGAAATAGAACAAAGCGCTTTTGTGAGTGGACGACAATTATAAGACAACATTCTCATAGTTCAAGAGGTCCTCCACCAACTTAGAACCAGGAAAAGAAAGAAGAAGTTCCGGATTGTGCTTAAACTAGACATGAAGAAGGCTTATGACAAAGTTGAATGGGACTTCCTAGAAGCTTGTATGCTGAAGATGGGGTTTAGCACTAAATGGGTATCATGGATCATGCAATGTGTGACCACCGTCTCTTTCAGCATGAAATTCAATAGAGAATCTCTACCTTATTTTCAACCAGCTCAAGGTATTAGACAATGAGACCCTCTATCCCCTTACATTTTCATACTTGTTGCAAATGTCTTATCTCTATTGATGAAAAAAGCAGTTAATGAGGGGAGACTAAAAGGCATTAAGTTGAACAGACATTGCCCCACACTATCTCATCTACTGTTTACAGACGACTCTATTTTCTTCTTAGATGGCAAGATTAGTGAATGCCAAAATCTAGCTGAGGTGCTAAATCAATATTGTGTAGCAACTGGGCAAGTAGTGAATCTGAACAAATCAAGGATCCTTTTCAGTACGAGCTGTCCTCAAAGTCTAAGAAGGAATATGGCATGGGAGCTGAGAGTCCTAGAGATTGAGAAAACGGGGAAATATTTTGGCATCTCCTTTGATTGCGGCAATTCAAAAAAACAGATGTTTACATGGATTTTGACTCGGGTAAATATGAAGCTGGAAGGATAGAAGGAAAATTTGATGTCTAAAGCTGGGAAGGAAATTCTTTAGAAAAGCAATGGCTCAAGCTCTTCCACAATATGCAATATCCATATTTAAAATTCCGATATCTATTTGTAAAGCTATTGAGCAAAAGATAGCTTCCTTTTGGTGGAGAAACAACGAGGCGAATGCTGGGATTCACTAGAAATGCTAGAATATAATGAAAATGAGAAATGATAATGGAGGGATGGATTTTAAAGACCTTATTACTTTTAACAAGGCCATGCTAGGCAAGCAAGCATGGCGAATGGCAGATACTCTCCCACACTATGGAGTCAACTCTTTAAAGGGTTATACTTTCCCAATACAGACTTCTGGCTTGCAAGAAAGGGGCAACGATTTTCGTGGGGATGGAAAAGCTTACTTGTTGGGAGGGATGCCATATCAGATTCGATTCAATGGGCAGTGGGCAATGGACAATCATTTAGAATACGGGAAGATAAATGGCTAAAGCTGGGTACACTTATAGGACCAACTAATAGAGAAGACCCCGAGCGTGTAACTGAGCTGATCGACAAGCAGACTTGTTCATGGAAAGAAGACACAGTACAAAACACGTTCGAAGACAGAATTGCCAATGAAATGTTGGCAATTCCTATCCCGGCCACAAGCGAAAAAGACAAACGTATTTGGACAGCAACAACATCAGACAACTATATAGTGAAAAGTGGGTATAATCAATTAAGGAAAGCAAATATCAACTCAGCACACAATGAAGCATCACCCTCATACCAAAAGCCTAGAGCTCTATGGTGCAAGATCTGGAGTATACAGACCCTACCAAAAATCAAAGTCTTTATATGGAATCTCTGTCAAAATGCTCTCCTCACAAAGGAGAACTTATTCAGATGAAAAATCATACCTGAACCAACCTGCCATTTGTGCAAAACGAAGCCCGAAACAGCAAAGCACTCATTTCTGCTTTGCCCCTGGACAACTAAAGTATGGTCATATCCTCGCATCAACATTCGAATACAAAGCAAGGGACTAACAAGCATAGATCGGTGGCTACTTCATTACAAGAGCGACTTACCAGAAGCACTGTCCCTCAAACTAGTTGCCAAAACGCTATGGTTTGGGTGGAAAGATAGGAATGGGGCCATCTTTCAAGAGAAGACACTGGATCCGCGTGGAGTGGTCACCGAAACACTCGCAAAGCACGAAAATTTCAGAATCTGGAACTCAAAACAATAAAAACATTTGGAGAGAGACCGTCGCCCCCGAAGTCGCTGAAAATCAATGTTAATGGTGCGTTTAGAGTGGACACAACTACAGGAGTGATTGTCGGAGTATGTAGAGACACCGCCAGAGCTTTAACTAGAGGATTTGCACGCCAGGTGAGAGTGCAATCTGCACTTCAAGTAGAAACCCTAGCTCTATTGGAGGGGTGGGAGTTCGTGCACAAATGGGAGAAGGCCAAAGGAAAAAGTGTAAGTACAACCCTTGAGTCCGACTGGTACTGTTTAGTTCATGCACTGTTGGGGGAGAGCCAAGTACCGTGGGAAGTCAAGGCACAGATCAAGAAAGGCCGGGCCTCAATTTCCTCTTTGCCTCATTTAAGCCTAACCCATTGCTTTAGAGAACAAAACAAAGTTGTAGATTGGGTCGTAAAAGCCCAACTAGATTAGTCCCTCCCTCTGAAATGGGTCTCAAGCCCACCCCAACCGCTATTGGATGTTCTTTGTTCTGAAGCCCAGTTGGGGTTGTTTTCTACTTTGCTTACTTGAAATGAAATGAAATGAAGCTTTTTCGACCCAAAAAAAAAGAACGAGAGATTCCAACTAGTTGACAGAAAAGCACAGTTAAAATTCGGTAACTATTTACAAGCATTTTCACCAGTACAGAGCCAGAGAGGGACAAAATTGGTCCGTGATCTCAAGCCGATTCCGTCAAAGTTCAAGTTTGAAAATCTAATTAACAAATTTAGGTAAAAATCTTCTGAGAGATGGAATTGGAGTCTTCAAAATTATATGATCAAATTCACTATCATACCCTCCTCTAAAGTGATTTTATATCTTGAAAGATTGAGAATGTCTCAACGGGAAATCAATCGAGATGTACCTTCCAAGTTGGGATCGGGTACCATGACTGAAGAAAAGGATCGTGCTCGGTTGCTGCATTCAGTCAATTTTCTGAGAAAATATCTGAGGTATTATGATTCACCTAGATGGGGAACTTGAACCTCAAACGAACATTGTACTCTCAGAAGAAATTAGCACGAACCGATACTATTTGTTGAATGATCAGCTTTAGAAAGTGAAGAAAGCTTTCGACTGCATAGGAGCTCGAGGAATAAAAGTAAAGGGTCCAGTGAGGCCTCAAGTAGATCTGCAGTCTTGCTAATTTTGCTTTATCGTCGAACATGTAAGTAACATTCTATGTTTCATCTCGTTCGGTAAACGCCATCAAACTCGAGTCTTGTTTCTTTTGTTAGGTCAAGACAAAATCAAGTCATGTTCAATTCTCAATGGCATCTTGACTCTAACAATTATCATTTTTATTTATTCCTATTTTTATTTATATATTTGAATTTATCTCTATTTTATAATATATATTCTGTATATATACATATTTAGTATCTATAATTAATTATTTGATAAAATTCTTATTAATGAATGATGGAAGGGAATAAAAATGAAATAAAAAAATGGGAGGCAAAATAATTAAAAATGAAGTAGAAGAACTCTCATTTTAGATGAACAAATTCAAATTTGAACTGGATCTTTCTCTCTCCATCTCCTCTTCATTTTTGGTTCACGTCTAAGCTTCACAACTCTGTCATAGTTTTTTGTTTACTCAAATAGGGAGAGTCGAAACTCCTTCTCCTCCATAACTCTCTAATTCTTGTTAAAAGTCAATAAAATCAACAAAATAGTCGAAACTCCTTTTCTATATACCTCTAAGGTTCATGTTGAAATTTCATGAAAGTACCTAGAAAGTGCAAGCAATTTTTTTTTTTTTTCAGAATCACAAAGTGAATAATCAAGTTTCTTTCTTTTACTAGATTTGGTGTTTATTGATGGATTTACCTTATTGATTTTGCCATAGCACGTTTACATTTCTTGTCGTGGTCGAACTTGTGATTATGGAATACTGTAATAAGCTCTTTTTCTATTTAAAACGTAGACTGTGCAATAAGTATGAATTGATTGATGGAGATTATATTCATTTGTGCATTTGTGATTTCTATAGCAATAAATCATTAGAAAATTCACCACCGACCGTGGCAACCTGGATGGTAGAGCCTCTGTGATCCTTTCGCCCAGAGGGGAGGGGTTCGAAGCCCTTGCGAAGCAAGGAAGCTGAAGGGCTATTAGGTGACTTACCCGGTGGCATGGGGTGGTGGTTTCACCTGTGCTACCCCCAGGTTCTTCCCGCCGACTGTCGGCTTACGGGGTTTCCTGGGGTTGTCAAAAAAAAAAATCATTAGAAAATTCTTACAATCTCTATTGGTATATTTTTAGATTCATTTAATCAATATATTGTTCGTACCAAACAATTGATATGATAGGACATGAAAATATTCATTTTTCACTACAATTCATTAAATAATGGACATGATATAGCCAAATTTGGGAAAAGTATCAAAAAAAGTTGAAACTTATTGAAATGGTATTAATTTAATCTTAAATTTTTCAATTACTATCTTAATTTTTTTTGACGATTTGTCAACACAATCCATCCAAAGCATATTTTAGTTGAAAATTGTTGATGTGAATGCCATCGTCTTATGTGGTGTCTCGGCACTAACATAAATAATTTTTAAAATTTTTATTACATTTTTTTGTCCTCTTTCTTGCCATTCGTCTTATGTGGTGTGTCCGATACTGACATAAATAATTTTTTTTAATTTTTTATATTTTTATGACATTTTTTTTGTTTTTTTCCTCTTTCTTTTTAGGCACAAACGTGCGTGTCATGGCATGAATAGTGCACCTGTGTCCAAAAATGTCTCAACCCAATTTTCAAATTAGGAAAATACCATTAAAAATTTCAAATTTTGTCCAGTTTAATAAATTTATCCCAAAATTTTTTTATAATACAAAAAACTTCAAATTTGTATCCATGTGATACATTTATTTCAAACTTTTTTATATGACATAAAAATTCCAAACTTATATTCGTGTAATATATTTATACTAAACTTTTTGGTAAAGAGGACATTTTTTTCCTATTTTGCTTTCATTTTTTTTTTCCGTTTTCCCTTCTCTCTTCCCCCTGCTGTGGCCAGCGGAGGGAAGAGAGAAGAAAAAAAAGAAAAAAAAGAATTTTTTTTTTTTAAATTAAAAGACGAAAATGCCATGCGACTAGTAGCTGCTTGGACGCTCTTCTCCTCTTCCTCGAAGCCTGCGCCTCCATCGCGGTTCACAGCCTCTCCTTTGGGAGATCGTTTGTTAGGTTTGACATATTCGCAGCGCCGTGGCTCATGGCTCATGTTTCCTGTTTCCTTATAGATCTGCTTAGTCTCCAGATCTCGTTTGTTAGGTTTGAAGTATTCGCAGGCCTCCTTTGAAAGATCGGGATCGAGTCTCGAGATCTTGTAAGGTTTGGAGTATTCGCAGCGCCGTGGCTCATGGCTCCAATTTCCTGTTACCTTATAGATCTGCTGAGTCTCGAGATCTCGTTTGTAAGGTTTGGAGTATGCGCAGCGCCGTGGCTCATGGCTCCAATTTCCTGTTACCTAATAGATCTGCTGAGTCTCGAGATCTCGTTTGTAAGGTTTGCAGTATTCGCAGCGCCGAGGCTCATGGCTCCTGTTTCCGGCAACCATAGACTTGCTGAGTTTTCCGTCGCCAGGCCGTCGCCGGTCCTCGTAGTGATCTGTCGTCGCAGCTCGCCATCGCTCGCCTTTGCTCAGTCGGTGTTAAGGTAAGGGCCGTCTCTCCCTCACATTCCCGTATCTGACGAGACTCTCTCTCACTTCCTCTCTATTGCAGCTCCCATCTTGGCAGTCCTCTCCCCTGGCCACTCGCCGCTCGTGCTTTGCCAAGCGGTCTGCGCCTTCAGGTAAGATCTCTGCCCGTCGGCCTTTTCGCTGACTTCATGTCCCTCTCTGCTTCATGTTCATTCATGTTCAGAGCGTGTCAGAACCGAACCTGCAAATCGAATTTGTTTTGGATTTGGACAATGGAAAAAATCACATTTCTTTTTCCCGATTCAAATTTTACCGAAAAAAAAAAAAACACGAAATATCCACACAAAAACCGATGTCTGTGCAACAAAACCTGTCCATGCACTTCTCCACTTTTCCAAATGATCTCCAGCGAAACGTGGCGCGTCCATGGCATTTCTGCCACTGCTCTATTCTCGCTTGGTGTTCCCCCTCCCAAAATGCTGCTCGCCTAAGCCCTAATCATCGCCCCATCCTTCTCGCCGCCACTTCCTTCACTCTCTTCTCTTCTTCGAACGCTGGCCCTAGACTTCTCCAGCTCGCGCCACATCCTCTCCTTCGGAAGATCGGGATCGAGTCTCGAGATCTCGTTTCTTAGGTTTGGAGTTTTCGCAGCACGGTGGCTTATGGCTCATGTTTCCGGCTACCATAGACTCGTTGAGTTTTCCAAGCTCAATGCCGCCGGACCGTCGCCAGGCCGTCGCGCCTCACCCTCGTCGCCGGGCCTCTCAGTGGGCTCTGGTCGCAGCTCGCCACCACTCGCATATGCTCACTCATCCTTAAAGTAAGAGCCGTCTCTCCCTCACATTCTCGTTTCTGACGAATCTCTCTCTCACTTCCTCTTTCTATTGCAGCTCCCATCTTGGCAGTCCTCTCCCCCGGCCACTCGCCACTGGTGCTTTGCCATTCCGTCATCTGTGCCTACAGGTAAGATCTCTGCCCGTCAGCCTTCGCTGACTGCTCCCACCAGCGCCTCCTCCGCTTCATGTCCATGCTCTGTACACCCCCCTCTCTCTCTCATTTGGTGTCTCTCTCTGCTGGCAGGTCAGCGCGCCCCTCACGCGCACCTTCCAGCTGCGGCTCCACTCTCGCTCTAGTTGCCACTCGCCACTGCTCGCGTTACCCAGGTCAGGCCGTCTGTCTCACCCTCCTGTTTTTGACGAATCTCTCTCTCATCTCCTATCCTTGCAGATCTCGCCCCTCGCAGCAGAGTTTGTTAAGCTTAGAGATGAAATTCTACCGGGGCCTCGCCAATTTCCTGGTGAGATCTTTGCCCTTTTATCTGCCTAGGGCTACTGGTTGGCCAAATGGAAAGTGAGTGCATTGTCCTCAGAGAAGGCATGCACTTCACGTAATCCTAAATGGGAAAGCTTTTCGTCATCCGAAAGAAATTGCTCCTTTGTGCGTTTCTCTATGTTTAAGTTGGATGTTGTTGCTAGATTCGTTTTAGTTGGTGTTGGTAATATAAAGTACTGAAATTACTCGCCTTTACGATTACGTAGGCATTCATAGGAGTTGGATGTCATTGGCAGTTACTTTTAGGTGTTTTGTCATTCATACACGTGGCCATCAATCACATAAGAAATGATGGAAATACCTGATGCCTCTGTTGTCGGTTAAGGATTATGGTGTAGGAATAGGTATTGGCATTCACTACATGAGATGGAGTCACATTTCAATATAACCGAGAAGTCGAGATCAGCCTTGTCCTCATTCCTGTACCAATTATAATCATTCAGCAATGATCCTTATGTCACGCTCGTTTATTCGAACTTCTAGGCTAATAAGGAAATGATAAAAGATGAGTTGATAAAAGACAAAAAAGGCGCAACATAGTCAAAGTTTTCACACTGAGGAAAACGTCGACTTGAGTCTTCAAAGATGACGTCCTTGGATCCAAAACAGAAATGGGACCTTACGAACAAAGAAGAAATGAATGCCCTAGCAATTGTTCTTCCACTATCCGTGTCTGATTTTAGATTCCTGCAGGGGAAAACAATCTCAGGCCCTGAAGTGGTCTTCAGCTTCCGAGGCCCAGACACTCGCACTGGCTTTGCCTATTATCTCTTCAAAGCCCTGGAAGCTGCTGGGGTGTCTGTGTACTGGGACAGCAGAGATGTCCCATTGGGTGAGACGATAGAAAACGAGCTTCTCCAGGCCATTAGGACTTGTAGAATTGCGATACCCATCATCTCCCCACGTTTTGTCGAGAGCAGATGGTGTAATCTGGAGCTGGCCGAGATGATAAAATGCCGTAAAGAGTGTGGCTTGCTAGTCATCCCTATATACTATAAGGTGAATTATGTTGATGTAGGTTGCCACAGCGGTAAATTTGGAGAAGATCTACGTAAACATGAGAAGCGGCTCAGCACAGAAGAAGTACAAGAATTTTATAAAGCGCTGATTTCTGTAGCGGGGATTCAAGGATGGTCATCGCAGACTGTTGCTAATGGGTATGTATCTAATAGCTTTTCTGACCTATAATAGTAATCAAAACCATCATATTTCGTCAATTGCTGAACTACGCGTATACAGGATCTGAAATGTGTTCATTTTTGTTGGTGATTTGCGGAAGCGTGTGTTTGATGTGTGTGCAAGTGTGTGTTTTATGTGTGAATTACCAAGAGAGCAAATGGACTAAGAACAAAGTGGGCAAGGACAAAATAAAAGAGAGTGGAAGCAAGGGAACAACAAAGGAACTTTTTTTATTTAGTTGTAGTACAAAGTACAAAGGAAGGGGAGGAGCTTACCTTTTGCTCTACATTTTCACGCTCCCCCCTCCTTCCCTATTTATAGGTACACTCCACCGCCATTCTCCACCGACTTAGTACTTCTAGGTGCTTCTCCATTTTCTTTATTTTCTATTCTTAGCTTTACAACTTTTGTTGACTTGTTGACTTTTTCTTTTGTCCATTTGCTGTCCACGTACCAGAAAAATCTTCCATGTTTGAGAGTCTTCTAGGCTTGCTTTTTGTCAACTTTTTCTGTCTTGAGTAGTCTAGAATTTTCCAAAAAAATGGATCACTTTTTTTAACACTCCTCCTTGATCCATTTTTGTGATACTCCAAGCATGCTTCTTAATGTCTCGAATTTTGCCGTTGGTAATGATTTAGTGAATATGTCCGCAATTTGGTTTTCAGTCTTGCAATACTTCAGCTCGATTTCTCCTTTATTTTGTGCCTCTCGTATGAAGTGATATTTGATGTCTATATGTTTGGTTCTTCCATGGAATACTGGATTCTTTGATATAGCGATTGCGGATTTATTGTCGCAAAGTATTGGAGTTGCTTCCATTTGTGCTTCTCCAATGTCTTCTAAAATTTTTCGTAGCCATATTGCTTGACTAGCGGTCGTAGCAGCTGCGATGTATTCAGCTTCTGCAGTAGACTGTGCCACTGACTCTTGTTTTTTAGATGCCCATGAGAATATTCCAGAACCCAGAGTGAATGCATAGCCAGTTGTACTTTTCCTATCATCAGTTGAACCAGCCCAATCGCTATCAGTATAGCCGATGAGCTTGGCATTAGCACTTTGGTGATACCAAATGCCATAATCAGTGGTTCCTCGTAAATATCTTAGAATTCTCTTGGCTGCTCCAAAATGAATTTGGCTTGGACTCTGCATAAACCGTGATAGTAAACTTGTCGCGTACATAATATCTGGCCGTGTAGCAGTGAGATATAATAGACTCCCAATTAAACTTCTATAGAGGGAGGCATCGGCTTTTTTGCTCCATCTTCCTTCAATAGTTTTTCATTTGTCATGAGTGGGGTTGAAAGCGCTTTGCAATAGTTCATCTTGAATTTCTTTAGGAGGTTTTCAGTATATTTCTTTTGCGAGATGAAAATTCCTTTATCTTGATTAACTTCAATACCGAGGAAATAGTTCATCAAGCCCAAGTCCGTCATTTCAAATGTTTTCATCATTTCTTTTTTAAATTCTCGGATCATTGTCTCATTGTTTCCTGTATATATGAGATCATCTACATATAGAGAGACAATGAGAGTGTCGGACTTACCTTGGGTCTTGATGTAGAGTGTCGGCTCACTCATACTCCTCCTGAATCCTTGCTTGATGAAATACTCATCGATTCTACTATACCATGCACGTGGTGCTTGTTTTAACCCATATAGGGCCTTCTTAAGCTTTAAGACTTTTCTTCTTGGCCTTTGAGGATAAAGCCTTCTGGTTGAGCTACATAAATTTCTTCTTGAAGATATCCATTTAAAAATGCCGACTTCACATCTAGTTGATGGATTTTCCATTCTTTTTGTGCCGCTAAGGCTATAAGTGCTCGAATAGTATCAAGGCAAGCGACGGGAGCAAAAGTTTCAGTATAGTCAATACCTGGTTGTTGCAAGTATCCTTTCGCCACAAGCCTTGCTTTATGCTTTTGGATTGTTCCATCCGCGTTGAGCTTCGTCTTGTAGACCCACTTGACTCCAATGATCTCTTTGTCTTTGGGTCGATCGACAAGCTCCCAAGTTTCATTTTTCTCGATCATCTTGATCTCTTCCTCCATGGCTTTTATCCAAACTTCTTCTTTGGATGCTTGTTCGTAGTTTTCTGGTTCCAAAATAGCAAAGTTGCATGTGTCGTAAATTCTTATAAGGGCTTTTACCCTTAGTATTGGTGACTCTGGAGTAGATTCTTCTTGTGTTGCTCTTGGAGAGCTTGGTGGAGTTACGTCGTGAGTGGTAGAATCTGGTACTTCTCCTTCTTCTTGTGACGTTGACTCCTCTTGAGTAGGTATGTCTGGCAAGGTTATGTACTTCTTCTCGATCTTTTCACTCTCCCAATTCCAGGCAGCATTTTCGTCGAACTCGACGTCTCGACTAATCATAAGCTTCTTAGTTCTTAGGTTGTAAATCCGATAGCCTTTTGATTGGTCACTGTAGCCAAGGAATATTCCTTTTCTTTTTTTCATCTAGCTTACTCCTTTTTTGAGTAGGGATGTGGACGTAGCAAATGCATCCAAACACTTTGAGATGCTTTGCTGAAGGCTTCCGTCCACTCCATGCTTCAATTGGTGTTTTGTTTTGAACTGCTTTAGTTGGACACCTATTTAATAGGTATACAGCGGTATAAACCTTTATGCCTTGAGAAAGTATTGGGAAGGCCTTTCTCCTTTAGCATGGACCTTGCCATCTCCATGACAGTTCTATTTTTTCTTTCAGCTACTCCATTTTGTTCTGGGGCGTAGCCAACAGTTAGTTGATGATGGACTCCTTCATCTTCACAAAATTTATTAAACTCTTTTGAATTGTATTCTGTGCCTCTGTCACTTCTTAGGACTTTGATTCTTTGGCCACTTTGATTCTCGACGTGGTTCTTGAATTTTTTAAAGATAGAGAAAACCTCAGATCTTTCTCGAAGAAAGTATACCCACGTCATTCTTGTATAATCGTCAATGAATAGGATGAAATATTTATTTTGACTAGGTGTAGGTGTCCTCATCGGACCGCACACATCTGTGTGGACAAGTTCCAAAGGCTTCTTAGCTTTCCATGAAACTCCAGATGGGAAGGACTGTCTATGTTGTTTTCCAAGAAGACAGCCTTCACAAACATCTGAAATTTCTGTGATGGCTGGAAAATCTCTCATCATATTTTTCTGATGAAGAATTTTTAGCCCAGCAAAATTGAAGTGCCCAAATCTTCGATGCCATAGCCATGAATCATCAAGTTGAGCTTTCATGGCTATATCTTTGACATATTTCCATTGAATAGGAAAATTGTTATTTTTCATCTTAATAGAGGCAATGATATTTTTATATTTATCATAGATAATGCAGGTATCTCTATTAAAATATAGAGAATACCCACTTTGTATCATTTGGCCCACACTTAAAAGATTTTGTGCAAGACGAGGGACTAGATATACGTTATGTATATATTTTGGGCCTTTATTTGTTTCCACGGCGATGGTGCCTTTTCCTTTGACATCTACTAATGCACCATTGCCCAACTTTACTTGGGATTTCACCGACTTATCAATATCGGTGAATATAGATTCGTCCCCCGTCATGTGATTGCTACACCCACTATCGATGTACCATGTTTCACTTTTATTGTCATTTGCCGCTTGGCCTGCGTAGAATGTATTCTCTTCACTTTCTTTTTTTTTTCTACATAGTTTGCTCGATTATTTGTTTTCGAGCGACAATCTTTTTCTACATGGCCATATCTTTTACAAAAGCGGCATTGTTTTTTTTATTTTTAAACCAACAATCCTTCTCCAAATGATTTGTTTTCTTGCAAATACCACAAGGTGGATAATTTTCCTTTTTATAATTTCTCCTCCTCTTTTGTTTTTCCATGAGCTCCTTCCATCATTTTTAATTTGATGAGACCGTATATTTACTTTAGACGAAAGGCACTTTCAACTGAATCTTCATCTTGTGCCATTAGTCTTTTCTCATATGCTTCTAGAGAGCCAATTAATTCACTTATTGATAGGGTCGTCAAGTCTTTAGTTCCTTCTATAGTTGTAACTATAGAGTTATATTTTTGGTAAGTGACACCAATATTTTCTCAACAACCCTTTGATCAGTTATCCCATCTCCATAGGCTCTCATTTGATTAACGAGTTCCTTTAATTTTCCACAATATTCTTGTACGGTCTCATAATTTTTCATTTTAGAATTTTCAAATTCCCTTCTTAGAGTTTGAAGGCGAATAGTGCGTACCTTTTCCGATCCTTGAAATTCTTCTCGTAATGTATCCCAAGCCTCTTTTGCAGTCCTCGCTCCAATAATTCTTGGAAATACGGTTTCCGAGAGCGCTTGTTGGATAAAATATAGCGCCCTTGCATCCTTTTGTAGTTGATCTTTCGAAACACTTGCACCTTCTGGCGGAGCCTCGTAACCTTTTTCCACGATGTCCCATAAGTCTTGGGCCATCAAGAATGTAGTCATTTTTATGCTCCAAAAGTCATAGTTGTTCCCATCAAAAATGGGAATGGGAAATGATGATGAAGTAGGGTTGGCCATGGTTTAGTTAGTGGGTGTTTGGAAAGGGTAATTTTAGGAATGGGTAGGTAGGACAAACGCCCGACACCAACCGAAGACGTGGCTCTGATACCACTGTTGGTGATTTGCGGAAGCGTGTGTTTGATGTGTGTGCAAGTGTGTGTTTTATGTGTGAATTACCAAGAGAGCAAATGGACTAAGAACAAAGTGGGCAAGGACAAAATAAAAGAGAGTGGAAGCAAGGGAACAACAAAGGAACTTTTTTATTTAGTTGTAGTACAAAGTACAAAGGAAGGGGAGGAGCTTACCTTTTGCTCTACATTTTCACGCTCCCCCCTCCTTCCCTATTTATAGGTACACTCCACCGCCATTCTCCACCGACTTAGTACTTCTAGGTGCTTCTCCATTTTTCTTTATTTTCTATTCTTAGCTTTACAACTTTTGTTGACTTGTTGACTTTTTCTTTTGTCCATTTGCTGTCCACGTACCAGAAAAATCTTCCATGTTTGAGAGTCTTCTAGGCTTGCTTTTTGTCAACTTTTTCTGTCTTGAGTAGTCTAGAATTTTCCAAAAAAATGGATCACTTTTTTTAACAATTTTAAATATGGGCAGTGGGTCAAAATGTGTGATTTCATAAAGGTGATCTCATTTAATCATATGAGTCCTGGATCTGGTTTTCTGAATATGTTATGTTCTGTTCACTGTTTCGTTGTGAAAGAAAGCTGCCTAAGAGGGCCTGAAAACATTTATTGCTGTTTTGTGCGCACTTGGATGGAAAGGAAGGAATCAAACTGCACGTCTAACTTTGGTTTTATATGGGCAGGCACGAAGCTGAACTGGTGGGAAGGGTGGTTGAAGATGTTTTGAGTAAATTGAAGATGATGTATATCGAACAGCTCCCCAGCTTCGTAAGATCAGGTAACTCTCAATTCCATTCCAAAGGCCTTCCATTCTGTTAAAAAAATTTGGATGTGTTTGTGCGTGCGGAAGCATGATTTTGGTATTATTTATAGTTTTTTGTTTGTGAGGTGTGCAAGTGTATGGTATAATTTATAGTGAATGGACAAGAGACAAGATAGGATAATTTGAAGGATAAAGAACATGAATATGAGGGAAAATAGTTTCATTAGTTGATGAAGGTACGGTGGAGGATTTTCCCCTCACACAAGGTGGAGAGTTATCCCCTCACACACTTCAAATGATCAAGTACAAGCATATTAATAGGCGTGAGTTCACCGCCTTATTGTATCGACTAAGAGTACATAAAATAATATAAAATTGCAGCTTCTTTGTCTTCTGCTTGTGCGGCTTCTTCTCTTCTAGTCAAAGTCCAAGTTCGACTTTGCTTTTCTTTTCTTCTTTCTTCATGGTTAAGAGTCAGCCATTGTTGACTTTCTTCAAGATTTCCCATGCACAAATTTCCCATGCACGTAGAGCTTGTTCTCTTGAAAACTCCAGCAACTACTATAATATTATTTTATTATGTGCCCCTTCTCTTGATCAGCTTGTGGCTTCTTCACGTGTTTCCCATTCACGTAGATTGCATGTAGATTTCTCTAGCTCATTCTAGGATTTTCTTTGATGCTTGGCTTCTGCAACTCACGTAGTCTTGCTGTCCAGTACCAGAAGCTTCTTCAACATTTGAGAGTCTTCAAGTTTATTCTCCATTAAGTTAGTAGCTTCTAGATTTTGTTGAAAATGGATCACCAATTTCCAACACTCCCCCTTGATTCATTTTCGGGATAATTGAGACTTGTGTTATTAAGCCTCGAACGTACCTTGAAATTCTCTTTGTAGTTTGTCTCATGTCTTTTATGTCGTCTTCGTTCCACAATCCCTTGCATGATTTTTGTTGGAACACTTGCACTTGCCTTTGAATGTGCATGTTTTTTTTCTTCAACGATGTCCCATACGTCTCGGGTCATCAAAATGCTCTTAGTTGTAGTTGTTAGCTCGGGCTCTGGCTCTGGCTCTGGCTCTGGCTCTGGCTCCGGCTCCGGCTCCGGCTTTGGTTTTGGCTCTGGCTCCGGCTCTGGCTTTCTTGGCTCTCGCTCGGGCTCTGGCCTTTTTAGTTGAGGATGGTGAGGACAAACGCCCATAACCATCCAAATATGCCTAGCTCTGGCTTCACGATCCTTTACACCTGGCTCAGTTACGAACCTGGGTGAATTTGGCTCTGATACCATGTTGAAAATTTTTGGATTGTGTGTGCAAGTGTATGATATATTTTGTAGAGAATGGACAAGGGACAAGATAAGATAATTGAAGGATAAAGAATATGGATATGTGAAAAAATAGTTTCATTAATTGATGAAGGTATGGTAGAGGATTCACCTCCACACACAAGGTGGAGGGTTCTCCCCTCACACACTTCAAATGATCAAGTACAAGCATATTTATAGGCGTGAGTTCACCGCCTTATTGTACCGACTAAGAGTACATAAAATAATATAAAATTGCAGCTTCTTTGTCTTCTGCTTGTGCGGCTTCTTCTCTTCTAGTCAAAGTCCAAGTTCGACTTTGCTTTTCTTTTCTTCTTTCTTCATGGTTAAGAGTCAACAATTGTAGGCTTTCCTTTACGCTCAAGTTAGTAAGTTGAAGCTTGCTTTTCTACTTCTTGAAGCTCATATAATATTTTATAATGTGTGCCCATCTTTTCTTAATCAGCTTGTGGCTTCTTCACGTGTTTCCCATTCACGTAGATTGCATGTAGATTTCTCTAGCTCATTCTAGGATTTTCTTTAATGCTTGGCTTCTGCAACTCACGTAGTCTTTCTGTCCAGTACCAGAAGCTTCTTCAACATTTGAGAGTCTTCAAGTTTATTCTCCATTAAGTTAGTAGCTTCTAGATTTTGTTGAAAATGGATCACCAATTTCCAACACATTCGTAAGTATTCTCCATGTTCATCATGTGGGAGCTTTGCATGGTTTAAAGTTAATGTGGTCGTTTAGACTATTTTGTATGATATTCTATTGGCTATATTTTATCACCGTAATTTGGTTTGTCTTGCTGGATTACAGCGTGTCTGAACATTTTGGAGAAGAAAAGAAGAGAAAGTGAATGTCAAGTGTTATTGGTTGTTGATGACCGGGATATTGAATCCAGCTTTGCTGATCACCTTAAGGTCAGTCTGGAGAGTGTCGGAATCAGAGTGTTTAGTAGTGATGATCCGTCCCTCTTAGGTAAAGACATTGCTTGTCAGATTCGTTATGGCATTGACAATTGCAAAATATGTATTCCGATTGTCACTGAAAATTTGTATTCCTCATGTTACTTCCGCGAGACGATAGTTCAAATTTTTGAAAGTAAGAAGACAAATGGTCTAGCGGTATGTCCCATCTTCTTAAACGTGATGCCCTCACGCTTGCGACACGTCTCCCTGCGTCATCTGAAGGGAGGAAGCACTTGTGAACAAGCTCGAGCTCTCATGGAGCTTGCGTCCATCTCCGGATGGGAATCAAATGATGGGTACGTTTGTCATTCCCCCCCGAAACATTGATTTGATCTATTACTGGAAAAAATAATTTAATACTCGAAGCTAACTTCAATTTTATTTGGAAATTGGCAGGAAGCAGGGGGAATTTGTAAAACGGGTTGTTGGGGGCGTTAAAGAGAAATTGTTGAACAAATAATAGACACATGGGACATTTGCTCACAGACCACAAATGTTATTATGTGGCCTTTACTGAATTACTCTTTTTGAATCTTTTTCTGGACCTTTTAAGTTTTGAGAATATGGTTGTTGAATATGTTTCGGGACACACTCTTGTGAAGAAAGCCACAAATATGTGACAGTTCTGAAGTGGCTTGGTAATTGCCAGTATTGCAAGATTATGTCGATAGATTTTTTAGTAATTACTTCATATTTGTGTACCTTCCCTTTTGTACAGAACCTTATATTGCATTTTGAGAGTTCATACCTGCGTGGCAATTATCAGGATTTTCCTCGTTGGTAGCAGCAAATGTTGCCTGCTTTGCATCCTCTATTCTAGGTTTCCGGTCTCCAAATTCCACCTCAGCGTGTGCTCCTTCCTTAATTGAATCGACATCACTTAATATGGATTAGAGATGAGCCTGTTTCGCTTTTATAGAACGTTCGATGGACTCGTAGGCAATACATGATTTTGATTATGATGAATAAGTGCAATTATTTTATCTCTGAGGACATTGGTAGGATCTCCAATTCATGAGCTTTGTACCTCTTTAGTTCTTTAAACAGGATGCACTTATTAGAGCAGAGACAGAGAGGTGAAGACGGGAGCTTCTGCTTCAGATCTGAGAGAAGTAGTGTTTAAAGAGAGAGAGAGAGAAGTGATTTACTGAAATAGTTAGAGCAGGAGATTCCACCCAAGAAGAACAAGAAGAGAGGAGAGTGTGGGTGCTTTAAAATTAGAAGATGCGAGAGAATTAGGCGCGCAAGATGGTTTACTGATATATTAAGAACAAGTAATTCCACCCGACAAAATATACGCATACGCGATAGGATGGCTTGGAATTCGTGTTTATGTACCATATTTGTATCGACATATTGTAATCATATTTATAATTCATATTATTTTGTATAAATTTAAGACATTTCAAAATTTAACTTTACATGTCAAATGATAAAATCACGAAAAAAAAAAAAACTAATTCGTATCAATCCACTTAAGTGTTATGACTTTTTAATCAATCACTTGAATACCACAATTTTTTTAAAAATGTTCAATATAAGTGCTATGCCATGTTAGATTTCTAACACTTTGGGGAACATTTAAAAAAAAAAAATAGCACTTAAGTGATCGGTTGAAAGTTATGGCACTTAAATGAACATTTTAAAAAAGTTATGGTACTTAAGAGGTGGGAAAAAAAATTATTAACACTTAAGTGAGCGCCACATGAAATATATGATACTTGTGGTGTCCTTATCTCTTTCATAACAACATTGGTGCCGTATAAAATGTATGGTACTTGTGGTGTCCTTATCCCTTTCATAACAACATTGGTATAACGCGCTTTCTACATATAATCACTATTTTCCCTCCAAATCATGTAATCACTCTTACCGTACACATTAGTTAATCATGAAAATTTAATATGCTATGGGGCCCTACATAGATAGATACATACTATCGCGACCTACCCTTCAATAAGGAGGAAAATTGGTTTAGAGGTATTGCCTAAAAGACTGGCCTACGTTCCTAGTTTTAGACGCGGGCTTTCCCAAGGCCATATCTCGTGCAACGTTGGGTATTTTAATTGAAGCTATAAGAATTTTCAAATAAAGAGTCGCTACAAGCCTATTAGGGTCGGCTGGAAACAAAGTGAGGTATGGAAGTGTACCTCACTTCCTACGCAGTCAAAGAATCTAGGGTCGAGAACTCAAATTTTTGTATAGTGAAGCTTAATTGCTTGACTTTCTTATGCTTGAAAGAGTAAAATTCCTCAAATCAAGAAGTTCTAATGTAAATTTCCTAAAATTGACTTCGGATTTGGACTTACCTTAAGAAAATGAGTGAAGAATAACCGTCCGTTCGTAATTCATGAAGAATCGATTTTGGTCCCCTAATTAAGGCTTAAAACAGCAATTCGTATTTTGACCGGGCAATTTGCGAAACTAAATACACGAGCATATTTAAAATAATCCATAAATCAAATGTCAAAGAAGGAACTACACCTAATTATAACTACAATTAAAATAATTTATTTTTTGACCGATTTAGAACCTAAAACCGAAAAATTCAGAAAACAAAGTTCTTAATTGATTTTCGCGAAATTTTCAACACCAAAGTCAAATTGGTATTAAAGGAAATTTATTTGAAAATTTTTTTGGTCAAAGGTTTGATCAAAAGTCAACCTTTTAGTTGACTTTTGATTTCTTGGTCAAATTTGTGAATTTTTGAGAAATTGATTTGACAAATAGTTTTTTTTTTTATTTTATGAAAAGCCAATTTTTTTACTTAGTGTTGACTTTTAGTGAAAGGGTTGATCGAAAAGTTAATCCGAAAGTTAACCGTTTGACTTTTCGAGTTTTTCTTGAAAATGACTCGAAAATCACTTAATAGTGACAATGCAAAAAAAAAAAGAAAAAGAAAAACAACACATTTTGGCCAAGAAATGGGCCCTATCTCCATCAAAAACCTAAATCTCGATTTTCTTTCTTTTTGGACACGTCAACTAAAAATGAGGTGTCAACAATACCCAATGTCGTATAATTGACGAATGCCAATCAGATTATAATTGAGTCATTTGACTAAGGATACATCTCTTATGGTCAAGTTCCAATCTTAATTATTTCTTTGACAATAATCTTTTCTTTGTTGTTTCCTTCAAAGGATATGCTTCCATCAGTAAATATGTCTCGCGCATTCACTGTCTAGATACCACTTGTTTTTCTTCTTCTTTGGTACCTGCAATTATTAAGACAAATTCAAGCTTTCTTCAGTACCCATATGTGTTTGGGTCCTTTTCGGTTAGAAGGATCAGCCATACTTAGAAAGTTTTTCCAAGATGGCTTCCAACCTTTTGAATAGTCATTTTCAAAATGATCAGGACTACCACGAATTGTGGCATCCCGGAAATTCAAAGCCAAGCCTTAAGGTTTGTCAAATGTCTTTAATTAGGTGATAGAATTTTATGGCCTATGCTTTAGCCAATTTATCTTTTAATTTGATGAATTGTGCTTGTGATAGTGGAAATTTAAATTTAATTTATTAATGCTTGGCCATATCATTTGAATTTCAATAATTAAAAATATTCCCAGACTTTGGCCAAGATGGAAATTGGAATTCAAAAATATTATAGAAGGAATTTCAAAAAAAAAAAAAAGGGAAAAAAAAAGGGCTAATTTTCGAAATGGGCCTTAGGCCCATTAGCCTCAAGCTTGGTGGGCCAAGCTAGTCGGCCCATTGGGCCCAAGAGGTGGCTGTCGACCAGCCCAAGGGGAGTGGCCGGTTGGCCCAACTCCAAAGCCCATTAGGCCCAAATTGATTCAAAATTAGAAATTACAAGTGGCAAGGGATTATCACATGCATTGGCCATTGGATAGGTGAGTTAATCATTGCAAATGATGGCCTAAGGGGGTATAAAAGGGGTTAGGAGAGAGAGTGGCCGGACCCCTTGCTCCATTTTTCGACCAAAGGAAAGAGAGTGAGGGAGAGAATTCGAGAGAGAGAGGAGAGGAACCGAGAGGGAAGGAGGCGGAGCCGGAGGGAGGAGCCGCCCGTTCGCCGATCGCCGCCTTGTCCGACTGTCCTACGCCGCCGTACGCCGTTGTTCGCTTGTCTTGGAGGCAAGTGGGAGTTCATAACTTCCTTTGCATGTTTGTTGTGGTGTTTGCATGTTAGATTATAGGTGTGATTTGTGTGAAAAACCGAAGTAAGAGTTGATATTTTGCAAACCGTGTGACTGTTCTCGTTCGGTTTAGTGGAGTCAGTAACTTGTTCGAGCTTGCATGTGGGTTTGGAGTGTGATTTTGACTTCGGTGTCTTCATGAAAGTTGAAGCTAATATCTTGAGGTATGACATACTCAAATTTCATGGAAAACGAAGGTGATATGAGGGGTCAAATGCCTTGTTATACGGAGGTTCTAGATCTGCGAAATCTTCACTGACCTCTTGATGATTTCTTGGTTGCATGTTGATTTATGTTGGAAATATCACTTTGTTGTCTCCATGGAAGTTTTAGGTAACATCCTAAGCTACAACATACTCAAATTTGAGGAGAAAAAAATGATTATAGCCTAGTTAATCAGCTAGATCTTTGAGACGTTTGGTTCTGTTGAAGTGAACCGAGACACCCGAGACTTCAAGGACTTAAAAGGGGATCATACTTTGGTTATTTAACCTAGATCTCTTCATGAAAATTGTAAAGGACATATTGATACATAACATACTCGAATTTCAGAAGAAACTAAAGAGATTTGATGGGTCAAACCTAAGTTTTTCGGTGATGTACGTTCTGGACGAAACGGTAGAGGTTCCAGAAGCTTCATGGAGTTGTATAAATTAATCTATAAAGAATTTGGCTTAGTGTTCTTCATGAAAAGTGCACGAAAATGTGTTGGCTATCACTCTGTAAAATTTGGGAATTTTCAGAGGTCATATGGGTATTTTAATTGAATAAATCCGAAAACTGTGCAATCTGGCCATTATCCGAATATTAAGTGTATTTGGTGGAAATTTGGGAAACTATGTGAAATGCAAATTTGGCCATGAAATTGTGTGAAATTGTGATTCTAATTTGTTGTTTAATGATTGTTTGATTTTCATGATTTTTGGAAAATCATAAATATTAAAGATAATATTTATTTATGGAAATAAATAAATATAATATTAAAATAATAATATAATAAAATAATAATAAAATAAAAGTGGATTATTTTATCGGCCATGAGTTCTATTGAATTATGATGCATTGTTATATGACATTGATGCATGTATGATCGTGAATTATGATGCATTGTTATATGACATTGATGCATGTATGATCGTGAATTATGATGCATTGTTATATGACAATGATGTATGCATGATCGTGAATTATGATGCATTGCTATATGGCATTGATGCATGAATGATCATGAATTGTGATGCATGTGTGTGAATCATATGCCATGAAATAATGAGATGAAAAGAATGATAAAATGTGGAAGTGGTATGTGAGTAAGAGGATGTGGCGGAGGTTGATGTCGGTGGCCGAGTGGCATAATTCCAGAGATTCCCTGGGAGTTTCAGGATGCCCGGAATGTGGGGGGCCGGAAGCCCTGTCGGAGGTTTCTGCCCGAAGGGAGTGACTCGCGATGCCAGGGTTAGGGTGCGAGATCCCCGGTTAGAAGGGTAAAGACCGGAAGTCCCTGTAGGAGGTTTTTGCCCGAAGGGAGATTCCTCGTGATGCTAGTTGAGGTGCGAGATGCCCGGAATGTGGGGGGCCGGAAGCCCAGTGGCCATGAGATGGCTGGGATGCTGGGATCCCTGTCGGAGGTTTCTACCCGAAGGGAGGATGATGATGGTGGAATTGATGAATTGAGAAAAGATAATGTGGGATCAATTGATAAATAAAAGTGAAAATCGATCTATGATGAGATATGCATAGTGATGCATGGCTAATGATGGTATGATGTGATATGCATGGTAATGCATGGCTAATGATGATGTGATATGCATGGTGATGCATGGCTAATGATAATGATGATATGATGTGATATGCATGGTGATGCATGGCTAATGATGATGTGATATGCATGGTGATGCATGGCTAATGATAATGATGATGTGATATGCATAGTGATGCATGGCTAATGATGATGTGATATGCATGGTGATGCATGGCTAATGATGACGTGATATGCATAGTGATGCATGGCTAATGATGACGTGATATGCATGGTGATGCATGGCTAATGATGATGTGATGTGCATGGTGATGCATGGCTAATGATAATGATGATGTGATATGCACAGTGATGCATGGCTAATGATGATAGGATGTGATATGCATGGTGATGCATGGTTTATGATGATGTGATAATGATATATGAGATGCCATGATGATGATACGTATGCCATGATGATGCATGAATACGCTTGACATCGAAAAGGTAAGAAATGCCTGCATTGTATGATGGTATGCATGGTGCATTGAGTTGTTATTGGATTTCCCTATCTGCTGAGTGGTTGTACTCACCCCTTTTGGGGATAACATTTCAGATTAGCACTATGCCGCTACCTGTTGTATCGCGTGGCGTGTTTTACGGTATTCCGTCTGACGTCGAGGTGGAGATGGGCGAGATAGATTGTCCCTCGGTACCCGGATTGACTTTTATCCGAGTACGATGCTTAGTCATGTATGATATCGGCTTTGGTCTGGGGCCCTGTCATACAAGAGTTTTTGTCCGTGCACATACGACGGGATGGAGTGATGCGGGGATGCTGCCGCCGCCACCCGACGCACCGGGATGGGTGTGAGATCGCGCGCGAGGAGTAGGAGCTAGACCGCTTTTGGTATAGATAGTTGACGCTTGTGATGGGAGGGTTTTTGTGCTTATGTGATGTTAGAGGTCGAGTTCCTTTTTGAGATTTTAGGAAGGACATGGCGAGTCCTTACCTTTTACATTTCTTTTGTACCGACCCGAGGAAAAACCCCATCTCGCTATATGTATGTATGTAAGCAAGCGTCAACACATTTATAAAATCGTGGTGTTTAGTTGGTGTGTATTTGTATCATGGGTTAGAAGGGAGATAGATGATGATGTGAATTTTGCTTCCGCTATGAGTCGCGCATGGGACCGCTTTTTAAAAAAAAAAAAAAAAGATGCCTGTAATCTGGCAAGGCTTAATCTAGTAAAGAGATAGGAATGGTAAAAGATGTAACATCAGCACTGTTAACGACCTGCGAAGGGTTCGGGGTGTTACACAGATTGAACATCTGAGAAGGTTTCAACCAATAGGTTTTACAAACTGTTTTTTGAAATGATTTTCATAAAAAGTCCTTGGAGGCTTTTGCTTCTCCCTGTCTTTGTATTTTGGAAAATCACTTTCTAAATCATCTTTCTTTCTGCACCCAAGTCTTGCTTTGTTGTAATAAGTGTTGAGACTAACAATACAATCTAGAGAGGGGTGAATAAGTTATTCCCAAACTTTGGCGATCTTTTGCAAAAATTAGCTAATTACTAAGTAAAGATCACCTTAACAGATCTGATGAGTTATGAGCAACTGTGAGGCATTGTTTTTCACATCAAGTAACTCTCCCCCTTTTGTCATCAGTAAAAAAAAGTTATGATAAACAGTTGCATAAAAAAGATTAGCTACATTGATAGCAAGAGACAGGGCGATACAAGATAGTGACCTAAGCAATGAATTGGAATAGAGAAAATAGTAGGAGCAAAACATAAGCACGAAAATATTTGAAAATATTTTAGGTGTGAGGGCGTTTGCGTTGCTGAGAGGAAGTGGGTTTTTTGAGTTTGACAGTCTCCAATTTAGGGTGTACAAGGTTATAGCAATCCAGGCTGAGAATGGTATGCTCGATCTTCATAATGTATCGAGTCAGAAACAAGAGGGTGCTCTTGATTTCCTTGACATCCGCTTGCAGTTGGTTAAGGTTGGCAAGAGAGACATGTGCGTCCACAGCTGATGACGGTGATCTTTCTAGTCCAGGTGGACAAGGGGCCTTGGATGGTGACTGAGCCTTAGCATGTTTGCACTTTTCTAGTTTAGAGAGCTCAACAAGTCATTCTTTGAGTTGAACCACTATTCTGTCATGGTCGCACTGACCAATGGGAACGAATTCTCCCTTGTAATTGACCTATCATTTTGGCGTCATCCTAAGCATCTTATTGTCCGGGGTTTTCTTCTCAATTTCCAGATTTGGCATGACAATAGGTGAAACTTTAGAGTAGTCAATCTTGAGATACTTGAAAATACGTATGACCAAAGCACCGTAGGGTAGCTTCCCTATCTTTCCCTTAGCCATGCGATACATGTGGATAAAGATCATGTGAGGGAAGGAAAACTCTTTAAACTTGGTCAGGATGGCCCTGATCACTCTTGCCTCATATTGAGAGATGTCGTTTGTATAAGATGTTTTCGCACGGAGGTATAGAGTGAGGATCTTTTGAATAAAATTCATTTTGAGAAGGAGAAGAGTTAGCGGGACAATTTCTCTAGAACTGTGAGTAAAGTTAGGTGTTTCTAAAACAAAGCTGTAGGCCTCATCAGGCTCTACTAGAGTATATTTGAAAGCATTGTATTCAACTTGGATGATTTCAACCAATTCATCCAAAGTCACAATATGGTTATGTCCATGAAAAGTAAAGACAAAAGAATCCCGGTTTGTAAAATGCAGAATTAAGTAAAAGATTGCCACGAGGTCAGGGTGAACCGCCTCTTTAATGAAGCAGAAATATTTGAGTCGAAATGCTTCAAAAGCTTGGAGAGAAAAATCTCATGATTTTCTAAAAAGTCAAAATCAACATGACAAGAAATAATGCCTCGATCGTAGAAATGACTTTCTGCAAGTTCATGTTCCAGTGAAATGTGGATCTTTTTCAAGACTAAGAGTGGGTTCAAAATTCTGAAATACCCGATCGTCATCATCTTCACGACACTTGTCTCCCGAGGCTTCTCCTATTACTTTTGTGGCTTTGCTTCTTTCAGGCTATGAGGTGACTGGCTCAGGGATGATTTCTACCTCTTTGACAATTTATTTTCCTACGTCTTTGGGAGCAGTAGGTTTAAAGGTACCTTCCTCTTTAGTTAAGGATTTCTGAGGTGGGGGTTAAGAAGGATGAGATGGCTGAGAAGGCTGAGCAACTGAATGCGATGGTTCAGCGACTGGTTTTTCTTGAGCAGTCAGTGCCTATTCAAGCTGTAGGGTTTATGATCCTGTGGCTTTGAACTTGAGGAGTTTCTTAAGCTCGGATCCATGAGTTTCCATGAGAGTAGCTAAGTCTTTCAATAGATCTCTTGGAAGTGTTTGATTATGAGCTGATGGCAATTGAGCGGTTGTGACAAGTGGTGCCATAGGCGGTACAGCGCTTGTGTCCTTTTTTATAGGCAATCGAGATTCAAGAGTTTTTCCTATGAGCATTTCATTTTTTGTTATTGCGGGCAGTGGGGTGCTAGCAGTTGTTGACCCGCCAACTTGAGCCACACTCTGACTTTGAGTGGCCTCCAGAGATGAGAGAGAGAGAGAGAGAGAGTTAGCCGTTGTTTCATCAATGGTAATTTTCTTATCCATAGTTATTTTATATTCGAAATCTATTGATTAAATAGGTAGTAAATTTGTGCGTACAAATTTTGTAACAACAACCATAACTCTAGATAGGGTATGGATGGTCAGAATGGTAACAAATACAATACTTATAACGGTAACTTTTTTGAATTAATACAAAAGGTGCGTACCTGTTGTTTCTGGCATACTCTATGTTATTCGACATAATTGACACATTACCTAAATGTTGTCATTCAAGACCATTGCATATTCCTAGTTCAACATGTATATATTCAAAGGTTGGCTTATCCAATGGTTTGATGAAAATATCTACTAGCTGTTGTTTTAATTCTACAAAATGTACATAGATATCACCATTGTTAACATGATCTCTAACAAAGTAATGTCTTACCTCGATGTGTTTTGCTCTTGAGTGTAGGATTGGATTCCTAGTTAGATTTATAGCGCTTGTTTTGTCACACATAATAGGGATACATTCCTTTTCTTTTCCAGAATCACTTAGTTTTTACTTCATCCAAATAAGTTGAGCACAACTGTTTCCAAGGGTAATATATTCGGTCTCAATGGTTGAGAGAGCAACTAAATTTTATTCCTTTGAAAACCAAGAGATCAGCATATTTCCTAGTAGATAGAAAAAGTTCCTAGTAGTTATCAAGTACCTAATGTACTTTTTCTATCTACTTTACACCCTACAAAGTTAGTATTCGAGTATCCAAGCAACATAAAGTCCGTATTTTTGGGATACCAAATCCCTAATCTTTGTGTGGATTCAATGTATTGAATAATTTGTTTGACAGCTAATAAATGTGATTCTTTTGGATCTAACTAAAATCGAGCATATGAGAAGGCGCTAAATAAAATATGAGGTCTAGATACTATAAGATATAGAAGTGATCCTATCACGCTTCTATACAACTTGGAATCGACAGACTTATCTTTCTCATCTTTATCCAATTTGATAGAACATGTCATGGGTGTCTCGATTTTCTTGCATCATTCTAAACCAAATTTCTTTACTATTTCCTTTGCGTACTTCTATTGATGTATGGAGATGCCTTTAGGATATTGCTTGATTTAAAGTCCAAGAAAGGAATTTAGCTCACTAATCAGGCTCATTTCGAACTCACTTTTCATCATTTTTGCAAAGTCCTTGCATAGTACATTATTGGTGGCTCCAACAATTATATCATCATATATTTAAACAATAATCAAATCTTTACATTTCCTTTTGATAAAGAGAGTAGTACCTATCTTACCATTTTTGAATTCATGATCTATCAAGAAGTTACTTAATTTTTCATAGAGTGTCTTATTGAGACAATAGACATCACTAGGTTTTCCTATTTGTTTCAAAACCTAGTGGTTGCTCAATGTATGCCGTTTTTTTGATAACCATTTAGAAATGGACTTTTGATGTCAATTTGATATAATATGAAATTATGCAATCAGGCATAAGCTAGTAATAAATGTATAGCTTCTAATCCAGCAACAGGGGCATAAATTTCATCAAAATCAATAGCTTCCTCTTGTAGGTATCCTTTAGCAACTAATATTGCCTTGTTACGTATAACATTACCTATTTCGTCAAGTTTGTTTCTAAATACCCACTTGGCTCCAATTACCGTATGATCCTTGGGTCTTGCAACTAGTTTCCATATGTCTTTTACTTTGAATTGATGCAATTTCTCTTGCATGGCTTCATTCTAGCTTTCATCGTTGAGAGCATCTTCAACTTCCTTAGGCTGGAATTGAGATATAAGAGCTAAGGAATTTATCATACCTTTGAGAAATTATCTTGTTTTGATTCCTTCATCCACTTTTCCTATTATTTGTTCCTTAGGATGCTCAGTTTTAAAACCCCAATCTTTGGAAGATTGAACTTGATTGAGATTGGCCGATGATTGTGTTTGCTGCTGTTTATGAGCGACTAGTGAAGATATGTGTATGGCATTTTCACAATCATCAGTTTGTACTCTCTATTGATCATCCATGAAATTTACAATTATGGATTCTTTCACTACCTTTGAATCTTTGTTAAAGACTTGATAAGCTTTACTTGTAGTTAAATAACTAAAAGAGATACCTTTAGATACACGGACACCAAGAGTACCATAACTTAACACAAATGGATATTTAAGTGCCAAAACTTACGAAAGTGACACTTAAGTACCAAAATCGGAGCAAAATGCATCAGTTAAGTGCCAACGATGAGAAAATCTAGCCAAAACGCTAATGTGGCAATTTTCCAATGAGCTTAGTGCAAAACGACGTCGTTTTGCACGCTGCTGTGACTAAACAGTGCAAAAACAATGTCATTTTGATGCTGACGTAGTAAATGATAAATATAAAAATTAATTAAATTTAATAATAATAATAATAATAATAATAATAATAATAATAATAATAATAAAAAAAAAAGGTGGAGGAGGTGGAGGAGGTGGAGGAAGGCAGCCGATGGCTGAGGACTCAGCCCTCACTACCGTTGCCGCCTCCCCACCGTCGCCGGAAGGTGGGGGTGTCACGCCCCGGATCCTCGAGCGTGCGCACATCCCTCGATGGTCAATAAAATTGCAACGTCCTAGGATGTGTCACCGATCTATTCATTTTATTGCACATGCGAAAGCGAATAAATAAAACCCCAGACATCAAACAACATGGGATAGAAAAGCAAGATAACGAATACACAACCAAAACTTGCCTCTATAAACAGCCAACTAGTTTATATATAGAACTAGTTTATTTATAAAAAGATTGGTCCACAAAAAGGGAACTATCCTACGACTCACTAGTCGGACACGTTCACCAATCCTTCGGACTCCACAGGCTCTGAGGGCTTCGGGTCCACCACGCGTCCATCAGGAGGGTCAGTTGCACCCTCGCCAAAAGTGGCGTCGACTATCCTAGCGGGGACCTCAAAACCCTGGATAGGACCCACCCTGAATCAATTGGGTCCGTAGCGAAATCACGCTATGAATCGATGATGTATACTTTGAGGTAGGCCTCATCGACCCAAACGATGGTCACCACTAGTTCATAGACCCAGTGACTCCCGGGATCAGAGTAGTCAAAAATCTGCTCGGTAACCCTCATAGGCCGACCAAAACGTTCCGGAGGAACCGCCATCTAAGGACCTAAAAAGATTGAGTCCACAACAAGGTGAGACAATGTCTCAGCAAGTTCACCTCCTAAACCCTTATTAGGAAGGAAATACGCCTAAGGGCGGTCTAACCACACAACCACAGAGGACTTACCTCGCTATAGTTCCTTCCTGCTAGGGGTGATCGGTTCCCAGTTCGGTCCGGTTCTAAGGTGGAACCGGGAACCGGACCGGGAGAATCTGTTCTCAAAATTGGGAACCATGGACCGGACCGTTTGGTCCTAGGACCGGGAACCGGACCGGTCCAACATAATCGGCACTTTCTTTTTTCACTAAAGAACAATCACGCTCTGGACCAATCAATCCAATTCGGTTCTCGGGCAATCTAATAAAATTACTCACACATGCTTTCACGTGCAAAATATTCAAACTTTACTTGTGAATATCAATCACAGTTTACGTGTTTCAAGCTTAATATTCATATATTATATGTGTTTATATATTATATGCATATAAATTATATATAAAAAAATTTGGTCCGGTCCGGTCGGTCCGGTCGGTTCGGTTCCCACCTTGGAACTGAGAACCGGACCAACCGGCAGTCGGTTCCAAGATTAGGAACCGGGAATCGGACCGCCGAACATGGGAACCACCCAAAACCGGCCGGTCCGGTCCGGTCCCGATTCGGGCGGTTTCCGTTACACACCCCTACTTCCTGCATGTCAGCACAGTTCATATACACAAAGCATATAATCGAGACACACATCAATTGAAATGTCTCAATCAGTCACATCTCATCATAAGGGTCCCGATTATAGGGTCAAATCGTTATGACACATCTCATTCTGTGCCACACAATTTTGTCTCATAATCCGGCGCGCCTATCTCAATCAATCATGCGTTCCAATTGATTACTACTTGCACAGGTAGTTTTACCCGACGCATATCGGTCTTCTGGCATAGCCAAGCTTCATTTCACTCTTTTGAGCACGGCAACATCCACCGACACACATTGGGGACAGCATTTTCGAAGGAGCTTCAGTCCAGAATCTACTGCAACCGACTTTCGTTGTCCAAGGGCATCCCATATAGGGGCAACATCTTACCAACGCACATTGGGGACAGGTTCTCTTAACCAGCACACGATCAATCAATTCCAACCAAAGACATTGTGCTTTGCACTCACATGTCTCAATTAAGATAACGACATTGGCTTGCTTTCTTCGTATTAAAAACACCAAGTGAAAATAATCGTGTGTGAGTCAATGATCAAATCGAACTTTAAAAATTGATATCGATTCTTTTATAATCCTACTATTTGATATAGTATTTAAATAAATTTTCGGTGTCAAAACCTGACACTCGGTATTTTTCAATTAAATACCAAAATTTCACAATTTTGAAATAATAACTCAAAAATCAAAATCACCATCCAATTACACTCAATTGCATAAACTAAGCACACCACTACAATCGGCATGAAATTCCGGTCACCGACTATCTCAGTATAATTTCTAGAAAATATTAAATAATTAAATAAATACAAAAAATAATTAAATAAATGCAATTAAATACCAAAAATACCAACTTAGATCGGAAATGCTTAATTAACCGCTCGAACGGGCTGGGAAAATTTCCGAACCTATCTAGATAAATAGTACGACTACTTTAGTTCCTAATCTATCCGTTCTAATCACCTAGCATGCACAAACATATAATTAAATCACTAATACATTCTAACTAACCACCTAATCTCTAATTAGTCTAAACTAATCACCCCTTAAGCATCATTCCTGTCCGTTGCCAAATAAAATTGAAATAAGCTTTGAGAAGCATAAAGAGTTCGAATTATGGCATCGGTGGGAACCATGAAAGTAAGGACCCGTTGTTGATATGTTCTGACACCCATCCTCGCATAGACCAATCCCAATCGAGAGATTCTTGCCACTGTTGACGAGCATTTTCGCCTTGCGGAACATCATGTTTCAGCATGTCCTTCCGAAATGATCCCATACTTGCCGTGCTAGCTGTCCCCTTTTTTTTTTTTTTTTTTTTTTTGGCTAAAAACCGTACTAGCTCTGCTTTTTTTTTGGTCGAAGTACTAGCCCTGCTTGATGGCTCATATCTGTACAAAAGCAATATTAGGGAACAGTTTGTTCCCCTCGCTCCGCTAACTCTGTTGATCACAAATCGGTCATTTCCATCCATAAGTGCACAAGGGCTTTTTTTTTTTTTTTTTTTTTTTTTTTTTTTTTTTTTTTTTTTTCGGTTCTGGAGGAACCGGCTTGCAGCCGACAACCGCACCGTAAACCCCTAGGTAACACGTAAGCAAGAGGATCCACCACTTCTGGAGCCACACTTAAGACACCTATCGCCTTCTTTGGGTTTTGAATCCTTCACCTCTAGGCTGAGGATCAGCAGAGCCTTATCCAGCGGAGCCACCGCGGCCGGTGGTAAAAGTGCACAAGGGTTCGTGTTTAGATTTATGACAAATATAGATTTGTAAATCGTAGATAAATACTGTAGATACTTACCCATTTGCCACATCATAGAATATAGGGTAGACTGATTGACCATGCTCTAAGTGGCGACGCATAATCAGGGGGTTCTCCACATTCGTTTGGGGATGATGGGTCGCGATCATACTATTTCCGTTGGCCCGGGGAAACCCTGCCATTATCGGCTTGCCAATGAGTCCACAGTCGTCCTTGAACATGGCAAATCTAGCAGCTACCAGCCCATTATAAAGGTAATGGGTGAAGTTGTGACGAGTATTCAGACCACTGAGACCTAAGAACACATCGTAATTCCGATGGACGGCCTCTCTTTTCTCCTTTAGTAATAACTTATAAGTAAGCGACGGCCGCTGCAACGGACCGTGAGGCTAGAATAGCTAGGATTTTTTTTTATCCATCTCTGCAATAAATTCTTCTCTCGTTCGGACGAGAGTTCTTTTATAGCGTGAAAACTTTGACTAGAGTGCCCAGTCTTTGTTTTTTAATTCGTCTTTCTGACTATTCAAAAGCTGAATAGTCTTATTAAATAATGTTTAAACCGCTCAAAGAAACCCAGGAAGGACCGCCCTGCATTTGTCTGCCTCTTTTACAGCACTTTCAATCCTTCCTCCCGGTATGTTCCGAATCCTCTCTGGATTGAGATTGAAGAATTTGGGCACTGTTCACTGTTCAGAATCTGAGTAAAAATAGGAGGGTATTTGGTCTTTGGAGAAACGGGCAAAAAGTTGGAAACTTTGTGGTAAAAGCAGGCCCAAAGAAGATATCTTTTGCCAAGGAATGCAGAGAGGCTCTTCAATCTGGGATTGATTTATTAGCCGATGCTGTTTCTGTTACTATAGGACCTAAGAGGTATGTGGACTCTTCTTTTTCTTCTGCTGTTTCCGTTATTTTAATCTTGGAATTATTTGTTTATTTCTTCATTTATCTATTTTGGGGGTTGAGCTGGAATTGGTTAATGTGGTGGCCATTTGGACAGAGTGAGATATTGCGCGTTCGCTTCTTAGTTATGAGTGAGCTGGCCGGTCGAGTTCTGTGCAACATTTGATTTGAGAGTAATCTTGATGTCGTATGGGCAGAGCTGTGCTCTTTTAGCTTGAATTGGGCATATGAACTTTTCCTTTTGTCAAGAGGGCAACGCTAGATGTTCTCAACCTTTTCCCAATATTCCAAGCCGACTGTGTTGTCTTGCTTTGCTGATTCCATTGTTATTCTTTTTTTAATTATCTCGTTTGTTGCTCCAGTCCTTATTCATCCCCATGGACTTGATGTAATTCACAGATTATTCTTAGATGTCCTATTCACAGAAGATTGTTTTTTGACACCGCACGCACCCAATAGAGTTATTTTGGTTGCGATGGGAACTAATTCCATTGTCTAATATGATGGTGTCACAGTTGTCCGAGCGATAGAACTTTCAGATGCAATCGAGAATCTGCCAGGGCAATGTTTGTCCAAGAGAGGTCTTTCACGGTTGATGTTTACTCCTCTCCCAGAAGCTTGGTCTTATGCATATACTCTTAAAATTCTATTTTTGCACCCAAATGTATTGTACTTCCAGGCAGCTGCCCACATGAATGACTTGGCCGGTGATGGCACAACCACCGCATTTGTCTTGGCTCAAGCATTGATCAAATCTGAGTTGTTGGCAGTTCCATTTGGGGCTAATCCAATCTCTATAAAAGAAGGTATGGATAAGACTGTAAAAGAGTTGGTCAGGATTTTGTAGGAAAAGAGCTTTCTTGTAGTAAGAGGGAGTGACCATATTGTATTTTATCGATTCATATATATAGTGGTTTTTCCAAGACATGAGCTATTCATAATGAAATTATGAAATTGTTCACCATTTTGCAGCTGCGGGGTCACTCTCTGCTGGAAATCATGACTTTGTTGGGAGAGTAATCGCTGATGCTATAGAAAGCATTGGACATGATGAAGTCATCTCTATCGAGTCATTCTCATCTTCTGAAACCTTTGTTCTAGTCGAAGAAGGAATGAAGGTTGTGAATTTTACTTTGGGTTTGAAATAATGTGGAATTGGATGATTGTCTCCCTGCAAAATGTGGAGAAACTGTTAATTTATTTCTCACGCTCTTTCCCCAGCTCTCTTTCTAAACTCTGTCTCCTAAAGGGATCGAGTCTTCCACTTGCATGCATCAGGAGATCCTGAGCTTATTGAACGTATACCTTGTTCAAAAGAAAAAAAAATCGTCTTTGTATGATTTCTTCACTTAAGTTAGATTTTTTTCTGCCAGACTGATAAGGGCTATATGTCACCCCAATTCATTTCAAACCAGGATAAATCTCTCATGGAGTTTGAGAATGCCAAAGTCCTTGTAACTAACCAGAAGATTCCAGCTGTGTCAAGGCAATGATACATTTGCTGTAGAAGGCAACCCAATTATGCGTCCTCTTGCTAATCATTGCAGAGGATATCTTAAGGCAGCTGCTGGAAACACTTGTGAACAAAATGCAAGGCTTGCTTAATGCAGCTGTCGTGCAATGTCCAGGATTCAGAGAAGGAAAGACATATCTTTGTTGACAGTTGAACTTGTAAAGCATGACGACCTTCATTTTTGCGCTATCTTAAGTTCCTTCAAGAAGCACTCTTTCAAACTGCATGATGAGAATTTCCATCATTATTGTACATTTTCTGCTTTTTTTTTTTTTCCAATTAACATCGTAATAACATCACCAGGTGCTGATTTTCTCTCTGGAGACTTGGGTCTAACTCTCAATGGTGTGACCTCCAATCAGCCTGGCATTGCTTGAAAAATAAACATCAGTGGTAATTCAACTATCATTGTTGCTGATCTTTCTATTGAAGCTGAAATTCTGCCAAGGATTTCACAGATTAAGAAGCATTTAGCTGAAACCGACAGTGCATAGCATCCACGGAAGCTTGCAGAAAGAATTGCCAAACACACTGGTGGAGTCGCTTTAACTAAGGTTTGCAAGATCCCACATTCTTTTGGAGACAATGTCCACTCACATATAGTTTATTTCAGCGCCTTGTTTGAAGAATTAAAGATGTACAAAGCCCCTGAAATTTGAGGTCCCCCTAATGTCCTTAGAGATAAGATAATTGTACTTATTCATCGACATCGAAGTTCTATGTTGCCTGCAAGTCCATTAGCAAGTTCTATGAAAGCGACCCAGTGTTGTCGTTACTTATAATTATATTAAAGATCTGTAAATCATATTAAGTAATGTGGTTTGAATTTAGAAAGGAGCACACACTGAGGTGGAACTCGAAGACCGGAAACTTAGAATAGAGGATGCAAAGCAGGTCACATTTGCTGCAATAGACGAAGGAATAGTACCATTTGGTGGTGCAGCTTATTTACATCTTTCCGAGTGTATCCTGTGACAAGGAGTAAGATGCAAGATCGAGAGGAGTAGATTGGCTCTGGCATCATAGCAGCAGTATGATTTCTACTTTTTCTTCATTTCTTTATGTACATCATTTTGTGTGTAGCTTAAATTTCGATCAGTAGTTTGAAGGAAACTAAGGTCGTTGGCGCTTGACCAAATGTTGTTCATGCGTACCTAGTTTGATCCAAGGAGCATCATCTATGTTAACACCTAATTTTAGCAAATTTAGGAAAATAAAGAAAATAAAAATTGCATTGGAACAAATAAAAGGAAAAAAATGAAAAAAAAAAAAAAAGAGGGAAATTAATTTGATTGATTATGCATGGAAATTTGAAATTCGATGAGTATTCGAATTTTATTAAATGCAGAAGTAATTTAAAAATAAAGTAAATAAATAACAAGAATTTTTACAAAATGAAAGAAATTTAGCAAAATCGGCGGTGTGAAATCGTTCCGATTTACGGTTCGATTTAATACGACAAATGATAGAAACTCAAAAGTTGGCATGAAGAGCGGCCATTTAGAAATCACTATAAAATAAGTCGATCCGTACGGATGCAGGCCGGGAAATTCAGAAAAATTTTCAGAGCAAAAAAAGTGAGTGGTTCTTTCGTTTCGTTAGAATTCGAAATTCAAAAAAAAAAAAAAAAAGAGAGTTCTTTTGTCTTTGTTTTCGAGAAAAAAAGTCAAGAAAAGAAAAGAGGGAAAGAGAGAAGAGACGTGAGGGCAGTGACAGAGAGAAAAGAAGTGACGTGAGAGAGAGAGGGGAATAAAAAAAAAAAAAAAAAAGAGGGGAAAATGGATCGTCTTCTTAAGGAAGGCTTCGCACGACACCGGCGCCCATCTCTTGCCGCTCGTCGCTGCACCACCGCGGCACCTCAGTACACCTCCGCCCACCGTCGCTGGTTGCGGCACCGCTGTCCACCCATCACTGCCGCGCCCCTTCGAGCGACGCCGCGCCTACACCTCCGCCCCGGCGTCCCCTGCAGCTCTGGATCCTCGCCACTCCGCTCCGACACCCATTGCTTGAGCGTCGTGCGCCTTCCGCCTGTTGCTGACGCGCCCTCTCCGAGCGCCGCTCGTCGCCTGCCCCAGTACCTGCAGCAACCCGTGCCTCAGCCGACGCCACTGCCCATCGTCGCACCGAAGCCCTGCTGCCGCGCCTACACCAGCATCCGACGCCTACCTCGCTGTGATCAGTCCTCTGCTCGGGCATCCGCAATACCGCCGCCGCACCGCCGCCGACGCCTGAGTCCGAGCTTTGCCTGCAACCTAGCACCCGACGCCGCGTCATCGACCCTCGCTCGCGCGCGCCCATCGTCGCGCCATTGCACTCGCCACTGCTGCATCCCGCGAGCAGCAGCTGCAGTCTGCTCGTCGCCGCTGATCGCCCAACTCTGCACCGTCTTCTCCCGAGCATCAGCAGCATTGCCGCCGCGCCGCTACCACAGCTCGCATCCCCGCTCGTCGCCGAGTGCAGCCCGTCGCACGCCACCGCGTCGAAGCCTATCCCTCAGTTGAACCCGCGTCCGCACCTCCGACGCCCAACAGCCCTCGGTTGCGCCGCCCTCCGCCCGAGCGCTGCCCAACCAACGTCTGCAGATCCGCCGTCCCACACCTCAGCCCGCGCCGCCTCTGCCCGCGACCTGTTCGCTCATTGACGTTGCGATCCGCCCACTCATCAACGCGGGACGGCTTCACCTGTTGTGTTGAGTCCCCCTAGGTAGTTTATTTTTCATTTTCTTTATTTTATTGTTATTTATTTATTCATTTTAATTTTTGTTATTAATGTTTAAGTTAGAATATGGTTTGTCAATGTTAATATTTGTGCATTTTGTAAGCATTATCCGTTAGTATTTTGTCCGGAATTAATATAATTATTAATTTAATCCGAGAGACATTGGATTATTATTTTTTAATTATATTAATTTTTGGGCTTTTTGGTAGAATTTTAATTGTTAAATCATTATAATTATTAATTTGATCCATAAGACTTTGAATCAGATTTTTAATTATTTTGATCTCTTTGTCGTGATAATTAGGGTTAAGATAATTGTTAATTTGACTTGTGAGACAACAAGGTTATTTTTTTTATTATTTTAATAATTTATTTTGTTGATAGCTTAGATTTAATATTTATTCAATAATTACTTATATTTAAAAAAAACTAAAAAATCAACAAAATCAAAAAATCAAAATTCTATATGAGCATATAGATTTAGTAAATCAGACATGTAGGTTTAGTAAATTAGAATTCTTTTTTTTAGGATTACATTTTTAGGATTGCATTTTTAGAAATAAGTTAGGGTCGAACCTAAATAAATTCTTTAGGGTTTTAGATAGTGTTCGCACATTTTAATTATCTCATTTTTCCAAAAAATAGTTTTCTAAGAAAGGATAGGGTTTAAGTCAAATTAATCCCTAGAATAAATTAGAAAATTATCCCTTCTTAGATAGATTAATTACGGTTTTCATAAATTCTGAATTTCAATAAAAAATGCAAAAATACTAGGTACATGTTAACTAGTTTGCATAATATGATCATTTAATCATAATTTGTTCATTAGTGAAGTTAGGTCATGAGGTGCATAATAACTAGTTTGCATAATAGACCCCTTTAATTAGAATTTGCATATTAATAAAATTAAGTCATTTAAAAAATAATAATTCAAGAAAACCCAAAAAAAATAATAATAATTGCTTGCTTTCGTGTTTTTAGTCCTTTTGATGCAATTTATTTATTTATTTGAATGTTTAATAGTGAATGAGCATCCGTGTGGTCACTATATTTGCATGATAGTAATTTAGGTTAAAATAAATCCAAATTTGCCTATAAAAATACTTTTGAAAATTAAAAAGAAATTGTACCAAAAGAGCATTAGAGAAATCTAGTGTAACCAAGTCTCCGTATCCTTAGTCTCTGGTTCGTAGGAATAAAATAATTCTCTCATTATTTTACTTAGGTGTCTAATCGACCTACCGTAAACCGATTAGTGGCGACTCTTAATTAATAATCTTTTGCATGTTAAATAATTGAACCTTAAGTCGCGATTTGGTATGGGCTTGGGAGAACCCGAGCTAAGTTTAAAAACTCAGTAGTCCATTAACCTAATTTTAGGTGGTGCACTCGAAAATTAGGTCGCGACAATCTGGCACCCTTGTTCTCCAGCAAATTGTAAATCTTGTTGTGTAGTGACGATGGCAGCTTTGAAGATGTACAGTAATGAACCATGTTGTTGGCACTTGAATATACAATGTCCAGTAAGATTTGAGTATGGTGGTTTTGCATGTTAAATGAAAAGTTCAAATTGACAGGGGTAGTTGCCATCGCTGGATCATAAAATGTGAGACAAGGTTAAAAAGGCCCGAAGCTGGCATTGCCTGATAGAGGGGCATGTTCAATGGTTCTGGGGTGGACGTGCTTTCTCTCTGTTGATCATTGAATTCTGACGTCAATTTTTTCTCAGTTTATCGGTGTAGAAACCTCTCCTGTGAGCTTGAGGAAACTATGTTTTACTTCCTTGTGAATGATGACATGCCTTATATCTTAAATAATTGCCTGGGCATTCTATATGGAATGCATCGAATTGTGATCATCTCTATCATTTTGCTCTTGTTCTCGAGGTGTCTTTGTTCTTATAGTTGGTCAATAACAGAATGCAATTGCTGGCACTCCTTGCTCCAGTGAAAGCCATTGCAACTAATGCAGGAGAAGATGGCAATACCTTGGGGGAGAAAACCCAAGCCATTGCAATTAATGCAGGCACTTCTCTGCACTGAGTTTTTTAAACTTGTTTACCTGATCTCTCCACTGAACCACGACACAAGGTCTTGCTTTAGCTCTATTATTGATAGCTGTGGAACAGCTACTAAAATACTGTTAAAAGATCTGTTAGTTTGTTATTAGACTGTGGCTTAGAGATAGGTTACCTGGCAATTTTTGGGAGTCAATTCCTTCTGGACTTGATGACAAATCGAGGACAAGCCCAGCAACTCATTCTGGCTCTCAGCAGTTCAGTTGTTATCATGCCTGACAGGAAGCCAAGTCTGATTTCTTTGTTTTCGTCAAAAATCTCTGATAACTTGAGACTGTCTTTTGCAGCCACATTGAAGTTCACTTATTCCGCATGCTTATATGGATCTCTTGTTTGTTTATCCGTGTCAATCTCTTCTCCAAGCAGGCAAGTTTTCTTTTGTGTTACCTATCTTGTTTGATCTACTTCTTCCCTATGTTGCAAAGTTAACTGCATTTCTTCCTGGCAATATCCTCTCTCATGAGAATCTTATTTTTATCTAATTACAGCTACCAAGAAAAATGGTAAAGCAAACTTACAGCCTTGTACACTCCATGGCAAGATATGAGTGAGACTTTGACCATTACTATAGGTTGGAACCTTTAATAATTGTTAGCTTTCCCAGGTTCTGTTTTCAGTCCTTTAGAATGTAATTTACCAGAGTCACCATTCATTCATGATTGTTTTGATTCTTGTACCTGCCCGGTTCCTCGCTTAGCAAAAGTTAATTTGTTGCTTGAATTCTCACTAAAGGCTGGAGGAAATCATAATTGCCTAGAGGGAAGTGCTAATTAGTACAGGACATGGTACATGCAAAGGGCTCTCGTCAGGCACGTGGGTGCACTATTTATGGGGAGCCTGAAGTCCAGAATTCTCCATCTTATATGTTCGCCTTTGCTTTGTCAATGTAGCTTTAGGTTGATTTGGTAAGAAGACATCACTATCTGATGGAACAAAAACAGAGAGAAACATATTTGGCTGCTCACTGAGGTTCAGCGTTTCCCCTAGTCTGCCTGTGCTGGTTTTTTATTATGTATCTGGAAAAGATACACATGCATCAGAAAAAGTTAATGAAGCAAAGGCAATGCCAATCTTTGAACGTAGTAAATGTTTAATTAGCTTACTTTTCTGGTTCTATTTATGCTTAAACCATCTGGAGCTAAATTAAGACTATTGTTGACTTCTCTTTTATGTGATTTTGATTCGATTTTAACGCAATATGCAAGTGAATGCTACTGTTAAAGTACAGGGAACTTAAATACATAGAATTGAACTTAAATACATGGAATTTGCTTTCTCCATCTCCTTTTTATTACCAGTTCAAGAAATAACGTATGTTTGGTATCCAGAATTCATCATACATAATGATCATCTGTACACATGATTCAGACAAGTTGACCTGAAAGATGGAACCCTGAATAGACAGGACTTTGAGGCTATCTTGACAATTGCAACAAGATTATTCTCTCATTTGAGACTCAATACGTGCATTGCGCACATAAAAAAGCAGGGTCAAAACCATGACTGAAGCAGACAAAGAATAACCAGAATAGGCTCCCATAAGATCCAGGCTTGAAATTAGGACCTTAAGTTTTTCTATCAAAATGAGTGTTTATCATAAGAGCTTAAGAATGGGCTGATTAATATTGACCTAGCACCATGTTCTAACATTCGAAAAAGTAGCAGCATTGCCTGTGTTCAGGATTGCACTCGATATATCTAGTGGGCTCATTTTTAATGGGGACAATGATATCTCCAATATTCTATCAAAGCTAAGTTTTGAGTTTGAACTCTAAACTCCCTCCATGTAGATTGCACGGCCTTCTTGTGTCTGTTCCAGTGATCTTGTCCATATCATTATGCATATGCCTATGTTCTAAGTGTGAGGCCTGCCTTACAAGTGAAGTAGTGTCGACAAATATGCTTGAAGTACAATTTTGGGCTCCTTTTTTTGAAAATTTAAGTTTTTAGAAACGGTTTGTCCGACTCTTATGTAATTAAGTTTGGTTTTATTCGATCCATGAACTTAGTGACATGAGCAGATCCTTGGAGCTCTCTTTTTTTTTCCCACTAAGACTTGGAGCTGAATTTGTTTTTGTTTTTGTTTTGTGATGAAGTAAATTGCATACATGAGATTATCTTATGCAGGATCCTTTTATAGTCACGAGCTTTTGAAACTATGGGTGATGCTTATATTTGTTTAAAAGTTAGTACCTTAATTTTTCAGCTTTAGTCGGAGGACTACTAGCACTAGTACCCTGATAAAATCATTTTCCTTGCATGGCGAACTCACCTACTCTTTATACTGTCTATTCTCTATCTAAATTACAGATTTGTCCATTTCATAGACTCTTATGATCCACCATTGAGAGGACTGCAAAGGGACGCAAGTTTTGACAGCCCACACACTGGGGAGGTCAGTTTCTTCTTTAGGCTTTTAACATATCATAGAATTATTTGTCCTAGCGTTATAAGCCATATCTTAATCGGTCTTCTAGTCGTAAATTAGTTTTAATCTATAGCTCTATCCCCTGTTATCTCCCATGGCGGTCTCATGATGAATCTCTTTGCTTCAGGTTTGTCCACCTCTTGATGGATGCAACCTGTCATTTGTATTCTTAGATGGTAGCCCTCGTATCTCTTGCCAATCTGCCATGCAGGATAATGAATATTTAACGTATGCTCTCTATTCCATCCTTTCATATAAATCTTTTACCTGTCAAATCATCCAAAAAATGTCTCAGTTCTCACCAAAATATGTCTCAGTTCTCACCAAAATATGTGCTACTAATGGTTGCAACATGTCACGTCCCGATCCTTAAACGCGTGTCCATCCCTCACCTGGTCGATATAATAGCGACGTCCCAGAACACATCGCTAACCCATTCATTTTAATACGCATGCGGAAACATATAAATAAATCCCCAGATAATAAAACAATGGGATAGAAAAGTATGGTTATATTTTGTACATCTGAAAAACTACAACCACACTTTTATACAAAGCAAACCACATAATATATAATACAATACTATTCGCTAAAGGCTGAACTATCGCACATCAGTTCTCAGCCTAAGGTTTGCAAATAGGATGGGATCTCAGTCCTCATTCGGGTCGTATTCAAAATCCTTCTCGAGGTCATCCTCCTCGTCTTCTTCATCCTCAGAGTCATCTTTCTGCTCCTCTTCTTCAGGTTCGTCCTCAAGCTCTTCTTCCTCAAATTGCACCTCAGGCTCCTCAGGTTCCTCCTCCCAGTTCTCTTCCGAGTACACCTCCTCTTGATCGACTTCTTCTTCTAGTATGCTCCAGTTGGACTCTACTACTGACGTCTTGGGAGAGTCGATGTCACTCTCGAGCTTAGGGTCTTTTGCATCCACTACTGACCCATCCTTATGATCAGCCATCCCCTTCCCGAAAGCTTCCTCTAGAATGAACATAGACACATCACCTTCTAGCATGGAACCTTCCTTTCACCCATCATGGTATTCACGATACCACGATCAATACTGGTGGGGCCTCAGGGCGTCCTTACCCACATTAACCTAAACGGTCGATTGAACTAAAACATACTCTAATCCTTCTTGGTGAGGGTGTATCAGGAAGTGAGTCTCTATCTCTATGACTTCCACGGGTATATCGAAATGCATAGGAGGACGAGGAGGTGGAGGTGATGCCATATATGCACCTGAAATGGTTATACAATAACCATTGAGACAACGTCTCAGTGAGTTCTACCCTCTAAGACTCGATTAGTAAATCAATACGCCATACAAGCTGCCTATGCACACATGAGTCAAAGGACTTACCTTGGCCTCAGATTCCACCTGCAAATCAAAATAGTTCAATAGGCACCTAAGCAATCACAACAGATCAAAACATCGATCAATCAACCTAGTCGATTAGGGTGTGTTTGGTAACGTTTCTGTTCCAAAATTGTTTCAAAGAACATAAATAGAAAAATCTATTTCTGTTCTTTGAAACAATTTTGAACAGAAAAAGGTGTTTGGTAAACTTGTTCCTAGAATAAAAAATAAAAAAAAGGAACACATTTGGTAAATTTGTATAATTTTTTTGTTTCTTTTAATTTTTTAATATTTTTATTTTCTTTTTTCTTTTTTCTTCCTTTTGGCCGGTCGCCACCCTCAACCATGGCTAGCGACCGACTGACAAGGGCCGGTGGCGTCGCCTAACCACCGCAAGGCTCGCTGTGGTTGGGCGAGCTCCAACTCACCCAAATCCGACAAGGCTCGGCCTCGCCGGGCCACCGTTAGGCAACACCGAGACTCGTCGATGTCTGGGTGAGCTCCGCCTCGCCAGGCCACCGCTAGGGGACGCCGACCTGGCAATGGCCCAATGAGGCCAAGCCTCGCCGGTGGTTGGGCGAGCTCAGCCTCGCCAGGGGCCGGCAACGCTCGGCCTAGCTGGGGGTGACCCTCCGGCGAGGTCGACGGCCGGTCGCTGGCTATGGCCGAGGCTGGCAACTGGCCAAAGAAAAAAGAAGAAAAGAAAGAAAAGAAAAAAAAAAGAGAAAAATTGTTTCTCGGAAATGTTTCAGAAACAAGTTTTCGTGTTTCTGTTCCAAATTTGTTCCCGTGAACAAAAAAATAGATTTGGAACAAAAACGTAAACAAACGCGTTTATTTTCTTTTTTTGTTCCTCGGAACAAAAAAACAGAAATTGTGTTCATAAACACGGACCAGGAACACAAACAAACAATCCCTTATATGTCAACATGACCATTCCCCAGTCATCTCAATCCATACTATATAATCTCTAAGATAGTATACTTAGTCACCGAGCCATGTGCATTCTCTAAGGTGACTTATTCGCCAAGGCAACGTACTAATCACCAAGCCACATACATTCTCTAAGGCGACTTATACGCCAAGGCAATGTACTAATTACTGAGCCACGTGCATTCTCTAAGGCGATATACCAAATCACTGAGTCACGTACATTTTCTAAGGTGACATATTCGCCAATGCAATGTACTAAACATCAAGCCATGTGCTTTTCAAATGATGTGTATACTCAACGATTTACGTCGACCTATTAGCCAAGGCAACCTGTCTGGTCATTGAACCATGCCATACAGCATTTCTTCTCACTTTTATCAAACCCGAAAAAATATCGTGCGTGGGCACACGGTTGACCTTAACTAAAATATAATATTTTCCTTTCCATAACTCCCACTATTTTCTGCAGTCTATCAAAACATTTTTGGTATTATCAACCGATGCCCGGTTATTCTTCAATTAATAACCAAAATTATTTAATTTAGGAATAAATCCTAAATTCACAAATAATTCATTTTAGTACAAAATAAAGCTCAATTAAATAAACGGACTGCACCACTACAATCAGCATAAAATTTCGGTCGTCGGCTATCCCTGCCTAATTTCTAGAAAATAATTAATTAATTAATTAAATTTGAAAATTATTAAATAATACAATAATCTAATTTACGCCCATAATGCCTAATTGGAAGCCAAGACGAGCCCGGAAAACTACCGAGACTCATTGAATAAATAATAGAAGCTCTCTACTTGCTATTGACTAAGTCTAACCGCCTAACATGCATCATTAAATCACTAATTTAATTGTTTTAAACTAATCTAACCCCTTATCATGCTTAATTAACACTAATCAACCCTTAAGTATCATTAGCAAACTAAGCAAGGATTAGTGAGCTAAACTCACCCGTTTAACAATCCGCTCGATTGAAACGTTGAGAACATTGCGAGGGACGTTTTTCTCCAAAATGGGCCCGGAAACACCTCAAAACGGGCTTGGGAAGCTATTGGAAACCCACTTCTGGGCTTGCTGGTCGCTGCTGGTTAAGGGTCGAAACGGGACTGGTTGAGGCGAGCACGAGTCGACGAAGCTGTAGGAGTAGGTCACGGGTCCAGGTGGTGTGGCTCACGGTGGATACAGGAGCTCTGGTGTGGCTCCACAGTTGCTAGACGGTGGCTGGAACAAGTGTGAGGGAGGCGAGCAGGGGTGGATAGTGCATGGCCTGACGCAGGTAGAGGCGGAGCGGCAACTAGCGATGGTGTGGCTGGTGGTGGCGTGCGACGGCAAGGCTGCTCCAGTCTTCTTCCTTCAGCCGGTGGCATTGAGAATGGAGAGGAGAGAGTGAGATGGATGGTGGCTGAGCAAGAGGAAGAGAAGGAAAGGAGTGTGGGGCAAGCTTTGCCCTTGGTGGGGTCCTTTGGCCAAGTTTTTCCACCAAAATGTCCCCCCCCCTTAGGCTTGTCCATCAAGCCAACATCCCATGGTTGTTATTGAGCCACCAATGCTCACCCACAACACATGAAATGGTCCATTTTGGCTAGGGTGAAGGGGAGCTACGCTTTTGCCACATTTGGCTTCAATTGGTTTCTTAATCTTGCTCAATTCATCCTCATTTGGCTTCCATAAAATCCATTGGTACCCCAACGCTTCAATTGACAATTTTCCTCACCCATGAATCCATCTCGCATCTCACTTTCGCAATCAAAAATAGTCCCCGGCATTTTTTGAACAAAAACGGCCCTACGACGACTTTTTCCCAAAAAATCTTGGGTTGCAAAAAAATCTTTTGAGACTGAGTCGATATTCCTAGAATTTATTGTGACATGATAGGATCTTTAATTTCTGAAATCGGACTTGAATTCACAATTAATTTCCATTCGGCGCGTTTGTAGCGTGACCTAGGCTACCGGGTAGATTTCAGATATTTTTAATGCAAATGACCCGTGGTCGATTTTCTTTGAACCACAATGAACCCACTTGACACATTAGCGGTTCTCGTTTGTCATGAAAATCTCGAGGATTCAATTACAGGCACAAAGTACCAAAACGACAATAAAATCAAAGTGTCGGTCGATGAGAATTTCCCAATTTAGTGGAGTCACCAACGATCGGCTACATATCTCAATCGAACAGACCTATCTCTAATCTCAAATCGATTTTTAACTGTGCCGTAATGGCCTCCAAAGATAAGCATGATCAAGAAGCCGGTTCCTGATCAAATTCTCAAGTCTATTGCCTTAAAATTTCTTAATAGCTTTCCTGAATAGTCTAGTTATCTCGAAAGTGATCAGCTCGTGAATAGCTCTATAGGTGCGTCAATGAAATGTCCGATTTATTCAGTAAAAAACAGGACTGAAAATTTCTAAGATGTCACAACTCTTCCCCTCTTATAAAAATTTCGTCCTCGAAATTTAAACCTTACAAAACTTAAGCAAAAAGGTGAGGGTACAATTCTCTCATCGACTCTTCAGTCTCTCATGTCGCTCCTTTAGTACTGTGGTGTTGCTAGACCACTTTGACCAACGGAATGGTCTTTGTACGCAAAACTTACTCTTTTCAGTCCACGGTATGAACTGGGCTTTCAACGTATGAAACACGGTCATCCACGTCCAATTCCTTGAAATTAAGCACGGGTCAGGCTCATATTTCCTTAACATCGACACATGAAAGACGTCGTGCACTTGCGCTAATCTCGGCGGCAACGCAAGACGATACGCTAAACTCTCGATTCTCTCAAGAATCTCAAATGGACCTACGTACCTCTGACTCAGTTTTCCTTTCTTTCCAAAGAGCGAAGTTCTCCTCATTTGTGACACTTTCAAAAAAACATGATCACCAACTTGGAATTCCAAAGACCTTCGACGCTTGTCTGCGTAGCTTTTCTGTTTGCTCAGCACGGTTTTTGATCTGCCTCTGATCACTGCTACGGCTTCCACTAATTGCTGGACCAGCTCTGAGCCTGTAATCTTCCTTTTCCCAACTTCATCCCAATACACTAGTGTTCTGCACACTCTGCCATACAATACTTCAAATGGAGCCATCTTGATACTCTGTTGATAACTGTTGTTGTAGGCGAACTCTACTAGGTGTAGCTGATCTTCCCAACTTCCTTTGAAGTCTAGCACACAAGCTCTCAACATGTCTTCGAGGGTTTGAATCGTCCTCTCAGATTAACCATCCGTCTGAGGATGATATGTAGTACTGTACTAAAGCTTGGTACCTAAGGCACTCTGTAAGCTCTTCCAAAAAGCTGCAATAAATTTCGGGTCTCTATCTGAGATTATCGTAACCGGCACTCCATGCATACGAACCACCTGATGCACATACAAGTCTGCGTGTCTATCTAGACTCAGATCCTTTCGCATTGCAATGAAATGAGCCAACTTTGTCAGTCTGTCGACTACTACCCAAATCAAATTATTTCCTCTTTGACTCCTCGGTAGTCCAGCCACGAAATCCATCGTGATATGCTCCCATTTCCATTCTGGGATCGTGAGAGGTTGCAAAAAATCCTCTCGACTTGCAATGTTGGGCCTTCACTTGCTGACATGTCAAACACTTGGCGATGTCCGCCTTCATCTCAGCCCACCAATAGTGTTGACGCAGATTCTGATACATCTTGGTACTTCCAGGATGAATGCTGTAACTGTTACGATACGCTTCAGATAAAATATCTTCTCTAAGCTCTATATCGTTAGGTACAACTAAACGTCCTCGGAATCTCATCAGAAACCTGAAACTCAGCCTTTCTTTTCTCAGTGTCCTCCTAAAGTATCTTCTATACATCTAGATATGTCGGTTGGAGTAGCTTGATTCTAACCTGGACATCCAGTTCAATTCTGAGGGTGGCCATAAGACTTGAAAGATGGCATACCTCAAACTTGAATACCAAATCTCGAGCTCTCTCAATTAAGTTTCACTCATTAATTAGTATGTGAGCAACTGAAGACTTTCGATTCAAAGCATCGGCGACCTTGTTCGCCTTTTTCGGGTGATAGAATATCACAGTCATAGTCCTTCAGTAGTTCCATCCATTGACGCTGTCTCATGTTCAACTCATTCTAAGAGAACAGGTACTTAAGACTTTGATGGTCCGTGAAGATCTGGAACTTTTCTCCACACAGATTATGTCTCTAAATCTTCAGGGCAAAGATAATTGCCGCGAGTTCTAAGTCATGCTTCCGGTAATTATGTTCATGAGTTCTCAACTGACGAGAGGCGTAGGCAACAACCCTGCCATGTTGCATCAACATGCAACCTAGTCCTCTAAAAGATTCATCACTATAGATCTCGAATCCTCCAAGATCATATGGAATTGTCAGCACAGGTGCGGTAGTTAGCTTTTCCTTCGCTTCTTGAAAACTACGCTCGCACTTATCAGTCCACATAAACTTCTCTTTTTTCTTTAAGAGTTTTGTCATTGGCGACGCTAATGATGAAAACCCTTCTACAAATCGTTTGTAATACCTTGCTAAACCCAGAAAACTTCTGGTCTCTGTCACTGTAGTCGATCTTGGTCAATTAATCACGGCTTCTATCTTGCTCGGGTCCACTGAAATTCCTTCACCTGAGATCACATACCCTAAAAAAGCAACATGAGTTAACCAAAACTCGCACTTACTAAACTTGGCGAACAATTGATGAACTCTCGGCTTCTACAACACTAATCTCAGATGATTCTCGTGCTCTTCGTCACTCCTCGAGTACACTAGGATATCATCAATGAACATAATCACAAACTGATCTAGCATTCCTTGAATACTCTATTCATTAAATCCATCAAAGCAGCATGAGCATTCGTTAACCCAAATGGTATCACTATGAACTACTAGTGGCCATAACAAGTACGAAATGCTGACTTAAGAACATTTTCCTTCTTAATTCTTAGCTGATGATATCCTGTCCTCAAGTCAATCTTTGAGAAAATCGACGCTCCTTGAAGTTGATCAAACAACTCTTCAATCCTTGGCAGTGAATACTTGTTCTTGATCATTACCTGATTGAGTTGCCGATAGTCGATGCATAGGCGCAACGAACCATCTTTCTTTTTTACAAACAGAACTAGTGCTCCCCAAGGTGATGCACTGGGGCGAATAAATCCCCTATCTAATAACTCTTACATATGCACCTTCAGTTCCTTCAACTCAGATAATGCCATTCGGTAAGAAGCCTTAGAGATTGGCTCTGTCCCGGGTGCCAACTCAATCACAAACTCAATCTCTCTTTTTGGCGGTAAACCTGGCAATTCCTTTAGAAAGACATCCGAAAATTCTTATACTACAGCTATGTCTTCCATCTTCTACTCCTCAACTGTCATATTTACAACAATTGCCAAGTAACCTTAACAACCCTCGTCTAACAGACGAGTTGCCTCTAGCGATGAGATCATGACAATCGAGGGTCCTCCTCGATTCTCGACAAAATCGAAGTTCTTACCCCCTAATAGGTCAAACTGAATCGCTTTGCAATAACAGTCCATTACAGCTCATTGCTTGGTGAGTCAGTCCATGCCAATTATCAAATCAAAGTCATACATGGCTAGGACTAACAAGTCTATTTTCTCCACTCGCTCACCAATCGCTAACTTGCAACCAGAACAACCCAAAGCAGCAATCACTTTATCCTTCAACGGTGTAGATATGCAAACTACCGACTCCAGCAATACAAGACTTAATCCTAACAACTTAATATTAGGGGTGTGCATGGTCCGGGCGGGCGGTTCCCGACCTAGAACCGGGAACCGCCCGCTAAGGACCGGTTCTGAAAAATTGGATCCGGGATCCACCCGTTTGTTGCATGGATCCACCCGGGAACCAGACCGCCGGTCCGGTCCGGTTCCCGAGTGGATCCACGGAACCGATCTTGACGCGAAAAATCGACTCAATTGGACACGAAAAATTCAAGAATTAGAGAAATCTCGCTCAGCTATTCTATCACCAAAACATGTAGTGCTAAGAGGGTTCGTGGGGAAGAGTTATAGTCATAAAAACCCCTACTCGGCTCGAAGATGGCGGCGCGAAGGCCAGTTAGAGACAAATCGAACTTCAGTTGGCCGGGAATGAACGGTTTGAACCAAAAGGAAACTCACAGGAAATGCCGAGGTTTGGGAACAAGAAGTCTTGTGCTCGAGGTCGGTGATTGGTGTCGAGGATGGGCGAGCAATGCTCGACGTCGATCCACTTCTCCCTCACTGTTGGCGTGGTGGTCGGCGCGGAGGCGAGCTGTGGAGTCGCGGGTCACTGCTGGGCGGAGCAAAGGCTGTGGCGGGTGGCAGCCGGTGCGAGGGGGCGAACAGTAGCAGCAGCCGGTGCGAGGAGGCGAACACGCCGAACAGCAGTCGCGGCCCGCGGGTCACTGCTGGGCAGAGACAATCACCGAAGAACCGAAGAAGTTGAAGAAATCGAAGAAGTCAAAGAAGAAGAGAGACAGAGAAGAGAGATAGACGGTCACGAACGTAAGAACCGAAGAAGTTGAAGACACCGGACAGAGGAGAGAAGTCTCGGTTAGGGTTTGTTTTGTTTTAGTAATATTTTAATATTAAAAAGGTTCCGTCTGGGTCCGGGTGGGCGGGCGGGCGGATCCGCCCATGGAAGGGAACCGGACCGGTATCCACCGGTTCTCGTAAATTGGAACCGGGAACCGGACCGGTTCCCTCAAGAACCATCGGTTCCGAGTGGTTCCGGTCCGGTTTCGGGCGGTCCGGGCGGTTCCCGGGTATTTTGCACACCCCTACTTAATATACTACTCAGCAATAAAGGAATGAGTTGCTCCTGAGTCAAATAAAGCATAAGTAGGTTGGTCATTCAGCGAAACCATACCTGTGATCATGTCAGGCGTAGCTTCTGCCTGACCCTGCATGATAGCATAAACTGTGCCCTGAACTGGAGGTCTCAACTGTCCTCCCTGTGGCACGTTATGAGGGGCATACCCTCTCATCTGTCCCATTAGCGGCAGTGGTGGAAACTGCGGTTGTCCTCTTGGCTGTCTAGGACAATTTCTGGCTAGGTGGCCATGTTGACCACATTCAAAACATGCTCCCGACCTAGCTAGGCATGGGTTTGACCTATGTCGCCATCCACAAAAACGACATGCATCATTCCTACTGGGCATTGGTCTACTAAATCCACTCCTCTTGTTGGGCGGAACATGAGATCTACCTCCAGGCATAGGCCTCTTTCCCTGCCGGATTGCTTCTCGGTGGAAGTTAAACCTCAGCCCAAATGAGGCGGCTCTTTCATTCAAGTCTTCCTCAATCTTTTGCGCTCTCCCATAAAGATCATTGTAGGTTCTCAAATCCAAAGAGACCAGTGTGCTTCTCAAGTCTGATCTAAATCCATCCCTAAACCTTCTTGTTGGGTTTGCTGGATTCTCAATCAATTCTAGAGCATACTGCGAAAGTTTAGTGAATTTCGCCTCATATTGATCGATGGTTAGGGAGCCTTGGCAAAGACGTTGAAGCTCTGTCATCTTCACCTCTTTGGCAGTCTCTGAGAAGTATTTGTCATTAAAGGCTTCTAAGAAGGCATCCCATTCCTGAACGACACATTCTGGAAATAATGCTCCTCGGGTAGTCCTCCACCAGGTATTTGCAACTATCTCCAGCTGGTAAGTTGCAAGGACTACTTTCTCGATTTCATTGCACATCAGTAGTGCAAAAGCTTTCTTCAATTTCTAAATCCACGAAGCAGCAGCTTCAGCGTCTCTCGTCCTGGTGAACTGAGGTGGGTTCAGCCTCAAGAACTATTCCACCAGTTTGTGAATTGGTCTTTCAGTGACAACAATTCCAGGCAGACCTTCAACGGGTGCGACGGCAGGTGCAACAGTAGCAGCAACAGTAGCAGCAGCAGCAGCTTGAGCGACGGCTTCAACAACGGTTGCTTGATTCTGAGCCTACTGATCTATTCTGTTACCCATAGCTTCTAGTACACGCATGATCCCATCAATCCTGGGATCATTAGGGGCTACTACTCCACCACCAACAGGAGCTGGTGCTACTCCACTAACACTGGCCTGTGCATGTGCCCTACCTCTGCCTCGAGTACTGATCCTAGTTGGCGCTCTACCCCGAGTCACAACCCTACTGGACCTCTTAGCATAAGTTCTTGGCTCTTGATCGCTCATAGTGTAGCTTTAATCTACTAACACCCACTTCCAATTCAACACTAAATTAGAAATAGAGCGATCCAAACAACAAGCAATTCTAGCATCCAACTAACACTGACATGCACTAGCATGAATTTAAAGGCATTTCCTACCACTATAACATGGTCCAACGCACCTTATCACTCCAATCCTTAACGACCATGCTCTAATACCACTTAAGCGGGATGTCACGCCCCGATTCTCGAACGTGTGCCCATCCTTCAGCTGGTCGATATAATAGCGACGTCCCAGAACGCATCGCCGACCCATTCATTTTAATATGCGTGCAGAAGCATATATATAAATCCCCATATAATAAAATAATGGGATAGAAAAGTAGGACTATATTTTTCACATCTGAAAAACCACAACCACACTTTTATACAAGGCAAACCACTGTTGACACCTAATTTTGGAAAAATAAAATTGCATTTTGAACAAATAAAAAGAAAAAAAAATGAAAATGGGAGAAATTGATTTGATTGAATTATGCAAGGAAATATGGAATTCTAATGGATGTCCGGATTTTGTTAAATGCAGCAACAATTTTGAAATCAAGTGAAAAATGGGCAAGAATTGAGTTGATTGCCAAATCATACAGATTTGATTTAATGTGACAGGAAATGGTAACTCAGGAAATGCCATGTAAAGAGACCGTTTCGAATCACTATAAAAGAGAGGCTCATTTTTCATGATAGCAGGGGCGAATTTTCGAAGAAATTGAGAGTAAAAAGTTCCGGATAGAAGTTCGTACAAAAAAAAAAAAAAGCTTTGAGAGAAAAAAAGAAAAAGTCAGCTTTTTCCTTCTATGGAAAAAGCAGAAAAAGAAACAGGAGGGGAAGAAAGAATTCGTACGAGAGAGTAGACGTGAGGTGAGAGAGAGAAAAACAAAAGCAAAAAAAAAAAAAAAAAAAAGAGAAAAGAAAAAGATGTGCACTATGCTTCTTCTTCGTGGGTTCCTTCTCCGTGAAGCCGCACGCCGGTTCACTGCTGCTGACTGCGCCCACACTGCCTCGTGCCAGCCACCACACCTCCATCACCGCCGCTCGACCTCCCCGCGATGCCAAAAGCAGCCAGCCCCGCGAGTCGCCCCTCGCTGCTCAACCTGACACCCATGCCTACACCTCCACCACAAAGCACCGTCGCCAACGCCGCAGTTGCTGCCTCACTGCTCAGTTGCTGCTAAACCCAATCTCGTTGCTTGAGTGCCGATACCTGCAGATCTGAGCTCGCCTCCACCCAACGTCACGCCTCGGCGACTCGCGAGCAACATACTCGCAACAACTCACCCGCCGATCACAACGCCTTTGCCCACGCCTCCGCTTCTGCAGACGTCGATCGCCTCTGCTTGTACCTCCATCCGAGCCGCGCCTCAGCTCGCGCCACCTCTGCCGCTCTACTTACTCCGATCATCGTTGTGTTTGCCTCACTTCCTTCCGGTGAACCCACAGCAGCATTCCCTGACAATCTTGCCCGCTGCACTTCCACCCGCGAGCTCACCCCGACGTCACTGCTCACTACCACCGCAGTGACCCGCGATCCAACTGCTGCTCGCCGATTGCCGACGCTGCGCCACCCTCCGCCCGACGCCAACCAACCTGCTGCTCGAATCCCACGCCCAGCTCTCTTGGTTGTCCCGCGCCCGTGTCGATGCTACGCTCTTTCCCATTAGGTAGTTTATTTTTCATTTTTTAATTTTATTGTCATTTATTTATTCATTTTAAATTTTGTTATTATTGTTTAAGTTAGAATATGGTTTGTCAATGTTAATATTTGTGCATTTTGTAGGCATTATCTGCTAGGATTTTGTCCGGAATTATTGTAATTATTAATTTAATCCGAGAGACATCGGATTTTTTTTTAATTATATTAATTCTTGGGCTTTTTGGTAGAATTTTAAATCATTATAATTATTAATTTGATCCGTAAGACTTCGGATTAGATTTTTAATTATTTTGATCCCTTTTGTCGTGATAATTAGGGTAAGGATAATCATTAATTTGACCTGTGAGACAACATGTTATTTTTTTTATTATTTTAATCCTTATTTTGTTGATAGTTTAGATTTAATATTTATTTAATAATTACTTATCTTTAAAAAAAGACTAAAAAAATAAAAAAAATGCAAAAAATACTAGGTGCATGTTAACTAGTTTGCATAATAGAATCATTTAATCATAATTTATTCATTAGTGAAATTAGGTCATGAGGTGCATGTTAATTAGTTTGCATAATAGGCCCATTTAATTAGACTTTGCATATTAATAAGATTAAGTCATTATGTTAAAAAATGCATTTTCATAGAAGAATTCTGATTTTTAAAAAAAAGAAACCCAAAAGAAAATTGTTTGCTTTGTGTGATGTAATTTATTTATATATTAATAAGATTAAGTCATTATGTTAAAAAATGCATTTTCATAGAAGAATTCTGATTTTTAAAAAAAAGAAACCCAAAAGAAAATTGTTTGCTTTGTGTGATGTAATTTATTTATTGAATGTTTGAGCATCAATGTAGTTACTTTTGCATGATAGTAATTTAGGTTAAAATAAATTAGCTACTTGCAAAAAAACATTTTTGAAAATTAAAAAGAAATGGTACCAAAAGAGCATTAGAGAGATCTAATGTAACCAAGTCCCCGTACCCTTAGTCACTAGTTCGTAGGAGTAAAATAATCCTCCAATTATTTTACTTAGGTGTCTAATCGACCTACCGCAAATCGATTAGTGGCGACTCCTAGTTAATAACCTTTTACATGTTAAATGTTTGAACTTTAAGTCGCGAATTAGTATGGGCTTGTGTGGCAACCCAATTTTTCTGGCTCACCACCTAAAACTAGGTTAATGGATTACTAAGTCTTTAAGCTTAGCTCGGGCTCTCCCAAGCCCATACCAATTCGCGACTTAAAGTTTTAACATGCAAAAGATTATTATCTAGGAGTCACCACTAATTGGTTTAGGGTAGGTCGATTAGACACGTAAGTAAAATAACTGGAGCATTATTTTACTCTTGCGAACCAGAGACTAAAGGGTACGGGGACTTGGTTACACCAAACTATCCTAGTGCCCTTTCAGTACCTTTCTATTTCATTTTCAAAAAAAGATGTTTGGCAATTGAATTGATTTTAATTTAACTTCCTAACATGTGAGGTGATCATATAGGTGCGCATATCACCAATTTAACACTCAAGAAAGCAATTAAATAATGCAAAACATACCTCGACGCAACGAAAGCATCTGCATTATTAAATCAGAATTCACATCAGCAATCTTAGATATGATTTCTAATTAACACGCAATTTTAATTTTTTGTTTTCATTTATTTAATGAAAATCATGACTTATGTAATGCATGTCACTATTCTAACATGAAATGATATGATAACATGACCAAAATTGTATGACATAAATAAGCATGCAATCTATCCTAAAGCATGAAATGAATTCATTCTAATTCATTTATATTTTCCATGAAATTTGAATTTAAAGAAATGCAACAATTAAATATGCAATCTAAATTAATCAAATGACCTAATTCTAATGACGGGTAATGCGATACAATGACATACAAAATTATTTTAACTAAAATGACACGCAACATACAATTTAGTATGCGAGTTATATGTCATGTGACATTTATTAAATGACTTAGTCTAATGACGATGAATTTCTAATTAAATGAACCTACTAAATGACGTGCATTTGATATTTCTATTTTTAAAAATGCAAAAATGATCTAGCTAGATTAAAATTCTATCTAATTTAAACTAAGGATTAAGTCACATTAAATCCTAATTTAAACTAAGATATTTTCTTAATCTAACATGCAATTTATCTAAAAAGATGATCTAAATTTAAAATGAAACATGCCATTCGACATAATATGCTCAATGATTTTTTTTGTGATTTTCTTTATGAAAATTCGAAATTAAAATTAATACATAATTAAACATGCAATCTAAATAACAAACTAACAACCTAAATGAATGCATTTTTTTTTTTGTTTTTTATATTTTTCTAAATTCGAAATGAAATCCCTATTTTAGATATGCAAGATAACAAGAAATATTCCAAAACGAACTGAATCCTAATTCAAATATTTTTTTGGATTTTTTCTTATATTTTTAGTGTTTTTCCAAGATAATCAACTATATCTAAGCAATTAAGATATCCACCAAATAAAGGATTAGAATAATAATAAAAAAAAAAAAAAAACATGTTGTCTCACAAGTCAAATTAACAATTACTTTAACCCTAAACACCACGACAAAAAATCAAAATAATTAAAAATCTGATTCGAAGTCTTACGAATCAAACTAATAATTATAATGATTTAACAATTAAAATATCATCAAAATGCCCAAAAATTAATATAATTAAAAAAATGATCTGATGTCTTACGGACCAAATTAATAATTACATAGTTTTAGGCAAAACCTTAAGGATAATGCCTAAACTATACAAATAATTAAAATTGACATCCCATGTTCTAACTTAAGCAAAAATAACAGCACTTAAAATAACTAGATAAATAAATAAATAAATAAATAAATAAAAGGATAAAAAGTAAATCGCCTAAAAAGGAAATTGAAAAAAAAGGCAACAATGGTGGATGGCGTCGGGCGGAGGATGGCCGGCATCAGAGCTCCGGCGAGGGCACGGCGGGTGAACGATGAGGAGCTCCGGCAAGGAGACTCGGAACGGAGGTGATCGGGCATCGCTCGAGCGTGAGATGCACTGCTCGGGCTGCTGGGGGCGACGAGGCTATGTAGGCCGTCGGATTTGATGGCATCGGGGAAGGTCCGCTGAGGTTGCGGGCTGCTGATCGACGACGGCAGGGACCTGGGCTTCAGATCGTGAGCGAAGCGACGGCTTCGTGGCTGAGACGGCGTCGGGCCGTGGAGGTGTGCTCGCGGGTCGTCGGGTGGATGCATCGGAGGCAGAGCGAGGGCTGCGTGGTGGTTGCAGCTGGCTTCAGGGCGGCGTCAGATCTGGGAGTCGAGGCGGAGGCGGCGCCGGGGTGGCACAGATCTTGGTCCGGCGGTGGCTGAGCTCGGGGCGGGGCTAACAGCGTCGTGGCTGTGGCGCGCAGAGACGACTTTGCGGGCTACAGGCGAGGCGCGGCGAGGCTCAGCGTCGTGGTGGCGCGGGTCGTCGGGGCTCGCAGATGGAGACCGGCGGCTACGTCGGCGCGGGGAAGGCGGCTCGGGCGTGGCATGGCTCGGGCCTACTCGCGGAGGGTGGAGCGTCGGGGCTTCGAGTCGTCGGGCGGGCGTTGACCGAGGTGGAGGCGCGCGACGGATCGGTGACCGGCTCCGGCGTCGGGACTGGTCGCGACGCCAGGGAGCGGCTCGGCGTCAGGTAATCACTAGAGATGCGACGCCGACGCGGCGGTGGCGGTGGCGGTGGCTCGGTGAGCGGCCAGCCAACGGGGGGGAAGTGTCGAAGAAGATGATGAATAGTGCTAGGATTTCTCTTCTTTTTTTTTTTTTGGTTTTTTTCTCTCTCCTGTTGCACGTCCTATCCTCTCTCTCACGGCAATCAGTGCAACTTTCCTTTCACTTTTACTTTTCACCTTTTTCTCTTTAGAAGACCAAAAGAAAAACCTCGAAAAGCCCCCCATTGATTGTAGAAACTCGACATTTGAGTTCTTTGAGTATTGCTCCATTGGTATTCAATTCTTGTAATTGACAGTCACCTATCTTGACTTTCTGTTTTTCATCTATGGGCATTGACCTTGCCTTTATTAGGCACACCACTTTTTATGCCCATAGTTCTTATGCATTTTTTCTTCACTTCTTTTCATGGGCATTGGCCTTACTTTTATCAGGCACACTGCTTTTTTATGCCCCTTAATTCTATTTTGAATTCAATTCTTGCATGCAATGCACGTGTCAAGCAATTACACTTTGAATGACACTCGAACTTTTCAAGAGTCTTCATTTGCCTTTTGCCTTGCCCTAGTGTGGGGGATGATCATCAACTGGGTTTAAAAGAAATGAAATTGTAGGCTCAAGTGGGCTATGCAAAGAATATAAGTATATAGAATAGAGAAAGAAATGCTCTTCGTCATCCTAAGGCACTTAAATTAACACATGAATTCAATGTAATAGCATGACTTGAAGATTGATGCAAGTGAGAGCAAGAAAATTTCAATTCATTTTCCTCACCTCATGATGCCATTTTATCTCCTTGTCGCCCCGATGTGGGGTGATTCTTGACAGGGGTGATTTGAAAAGAATATCCATAAGTGTATGGGCTCAAAAGGGTTAAGCAATGTATCACCTATAGTGTTTGGGATAGAGGTATGAATTGCCTCTCATCACTTCGGTTGCCGTACCTTTTGCGAGAGAACTCTTTACCTTATGGATATGAACCTTCCTACACTCATCTCACAAGTGTGTGAGTAGGGGACTATGTATAGGATAAGGTTTGCCTTTCATCATCCTGACTCGTCTCATTTAGTATGCTCAAACAATGCCACATCATTCATTAAATTAGTCCATCTTGATGTTCTTTAGTGGAATTGGTGGATAAGACACGTAAAAGTCATCATGCAAAATCCTTTAAAAAAAAAAAAAAAGATCTTAACAGCTTTAGGCATGGAATATTGTCAACTTTAAAACAAATAATTTTTCACACTAAAAAAATGGTTTTAAGCATTTATTCAGGGATTGCTCCACAAAGGGATTGCCTCAGCAGTTGATGTCTTTGGATTGTCCTTATCATTCAGGACTAAAAATCCACTTTTGCCCCTGCACAAGAGAACGTGCATCAATATGATACTATGCAACATCAAAGTAAATTCAAATTGCACATCCATTTTGGCTCGGATCGAGATTTTATCCCAGTCGGGTCACTACCAAAATCTGTTATGTCCCAAATTGGTCATCTCTTCCACCAGGGAATGATGGTCCTCTTTTACTTGCCCCAAATCTTTTTCATTGCAAGTGCGCTCTAAACCTGTTGATCACAAGCCAAGTTTGTGATCATTGAAACTTGATACGCTATTCTCAGATGTCCCTTGTCATAACAAGTTATAGAATTATGCTCTGAGACAAGAAGTAAATGAGTTAGACAAATAAACAGGTTTAATCTGCTACAAGCTTTGAGAATTTTTCTTTTTTTGTTCTTTTTTTTTTAGCAGTGAAACGTTTTTGTTTTCAAAAAAGTTTTTGGGAGGAAGCATGAGAAAATCCAGCCCTCAGGATTTCTCCGTGGATGATATTTTCTTTTCATGGTTGGATATCGTCATTGGACTGGTTTGGAGTACCTCGTCATGTCCTCAAAACAAAACTTGTAATTTATTGATATTCATCAATCAAATTACATTTATTGGAATGAAAAAAAGTGATATTCAAGCATTAAAGCAAAACAGAAGAAATTGAAACCAATCCTTGAAAAGCAATAAAAATTCTCACGCAGGGGAAGATGCAATTGAACATGCCCCTAATTAAATAAGGAAAGCGATCTACTTAAGACCTTGAATTATGTGTGCTTGAGTTCTTCATCCTCCAAGATCTTGTGATGCGAACCCTTCAAGTCAGAGATTCTTCCTTCTAGATATGTCACTAGTCTCTTCATGGTGGCATCAAATTAAGCTATCTCGGGAAAATGAGACGATTCAAAAGTTCTCTTGGCTCTCTCCTTCGAATCGCAGTTTATCACTGAAGATAGAGTACCTATGTCGTCACAGCCCTTTTGCTTGATGAGAAAAGCCACAGTAGCAGACAATTCATCAACTTGACTTTGGTGGTGTGCAATTCGCCTGTTAATATTATCGATGATACAGTCCAGCACCTTGTTTTGATCCGCCATTTTAGCTCTCGACCATGTACGGATGGGTGAGCGAGATCACTTCATAATCACCTAAGGAAAATGGGACCATGGAAGCACGAGGTGTAAATAGAGAGCTAGTCCATGACAACAATCTATTTTAAGTCAAGAAAAATCCACATATGAAGAGGATTTCCTAAAAATGGACTAGGAAAACAAAGATATAGGATGCCCCAGTAGGGACAAATTTTCCTAAACATGAACTAGGAAGAGCCAAAACATAAATTGAAAATAAATTTCTAATTTTTTATTTTCCAAATGATTAATTGCATGGCAATTTCCTCATTTCATTCATGAAAGGAATTAGATCAAATGATTATCCTAGATTGTCATGGGCGGACCAAAAGTATGACAAAGTAAGTAAATTGCATAGTATAGGGATAGAAGACTTACTTCACCAAGGGAAATTAATGGCAACCACAAAGACACACGCATGATAAGTGAAGCTCGATTTCTACCTAGATGGCTTAACAAAGTGGAGCGGAGCTCTGAGGATGATTTGACCGTTGCAGTCTCGCATTAACGTGTCAGGTCCTCCTAACCTCGACTCAGTCGAATGGAATACCCAATAATCACGCAGTCTCGCGGGTATGAACAAACACATTCGACACCATGAAAGAAATTTCGGGGAAGAGAAGCTCAACCTCTACATAGCAATCTCGCTTTGGAGGAAGTATCCTTCTGAACACCATCCTAAAAATCCTATCGCAGCCCAGGTCCAACCGCAGGTTGTGTGTGCAATAGTGTAGTGCTATAAGCAATAAAATATGCACAACAGTTTAAATACAAACAACACTTCTATAGTCCTTTCACAAAAAAAAAAAAAAAAAAAAAAAAACAACACTTCTATAGTTTTAATTCAAACATTCATCCCTAACTCCAACCTGCAAGACAGGGGCTAGTAAAGACTACTCCCTTTATACCTCCCATATGCAAGAACATTTAACACCTTAGGATTAGGGACGTACCTGGGATCCTTGCTGCCAAACAGAAAAATTTTTAAAAGAAAAATAAAAATTGGCCTAAGTCCACTAAGTGTTTTAACACAAGTCCCCAGTGGAGTCACCAAGCTGTCGCGACCAATTTTTCGGATGTGAACCACCTAAGGTTTGGCTAATGGATTGTTAAGCCTAGACTTAACTCGGGCTCTCCCAAGCCCATACCAATTCGCGACTTAGGTTCAAATTTCTTAACATGCAAATGGATTTTATTTAGGAGTCGCCACTAATCAGTTTATGGTAGGTCGATTAGACACCTAAGTAAAATAATAGGAGAATTACTTTACTCCTACGAACCAGAGATTAAGAATACGGTGACTTGGTTATATTAGATTTCTCTAATGCCCTTTCGGTACCATTCTTTTTATTTTAAAAAATGTTTTTTGCAGGCAGCTGATTTATTTTAACCTAAATTACTATCATGCAAAAAGTGACCACACGGATGCTCAAACATTCAATAAATAAATTGCATCACACAAAGCAAACAATTTTTTTGGGTTTTCTTGAAATTAGAATTTTTTTCATAAAAACATGCATTTTAACTACATGACCTAAACTATATGACATGAAGAAATGCAATAATTAAATGCAATCTAAATGACCTAATTCTAATGAAATACAATGCAATGCAATGACATACAAAATTATTTCAACTAAAATGACATGTAACATGCAATTTAATATGCGAGCTATATGTCACGCGACATTTATTAAATGATCTAGTCTAATGATGAGCAATTCCTAACATAATAAACTGAACAACAATCACTAAATGACTTGCATTTCATGAACTTAATTCTATATGACGTGCATATGATTTTTTATCCTAAAAATGCAATATATTCAAAATAATGAAGTGAATTTAAAGTGAAACTTGCAATTTTATCCTAAGATGCCATGACATACAAAGAATGCCCTAATTCTACATGATATATGATGATGATTCTTTTGTATTTTTATTTTTATAAAATTCGAAATTCACAATTGCCAAATAATTAAATGTGCAATTTAAATTACAAAAAAAACTAACAACCTAAATGAACATACTTTTTTTTTATATATTTTTCTAAATTCAAACTAAAATCCCTATTCTAGATATGCAAGATAACAAGAAATATTCCAAAACAAACTGAATCCTAATTCAAATATTTTTTTGGATTTTTTTTAGTGGTTCTCCAAAACAAGCAATTATCAAATAAACATTGTATTTAAGCTAATCAAGACATTCAATCAAATAAAGGATTAAAATAATCGAAAAAATAAATCAAATTAACGATTACTCTAACCCTGAATATCACAACAAGAAATTCAAAATAATTAAAAATCTGATCCGAGGTCTTACGGATCAAATTAATAATTATATTGATTCAACAATTAAGATATTATCAACAAACCCCCAAAAATTAATATAATTAAAAAAAATGATCCGACATCTTACGGGTCAAATTAATAATTACAATAATTTTAGAGATAACTTTTGCCGATAATGCCCATAATATCCATAACCTAAAAGTCACCTCACAATATTCAAACTTAAACAATAATAGCAAAACTAACTAAAAATAAAGTAAAATAACATAAAATAAGAAAAATAAAAATAAAAGAAAAATGAGCAACCTAAGGAAAATGTGGGGTAGCAAATTCGTCGGTGCCGGGCGAGAGTTGCCGTCGGTCGGAGCTCCGGTGAAAGGCAACAATGGATGGAGCGGCTTGGCAGGGGCGGCTCAGTGTCTACACGGAAGAGGGCCCAGTGTAGTGTCGTAGGGGGCGGCGCAGTGGCGTCGGTGGTGCTTTGAGTGACGCGGTCGCGACTGAGGCGGATCGGCGATGGTGCAAGTGCGGCAAGAGGGAGGCACGGCGGTGCAACTGATTTGGGGCTCTGGTGGCGTCCAGATCCGGCGTCGCGGGTGGAGAAGGTTGCAGGTGCGGGCGTCAGCAATCAAAGACATTCAGCAAAGGAACTGTAGGCGCACCGTGAGGAGGCTCATAGTGGAGATGGCCGGCAGCAGAGACGTCACTCGAAAGTGTGGGGGCTTGGATCTGGGCCTAGCATCGTGGGTCAGCAGCAAGTCGGGGGCGAGATCGGCGCTCCGGTGCGGTAGATCAGGCTTTGAGCGGGTGCGAGGACTGAGCAGAGGGCGGTGATGGCACGGTTCGGTGTTCGGCGGGGAGGTGGTGTGGAGGCACGACGGAGGCCCGGATACGAACACTGGCGGCAGGGCTGGTGCGGGTGCTCTCAGATGGAAACCGGCAGTCAAGCGGCGCAGGGGCGCAGCGGTGTGGGCTGTGGTGGAACGGCGTGGGTGTTCGCGGAGAAGAAACCCACAAAGAAGAACAAAGTGCACAATCTTTTGTTTTTCACTCTCCCTCACGTCACTTCTCTCTCTCACGGCAATTCTCTCTCTGACACACTCGCAGAGAACTTTTCTTGACTTGTTCTATTGAAGGGGAAATTTCTTTTCTTCAATTTTCTGGCTTCACCTTCAAGAAAAGAACCCCCCTTTCTTTACCGTACACGGCCCTTTTATAAGCAAGAAAAAAAAATGTAATCTTCGTGGGATATTCTGAAGATTTCTATAACCTCTCGATCACAAAAATCTTTTTATTCTCCTTATCTCCTAAGTATTTTCTACTCACAACCCAATTTTCTTAAATTTCAAAAATCCTCATTTCAAATCTACATTTCAGAAAACGGGCTCAAGCCAATTTGTACTCTTCATGGGCTTAGTCCGACCTATTAACTCAAAACCACTAATTCGACCCATCCGCCACCGGTCCGGTAAACAAATGTGAAAAATGCAAATTAAAAACAAATGCAACTAAATCTATATGCTATGCAATTAATATTTTTTTTTTCAGAGATAAAATTAACCCATAATTTTTTAATGTGATAAATGACCAAACGGATCGCCAAAATTTAGGTGTCAACAGCTGCCCCTCTTTGAAGGTGAGCTCGTAGAGGTTGCCTTAAAAGACAGATTGAGACCTAAATTTTGATCATGCACATATCTTGAATGATTTTTTGTCGGAAAATGTATCCCATTTTTTTTAAAAAAAATGCAATTCACATCATGCATTTGCATTCGCCGGAGCTCCGACCGACGGCAACCCTCTGCCTGGCACCGACGAATTTGCTACCCCCATTTTCCTTAGGTTGCTCATTTTTCTTTTATTTTTATTTTTCTTATTTTATGTTATTTTACTTTATTTTTAGTTTGTTTTGCTATTATTATTATTTAAGTTTGAATATTGTGAGGTGACTTTTAGGTTATGGATATTGTAGGCATTATCGGCAAGAGTTATCCCTAAAATTATTGTAATTATTAATTTGCCCCGTAAGATGTCGGGTCATTTTTTTTAATTATATTAATTTTTGGGGGTTTGTTGATAATATCTTAATTGTTGAATCAATATAATTATTAATTTGATCCGTAAGACCTCGGATCAGATTTTTAATTATTTTGAACTTCTTGTCGTGATATTCAAGGTTAGAGTAATCGTTAATTTGACCTGTGAGATAACAGGTTATTTTTTCGATTATTTTAATCCTTTATTTGATTGAATGTCTTGATTAGTTTAAATACAATGTTTATTTGATAATTGCTTGTTTTGGAGAACCACTAAAAAAATCCAAAAAAATATTTGAATTAGGATTCAGTTTGTTTTGGAATATTTATTGTTATCTTGCATATCTAGAATAGGGATTTTAGTTCGAATTTAGAAAAATATAAAAACAAAAAAAGTACATTCATTTAGGTTGTAGTTTTTTTGTAAATTAAATTGCACGTTTAATTATTTGGCAATTGTGAATTTCGAATTTTATAAAAATAAAAATACAAAAGAATCACCATGCATATATCATGTAGAATTAGGGCATTCTTTGTATGTCATGGCATCTTAGGATAAAATTGCAAGTTTCATTTTAAATTCACTTCATTATTTTGAATATATTGCATTTTTAGGATAAAAAATCATATGCATGTCATATAGAATTAAGTTCATGAAATGCACGTCATTTAGTGATTGTTGTTCAGTTCATTATATTAGGAATTGCTCATCATTAGACTAAGTCATTTAATAAATGTCGCGTGACATATAGCTTGCATATTAAATTGCATGTTACATGTCATTTTAGTTGAAATAATTTTGTATGTCATTGCATTGCATTGTATGTCATTAGAATTAGGTCATTTAGATTGCATTTAATTATTGCATTTCTTCATTTCCTATAGTTTAGTTCATGTAGTTAAAATGCATGTTTTTATGGAAAAAATTCTAATTTCAAGAAAACCCAAAAAATCGTTTGCTTTGTGTGATGCAATTTATTTATTGAATGTTTGAGCATTCGTGTGGTCACTTTTTGCATGATAGTAATTTAGATTAAAATAAATTAGCTGCCTGCAAAAAACATTTTTGAAAATAAAAAGAATGGTACCGAAAGGGTATTAGAGAAATCTAATGTAACCAAGTCCCCGTATCCTTAGTCTCTGGTTCGTAGGAGTAAAGTAAATCTCCTATTATTTTACTTAGGTGTCTAATCGACCTACCATAAACTGATTGTGGCGACTCCTAAATAAAATCCATTTGCATGTTAAAAAATTTGAACCTAAGTCGCGAATTGGTATGGGCTTGGGAGAGCCCGAGTTAAGTCTAGGCTTAACAATCCATTAGCCAAACCTTAGGCGGTTTACACCCGAAAAATTGGTCGCGACAGCTTGGGAGAGCTCGAGCTAAGTTAAAGACTTAGTAGTCCATTAACCTAATTTTAGGTGGTACATCGAAAAAATAGATTGCGACAGCTTGGCGACTCCGCTGGGGACTTGTGTTAAAACACTTAGTGGACTTAGGTCAATTTTTCTTTTTCTTTTAAAAATGTTTTTGTTTGGCAGCGAGGACACCAGGTATGTCCCTAACATTTTTAAGGTGTTAAATGTTCTTGCAGATGAGAGGTATAAGGATAGTCTTTGCTAATCCTTGTCTTGCAGGAAGGAGTGAGGATGAATAATTTATTTTTCCCAGATTTAGAAGTGTTGTTTGTATTTAAACTGTTATGCATGTTTTATAGTTTTTAAGCACTACACTATTGCACACACAACCTGTGGTCGGACTTGGGCTACGATAGGATTTCTATGATGGTGTTGAAAAGGATACTTCTTCCAAAGCGAGATTGCTATGTAGAGGTTGACCTTCTCTTCCCCGAAATTTCTTTCATGGTGTCGAATGTGTTTGTCCATATCCGCGAGACTGCGTGATTATTGGGTATTCCATTTGACTGAGCCGAGGTTAGGAGGACCTGACACGTTAATGCGAGACTGCAATGGTCAGATCATCCTCTTAGCTCCACTTTGTTAAGCCATCTAAATAGAAATCGAGCCTCACATCTCATGTGCTTGTCTATGTGGTTGCTATCGATTTTTCTTGGTGAAGTAAGTTTTCTATCCCTATACCATGCAATTTATTTTGTCGTGCTTTTAGTCTGTCCATGACAATTTAGGTCAAGCATTGATTTAACTCATTTGTCAATTAGAGATGAAATAAGGAAATTGTCATGCAATGAATCAATTTGAAAAAACTTTGGAGAATTTGTTTTTAATTAATGTCTAGAAAATTTGATCCTGCTAAGGTGTATTTTTTTTAGCTCTCTTTAGGAAATTCTCTTCTTGTAAGAACTTTTCATTAAAAAAAAATGAAAAAAAAAAGTTGATAGATCATTGCCATGGATTGATTCGCTATTTGCACCTCATACTTATGCGTTTTCATCCAATTCAACTTAGGTGACAATGGATCTGCCACATACGCCTCTTGTTACGCGATCAAAAGCTAAAATGGCTAAGCAAAATGAAATGCGCGATCACATGTCCTCCATGGAAGATCAACTCAAACAGTTATCCGCCTCCATGCAACTTATAACAGCTCAACTTCAATCCCTCTAGGTAAATCCAAATCCTCCACTTGCTCTCCCTGAGATAGTAGTCCCGAGGCAGGCAAACAGGGCCCAAATGAGTGATGACGAAATGCCTGGGTTATAAAATGAAATGGTCCTTGTTGGAAAGGCCAAGCTTAACAGTGTTCCCAAGACAGATCAGGATGAGCGCGTTGCAAAGCTGGAAAAGAAAGTGAGACAGCTGCAGGAGTCAAAAAGCTCACTCCCGTTCGACCTCTCGGTCTATGAGAAGGTCAAAATGTCGAGCAAGTTCAAAATGCCAAAATTTGAGAAGTATGATGGGACATCTTGTCTGAAATCTCATTTGCAAATGTACCACATGCGCATGGTCCGGCACGTAAAAAATGAGCCCCTTATGATCCAATCGTTTCATGCGAGTTTAACCGGGCCCGCACTAAACTAGTACGTTATGAAGAACGTAAACCTCCTCGAAACCTGGAACGAAGTGGCAGACGCGTTCCTCAAACAATACAAGTTCAACATGGACATCACGCCTTCCCGAGAAGACCTAGAGTGGATGGAAAAGAAAAGGAGTGAGTCATTTAAAGAGTATGCTATGAGATGGAGAAACCTAGCGGCTCAAATTACTCCTGAGCCTACCAACAAGGAGTTAATGAAATTGTTTGTGAAGACCCTTCCATTTGAGTTCCATAACCGAATGGCCAGTACGTATGTCGAGAGTTTCAATCAGCTTATTCTTGTAGGAGAACAGATCGAGAGGGGGATAAGAGAAGGATGGTTTTCTGAACCATCTACTAAAAGATTCTCTGCCAAGAAAGAGAAGGAAGTTGTTGAGGATGTGAATGTGACCTATAGCCCAGAAGGTACTAATCGCACCCCGACTATCCAAATGAATCAAAGGCAACAACAAACTACTAGTCATCAATTATTTGCCCAAGCAAATAATAGAAGGCAGTTCTCTCCTCTCCCTGGATCTCCATCTTAGGTGTTGGCGATTCTCCGAAAGAAATGTTTGCTTTCTAGTGAACCGAAGCATCCTAACCGCGAAAGCAATCGAGGTTACGACCCGATGAAGAAGTGTGACTACCATAGCAGTGAACTGGGGCATTCAACTGATGAATGTTTCACCATCAAGCACAAGATCCAAAACCTCTTGGACACGAAGGCCTTTTCATTTTAAACTGCTCGGCCGAATGTCTAAAAAAATCCGCTACCAGAGCATGAGGGTACGGTGAATGCTATCTTGGAACATGACGCTGGTCGAATCAAGATCTTGAAGGTCCATATGATGGACACCCTGGGGCAGCCGAATGATGGATGGGGTGGCATGAACGAGCCGACACCCCCGGAGACAGAGAACCCTGATGATGTGTTGGAAGGGGTTACAAACTTGTTCGACGACCTCATCATAGGAGCTGTTGATGAAGGACCCCTTGAAGAGATGGGCCTTGGCCCACAAGAGTAACTTTTTTTTATTGCTTTTGCATATTCCCCTACGTGGGAATTTCTGTTATTTTCTAAGAGATGTTTTCAATGATTAAGCGTTGCATTTTTTTCCATCCAATAAATGTAATTAATTGATGAATTTCAATGAAATTACAAGTTTTATTTTGAGGACATGATGATGATGAGGTACACCAAACCAGCCCGATGATGATATCCAACTGATCAAAGAAAAGAAAAATCCAATGAGGATTCTAAGGCCTGGGCTTCATCATGCTTTCTCATATCAAAATGTTTCAAAAAATGCATTTCCAAATGCTTTTCAAAAAAAAAATTCAAAAAAAAAATTCAAAAAAATATAACTTGATTTACTCTGTTTGTTTTTTTGACCCATCTACTTTTTGTTTCAAAGACGGTCTTATAACATGTAGAGGTGTGGAAATGGTCTAATCCAATTCCGGATCCTGGGGGCAAGTTCGCTCCGAATTACAGTGACTCCTATGTGGTAAAGAGATACTTCCTGAAGGTGCCTTGATCTTGGCAGAAATGTATGGTCATGAGTTTTCCATTCCCGTTAATTCTGATGTTGTCAATAAGTAAAATTTGTGATAGAATTTACCATGTCATGTTTTGAATTGCAAGCATTTCTATGATAAGTAAATTGCTTCAATGAATTGAATTGTTCAAATTTATTGCAAATTTTGCATATTTTCCCTAATGAATTATGTGAGATAATTAAATATGTCAAATGGGGTACTTTGGAATGAAAAAATGCAAGCTTTGTTCCATATACTGTTTCATACACTAACCCCCAGTGAGTTGTGTGAAAAATTCCATGCTCGCAAGGAAGAGGGCTATCTCGCAAAGAGTACATCAACCAAGGTGATGAGAGGCATTCTTTTCTCTATCCCAAACACTACAGGTGATCCATTGCTCAACTTCTTTGAGCCCCATACACTTATGGAGATTCTTTTAAAATTACCCTTGTCAAGGATCAACCCATACTGGGGCAAATTTAAAATGAATATTAGGAATCTTTTTGCTCACATTTGCATCAATCTTCGAGTATCACTTTTGCAGTGTAACTTACGCGGTAATTCAAGTGCCTTAGGATGACGAAGAGCGGTTCTTTTTTTATCCTACACACTTTTGACTCTTGCATAGCCCACTTGAGCCTATAACATTTCATGTCAAACCCAGTTGGTGATCATCCCCCACACTGGGGCAAGATGAAAGACAATCATTCAAGTAGCATGGTTTAAAATGCTCATAAAAGAAGACTGTGTAAGTCCAAAGAGAAGAAGTGCAAAATAGGGGCATGAAAAAGCAGTGTGCTTGGTAAAAGCAAGGCCAACGCCCAGAAAATAGAAAAATCAAACTCTTGATATAATGAGTTGTATCCCAACAAGGCAGTACTAAAAACTCAAATGCTGTTGCAATCAATGGAGTTGTGATATAAGAAAAATCTTCGACAATGGAGAAGGAAAGTGGTGAAAATGTTAAGATGATCACCAATTTTGACCCCTTAAACACTTTTTTGAGCCTAATGATCCTTTCATTTCTCAACCCATGAACCAAGCCTACGTTACGTCCCTTACAAAGTCTCTTCTAATTATGGCACTTGGATTAACCTGGGGTTCACATGTTTTAAGCATCGCTCAAAGAAGTGCGAGTAAGATTATTCCTTTCTCATTTTGCAGGATTCTTGACTTGTAAACCTAAAGATGATTATAGCATATCACTCATTCTTTCAAAAGCCTCGACTCAAAGAGTCCCTTTTGTTAAGCCGTTGACTAGGCCTACATTACGGTCCCTGTTAAAGACATCTCAGATTGGTAAGGTCGTACCACTTGCAAGATTGCACAAAACCTTGTTTGGCATGATGACAGTGAGATAGAGTGATTGTCAATCCTGCGTCAAAGGTCAGGATGAAACAACCCTTTTGATAAGGATAAGAGAAATGTCCTTTCAGACCAAAAGATCCCTCATTTGACACATCCATGACACTCATGTGTTCAGATTGGAATATTCTTTTGAGATAAATCCCAATGGAAATTAGGCGATGCAAGATTGATAGAAATCATCACGCATGAATCCCATTTGAATTAATGCATGTCTGTGAATGCATATTGCCTTTCCTACAACTGTGTTTTGCAGGAAACGTATCCCCAAGGAACAAAGATGTCACCAGGTAAGTCTATCTCTATCCATACCTTAAATACTTGTCATTGTACAGGTATTCCTTTTCAAGCACCGGCGCTCGATGGAGTCGCCCCCTAAAGATTTTTCCCAAATTCATCAGGCAATCGTAGAATGGTACAGGTCCTGGAAAATGAATCCCAGTTTAGACGACCGTAGAATGGTACGGGTCTTAGACAGCATTTAGGCGACCGCAGAATGGTACGGGTCCTAGACAGCATTCAGGCGACCGTAGAATGGTACGGGTCCTGGAAAATAAATCCTCGTTTAGGCGATCGTAGAATGGTACGGGTTCTGGAAAATAAATCCCTGTTTAGGCGACCATAAAATGGTACGGGTCCTGGAAAACAAATCCCCATTTAGGTGACCGTAGAATGGTACAAGTCCTAGACAACCTCAGTTCAGGCGACAGTAGAATGGTACGGGTCCTAAAAAATCATTTTTTCGTCAAGGCGACCGTAGAATGGTATGGGTTCTAGACAGCATTCAGGCGACCGATGAATGGTACGAGTCCTGAAAAATCATTTTTTTTTTCGTTTAGGCGACCGTAGAATGGTACGAGTCCTGGGAAAGCAGTCTCTTTGTGAAGCCATGTTACTATTCTGGGCAACCATAAAATTGTACGAGTCCTAGACATGTAACGCCTACTATCTTGAATTATTCTACCCTCCTTGAAGGTAAGTAATTCCAGGTAAGTTCCTTTATCATTTGCATTAGCATTTGCATGCATCATATAAATTGCATTCAAAAAAGGAATTCATTTTCCAACAAAAAGTCATTCAGTGCATGTGCATAATTAAAATTAGGTCTCAATTTGTCCTTGAAGGCAACCTCTATGAGCCCACCTTCAAAGAGGGGCAGCTGTTGACACCTAATTTTGGAAAAATAAAATTGCATTTTGAACAAATAAAAAATAAAAATAAAAATGGGAGAAATTGATTTGATTGAATTATGCAAGGAAATATGGAATTCGATGGATGTCCTGGATTTTGTTAAATGCAGCAACAATTTTGAAATCAAGTGAAAAATGGGCAAAAATTGAGCTGATTGCCAAATCATATAGATTTGATTTAATGTGACAAGAAATGGTAACTCGGGAAATGCCATGTAAAGAGACCGTTTCGAATCACTATAAAAGAGAGGCTCAATTTTATGATAGCGGGGGCGAATTTTCGAAGAAATTAAGAGTAAAAAGTTCCGGAGAGAAGTTCGTACAAAAAAAAAAAAAAGCTTTGAGAGAAAAAAAGAAAAAAAGTCAGCTTTTCCTTATGTGGAAAAAGCAGAAAAAGAAATAGGAGGGCAAGAAAGAATTCGTACAGAGAGTAGACGTAAGGTCGAGAGAGAAAAAAAAAAAAAACAAAAAAAGAGAAAAGAAAAAGACGTGCATTGTGCTTCTTCTTCGTGGGTTCCTTCTCCGTGAAGCCGCACGCCGCTTTGCTGCTGCTAACTGCGCCCACAACGCCTCGCGCCGGCCACCGTGCTTTTCGTCACCACCGCTTGACCTCCCTTGCGACGCCAAAAGCAGCCAGCCCCGCGAGCCCCCCCATTGCTGCTCAACCCAACGCTCGTGCCTACACCTCCACCGCAAAGCACCGTCGCCAACACCGTAGTTGCTCCCTCACCGCTTAGCTGCTGCTGAAACCGATCTCGCCGCTTGAGTGCCGACACCTGCAGATTTGAGCTCGCCTCCACCCGACGCCACGCCTTAGCGACTCGCGAGCATCACACCTGTAGCAACTCACTCACCGGTCACAACGCCCGCCCGTGCCTCCGCTTCGTAGACGTCGATCGCCTCCGCCGTACCTCCGTCCGAGCTGCGCCTCAGCCTATGCCACCTCTGCCGTTGTCCTTGCTCCGATCGTCGCTGTGTCTGCCTCACTTCCTTCCGGTGAACCCACAGCAGCACCTCCGCATCTCTGTACCCCAACGATCTTGCCCACTGCACTTCCACTCGCGAGCTCACCTCGACGTCACTGCTCACTACCACCGCAGCAACCCGCGATCCAGCTGCTACTCGCCGATCGCCGACGCCGCGCCACCCTCCGCCCGACGCCAACCAACTGCCCGAATCCCACGCCCGGCTCGTTCGTTGTCCCGTGCCCGTGTCGACGCCGCCGCCCGAATCCCTGCATTATCCGCTAGAATTTTGTCCATAATTATTGTAATTATTAATTTAATCCGAGAGATATCGGATTTTTTTAATTATATTAATTCTTTGGCTTTTTGGTAGAATTTCAAATCATTATAATTATTAATTTGATCCGTAAGACTTTGGATCAGATTTTTAATTATTTTGATCCCTTTGTCGTGATAATTAGGGTTAGGATAATCGTTAATTTGACCCGTGAGACAACATTTTATTTTTTTGATTATTTTAATCATTTATTTTGTTGATAGTTTAGATTTAATATTTATTTAATAATTACTTATCTTTAAAAAAAGACTAAAAAAAATCAAAATCAAAAAATAAATAAAAAATCAAAGTTTCGCATGAGCATATAGGTTTAGTAAATCGACATGTAGGTTTAATAAATTAGAAATTTTTAAGATTACATTTTTAGGATTGCATTTTTTAAAATAAGTTAGAGTTGAAACTATTTAATTTTTACGGTTTTAAATAATGTCCGCACATTTTAATTATCTCATTTTTTTTAAAAAAATAGTTTTCTAAGAAAGGATAGGGTTTAAGTCAAATTAATCCCTAGAATAAATTAGAAAATTATCCCTTTTTAGATAGATTAATTAGGGTTTTCATAAATTTTGAATTTCAATAATAAAAAAATGAAAAAAATACTAGGTGCATGTTAACTAGTTTGCATAATAGAATCATTTAATCAGAATTTATTCATTAGTGAAATTAGGTCATGAGGTGCATATTAATTAGTTTGCATAATAGGTCCATTTAATTAGACTTTGCACATTAATAAGATTAAGTCATTATGTTAAAAAATGCATTTTCATAGAAGAATTCTGATTTTTAAAAAAAGAAACCCAAAAAAAAAAATTATTTGCTTTGTGTGATGCAATTTATTTATTGAATGTTTGAGCATCCATGTAGTCACTTTTTGCATGATAGTAATTTAGGTTAGAATAAATCAGCTACCTGCAATAAAGATTTTTGAAAATTAAAAAGAAATGGTACCGAAAGGGCATTAGAGAGATCTAGTGTAACCAAATCCCCATACCCTTAGTCTTTAGTTTGTAGGAGTAAAATAATCCTCTCATTATTTTACTTAGATGTCTAATCGACCTACCGTAAACCGATTAGTGGCGACTCCAAGTTAATAACCTTTTACATGTTAAATGTTTGAACCTTAAGTCGTGAATTAGTATGAGCTTGGGAGAGCTTGAGCTAAGTTAAAGACTTAGTAATTCATTAACCTAGATTTAAGTGGAACACCGAAAAAATAGGTCGCGACAACCACAATATATAATACAATACTATTCGCTAAAGGCTGAACTATCGCACATCAATTCTCAACCTAGGGTTTGCAAACAGAATGGGATCTCAGTCCTCGTCCGGTTCGTACTTAGGATCCTCCTCGAGGTCATCCTCAGGGTCATCTTCCTGCTCTTCTTCTTCAGGTTCTTCCTCGAGCTATTCTTTCTCAAAATTCACCTCAAGCTCCTCCTCAGGTTCCTCCTCCCAATTCTCTTCCGGGTACACCTCCTCTTGATCAACTTCTTCTTCTGGCATGCTCCAGTTGTCTTCTTCTGGCATGCTCCAGTTAGACTCTACTGCTGACGACTTGAGAGAGTCGGTGTTACTCTCGAGCTTAGGGTCTTTTGCATCCACTACTAACCCATCCTTATGATCAACCGTCCCCTTCCCAAAAGCTTCCTCCAAAATGAACATAGGCACATCACCTTCTAGCATGGGACCCTCCCTTAGCCCATCATGGTATTCACAATACGACGATCGATACTGGTGAGGCCTTAGGGCGTCCTTACCCACATTAACCCAGATAGTCAACTGAACTAAAACGTACTCTAATCCTTCTTGGTGATGGTGTATCGGGAAGTAAGTCTCTATCTCTGTGACTTCCTCGGGTACATCAAAATGCATAGGAGGACGAGGGTGTGAAGGTGCTGCCATCTAGGGACCTGAAATGGTTATACAATAACCATTGAGACCACATCTCGGTGAGTTCTACCATCTAAGACTCAATTAGTAAACCAATACGCCATATGGGCTGCCTATGCACACACAGGTCAAAGGACTTACCTTGGCCTCAAATGCCACCTGCAAATCAGTACAGTTCAATAGGCACCCAAGCAATCACAACACATCGAAACATCGATCAATCGACCTAGTCGATTACATGTTAGTATGACCATTCCCCGATCATCTCAATCCATACTATATAATCTCTAAGATAATATACTTAGTCACCGAGCCATGTGCATTTTCTAAAGCGACTTATACACCAAGGCGATGTACTTAATCACCGAGCCACGTGCATTCTCTAAGGCGACTTATTCGCCAAGGCAACATACTAATCACCGAGCCCCATGCATGCTTTTTCAAAGATCTGGATTTGCCTCTTGAACTTTTCTATTTCAGCCTTAGGACTTTCAAGGTAATGATACCCCAAATGTTGTCCAGATTCCAAGGCATGAAACCTCTTCAGGAAATCTGAAAGTATCTTCTTAGTGGTTTCATCATATCTTCTCAAATCTTGCTGCACATTCTCAATCTTGGAATCAATTGTTTTGAATGCATTGCTATGTGCAAGAAGAGTCTTCGATTGCCAATTTATGACAGCTTTAGCAACATGAGTTCTTTTCTGCCTTTCATGCTCATCCACATTAGTGGGGGCAGGTATCTTAGGGACATGCCTATACCTGCCTTATGGATCAATAAACTTTTCTCGAGCAGGAAATGAGAGTTTGGAATTTTCCCGAACAAGAGGAGGAAAGTCTGTTTCGTGAAACATAGCGATGGAAGGGCTAGGTGGTGTTTCTGCTGGAATCTCAAGTGGGTAGAAATGTTTCTTTGCCCACTTTACAATTGGCTTATAAAACAGAGAAATAGCCGGTTTTTTCTGAGGATGAGATGGAGGGGGTGATAATGGTGGATCTGATGATACAAAGGGAGGAACATTGAACTCTGGTAGTGGAGTTGGTGCATAGGAAACCATAAACTGGAATTTATCACTCACCAAGAGTATTAACAGAGAAATCTCTGTTCAAGTACCTTTGGTACATAGGGCCCTTTGGCCTTTTGTGCTTCCTTCAAGGTGGAGGTTTTGCAAATGGGTCTACCTAGTCAGGAGAATTTGTACGATAAGAACATTGACAAAAAGGATCCCAAAAACAGTGACCATACTGGTCTTTGTAGTAATGGACGGGATGTCTGACTTATACGCCAAAACGATGTAATAATTACTGAGTCACATGTATTCTCTAAGGCGATATACCAAATCACCGAGTCACGTGCATTCTCTAAGGTGACATATTCGCCAAAGCAATGTACTAAACATCGAGCCACGTGCTTTTCAAGTGATGTGTATACTCAACGATTTACGTGCATTCTCTAAGGTGACTTATTCGCCAAAGCGGCCTGTTTGGTCACCGAGCCACATCATACAGCATTTCTTCTCACTTTTATTAGACCCGATAAAAAATCATGCGTGGGCACACGGTTAGCCTTAGTCAAAATATAATATTTTCCTTTCCATAACTCCCACTATTTTCTGCAGTCCATCAAAACATTTTTGGCATTATCAACCGATGCCCGGTTATTCTTTAATTAATAACCAATAGTATTTAATTTAGGAATAAATCCTAAATTCATAAATAATTCATTTCAGCACAAAATAAAGCTCAATTGAATAAACAGACTGCATCACTACAATCAACATAAAATTTCGATCGTCGGCTATCCCTGCCTAATTTCCGAAAAATAATTAATTAATTTCGAAAATTATACAATAAATCTAATTTAGGCCTGTAATACCTAATTGGAAGCCGAGACAAGCTCGGAAAATTACCGAGACTCATTTAATAAATAATAGAAGCTCTCTACTTGCTAACGACTAAGTCTAACCGCCTAACATGCATGATTAAGTCACTAATTTAATTGTTCTAAACTAATCTAACCACCTAATCATGCTTAATTAACACTAATTAACCCTTAAGCATCATTAACAAACTAAGCAAGGATTAGTGAGTTAAACTCACCCGTTTAACAATTCGCTCGGATTGAAACATCAGGAACATCATGTGAGACATTTTTCTCCAAAGCGGGCCTAAGGTCTGGGGCCCGGAAACACCTCAAAACGAGCTTGGGAAGCTGTTGGAAGCCCACTTCTAGGTTTGCCGGTCGCTGCTGGTTGAGGGTCGAAACAGGACCGGTTGAGGCGAGCACAGGTCGGGGAAGCTGTAGGAGAAGGTCATGGGTCCAGGCGATGGCTCACGGTGGCTGCAGGAGCTCCGGCGTGGCTCCACAGCTGCTGGACGATGGCTAGAATAGGCGTGAGGGAGGTGAGCAGGGGTGGACAGCGTGCAAGGCCTAGCGCAGGTGGAGGCGGAGTGGCAACCGGCGATGGCGCAGTTGGTGGTGGTGTGTGACGGCAAGGCTGCTCCAGTCTTCTTCCTTCAGCCAGTGACGTCGAGAATGGAGAGGAGAGAGTGAGATGGACGGTGGCTGAGCAAGAGGGAGAGAAGGAAAGGAGTGTGGGGCAAGCTTATCCATCAAAATGTCCCCCCTTAGGCTTGTCCATCAAGCCAACATCCCATGGCTATTATTGAGCCACCAATGCTCACCCACAACACATGAAATTGTCCATTTTGGCTAGGGGGAAGGGGAGCTACGAATTTGCCACATTTGGCTTCAATTGGTTGCTTAATCTTGCTCAAGTCATCCTCATTTGGCTTCCATAAAATCAATTGGTACCCCAACGCTTCAATTGACAATTTTCGTCACCCATGAATCCATCTCACATCTCACTTTCGCAATCAAAAATAGTCCTTGGCATTTTCTGAACAAAAACGGCCCTACGACGACCTTTTCCCAAAAAGTCTCAGGTTGCAGAAAAATCTTCTAAGACTGAGTTGATGTTCTTAGAATTTATTGTGACATGATAGGATTTTTAGTTTCTAAAATCGGACTTGAATTCACAGTTAATTTATATTCGACGCGTTTTTAGCATGATGTAGGCTACCGAGTAGTTTTCATATATTTTTAGTGCAATTAACCCGTGGTCGATTTTCTTCGAGCCACAATGAATCTACTCGACACATTGGCGACTCTCAATTGTCGTGAAAATCTCGAGGATTCAATTACGGGCACAAGGTACCAAAACGACAATAAAATCAAATTAGTATCGGTCGATGAGAATTTTCCAATTTAGTGGAGTCACCCATGATCGACCACACATCTCAGTCGAACATACCTATCTATGATCTCAAATCAATTTTTAACTATGCCGTAATGGCCTTTAAAGATAAGCACGGTCGAGAAGCCGGTTCCTAGTCGAATTCTCAAGTCTATTGTCATAAAATTTCTTAATAGCTTCCCTGAATAGTCTAGTTATTTCGAGAGTGTTCAGCTCTGAGAACAACCCCATAGGCTCGTCAATGAAATGCCCGATTTATTCAATAGAAAACAGGACTGAAAATCTGGGATGTCACTCAACATATGACTTGACACTGAAATATGAGACAATCTTGGAGTCCCTATGGGTTATCTTGTGGGCTTGTCTCTTGTTATTAGTTCCTAAGGTTTCTTATATATGGTGCGCAATTTATACTTTTAATTTCCTTTTCCTGGTCTTATAGGCTGTTGGTCCTATTATTTTTCTCTCTACCAATACAAGTAAACTAAGAGAAAGGATTTGTACGTCCATATAATCCGAGATACCTAGATATACTTGCCAATACTGCTCCCCCAATGGAACGTCTCCCTTTGAATTGGAATGAAGCTATTTAATGTAAATTATAATTCCGGTTGACCCAATTTTTTCTCTCTTGATGGAGATCTACGTGTAGAAACGCAGGATCTTGCAAATGTTACTTCTTACAGGGAGTGGGTATTGCTGAGGTATCTCGTTTGCCCTGATGAACTGCTATGTGTTACAACCATTATTATTGCTCGGTGATCTGAAATTTTTGCATTTCCATTTTACCCCTGCGATAATGATTTAAGCAAGTGGTGCATCTCTATTCCAACAACTTGAATGTTCTGCATGCCTAGTCTAAATTAAACAATTGTACGAAATTTGTGTTGCTGATTTTTTTTGGGGGGGGTTACACATGTTGTGCAGGAAACAACATTGGCTACTTGATTGTCACAAGATAGTTTCAATGTAAGATTGACTTAAGTTCAAATGCAAATTTGACTTTTCTAGTACAATAACAATAATGACATCTATATGTTTCCTTGAATATGTGAATCTATAAACATTGTTAGAATACACAATAAGCGCGTCAATCTATTAAGCTTGCAAGCTGTGTGCCACTACTATCAAGCTTGAGCTTGACTCAATTTTTACTGGAGTAACTATGTCAATTGACCCAAAAAAGAAAAAGACTAGTCGAGCTCTAATAATCACTGTATTTTAAATAATGAAACGTAGTGTGTTAGGGAGATACTTTAGTACAAATATGAAGATCTTCTCAGTGCTGGAATCCTAGATCCATACAAGGTTTCAAGGTGCACATTACAAAGTGCAGTTTCCATTGCAGGGACCATCCTGACTGCCCAAGCGATGTTGGTGGATAATACAAGAAGCCCAAGGCAACCGATTCCACTTGTGCCCGAAATAACACCTTAAAGTAAAAAAGAACGGGCGGATGCTCCATTGCTCAAGGTACAAGCCAAGTCAGAGCTCTCCTTGATAAAAAAAAAAAAAAAAAAAAAAAAAATTCATGCTGCATGGATGGGTGCTTTTCAAGATGAAGATGGGCATGACATATTTTAGGGAACAAGAGAGGTGTAATCTCACTTATTTGGCTGGTCTTCAAGATCTAGTGCTGTAATAATTTAAGTACTCAAGATTGGATATCAAAAGCCAGATTGCTTAATGGATGATCCACGGATTCAGAACAAGCTGGTCAGAGCGTGTGAATTAGACAATTGGAAATAGTCACCTGATCTCAATTCATGAAAGAGCACAACAAGAGGGATAACATCACGTTTAGGAAACATATGTGATCTGGCTTACCAATGCCATTTGAGCTTTCAATTGGAGATGCTAGGGACTTGAATATGTCAGTCCTTTTTTAGCAGATTGTCATTTTTTTGGCAGATTGTTTCGCTGCTCATTCATGCTGATCAATATGCTCTAGCCTTTGACACAACACCTTCTTTAAAGCACCCTTACATAAATAACAATGCCACTTCGGCTCAAGCAACAGGGAACGAACGTTATTGGCTCAATCCCACCGATCTATGCTCAACATGACGATGCCACTCACGCAACCCGTTGATCAAAATCAGATCTTTTTCTTCAACTTTTTTCCGTAACATAGATCACATATCATCCATTCTAAAAACCGTATCAGTGGTGAGATCCACGTCCGTGCATAAATATATTAAATCAACTTGTCATGACAATATATATGGAGACAGTCTGAAAGCAAGATCTGTAGGCAAAGCTTTCGATAAATGAGAAGAAGATCAAGACAAAAAAACAGGACCTTTTTCTCTCTCTCTTACCTGTGGAAAATCCTCTGTGGAACACCGAGATCCTGAGGTACGAGGCTGCTCTCGACGCCCACAGCAACCTCGACGACGCCATTTCTGTAATTCTAATCTGGGACTATCCCTTTTCAGTTGTCCATGCACACGCCACAATGCCCTTTTCTCTCTCTTCTCTCTCTCTCTCTTCCTCTCCCACAAAGATTTTCAGAGGATGTGGAGTTTGCTGGATGTTCCTAAAAATGACTTCCTTGGTTATTGTTGGGGTTGTTGCATCAAAATTTGGAAATCGAGTATAAATATTCCAAATTGACTGAAACGAAGCCAAAGTGACAAAAAGATTATGGTGGCGAGTCACTAGTCTCAGCAAACTCCAATGAGCAAAAAGTTGGTGTAATGCTGATTTTTGTGCACCAATATGAACCCCACGTGCTTAGTGGCTGCAGTATAGGAATCTTTAGCAGACCAACTTCCATTTATTAAATCTCGATTCTCTCGCAAATTGCGCCTCCGTTCATGTCAGCTAGTTCCTACCATAAAATCACTTCTTTCGGCAATTGGCCTGATGTTCTGGTTGAAGATTTCCTCTATAGTTTTGTGTATATCAATGGGTCTTCCGTGCCTTTTTGAACACCCAATACTCCCGCTCCACACACACCAGGGAATTACCAAAGGTCGCACGTGTATGTGCTCCTGGAATGGTCCGAAAAGAATGCCAAAAGCGTAGTGATTCAAACTGGGATCTTGAGCGAGGAGAGGAAACACGTTCACCGTTTGAGCAACCCCTTCGGATATTCACTTGTATGTTTAGGAAGAAAATTCATCTTCTTATCATCAATTGGCACAATTTTGTTATTTTACGTTCAAAAGGTAAAGTTTAATGAAATCTGTTCATGAGTGTTTGGGGTTCTAGTTAAACAATTTATAATTTCCAATGCATTGTCTTTCTCATATTATATGCATAATAGATGTATTAAAAATCAAAATTTTCCCTTATTAAGTACATTTAATAAGTAACCAGGAAGAACTCGTTAACAAGACTTAATTTCAATAACTATATGTAAGTATCAAAAAACCTTTTGTAAAATAATGACTAGTGACTTTTTTTAAGGTAACTTAATAACAACTTATGAATACTATTTTAAAAAAATACCAAATTTTATATAGCTTGAAAATTAGCATTTCTTATACTAATTACCAAGTTCTGTTTACATAGCTTGTTAATGTTTTGAATTTACTAACTACTCATTGAATTACCAATCTAAATTAGATTGGTTTACTAACTTTAATTAAATTAAATTACCATCACAAGACAAATGCGTTGGTCATCCGGGCTTCTCTCTTGGTGCTTCACTTTAATGTTCTTAAGGATGTCTCCAAGCTACAGATAAAAACCTACAATTTCACTTACGAAAGGACATGCAAGCATACTCAACCTAGCTCCTAGCACGACATTTGCACATTTAGACACTAGAGCCCTATTGTTTTGCAAAATTCTTAATGAAAGGACATTCATAATATCGTGCTTTAAAACATTCAAATGCTAGCCTTAGAAAACAATAGCTTAAGGGCAAAATCTCTCTCCCACGATATTATTTTTTCATGTGTTTTAGGTACTTATCTTCAGCTTTCTTTGGAAAACAACCTGATTTTGGATTTGTTTCAAGAAAGAACGACTCACCATCATGAAAAAAAGAGCATCACCGTGACAAAGAACGCAACAGTACTCGAGCTTTTGCAGAAAGTTTCTATCAAACTACTCTTTAACAGTTGTTTTCTTCTTTTTCTGTAACATTAGGCTCGGCGATAACTATAGTGCGTCGTGCATATATCCAAAACCGTCATCTGGAAATAGTATGGCTGTGCCACGGTGGAACATTGACCAAAGAAAAGGCAGGCTTGCCAACGACGTAGACAAAGAAACCACACCTTGGACAGCCATATCATTTCCAAGATTGTTTTCGCTCATCAAACTATAGGAAGCGTGCTTCCTTTATACAGGCAAAGCAGTTCTCATGCTCTTGTGCATGGTTCTGATGACAGCGGTGACCTGCTCTCTCTGATCTTCACTTGAACATGCCGAAAGCAGCACTTTCGCAGTTCCTCCGTCCAGGAAACAACCAGAATCAATCATTTCCTCGAAAATGTCTATACATCTTTTGTAAAGCTTCTTTCTCGAGTATGCTCCAAGTCGAGACGTCCATGTCACGACATCCGGCTGTAACCTTTTGATAGGAATCATCTGGAAAAGCTCCTCGACTTTTTCCAAATACCCTGCTCGTGCATATGCGTTGATCAGTGTATTATAAGTGGTTATATCGGCTACATATGGCCCGGTTTCCATTGCATTCAACACTTCCTCCATCTTTTCAAATTGTCCTAGTCGACCATAGAGGTTCAACATGCTGTTGAGGACGTGAGTATCTGGCTCGAGGCCAGATTGCTGCATCTGTCTTACGATGTCCTCACACTTAGCTACGTTGCCACTTTTCGAGTAAGCACATAAAAGTAGCATGTGCGATTTCATCGTGGGGACTATCCCTAGTCGCTTCATGTCCGCGAAAACAGATTCTGCATCTGAACCACAAGCACCGACAAGAGTGAGATAAAGGATGGGGACAGCAGGCAAGTGCTTACGAGAATGAATCTGGTATCCCCAAGAGATGCACTCTAATTTTGTCCCCCCATGTTTTTTATGGTTCCCGGACATGAATGAGCAAACATCATGCCATTCCAGCATTCACAGCTATTGGATCACTTTCAATCCTCATAGCCAAACTTAAAATCACCATTTCTGTTAATCATAGTATTTGACATCATAGCATGAGGCCCAAAAAATGAAATGGCAAGATATTGGCATTGATTTTATTAGAGCAATCAGTATCTGACATCATAATATTTTATTTACACTCTAAAATTTATTGCGAGCTCATTTAGGAAAATGTGAAATGCAAAGCTTAACCAATCCAAAAACAGAAAATTACTCAGAAGAGAGCACTCTACATAGATTTTGTTTTTTTGCTATTCCCAGGATTGATCATGTCCCAGTCTCCCCTCCCACTCGACAGAATGCTAATGGCCAACATTATAGGTAGATTGCACTTGTTTGATCTTCAACTAAGTAAAGTCCAGATTTCACTTTCATGCTCACTAATCTCTTCTGATAATTGAGAAGGAAAAAAGATGACCCATACCCCACGTGTGCAGTGTTTCAAGTTCAAATGTCATCAACCCCATAGTAACTGTAGATAGCATCATCTGCTCAAGTTGCCAACCTTCATAAAGACCTGATCAACACCATAGTATCTTTAGATCCTAAAGGACTCGACTATTGGAAGATGATCTAGTACAGCATCATCAGCTCAAGTTGCGACTAACCTTTATAAAGACCTGATCTCCCATATGCATCTACCATAATATTGAATGAACCCCTGTCAAGTTCTGTAACATCCTGAAATTCGACCCTATTTTCGATAAAGTGAAATGGGCATTTCATCGACGTGCTTATGGTCCTTTTTCTCTGAGCTGATCACTCACGAGTTAACTAATCTATTGGGTGAAGCCGTTAAGGGATGTATCTGCAGTAAAATCCCTGAAAGCTACTCAATTAGTTGAATCAAACTAAATCACATTTGATTGATTTTAACCATGAAATTTAATTTGGTTTCGGGAATCGAATATTTGAGCGTGTGTGATTCATTTTTTAGGATTGTCTCATCGTCCGTCGATTTATGACGAGCCCGAAATTTCGAAAAGAAATTATCGGAGGAAAAATCGAAGACCTAGGAAGAAATTAGAAGGGAAATGGAAGAGAAAAGAAAAATTAGAATATAATTATTCTTTTTCTTTTCTTTTTCTCTCTCTCTCCCTTTTCTCTCTCTTTTCTCTCTCCTTCCCTTCCACTCGTGCGATTCTTTCCCCCCAGCCGGATGCCTGCTGTCTTCCTCTTTCTTTTTCCCTCTTTGACCGGTCAATACTTATCTCCCTCTTCTCTCTCTTCTCCCACCCCACGTGACCGAATTCTTCTGCTTCTTCTTCACTCTTCGCGTGCGAACCAGCGAGCTGAGGAAGAACAGAAGCAGCAGCTCGCCGAAGCCGCCGCTTGCCGCTCGTCCCGCCGCCCGCGCCCGCACGCCCTCGCGTCCGCCGCTTGCCGCCGTGCGCCGCCTGCCCTCTCTTCCGCCCAGGCGCCCCTTCCTCGCGCGAGACAGCCCTGTTCGCTTCTATCCAGCCCTTGTTCGGCCACCACTGGCGGTTGTCCGATCATCTCCGGCCACCGTTCGGACCGCCGGAGCTCCCCTCACCATCCGCCGGCCTCCCCTCGCCGCCCTAGCCGCCGGACCAGCCTCGGCCAGCCGTGAACAGCAAGCGGCCGAGTGGGTATCCAGCGACTTCGGGCCCGCTTTTGGGCCGTTTCCGGGCCCCGAACCCTAGCCGTGCTTTGGGGTTTATCGTTCCTCGTGTCATCCCCGTCGGATTGGTCCGACTTGCGCGCGATTCCGGTGAGTAATCTCACTAATCCCTGCTTAATTGGCTAATTATGCTTAGGGATTGGTTAGGTTTAATTTAATGCAATTAGGTGGTTAGATTAGAATAAATTAGTGATTATTAGTTAATTGTGATGCGAATTAAACAAATTGATTGTGCAATTAGCAAGTAGACGTAGTCTACTATTTATTGAAAGTATCTCGGGATTTTTCCCGACCCTAATCGGGCTTCAATTTAACAATTCAGGCCTAACTGGAATTTTTGGTATTTAAATATTATTTTTCAAAATTAAATTAAATAATTATTTATTTTCCGAAAATTCAACTGGGATGGCCAGTGATCGGAATATTATGCTGATGACCGTGGTGAAGTCCGTTTATTTAATCGGGCTTTATTTTGAGCTAAATTGAATTTTTAATATTTATTAATTAATTTTCGAAATTAATTAATTATTTATTTATTTATTTTTCGGAAATTAAGATTTTGATGGCCGACGACCGAAATCTTGTGCTTGATTGTCGTGGTGCAGTCCGTTTATTTATTTGAGCTCCATGTTGCACGGAATTAAATAAATTGTGATATTTTAGAGATTTACCCTAAATTGATTGGAATCGATTGAGATTGAATTATGGATTGATAAATGGCGTGGTTAAATTCTGCAATTGAGTGTTAAATTATGCAAATTGAGTGCTAATTGGATTTTTGGTATTTAATTCCAAAATTTGTGGATTTTGATATTTATTTAGAAAATCCCGGGTGTCGGGTTTTAACACCGAAAATGGATTTTAAGTACTATATCAAATAGTGGGTTTGAAAAAGATAGGTATCAGTCTTCTGGTTCGAATTGACCGTGTACCCATACATGACTATTTTTGGGATGTTTTTAATACGAAGAAAATAGGCCAGGATCACTATTTTAATGGAGGCATTTGAGTGCAATGCACAGTGTCCTGGGCCGAGATTGATTGGTCGTGTGTTGGTTAAGAAAAACCATCTTAGGCTATTAAGCCAGATGTTACCCATTCATTGGGACTCGGGTCGCAGTAGATTCTGGACCTACGCCCCTTCGGGGAAGCCGTCTAATTGAGAGACGTTGCCGTGCTCAAAGGGAGTGAGACAACGCCTGGCAATGCCAGAAGACCGCCAATAGAGTTGGCCGTACCCTTGAGGGGTGTAATTAACAATTGGAACGCATGATGGTTGAGTTTGATGCGCCGGATTATGAGACAAAATTGTATGACATGGTATGGGACGTGTCATAATGATTTTGCCCTATAATCTGGACCCTTGTGATTTATTAAATTGAGTGATGCGTTTCAATTGCTGGATGTATCGATTCTATACATAATGTATGTGAATTGTACTGACTTGCAGGTGGAATCTGAGGCCAAGGTAAGTCCTCTGCCCTGTGCGTGTTTAGGCAGCCTATAGTATAATGGTTTACTAATCAGGCTTTAGTGGGGTAGAACTCGCTGAGACGTAATCTCATCCCAGTTTGGGGAAAACATTTCAGGACTCCGTTGAGAAGCTGAGGAGGAGGAGTCTGAGAAGGAGAACTCGAAGGCGAACTTGAGGAAAATGATTTTTGGAAAAATAAGATAATCCCGAGAGGGGTCTTGAGTACGACCCGGATGGATTGTGATTCCATCTTCTTTTGTGAACTTCAATTGATGTGAATAGAGTTTAGAGTAAAAAGTTGTGAAGTGCTCTGGTTTGTGTTTTGTATAAAAGTTTGGTTATAAGTTTCAATATGAAAAATATGGCCCTGCTTTTCTATCCTTTTGTTTTATTGTCTGGGGATTATAACTGTTTCCGCATGTGCTTAATAAATGAAAGGGTCGGCGATACATAGTCCTGGGATATCGCATTATAAAATCGACCAAGAGAAGGATGTGTGCGTGCCCGAGGATCGGGGCGTGACAGGTTCATAGCGCATGTGCTGCATGAGTGAGAAGATTTCTGCTGCACCATAGGGATAACCTGCACGGCTGTCAAAGAATTTGACCTAATCAATCTCAGAAATGGTGAGAGAAAGGAAATTTTTTAGGCTCATGAACAATGCAGCTCCAAGTGCAAACCTAAAATATCTCTATGCTCCCTATGAACTCCTTCAGCTTTAACTTAATGGTAATTGAAAACCAGAATTCATATTGTGCCTATAGATTTAAGGAGGCAAAAGCCGAATGTTACAATAATTTCTTCCAAGAATTACACAACTAAGTTCTCCTGACACTCATCAATTATTGAAGTTGTTTTTAATGCAATCTAACCCTTCTTAGCACTCTCACAAGTAACATAAGATAAAAATACCTTAATGTAAAGTGATATATTGTAATCTTGAAGCACCAGAGATTGTAAGATTTCTCTTGTTGTGCTTCTTTGGTTAACTATCATGCCGCTACCTTTTATCTATAAGTATTGTCACTGTACTGTTTTCAGTGCTTGCTAAGGTTATTGTCGCCAAAAAAACTAAAGAGAAAAAACCATACCAATAAACACCTGTAAGCTTCCATGAGGGCATTATAAGCATAAACATCAGGCTCATGCCCAACTTCCTGCAGCTGCTCAAATATCTCTTCTGCTTTTTCACATAGCCCCTCCCTTGCAAATGCATTGATGAGAGCAATATATGTGCAGATATTTGGCTTACACCTTTGACTTCTCATTTTATTGAACATCTTTAAGGCCATATAAGATTTACTTGCCTGTACAGGAATATACATGAGCGATTAGAAATTTCCACATAAGAGAACAAAGCATGGACTAACTAATGCAGATCATATGAGAGGTAAGCTGATCTAGATGTGGGTTTGGTCTTTAATAAAGGTTGTGATATAGGACATTTGGTTGTTATTGAGATAGCTAGTATAAGCACCTAGAGGGGGGTGAATAGGTGCAATAACAATTTCTCGTGATATGTGAGCAGTATTAGATAATAACAATGAAGCTCGCCTTTTTGTTATCACAAGTAATTACAATCAAAGTAAAGCAGTAGGGAAGAGAAATGAACACAAGGTTTATAGTGGTTCGGCTTCTTCCAAGCCTACGTCCACTCTTACTGGCACCGATTTCATCAGGCTGGATTTCATTATGAACAAAAAGAGATTTTACAGCAATGTTTTCCCTTGATTCCACAGTGTAGATATTCTACCACACTTCCTCAAGGTTTCTCACAAATATAGACTCTCTTTTGCGTACAAGATTTCGCTCAGCAAATGAATTGACTAAGAACAAGGAGCTTCAGACTTTGGAATTCTTCTATCGCGCACCCACTCGAACAACTTGAACGTCTTCCTTTTATACTCCTTTATGCCATCATACCCGTTGGCACTTACCAAAGGAATTCCTCCAATTTACCCGTTGGACGGAATCAATTAGGAAGATCATTCAAGCTATTTAAGGAACATGTCGATAGCCCATCAATCATGTTCGCCCATACAATCAGGATCTCGGTTTCCATAAGTAGAACCTTTCAAGTATACTTCGCCAATCATCGGATCATTAATCAATCTTAATTCGAATAAAGGATTCCGTTATGTCATATCCAGCCAAGAGATCTTCGTCAGTCGATAAGATCAAATCCTTAACGAAACATCCAGTCCTGGATAAACCTTCTTCGACAAACTAAAAAGCGCATCAATGATGATAGATTTTGAGTCTTGAGTCAGTAGTCCGGAGGTCTTGATTTTAAATAGTAGAGTCTGCAAATCTTCGGACTAGGGGAGTGGAAACGTTTTGTCAGCTTCAAAACACTCCACAAAGATTTCTCCAACAATCTCCCCCTTTTTTATGGTAACAAAACTTTCCTGCAGATTTGAATAACTTTGACCTGCAAAATATTACTCAAGCAAATATGGATATCTTATAAAAATAAATGGCTTAATGATAACACTAGAATCTGCAACCACAGAAAATAGGTTAGTCTTTTCATGTGAGTAAAGTCATTCATAAGATATTAATAGTACTTAATATAAGCAGTCAAATCCAAATCCCAAATTCAGTTCACATCTAGACACAAGTCAAGTCAAACATCAAACATCAAAACAAACTAAAAGTTCAACAAGTTCAAGTTCAAAGTTTTCAAATCTCGCATCTCTCCCCCTTTTTGTCATCAGAAAAAAGGTTGAGATGAAATAGAATAGAGTCAAGATTGTTTGGGGACATGAACAAGCTGGAAATCTCCCATTGACTGGACGATGCCTTCCAGCTTTTTCAATTCTTCCTTCAGTTGAGCTACATCTTCACCCTTAGCATTTGCTTGAATCTGAAGAGCAAGGGCTTGGATCTGATCATTCAGAGAAACTGAAGAAGCTTGGCTTGCAGTCTGTAAATTCTGTACTTCATATCCCAAAGCATATATTTGACCCCGCAACTCTAAGAGAACATCGAGAATTCTGCGAAAATCTGCTGAATTATCGGTGCAATCTTGCAGCCACGCTCGATCAGATGGAGTAAAGGCAGACGATGGCAAATCAGCATAGTTACGCAGATTGGGCGATGAAACACCATGTCCCTCCTCAGAAAATTGAGAGACAAAAATGTCCTCTGGATCTGGAGAGCGGCCCGACTCCTTCACAGTAGTAGGATATGAGGACATATCTCTTTTCTCTCGGTCTCCCCTATTGTTTCCATGCCTTCGGGTGGAGAAGAGTGTTCCTCATGCTCTCCTTCATCTTGATCTATTTTCTCTCCTTTCTCTCCTTCTTCTTCTTTCTCTCTTCTTCTTCTTCTTCTTCTTCTTCTTCTTCTTCTTCTTCTGCTTCAATTCTTTCCTCCTCAGCATCTCTTTCTTCTGCTTCTCTCTCCTCTGTTTCTTTTTCCTCTGCTTCTTCTCATTCTCCAGTCCTCTGCTATGAGTCTTTCTCTTGATGTTCCGTTGATTCTGGAACAGAACGACTCAAGTTCTTCAATGCATAGCAAAAATGGTGATGTCTTCCTCATCATCTTCATCATCAACGATGAGAGCTCTTCTTTTCTTGGATGAAGCAACCATGGGCTCCTTCCCTTTTCTTTTTGCTGCAGAAGAGATTTGATGAGGCTTGGCAGGGGTTGTTTCCTTGAATTTCTCCAATGCATTGTTAAGTTCCTTTAGACGCATTTTAGACACCATTTTCAACCCTACCACCATGTGGTCACAAGATCGAACACAGAAAATTCGTGGAGGCTGAACATTCAAATGTCTGAATAACCTTGACACAAGAGCTGGATAAGGAAGTTGACCCTTATTTTTCACCATTGCTCTATACATGTGGAACAAAATAGTGTGAGGAAGAGAAAACTTTTTCCCAACATTGATGGCGTACATCAGCTTTGCCTCTGAGTTGGAAACATCAGTCTTTGACGTAGATTTCGGTCTAAGGCTATTAATCACAATCTTGTGAAGCAGAATGTTGAACGCACGCATCCTTGAGTAGGAAATCCTTCCCTCTGTCCTTCTATCCTTAACAAGTTCCAATGTGGCACGAGCAATAGACATATTGATAGGCTGATATCTTCCTCTTTCAACCCCAATCACATCAGCCAACATATCTACATCCACCACATAATCCTGATTTCGCACACTAAAAGAGAATCTATTCGCATCTAGAAAATTGAGATTTGAATAGAAGTTTGCAGTTAGTTCAGCATAGGCTTCTGTATGTTCAGAACGAAACTCCTCAAGTTGAAGAAGACTGAATTTTTCCCTCAAATTGACGTTCACAGAGTCAAGGAAATCAAAATCTACACTTCTAGGGTTTATCACCCCCACGCTTCAACAACTTAGTGTAAAGATGCTTGTGTTCCTCCGAACGGAACAACTTTGTCCTTTTGCCCCGAATACTTGCTGCAACACCCATTATCGGTTGAAATTGATTGTACAACTTGTCATCATCATTTCCGTCTGGCTGATTCACTCCTCCAACACGTGGATCACTTGGGATGTTTGCAAGGGTTTCTTCTGCCAACCCCTTAGGGGCAATTCCCAAACGCTCCATATTTTTTAAAAAGATGTACTCATTACCATACCATTTGTCCTTGAGAAACTCATCGATGTAGTTCAATGGAGTGCCAGTCCTCTTTAAAGCACGGTAAAGCTTATAAATAAAAGAGGGCTTTTGGATTCTTACAGGATCTGTGCCTTCAACGATCTCATCATCTTCTCGATGACCAACATCCTGAGGGCTAGACGGTGGAGAATGACGCGGTTGAGAATGTTGTGAGCTCTGTTGCTGACTGGGAGACTCTTCTTCCTTGGTGAGATCAAAGTGAGTAGGCCCCTCACGCATAATCTGCGGTCCCCTGCTTGCGATTCTCGAAGACTTCCTTTGAGACGACATCTTTCACAGTCTTCGGAAGATTCCAAACTTGTTTTTCCCAAGAAAGATGACAACTTTTTGAAGATTAAACAAGAGAAGAAGACGCAAGTGGGAGATCGATGCTTTTTAGGGTTTTTGGAGTAAAACGAAGAGGAACGGACAGTATATAAATCAGTTGAAGAGAGGTATATGAAGCGTCATAAAGAAAGTAAAAAGATGCCATTTTTAAAAATAACTGTCTTTTTTCAGAAATAACTGCAATTCAAGATTAACTCCATTTTCGAAAAAGAAAGATTGCGATAATCACGGAAATAGCAAAAAAATCAATTATGGACAGATAATTGTACCTTTTCGAGATTTAATCTAAGAGAGAGAATAAAATAACTTACCGTAAAAAAAAAACTCGATTGTCTGAGTCTGAGAGTCTCTAGACTTTTACTTCTTCAGACTTCAAAATGTTGAGTCTGGAACGAATAACCTCAAATTGATTTTTCTCCAAATGCTTTGTAAATATATCCGCCAATTGATTTTTTGAGTCAACAAACTGAATCAAAACTTCTCCATTATGAACATGATCTCTAATGAAGTGATGACGAATCTCTATATGCTTAGCTCTTGAGTGAAGAATTGGATTCTTGGTCAGATTGATTGCGCTGGTGTTGTCACACTTAATCTCCGTACATAAATCTTTAATTCCAAAGTCTCTTAGCTATTGTTTTATCCACAAAATTTGTGAACAACAACTTCCAAGAGCTACATACTCTACTTCTGCTGTAGAAAGAGCTACGTATTCTGCTTCCTTGAAAACCAAGACACTGTCCTGCTTCCAAGTAGTTAACATGTACCCGAGGTGCTCTTTCTATCAACTCTGCATCCGGCTAGATCTGCGTCTGAATATCCATGAAGAGTAAAGTCTCCCTTTTTAGGATACCAAAAACCAAGACTTGAAGTTGAAGCAATGTATTTGATAATACGCTTTGCAGCACTTAGATGAGATTCTTTAGGATCTGCTTGAAATCTAGCACAAATGCAAACACTAAATAAAATGTCGAGTCTAGAAGCGTAGTAAGATAAAGAAGAGAACCAATGATACTCTGTATAGCTTCCGGTCAACTTTCTTTCCTCCTTCATCTTTGTCTATCTTCAAGGAACTTGACATTGGTATGTCAGTCTTTTTGCAGTTTTCCAGTCCAAACTTTTTGACAAGATCATTAGCATATTTTTCTTGATGAATGAAAGTCCCTTCCTTCAATTGTTTCACTTGAAGTCCAAGAAAGAAGGTTAGCTCACCCATCATGCTCATTTCAAATTCATCCTGCATAGACTTAGAGTATTTCTTGCACAAACTTTCATTAGAGGATCCAAAAATAATATCATCAACATATATTTGAACAAGCAAAAAACTTTTGTTTTCTCTTTTGATAAACAGAGTAATGTCTACTTTACCTTTTACAAATCCGTTTTGAATTAAAAACTTACTCAGCCTGTCGTACCAAGCTCGAGGTGCTTGTTTGAAACCATATAAGGCCTTTTTCAGTCTGAATACTAAGTCTGGTTTCCTTGGGTCTTCAAACCCAGGTAGTTGTTCCACATAGACTTCCTCATGAATGAATCCATTTAGGAAAGCGTTTTTGACGTCCATTTGGAATAACCTGAAATTCTTATAACAAGCATAAGCAAGTAATAGTCGAATTGCTTCTAACCTCGCTACTGGTGCGTATGTCTCGTCATAGTCTATCCCTTCTTCTTGCGTATATCCCTTAGCCACGAGTCTTGCTTTATTTCTTACAACCTTTCCTTTCTCATTTATCTTGTTCCTGAAAACCCATTTAGCTCCAATAACAGACTTACCTTTCGGTTTAGGAGTTAATTCCCAGACATCATTAATACTGAATTGCCTGAGCTCTTCTTGCATAGCTTCAATCCAACTTTCATCAGATAAAACTTTTTCTATGCTTTTGGGTTCTATTTCAGAAACAAGAGTCACAGCACTAGACTCTTCGTGCCTTTTGGATCTTGTGCGAATTCCTTCATTAATGTCACCAATAATGAGATCTTTGGGATGACTGGACTTATGCTTCCAGTTGCTGGTTGATTTGTCAGGTTGATGATCACTTCCTTCATTTGAATCTTCAACAATCATTTGTTGCTGGTCTTTAGAAGACTAAGCTGCTTCTTGAGATTTAGACTTTATAGAGTCTGGAGCAGGTTCAGATTCTTCAAGATGAGTCTGAATAGATTCATTTTGCATAGAATTTTGGAATTTGACATTCATTGATTCCTCCACGGTTGTAGACTCTGTAGGCTTTGCTTGAGGTTGAATATCCAAGGAAGATGCCTTCATCTGACTTTTCTTCAAACTTGCCAACTCGATCATTTGCATTTTTTAATATAAAGCATTTACATCCAAACACATGAAAATATGAAACAATAGGCTTCTTTTCTTTGAATAACTCATAGGGGGTTTTTTCTAGAATAGGCCTTAGAAAAACTCTATTAATAATATAACATGCTGTAGAAACTGCTTCAGCCCAAAAACGTGAAGAGATGTTACTTTCAATTAAAAGAGTTCTAGCCATTTCTTGAAGCGATCTATTCTTTATTTCCACAACTCCGTTTTGTTCTGGAGTATATGGAGAGGAGAATACATGCTGAAAACCAGATTCATTACAGAATTTTGTAAAATCTTGATTTTCAAATTCACCTCCATGGTATGTTTTTATGCTTGAAATAACATATCCTTTTTCATTTTGAACCTTTTTAGCAAACTTTTCAAAGTAAGAAAAGGTTTCAGATTTACTTGGCAGGAAATATACCCAAGTAAATCGTGAGTAGTCATCCACAATTACTAGGTAATATTTCTTACCTCCAATACTCTAAGCTCTGGTTGGTCCAAAGAGATCCATATGCAGAAGCTGTAGTACACGATTAATGGAAACTTGATTTATTGGTTTAAAAGAATTTCTTACCTGTTTTCCCAATATGCATGGTGTACATAGATCAGACTTTTGGTATGATAGATTGGGTAAACCACGGACAAGCTTCTTTGCTGAAATTTTGGCTATCTGCTTCATATTGATGTGCCCAAGTTTTCTGTGCCATAGGTTTGCTTCGTCTTGAATTGAGATTAGACATTGCGATTCATCTAGTTTGACATCCAAGAGGTAGATATTTCCATGTCTTCGACCCTTAAATGACTCGAGTAGAATCTTTTGGTTCTGAACATATTCCCTCTTGAAAACTGATTTTGAAACCGGTATCGCATAGCGACGATCTTTTGAGCAAATTGTAGTTGAGTCCTTCCACTAAAGAAACATTGCTTATTGTGAGATTTCCAATCTTTACAGTTCCAAATCCCACAATTCTTCCTTTGCTGTTTCCTCCAAATGAGACTTTTCCACCATTTACTTGAACGAGCTTTATGAAGCAATTTGAATCTCCTGTCATATGTCTTGAGCATCCACTATCCAGATACCATTTTACCTTTTTCGTAATAGTGACCTGCATTTAAAAAAGAGACCCAAGCTTTCTTTGGTACCCATATTTTCTTGGGTCCATTGGTGTTAGTATGATATGCGATTTTTGCCCATACTTTCTTAACAGGTTTCCAAACCATAGGACATTCTTTCTCAAAATGATATAAACTGTTGCAATTAGAACATCTGAGAGCATTACTACCTACTGGTTTTACAAAAACTTTTTGAAATGATTTTTGTAAGCATATCTTGAAGGTCTTTGCTTAATTCTTTCCTTCACTTTAGGAAAATCAATTAAAGGAATGGTTTCTCTTTGTCATTCCCAAACCAGATTTATTGAAATAAAGTCTTTGTACTGAAAGAATTTTCTCAAGTTTCTCATATCCTATTGAAAATCTTTTGAAATATTTGATATGTCCTTTTTTTAAAAATTCATTTTCTTTTAAAAGATTATCTTCACTTTCTTTAAGAGAAGAAACATTTATGTCTAAACATTTAACCTTTTCTTTCAAAGCATTTTCATGTTGTTTCAGTGCAGAATTTTCCTTTTGAGTTCGGAAATCCTTTTAAGAGAAGTCTTAAGACTAAAACACAACTCATCAATGTATTTAGAAACTTTAATAGGGATTTTGAAGTTACTTACCTCAAATTCACTATCCGAATGAAGTCTGTCTCGGAGTTTGAATCGAATCCGATTGTGCCATCAAACATATATTGGCATAATCATCATCACTTTCTTCACATTACGTATCACTGGTTTCTACTTTAAGAGCCTTTCGATACTTTTCAGCTTTTCCTTTCTTCTTCCTCGAAGAGGACGGTTAGGTCGATGTGTCCATTTTTCTTACATTCAAAGCAGACTACATCTTTGTTTGATTCATCATCCTCAACAAACTTAGTCTGTTGCTTTTGAAAACTCTGTTTCTTTGGATTGAATCTTCTTCCTTTTCTGTTCAGCTTTCTGAATCTTCTTATCATGAGGGCAAGCTCCTCATCATCCATATCGTCTTCAAAATCTGTAACATCAGAATCATCATTGGATTTTAATATAATGGATTTCTTACCTCTAGGATCTTCGTCTTCATTAATTCACTCCATTTCATAAGACTGAAGAGTCCCAACCAACTCATCGACAGATAGTGGCATGATTCTTTGTGTCTCTCTTATTAAGGTCTTTATGTGATTCCAATCCTTGGAGAGTCCACGCAGTAGCTTGTTCACCTTCATGGGATCAAAAATTGGTTGACCTTGATTTTCAAGACCATTCACGATTTCTGTAAAACGACTAAACATGTCAGTTATGGATTCTCCTGATTTCATTTTGAAGGCTTTGTATTGACGGAGGAGAATGTTGATTCTGGTCTCTTTCACTCCATATGTTCCTTCATAGGTAATATGTAATCTATCCCAGACTTCTTTTGCTGTAACACAAGAAGATATTATGTTATATTCAGTAGGTAACAAAGCACAATATAAAAAATAAATTGTTTTTGCATCAAGAGCTTGTCTCTTGATTATCTCTTCCTAAGTCATTTCACTAGACTCAACAGCTTCTTTTCCTCTCTCTGAGACAGGTGCAGCTTTAGGAATGATTCCCTTTTCTACAACGTCCCATTCTAGAGGATCCTTTGATCTTAGGAACGCCTTCATTTTGTTTTTCCATATGTTGTATTCCTTTCCATCAAAGTAAGGCGGTCTAGTATTGCTTTGCCCTTCTACCAGCCCTAGAGCTAACATACTAGCCATGGATCTTTAACTCTGAAGTAAAACACTTTAAACAAAATGAGTACACAGGCTCTGATACCAATTGAGATAGCTAGTATAAGCACCTAGAGAGGGTGAATAGGTGCAACAACAATTTCTCGTGATATGTGAGCAGTATTAGATAATAACAATGAAGCTCGCCTTTTTGTTATCACAAGTAATTACGATCAAAGTAAAACAGAGAGTAGGGAAGAGAAATGAACACAAGGTTTATAGTGGTTCAGCTTCTTCCAAGCCTACGTCCACTCTTTTCGCACCGACACCACCTGGCTGGATTTCACTATGAACAAAGAGATTTTACAGCAATGTTCTCCCTAGATTCCACAGTGTAGATATTCTGCCACACTTCCTCAAGGTTTCTCACAAATATAGACTCTCTTTTGCGTACAAGATTTCGCTCAGCAAATGAATTGACTAAGAACAAGGAGCTTCAGACTTTGGAATTCTTCTATCGCGCACCCACTCGAACAACTTGAACGTCTTCCTTTTATACTCCTTTATGCCATCATACCCGTTGGCACTTACCAAAGGAATTCCTCCAATCTACCCGTTGGACGGAATCAATTAGGAAGATCATTCGAGCTATTTAAGGAACATGTTGATTGCCCATCAATCCTGTTCGCCCATACAATCAGGATCTCGGTTTCCATAAGTAGAACCTTCCAAGTATACTTTGCTAATCATCGGATCCTTAATCAATCTTGATTCGAATAAAGGATTCCGTTATGTCATATCCAGCCAAGAGATCTTCGTCAGTCGATAAGATCAAATCCTTAACGAAACATCCAGTCCTGGATAGACCTTCTTTGACAAACTAGAAACTGTCAATGAGGATAGACTTTGAGTCTTGAGTCTGGTAGTCCGGAGGTCTTCAGACTTTAAATAGTAGAGTCTGCAAATCTTCATACTAGACTGATGGAAACGTTTTGTCAGCTTCAAAACACTCCACGAAGATTTCTCCAATAGTTAGCTTCGTTGATTCTGGCTTTGCATATGATCTCAACAAAAGGGGATCTTTGACAAATTATATTTTTGCGCTTGGTGGTTCCGCAGTTAGTTGAAGAGCAACTTTGCAAGACATAGTTGCTTTGTCTACTACCGAAGCAAAATACAGTAGCGAAAGCAGTAAAGGAAGATATTTAGTTGAAGTGTTTTGTTACAGAACTTGGTGTGAAGCATAAAGGAGCCTCCGTTATCTTTTGTGATAACCAAAATGTGATCCAATTGACAAAGAATACAACATATCACGAGAGGACAAAACATATTGACATACGGTATCACTTTGTACAAGATGATGTTGCAAGGGTACAATTACGATGAAAAAATATCTAAAAAAACGGATAATCTGACAAATATGTTGACCAAACTAGTTCATTTGAACAAGTTCAAGCATTGCTTGGACTTGATTGGCGTTTTGGTCATTTGAGTTGCTTAAGTGGAGTTGGTGGCATTTCATCTAGTGTTTCCTACACTGAGTACACTCACGTAAGTTTAGGGATGTGCATCATCAATTCTGCTATTTTGGGGGTGGCCTTGTGTGGTCATTTTTTATGGTGAAGGAGAGAGGTCGTGTGGTATTCGCTAGGGGTGAGCATCGGTCTAGGGTTTGACCCTGGACCGACCTTGGACCGGCCCAACCCTGCTGGTCCTAGTCTGGTTTCCAAGGAGACTAAGTCGATCCTTGGTCCTAGAATTCCTAGACCAGCAATGTGCGGGTCAATCCTCAATCATGAGAGTTCCGGATTGGTCCAACCCAAACCAACCCTAATTTTATATATATATATATATATATATACATATATATATATGTATATATATATATATATATACATATATATATATGTATATATATATATATATGTATATATATGTATATATACATATATATATATTATTTTTAATTTTTTTATAGAGAAAACCTTAAAATAACTAGCGTCAACAACATTAAATAGCTCTTTAGTGAGGAGTTCAAGTAATTTTACATTATTATTTACTAATTTAGATTTTTAATGTCTTTTACAGTGTTAATAGTCATAATTTACGAAAGTGGAAAATGTTTTTGTAAGGAATTCTCACGATGTCCAAAAAGGCATAAACAACTCCTTATGGTATCCTTCTCTAATATTCGTTCTCTTCTGTTTTATTTGTCTTCTTAGTCTTCAATTTGCCAAAATCGAAAGAAACAACTTCTCCGCTTGCCACTCAACACTCGCCTCGCTCACTTTGGGTCATTCGTGCCATTCGCCACTCGATGCTCACTTGAGTTGTTGCTCCCCGCTCGACATTTGATGCTCATTCTGTTCAACGCTCATCCCACTTGACCCCCACCGCTTACCTTTCTTAGCTGATCTCGCTCATCATCGAACCCATTGGATCGGTACGGTCCTCAGTTGCCCTTTCAAATAGTACAATAAATAAAATAAAATAAAAAATTATTGGTTAGTTCTAGGTTAACTTGGAAACCCGACTGATCCCATTGGGTCAATCCGGTCCTCAATCGCTTTTTTAAGAAGTACAAAAAAATGAAAAAAAAAATTATTGGTTGGTCCCAAGTTGACCCTAGAATCGGACCGAACCCATTGGGTCGGTCCGGTCCTCGGTCCCAAGCTCAATAGGGTCGGTCATCGATCCCAAAAATTAAAGACCAGTATTGTGTGGGTTGGTCTTAGAGTTAGGGGGTGGACCGGCCCAACCCAAACCATGCTCACCTCTAGTATTTGGCATGATGTTTTTTTTTAGATTTGAAGTCAATGTGGAGATTTATTGAGTTTTGACTTTCAAGTGAAGAGATAAGGGTATTTTAGATCATGCACCTTTATTTTAGGAATTTTTTAGATGAGACTATAAAAGGATTATGTGTAATAACACATCTCCAACCTAGCCTCTATATTATTTCCTATTTTGTTTTTCATATCTTCTTGTTCGATATTTTAGATCTTGTGGCTCACCAAGTAGTTGGAGAGCCTTTTGAATTGTATTGTGTTTTTTGTTGAAGATAGTGAAATCTCTCTCTCTTCCTGTGGTTTTTCTCATTTTGGGTTTTTCATGTAAATCTTACATCTCGCATGATTTCATTTTTCTTTCATCTTTTGCTACTTATTCTTAGATTGGTGCATCATTGATTGGCGTTTGTTCGCAACATGCTACAAACCACTGCACAAAATATTAAACATTAATAAAATAAAAATCTTAGTCATAAAATGGAAACTCGGACTAATGCTTTCGAATTATACACTCATCATAGATCATTGAAGGATCGCATGAAGACATGAACCAAGAAAAATATTAAAATTTGTTTCAAATTCTAGGTTACAAGTTATTTTAGATTTTAGGTTACAAGTTACAGGTTTTAAGTTCCTCCAACAAAGAACCTAAAACCTACTCGTCAAAATAGGTTTTTCATTTTTTGAAACCTGAAACCTATAGTTCCTACCAATCTGATTCTCAAGATCCAAGTTCTACCCCGAAACCATACACCTCTAATATTAATCCAATTTAACTAAAACTAACATATGATAAATTTTTCATGGATTTATTGATTTAGGTATTTGGTGATTAAAATATTAATTTTTGATGAATTTATTATAAATGTACCAGTTTAAAATTTTTTGTGATAAAAAAATAATTTAAGATAAATCTCTCATAGATAAATATGTCTAGAGTTTACAGTGATATTAATTCTATTGTTATTTGAATGTTGAACTCGTGCCCGAAGGCCTAATTATAGAAATCCAAATGATGACGCCAACCCAATAGAAAGAGATATATTATCTTTCCATGGAGACTCGGATTGTCTTTTCAATTTCCACGAACACCCCCCCTCTCTCTCTCTCTCTCTCTCTCTCTCTCTCTCTCTCTCTCTCTCAATAATTATGAGAAACAAATAAGATAAAAAAGTTCTTTATCGTTATTCATTGTCTTGATAATTACGAGAAACTCGGATGGTCGAAGCTCCTAAAATAAGGCTACATTTGGTAACGCACATTTCAAAAATTATTTTCGGAACAGAAATAGTGTGGCTACATTTGGTAACGTTTCGTTTAAAAATTATTCTCCGGAACAGAAATAGTGACACACTATTTCTGTTCCGAGGAATAATTTTTGAACAAAAGAACGCATTTGGTAAACTTGTATAATTTATGTTCATGGAATAGAAAAAGAACATAACCATGTTTGGTAAATTTGTATAATTTTTTTAAAAATTTTTAAAATTTTATTTTTTTCCTTTTTTTTCTTTTTTTTTTCTTTCTTCCTTTTGGCCGATCGCCGCCTCAGCCCATGGCCGACGATCGACCAACGAGGGCTAGCAGCCTTGCCTAGCCACGGCAAGGCTCATCGGCCCCGGCGAGGCCTAGCCTTGTCGTGGTTAGGCGAGGCTTGGCCTCGCCTTGGCCGGGCGAGCTCGAGCTCACCCATTCGACGAGGCTGAGCCTCGCCGGGGGCCGGCAACGCTCCGGTGAGGTCACCGGCCCTCGACAGCCAGTCGCTAGCCATGGCCAAGGTCGGCAACCGGCTAAAGAAAAAAGAAGAATAAAAAAGAAAAAAAGAAGAAAAAAAAGCGTTTTTCGAAAGTGTTTCTGGGAACTAAAAACAAGTTTTTCTTGCTTCTTGTTTCTGTTCCAAATCTGTTCCCGGAAATAAAATTGTAAACAAACGCGTTTCTATTTTTTTTTCTTGAAACAAAAGAATAAAAATTGTGTTCCAGAGAACAAAAACAAAACCCAAACAAACAGGCCCTAAATGGCCTGAATTTCTTAATTGAACCCTAGGATTGGGTTTCTTCATACTTCCTCATTTCCAATTTTTTTTTTAAAAAAAAAAGAAAATGGAAAAATGAAAGCATCTCACTACTACAAAATAAATGGAACATTCTCTAACAGACGTAAACTCTCTTATGGTGACGCCCAAAAGGGCAATCAAAGCAGCACATCGGTTCTTATCATTTTCCTTAATTTTATAACTAATAAATTTTATTAGTTATAGGAAAGGGCAATGAAAGCAGCCCATCGGGAAAAGAGGCAAAAAAAGCAGCTCCTCGGGAGAAGAGGAAATAACTAATAAAATTTATTAGTTATAAGAAAGGGCAATGAAAGCAGCTCATTGGGAAAAGAGGCAATGGAAGCAGCTCATCGGGAGAAGAGGAAAAGGTCCAAAAGGATAAGAATCGATGAGCTGCTTTAATTGCCCTTTCCAGCATCGCCATAAGAGAGTTTTACGTCTGTTCGATTTATTTTTTTAGCAGTGGGATGCTTTCATTCCCACCTCAACATAATTCAGGGTCTACCAATAACGAGGATGTCGTGGTGATCGCGCCTGGTAAGCGACGGACGGCTGCTGGCCAGCAACGTGGCAAGGTCCGTTTACACTGCCCGATTTCCCACTGGGATCAGCCAATCAGAGGGCCGCAGCGACCTCTATATATATTCCCTACAAAACGGCGTTTTCCTGCAATTTTGTATCTCTACTTAGGGGTTTGCAAAATACCCGGAAACCGTCCGGACCGGAACCGCCCGGAACCGGCATTTCTTGAGGGAACCGGTCCGGCTCTCAATTCCAATTTTCGGAATCGGTGGGTACCGGTCCGGTCCCGGTTCCATGGGTGGATCCGCCCACCCGGACCGGATCGGAACCTTTTAATATTAAAAAAAAAAATTACTAAAAGAAACCATATATTAGATCTCATTTCCTCACTCCCTTCGTTTTCGGTTCTCTCTCTCTTTGTCTCTTCCTTGGTTCCTCATAATTCTATCGCCATTTCGATTCCTCCCCGAGCGTCGACGCCGTCGCCGCCCCTCCTCCGCCACTGTTGTTCGCCCCCTCGCATCGGCCGCCACCCGCCACCCGCCACAGCCACGGAAAATTGTTCCGCGACCGATCTATGTTGAAAACCCAACCATAGACCTTCTCCCCTCATTCCCAACTCATAAACCCAACCGTTCTATGTTGAAAACCAAAATTATTTCGTGTCAAGATCGGTTCCATGGATCCACCCGGGAACCGGATCAGACCGGCGGTCCGGTTCTCGGGTGGATCCATGCAACAAATAGATGAATCCCGGTTCCAATTTTCGGAACCGGTCCTAGCGGGCGGTTCCCGACCGGGAACCGCCCGCCCGGACCATGCACACCCCTATCTCTACCTCTCTATCTCTCTCTCTCTTTTAGCGAACGGAAAAGTCGCTCGCCCTCTTTCTCGATCCTCCCATCGATCCACCTCCTCCTCGGACAATCCTCTTTCTCTCGATCTCTGCAATCATTCGCCGTCTCGCCTCCGGCCCTTCATTGTGGGTCATGGCCCTCCCTTACCATCACGGCCTCACCTCCTTTCCCTCGTCCTCGTCTCCACCCTCCGTCACCTTCTTCAACGATTCTCTCCCTTTGCACTTGCAGACCCGCCCCAGAAACCCACCATGCCTCTCGCAATTCTGAACTCGCATGTCGGAACATGTCAGAGTTGACCACACGTCACATTTTCCGACAGTCCGGGTGTCCTCGGACACCCCGACACAATACGGAGGGAGTATACGTACTTCCTAGTCCACTACAACACCATTCGAATCCCAGCACACTCCAGCCTCAGCTCCGTCTGTCGTCCCTTCCACCCACGAGCCATCCGAGTTAAGTTTCAACACTCCATACGCCGGTGGGAGCCATTTCGCAAGTCGAGTTCCATCTCGAAGAGAGAGAAGAGTTTATTGCAGAGATGGCTTTGCAACCCTAGCTAGTCTACCGTCTGGATCCGCTGCAGTCGCCCTCCCTCGCAGAAATCCGAGTGGGAAAAGAAAGGCCCTCCCTGTCGGAGATTTGGGGGTGCATCGGCAAGCCCAACCTATTCATACCCCAACAGTAGCCGCTGACAAACAGCCGCGACGATTATGACGTGTTCTTGAGTTTCAGAGGGCCAGACACTCGCAAGGGATTCACCGATCACCTTCATAAGAGTCTGACAGGTCATGGATTCCGCGTGTTCAAGGACGACCGCGATCTCCTCGGCGAGCAGATAGGGTCAGGGCTTTTGCAGGCCATCGACAATAGTAAGATCTTCATCCCCATCATCTCCGAAAATTATGGGAGGAGTAAATGTTGCCTCGAGGAACTCTGGTACTTTGTCGACAGCTACAAGGAAGATCTGGGCAAAGTAGTCATGCCTATATTCTATGGCGTGGATGTCTCTGATGTATATAACCAAACCGGGAAGTTTGGAAAGGGTTTCAGTGAACTGGCGAAACACCATCCGCCGGAACAAGTGGAAGAATGGAAGGAAGCGCTGAGGTTTGTCGCGAGGATTGGAGGATGGTCATCACGGAAGGTTGCTGGAGATGGGTATGTATATGTATTTATCTATATTTGTCAGATTCGTCATAAATCTGCATACAAACCCTGTGTACTTTTGGATGGGAATGACCGATTTGCAATCAATAGAGTTAGGGGAACGAAGGGATCAAACTGTACCCTAATATTGCTTTTGTGCATATATGAGCAGGCGTCTGGTGAGTTTGGTGGTTGAAAAGGTTTCCAGTATATTGAGTCCGCCGTGGATCGAACGAATCCCCATGTTTCGTAAGTATTCTCATGTACTGTTCATCATGCGACAGCTTTGGCCTCCCTTCAATTCCCGCATAGAGAATGCATGTAATGTTTGCGTACTTTATGGCCTTAGACCGATTTGGTGGCTTTTTAAAGTTTCCTCGTTCTTTAGAATTTTCGTATAATTACTGTTAGGTTATGTCTTATCATGATCGCTTTGATTTGTCGTGCTGCATTGTGGGGAAGAAAAGTAGAAAAAGTTATTGCCAAGTTTTCCCGATCTCTAGCCCTGCTACTAAAAAGACGTTTGCTCCTCACCTTCCTTGCTACCTCCAGCGTGAAAATATCAATGTGTTCAGAGATGATGATCAATACCTCATTGGTAAAGATGTTGATCTCGAGGTTCACAGTGCCATGGACCATTGCAAGATATTTATTTCGATTATCTCTGAAGATTTTGCCTCATCTCCTGACTGTCTCAATAAACTAGTTCAAATGTTCAAATGCGTTGAAAAAAATGGGCAGAAGATTTTGCCCGTCTTCTATGGAGTGGATTTCTCGCAAAAGAAAGAATTGCGGCATCTTTTTTTGGATGGACATGCTGCGGCATGATGTTCCTCAAGAGACTCGTGAACGGTGGCTAGAATCTTTTGATCGGGTTTGTTCAATAACAGGATTTGTATTGGAAAACGTCGGCAATGGGTACTTGCTTTCTTCTTTCCCACCAATACCTTAATTAGAACTTTTTATACTTCTCATGGCTTATTTTAATGTAATTGGGCGATGAGCAGGAATGGAGGGGAGCTCGCGGAAGTGGTGCTCCAACGGGTTATCAAATTAATGCGGAGTAAGTAACAACTCGTTTTTTGCGTATGTGGTTCCTGTTTAAGAAGAGGGGTTCCGGAGACAATTGAACGTGTTGTCATTTATTGTTCGTCGTTTGCTTTAGTTTTTGAGGAATTCTTTGTTAAGAGTTAAGAAACATGTTAGCATGTTATGTTGTGCATGATCTATTTAAAAAAAACATGACGATTGTGGATTCAGATGTGACACAATTAATAGATTTCTCATGCTTGGATTTGGCAAAGTCTTGATATGTTACAGATAGAGAGTATATGAAAAAAGGACGGCTGAATGAGGATAGGGAGACCAAGCGAAGGAAAGGAGGACAGAAAATTGTCCAAACAATAAAAGGCCCTGTTTTTATGTAAAGGTGCCATAAATGAGTTGATACTAAGTCGCAGTAAAATGTGATCTCTCAAAATACAGATTGCCTTCTAATTATTTCTAGGCCATCTTCCTTACTCAAACTAGTCAGGCTCCTTCCGGCGTAAAACAAGATGAGAAAATGAAAATGGGTTCCAATTTGCATTAACATAGCTTGAATCGTACTACAATTTGCTGGATCACGGAAGAGAAGATTTCCTTTTTTTAGCTCTTTCATCTTTCTTATCTCCCAAATATTGAACTCATCCTTTGCCAATGTGGAAACATCATTGATCATGTCTCATTTCTTGACAGCTTGAAGTTGTAGGCCCTGGAGGTTCGCCATTGTGCGTGTGTGAGTGCCAGGGTTTGAGCTCTGGCTCGCCGGGGGTTGGAGTGACCCCGAAATGGTCGTGTAAAGCTTGCACCTTTCTGAACTCTTACAAGAACGCCAACTGCAAAATCTGCGATGCGAGGATTTGCAAGCCACAAGCGACGGGACCAGGACTCTTTTGGGGGTTCTGTGTTCTTCCCGTTGGAGCGCTGCAAGAGGAAGAAGGGTGATCGAGTTGTTGGTGTTGGGGAAGATTACATCGGGCGGTTGTATAATAGGCTCCGGTGCAAACAAGGTAAACCCTATAATCGGACTAGAAAAATGAGGTGTGCAAACAGAGTAGTTTTCAAGGTCCAAAAACTGGGAACTAATTATAACAGGGTAAGTTCCAGGTTTCAAATTTAGAATCTACTCATCCTAAAACCAATCATTCTTAGTTTTCTCCCAATTGAGGAAGTTTAATTCGAACGAGAGAAGGATAATTGCTTGGACCAAAGTACATTATAGTTTCCTCCTGGTGCTGGGATGAGAGGCTTGGGTTTGATATTCTCGTAATTGTCTAACTCCAAGTTTTGCAGATGAGTTGTATTAGATGGGTACTGGCTTGCTGCCACTCTGGTAGCAACTCCACTCCCAACCAATTCATTCCCTGACCAGTCAGGGTTAAAATGTCTAAATGTGTACACACTATTATCATCCATAGTATAAGCCTCTCATCTTCATGAAGTTGAGCTCGCTCATATATATTACTGGAAACAATATATAGATAGCTTGCTTCAGTATTATATCATCAGAAATAATCATATATAGGATGTACCAAAGTAAGTACTCAAAGTTATTCTTAGTGGTTCCAAATGTGTATGATATAAATGGCTGCAACATAATTGGAGGAAGCTCTCTTGATGTCACTAATCACTGTACATAGCTCTATAAGCAGAATAAAGAATGAAATTGCTAGTTACCAGATTCCCGACCAAGAATTGTGCTAGTCTTGCTGACCACTCCAAATATCAAGATTTCATTGGATTCAAGTTACATGTTCGTTCATTTTTACCTCTTTGAAATTCTCGACTCTTCCATATTCATATACATGACCAAGCCTCGCAAGTCAGTTGCCTCCCAGTAGACTTTCCAAGTATTATAGTGCTGTCCAATTTACGTACAAAGTATGAAAGCTCGGTCAGATTTATTTACAGATAATTGACAATCTTCGCAAGGGCAAACTGCACAAAAAATCTGTGAAGAAAAGCAATTCTCCAAATCAAATCATGTTAGGGACCCGTATTTTACGGTGGCTCAAGACACACACACATAGGTGATACCTGATTATCATGGCATTCTTGGTGAATGAACTTGAAGCAACATGTTTCTGTCTCTGTTATGAGAAAAGATTATTGGATGGACTTAGATTTTGAGTTGTCTTCCATGACGTAGATTTGCTTATCGCGCATACATTCAAATGGACAGAGATTGGAGTCAACAACACAAGGATATATGGAACTTGTTCAATTTCATGATCGTATGATATATGAATTCTTTTTCCTAGGGAATAAGGTATCTTGCCCTCATGAAAGTGGCTGCCGGTTGCTTTTTATTGAGAGCTCAACAGAATAACTTTCTGTTCCAATGACCACCTGCATCGCAATTATCATTTTTTTTTCCTGATGTGATGTAGCTTCAGTAGTACACAATTACACAGCATGAACAAAAAACCCCGAGCACACCCTGTCAACGAGAGGTGCACGATTTTCTGTTGCTCATGTGTTTCAGCTCTACCCTAAATGATTCAGCCAGGGAAAAAAATTACAGAGGCCATAGACAATGCATCAATTTTGCACTAAAAAAAAAAAAAAAAGAAAAAAAAAGCAGCAGTAGCAAAATTACTACATGACCACTCTGACCTGCTGCAAGTATTGGCCATGCAACATTTGCTATATAACTCACAATAGAAGCTACATTATTTCGACGCAGAAGTCAGGGATAAGGACATAATTATTAAAGGTAAGTTCATTGGTACACTCTCCATGATCATCACAAGGCACCGAAACTAGAAGAACGGCAATGGTTGAATGAAAACCAAACCCACCTCAAATTTCCTTTTCTCTCTAGTCAGCCATGTATTACTTAAGCAGACTTTTCCTGGTGCATACTCAAAATAATATCAGAAACTTTAATGAACTCCCCCTTGATGAATATCTGGGGGAAAGTAGGCCAGTGGCTGCAAAAGAAAGAATAGCCAAGAAAACAGAATGATATGAAATCTCATTTCCAAAATTGAAAATTTCAGCATAAATCAGCCGACATAGGTTCAAGTTGCAAGTTTTATCTATTCTATGAAGAATAAAACCCATGACACAATGTCATACGCTTGTTCTCAAAATGTAGCTGAAAATGCAGAAGTCCATACTATAACCAGAGTACCTTGATGTGATGGGTGAATTCTAGGCAGATACCAGAGGCTGAAGTATTTTGTTCGATAAGAAACAAAAACTTTGAAAGTTATTGGCTGCCATAACTTTGAGAGAGTTCATCAATACTTAATCATCTTGTCATTGTTAAATATGTTATATCAAAGGCCTTTGAAGCATTTCCAGTGTATGAGTAAAATATTACATGGAAAATCAGCCAAAATTAAGCACTGCCAAAAGGGAGGTGAGACTCACCTGAAAGCTTTCACAGCACTTTTCAGCTCTGCATTTTCCAAAATATTCCTAGCACTTAATGGAACATCTGAAAGGGTGGTTCGAAGATTTCAACTGGTTCAATCAATCAAATCCAAAAATTTAACATATCTGTTGAACCTTGCGGAAACGTGGTTCAAATATAACTTTCACTATTACAATAATTTCTCACACCACATACAATACTCAGACAACTCTACACAATTTCTCTCACTCACGTGCATACATAGCACACTCTACTCAACACACTCTCAAGACCCCTACACACACACCCACACACCCCCTTGGACTTCCTACTCACACACTCTTAGTTGGACACTCAAATGAGGAGCATCTTGCTCCTATTTATAGGGTGGAAAGTCGGTGACTTTCCTAACTTTCTACACTATTCTAGAAGTATTATTTTATTATAGCCCGACAACTAGATTTCTATGGAGAAGTCTAGAAGTGGCGCAACTTATGGATTTTGCTAGAAGATTCTAGAGAAGGGAGAGTTCTAGAGAAATCTGGAGGAGTGAGATATGGAGAACTCTAGAGAAAGTTCTAGAGAACTCCAGGAGAGAGAGAGAGAGGCGGTGATCTTCAACACTCCCCCTCACCGACTACTCTCTCTCGATATAGTAGCCGTGCTGAAATTGCTTTTGTCTTCTTCCATTCAGCACATTGTGAAGCTTCCTCGTACGTGGATGGCTTTATGGCTCCATCTTCAATTGCTTCTCTTGCTGCGACTTTCCATTGAGTTTTGTGATCCTTAAATTTTTGCAATGCCAATTCATTTTGCCCATTAATCTCTTTTTCCTTCTTCTCACTTAATTCAGTCTTCGTATTCAGCATATCTCCTCTAAGAATTTTGAGATTGGAACTCATCCGGTCAAGCCTCTCATTTGTGACTTTCATTTCATGCTTCAACCAATTCAATCCCATCCGAAGCACTTCAATGTAGACCTCTTGATCCTTTTCCTCATAAAATTTCTTCCCCTTGATCTTATTCCACCGATCCTTATACCACGGGATGTAGGGTGTAGATGGCCTCCTTTTCTCAAAGAAAACTTTCTTTTTCTTCTTCATTTGCTCATTGTCTCTTCCGATATGATTAATTCGAAACGTCATAGTGGGCTTGAGGTTGTGAAGCGTCTGCGGCTTCTTGAACTCACATCGGAGCTTCTCTAGCTCCCTTTCTTTTGCCTTGAGCTCTCGATCCTTCTGCCTTAGCATCTCGTCCTTCTTTTTCATCATATTCTCCATCTTTGTCTTCTCAACTTTCAGCTTCTTTATCATCTCCTGCATCTCTTGCAGTTTCTTTTCATGACTGTTTGTTGGCATTTGCTTCTTCGAGTTCTCCCTTGGCTTGCTCTTATTTGGGGTCGTGATGGAACCTGTCGAATTATCCAACTCAACTATACAAGCTGTTGCAAGCTCTTCTCGTTCCTTCATTGCAACAGGCGCTTGAAAGTCCCATTCTTCTTCACTTTCAATCTCCTTCTTGCAAGTGACGACATTTCCTTCTTCCTGCCTGTACCAACATAATCTGGCAACATGTCCTACCTTGCCACAAACGTAGCACCGTTTGCTACGCCTTTTGTTGCTCTTATCTTTACCATCATCATCATCGCAATCTTGACGAGCTCCCCCTGACTGATAACCCTTTTCTTCTGGTTGCCTTCTCCAATCTCCATGACTTTTCCATGGTTTGCCATCTCTTGCACTTGCTCTATTTCTATTCTGGCCCTTGAACCCTCTTTTATTACTGAAGAGGGCACTTTCATCTTCCTTGATTGAGACCTTAGGGATTTGTTTATCTAAGGCCTCTTGATTGGCCAATATATTTTCCAACTCAGTTAGAGTTGGCTCATTTGCCCATCCACGGGTGGCCGTAACAATACTGTTATACTCTGGCCTTAACCCATGAATTATTATTCTTCTCATTCTTGTCTCGTAGATGGCATTTCGAGGATCTAATTTTGAAATTTCTTCACAAATAGATTTAACTTTAGAAAAGTATTGACTTACCGTCATACTTTGTTGCGAGATTGAGAGGAGCTCGTTCTCCAGACATTGTAACTTGGCATCGTTTGTCCTTGCAAACAGCGTCGCCAAGTTATCCCAGGCCTCTTTCGGGGTCTTCGCACTCTTTATGTGTTGCAATAATTCATCATCAACATCCACGGCAAGAACGTAAAGAGCCTTACCGACTTGACGTTCCACTTTCTTAAATCACTATCATTTGTGGGTGGTGTGGTGTTGTTGCCGCCAACAATATCCCATAAATCTTGTCCAAGCAAATAATACCGCATGCGGGTACTCCAATTATTATAATTAAAGTCATTGAGTTTCTCCATACCGTTCACCGGACTCGAGAAATCCACCATGGTGACTTGAGTATAATGCCCCGCACTATACCAAGTAAGCCTGGTCCCGGACCAACCGACTTCACAATCCCAGATTGTGCACTGGCAGAACTCCGACGTACTTTGCTCCTTGGCTCGACGATCCCTGACCGCCTACTGACTTACAATGGTCCCCGACCACTGTCTTCACACGGCCTCCGACAACCTGGCTCTGATACCACTTGTTGAACCTTGCGGAAACGTGGTTCAAATATAACTTTCACTATTACAATAATTTCTCACACCACATACAATACTCAGACAACTCTACACAATTTCTCTCACTCACGTGCATACATAGCACACTCTACTCAACACACTCTCAAGACCCCTACACACACACCCACACACCCCTTGGACTTCCTACTCACACACTCTTAGTTGGACACTCAAATGAGGAGCATCTTGCTCCTATTTATAGGGTGGAAAGTCGGTGACTTTCCTAACTTTCTACACTATTCTAGAAGTATTATTTTATTATAGCCCGACAACTAGATTTCTATGGAGAAGTCTAGAAGTGGCGCAACTTATGGATTTTGCTAGAAGATTCTAGAGAAGGGAGAGTTCTAGAGAAATCTGGAGGAGTGAGATATGGAGAACTCTAGAGAAAGTTCTAGAGAACTCCAGGAGAGAGAGAGAGGTGGTGATCTTCAACAATATCATGAAGGGACTGTGTTATGTACGAAGAAACAGATAAGAATGAAATCCCTGACATTTTCTTCTATGCATAACATTCACTAGCACTTAGTGTGGATATGGATGTTCTATCTGTGTAGGACATCAAAAGACATGGACAATATTATATTTCCACGTATAATGACACCTTCCAATCAGCATATGACAAGCTGTAATAGCTAATGCACAAGCCCGTCATGCAGAAACAGAAATCAATCCACTTAAAATAAATTGAATATAGCTGATTTGGGTTACATTATTTTCTATTTTACAGTTTCTTGCCCACCGAAGCTCTTTCAATAATGGAAATCTCCGGAAACTAAGCATTTGACAAAAAATCTCCAGCTTTGCCTTCAGAACGGTCCCGCTGAGGCGCAAGATGTGTAGGTACTATAGAGGACAAAGATGTGTCAACATAAAAATTGACGGTAACATTTTGTTTAACGGTACAGATGATTGATTTTTGATGTTTGTAGTTATAGCACATGCAAAGGATGATCAGCATTGATACTCAAGTCTCATGCGCTACTCCGGTACCTTGGAATGCAGAGTTACGTCCTCTAGCATTTCCAGTAGTAATTATAATTGGAATTGTATATCCATGGTTTTCTTAATAGGTTCATTTGGAATGTGAGTATATTATGCCAATAGCATCATCCAGAAAAGTCAAGAACAGCTCCATGTTAATTCCTGCACCAAATTTTGAACCCCAAAAAAAAAAAAAAAAAAAAAAAAAAAAAAATAATAATAATAATAATAATAATAATAATAATAATAATAATAATAATAATAATAATAATAATCCTGTACTCTCCCATTCTTCACCAAAAAAAAAAAAAATCCTGTACCAATTAAAAACAATACAGTCCAGCACTTTTCTCCCTAATCATATCATAACCAGATCTACATATCATATTTCGCAAAGTTCTAGTACAAGCCTATAACAAAGATCAGAGAATACATTCAGCAGCCAAATTTGTCAATTCTCCATAGTCTTCCAAATTGAAAGCATCGGCAGGCAAGTCCAACAAAGGCATGCTGAAAACGCTATAAAAGGCAAGAGAACTTACTGTAATGTTTCGATACTCTTACAGCTAGAGAGCTGAACCCACACTGTGGAAACTCAGGGACCCCTTTCATGTATATCATCACAGGATTTTCCCTGACATCCTAAACCATAAACAAATTAAGTAAAACAAATGAAGAGAATAGATGAGCAAAGTAAGTAGGAAACAGAACATAACAAAGAACTGTAAACCATGTTATGTCATGTCACAGAGCACCTACCTGTTCAACAACATCCTTTAAAGAAGTGGCAGAGTCCTGAAACTTATCCATAGGTTTGAAGTCATCATGCGTGTCAAGGTCATTTGGTACGGTTGTAGAGTATCTCATTCCTCTTTGAATAGACAATGCAGACAACTACTAATAATAGTTGCAAAAGGAATGTTAGCATAATATTGCAAACATAACAAATGACATACAGACTCGACTAATTTAAACATTATCAGAGATAAGGCTTGATAGTTAGTTGGTCTAAACACATGACCAATAACCAATGGCTTTTATCTCAATTGAGCACCGCCTCTGCTATCCTTTGAGAAACAAGTTTAAGAATTTATATTAAAGTTGTTATATTGGCAATGACTAAGAAAAGAAGCTAAAGTTTGAAGTTGGAAGTTGCTGAGAAATATTGTGAGTATTAAGGGTAAAATAGTAACTTAGTTATGAGTAGGGTTAAGCGTATATATATATATATATATATATATATATATATATTTGTAACCCTTTTTCATTTTGATTATCAGAAAACAATTATCCTTTACATGGTATTAGAGCCACACTTTAAAAAAATTAAAAATAAAAACCCTAGCCGCCAGATTACCGGAGACCACTGTTCCGTCACCGGAAAAGGCCGCGCCTCCAGCCGGCAACCTACGACGTTGATCAATGATCCCAGCTGTCATCGTTCGAGTCCCGGCTTGGGAACGCATTGATCAGCCTTGTGGTTGCTGCTGCTCGTTTCCCATCATCGCAAATCCTTCTGTCAAACCTTGCTGATCAGTTCCATATGAGAGTCCTCCGACGAAAATCTTAGAAGACGACATGCATCTTATGGTCTGGCCATGATGACGACCTTTGTGAACGGCTTCCCCTGCTAAAACCCTATTTTGATTTTACCGCCTCGCGTGGCTCGTGTGAAGAGAATCGAGGCCCTATCTGTGCGCGTGAAGATCTATGGAGTATTGATCGGATTGGCTGAGTTTCGGAAGAAGCTGGGCGCTTGATATATCGTCCCCGATCGTTGTTGCGGAGATCGAAGTTTTGATGTCTGTCAAGCTTGACGCTTCGACTTGAGGATTCGTGCGGAGGGCATCGATTCCGGGCGCTGCCCACATCAATTTCTTCCACAAGAAGTGTGTGACTAGAGGAACTGAGTTCGTCGTCGGTGCTGCTGCTTTGGATATATATATATATTTTTTTAAGTTCACGTTTGTGATGTGAGGAGTTATTAGGTGGGTCCAGTGTCGTGGTTTCTATGGTCATGGTGGTGATGTTATGATTTTACCTGATAAGGACAAGGCGCTGCACCCAAAACTTGTAAGCATCAAATTGGTCTTCTGAGAATTGAAGGCCCCCACAATCTCGTCGGCCATTCTCGGTCAGGTCAGGTGCATACTCCTCAAGTTGCTGAAAAGCTATTTGTCTGATTCGTTACCATCCTCGGAAGCTATAATTGGCTTTGCAGTGTAAATTTCTCCTTTGCTTTATTGAGGTTTAGATGCGCAGGGACTCGGGTCTATCGTGTGAAAGCTAGATATCCTAACTGCTGGACATGATGGGATATTTTCTGATGGTGGACGGTAACTCACTCTATTATGTGTACTGCACAAAATTTTAGAAGTGACCATTGTGGATGATAGATTTGCTAGTGATTATAAAGGACAGAGTTGTTGTTCTGCACTTGGAAGTTATTTGCATTGATAAGTATACTGGTGCTTTGGTGATTTGTATGGTGATTCGATTGAAGCCTTTCTGTTTGGAATTTTTTGTGCATCTTTGATTGAATTATTGGAATTAAGTATTGGCGACTGTGAAGTTCATTTCTTGGGCTCAATCATTCTTTATTCACTAATGGCGACCAATGGATCAACTTCTGGATCTCCTTTTGGTCATTTCCAATTAACATCTGTCAAGTTAGATGGAACTAATTATCCATCTTGGTCTAAAGCGGTCGAGGTCTATCTTACCACCACCAGACAACTGGACTATCTCACGTCTACAATACCGTCTGACATGAGTAAAGTTGCCGATTGGATTGCAGGAGATGCAATGATTCGGACTCTATTGTGGAATAGCATGGACCCTAAGGTTAGTCCTCACTTTATTCAATGTGACTTCGCTAAAGCAGTTTGGGATAAGTGTGCATTACTTTATTCGGGGCAAAATAATATGATGCGAGTATGTGACACATGGGAAAAGTTATTTGATATTCAACGTGGCGATCAAACATTGTCTGATCATTATGCTCGGTTCACCACTCTCTGTCAACGATTGGATACTTATCTTCCTGCCTCAAACGATCCCGATGTTTTGGCTAAACGCCAAGAGGATTTGAGGGTAATATTATATCTCAAGTCATTGGGGCCTAAGTATTCATCTCTTCGTCAGCATATTACATCTCAGAGTTCTCTTCCCACAGTAGATGAAGTCTTCTCCCAGGCTCTCCGTTCTACAATTCCTGAGAAGAGTTCTTCCACACCGGCAGTGGAGATTAGTGCTATGCTTTCTCGTGGTTCTAGTGGACGTGGAGCTCGAGGTCGTGGTTATCGAGGTCGTGGACGCGGTGTTGTTCATGGTGGAAGTCGTGGAGGCCGTGAAGGGGGAGTTGGGACTCGTGGTACCATCAATTATGGGAATAGTCGTGGTTCCTACTATTGCCATCATTGTCAAAGAGCTGGACATACAGAAGCTTATTGCTATACACTTCACCCAGAGCTCAAACCACCTATTGCTACATATGCAGAAGTTGAGGATTCTCTTGGTCCTCCCTCAATAGCTCCACCAAGTTCAACTCAAGTTCTAAAGACAGGCGATTCAATTACATTAACACGTGCTGAGTATGATACATTGGTTGGCTCCCAACAAGTGACAGGATCTTCAGCTCCTACTGCTACTCTAGCACAAACCTCTAAAGGTAGTTCATCATGTTTGTTGTCTGCATCGTCTAATTCTTGGGTTATAGACTCTGGAGCTACCAATCACATGACTGGTAACTCTAACTTACTGTCTTCTTTTCACTCTACATCTCCTTCATTATCGAATTCAGTTACATTAGCAAATGGTTCACAGTCTCAAGTTACTGGTTTGGGAGTTGCTCATTTGAGTCCCTCTCTTTCTTTATCATATGTCCTTCACCTATCAAAATCTCCTTATAATTTGATTTCTGTTAGCTCGTTGACCAAAGAACTAAATTGTTCTGTGACCTTTTACTCTTCCCGTTGTGTTTTTTAGGATCTGAGGACTGGACAGATGATTAGTGGGGGATATGAATCCAATGGCCTGTACTACCTTGATAAGAAGGTGTTAGCTGCTGCTGCGGTAAAACAGACATCCACTGATATATATCAGATGCATTGTCATGCTGGTCATCCACCACCAAACCTACTTCGACGTTTATTTCCTGAGTCTAAGTTTGTGAGTTCCTTTCAATGTGAAGTTTGTCAATTTGGTAAACATCATAGAGCTTCTTTTCCTTCTCGTGTTCAGAGTCGTGTGTCTAATCCATTTGAGTTGGTTCACTCATATGTATGGGGTCCATGTCGTGTGTCTGATGTCTCTGGATTCAGATATTTCGTTACATTCGTGGATGATTTTTCCCGAATGACTTGGTTATTCTTAATAAAAGATCGTACAGAGATTTTTCATTGTTTTCAATTGTTCTATTTCGAAGTGTTGAATCAATATAATATCTCTGTCAAACATTTACAGTCAGATAATGCTAGAGAATATCTTGCTACAACTTCTGGTTTTCAGCCCTTTTTTGGAATCTCATGGTATTATTCATCAGACGTCCTGCTCATACACTCCACAACAAAATGGCATAGCTGAACATAAAAATCAGCATCTTCTTAATGTCGCCCGCTGCCTCATGTTTCATATGCATCTGCCTAAACATTTTTGGGGCCATGCTGTTCTTACGGCATGTTATTTAATTAATAGGCTTCCAACTTATGTTCTTCAAGGGAAGACACCATTCTCAATTTTACATCCAAATCGTCCTCTCTTTTCCTTACCTCTTCGGGTCTTTGGGTGTGTTTGTTTTGTACATAGTCTTACTCCAAGTCTTGATAAACTGGATCCTCGTGCTGAAAAATGTGTCTTTGTTGGATACTCTCGAACTCAGAAGGGATACAAATGTTACAGTCCTACCCGTCGTTGTATGTTCGTGTCTACAGATGTGACGTTCTTTGAAGATCAGTCATATTTTTCCTCTCAGAATGTTCCACAAACACCTGGTGATAGTGATGATTGTGTACTACCAATGCTTCCACTGCCTTCCATCTCTCCAGCTACCTCTAGAAAATTTCAGTTTGCTGACCGCACCTATCATCGACGACGTACAGTTCCAACTATGACAGTACAGCCTTCATCAGCACCCGATTCATATGTTCCCCCATCAGTTGCAATGCCAGCCTCTGATCCTGATCCGCCCATTGCTTCCCGAAAAGGTACACATTCTTGTGTTGGTCGTCCTATTGATCGTTATTCTGGTCTTTCCGATTGTGTTAGTACGCATCATCCTATTTCAAATTTTTTGTCCTATGATCGTTTATCTCCTACCTTCTCCGCCTTTGTCTCGTCGTTGTCTTCTATTTCTGTGCCTAGCAGTGTTGCTGAAGCTCTTGCTCATCCGGGTTGGCATCGTGCCATGGAAGATGAAATGCAAGCACTAATTTAGAACAAAACTTGGCAGCTTACTTCCTTACCTACTGATAAGCAACCTGTTGGTTGTCGTTGGGTTTTCACTGTTAAAGTTCACCCGGATGGTACCCTTGATCGATTGAAGGCACGATTAGTTGCGAAGGAGTATACGCAAACTTATGGTGTCGACTATAGTGACACCTTCTCTCCCGTGGCCAAAATTCCCTCTGTCCGTGTCTTCATTTCATTGGCTGTGCAATTTGGCTGGATCCTTCATCAATTGGATGTCAAAAATGCATTTTTACACGGTGATCTGGCTGAGGAGGTCTACATGGAGCAACCACCTGGGTTTATTGCTCAGGGGGAGAATGTGGTATGTTGTTTACACAAAGCTTTGTATGGACTTAAACAATCTCCTCGTGCTTGGTTTGGTAGATTTAGTGATACAGTTATCAAATTTGGATTAAAGCGATGTCGGGTAGATCATTCGGTTTTCAGCTCGTGTCTTCTTGGTTGTATCCTTCTTGTTGTATATGTGGATGATATCATCATTACTGGTAGTGATTCAGGTGGTATTCAAAAATTTAAGCAATTTCTACATAAAGAATTCAGTACTAAAGATCTGGGACGTCTTCGATACTTTCTTGGTATTGAAGTATCATATTCACACGCTGGTATCAATTTATCGCAACGAAAGTATATATTGGATATCCTTGGCGAGGTTGGATTTCTTGGAGTAAAGCCAGTCGATACCCCTATGGATCCCAATATGAAACTTGAAGCAAAACATGGAGAATTACTATATGATCCAGCAAAGTATAGAAGATTAGTTGGTAAGTTAAACTATCTTACTATTACAAGACCTGATATATCCTTCGCGGTTAGTGTAGTAAGTCAGTTCATGAGTTCTCCTCGTACCACTCATTGGGATGCTGTACTTCGGATCGTCAAATATTTGAAGGGAGCACCAGGTAAAGGACTACAGTTCAAGAATTATGGCCATCTAAATACTACAGGTTTTTCTGATGCTGACTGAGCTGGATGTCCTGTGGATAGGAAATCTACTTTAGGCTATTGTGTGTTTCTTGGGGGTAATTTAGTTGCATGGAAAAGCAAGAAACATCATGTAGTTTCCCAATCAAGCGCTGAAGCTGAATATCGTGCTATGGCACATGTGACAAGTGAATTACTATGGTTGAGAATGTTACTATCAGAGATTGGAATGTCACCGTCAAATCCATCAGTGTTGTATTGTGATAATCAATCTGCTATTCATATTGCATCTAATCCAGTCTTCCACGAGCGAACTAAGCACATTGAGGTTGATTGTCATTTCGTGCAAGAAAAAGTTCAGAAAGGCGACATTATTCTTCAACACACAAAGTCGGAGGATCAACTCGCAGACATTTTTACGAAATCTCTACGGGGGAATAGAGTGAGCTTCTTATGTAACAAGTTGGGATTATTTGATATATATATATCCCAACTTGAGGGGGAGTGTTGAGAAATATTGTAAGTAATAAGGGTAAAATAGTAACTTAGCTATGAGTAGGGTTAAGCGCATATATATACATATATTTGTAACCCTTTTTCATTTTGATTATCAGAAAACAATTATCCTTCACAGAAGTCACGGCCAGTAATGGCCAGCATTGCACTTCCATCAGTGGAGTATCACATAAGCTTAAAAGTCAAGCTGGAGAAGAAGCAACTTAAGGACCTTAAGAAAATATCCTATGTAATTCCAATTAAGACCCTTCAGAGCAAAGAAGATAAAGCTGTTTAGAGCGACTCCTCTGCTCAGGGCAACATCTGCTGAGCTCCACGTCTCTATACCTGTTTTCTTGTTTGCCCAGCTAAACTAGCTTCTACTCACTATCTTAGGGCATACCTCAAAAACAATCTTTTATCTTCAGAATTCAGTCCTATGCACCTCCATCCATTCCATAATAACCAGTATAACCACATTTTATGCTAGTCAATACAGGAACAAAGCTCACCATTCAAGGTTGTATCTTCTATGCGCTAAAGCACCACACAACAGAATATAACTACACAACAAAGATTATGTGCAGAGCATCAGTTATAATTCATACAATGGATCAAACATAAGCAGCACCACCAAAGTCAGGATAGATCTTGTAAACAACAATCAACAGTCGACCCAAGGCGAATTGGAACTTTGCATCTGGAGGTGGTTTCTCAAGTTGTGTTATCATTGATCAATCCATTAATAAATCATAACTGTGCAACTAAAAGCAATTTAACTTAAATTTGCATCATCACCATCGATACCATATAAGCTATGCAGTGACAACAACTAGGAATGAGCATGGTCCAGACGGTTCCAGGGCTGGAACTGGGAAATAAGCCAGAGGGATGGTTCTAGAGAACCTAGAACAGAGAACCGAACCACCCCCTTTTTTTTGGGCAAAATCATATTTGATTTTTTACAAAAAGCCCAAGCAAAAGGCACCATGCAAACAAACATAAAAAAAACCAGAAATTAATTCAATCAATCCAAATCTCAAGCCTCTCAACAGTAGAACCTCTCTACATCAGTCCCAGCCTCATTACGTTCATTAATATAATAATAAAATAAAAATTCAGAGGAAATGACCGCAGGACACAACGGAATGTGCTTGAGCAAGAACGTTCCCAAGCTCGTGCCATCAAAATTCATCTAAACTACCAAACCCCACCATCCATCACGCCCCCACTTAAGGCGAAACACAGTGGCTGCAGCCCCTTAATTGCATCAGCAAGAAGTCTTAACGCAAAAACCTTGATCACGGTCAGCCACCCAACATTCGGATTGCTAAAGGGATGATCCAGAAAAAACGAAAGCGAGGCAAATTAAGAAGAGTTGCTGCGGCTGGTTTTGCTGGTGCGTTAAACCAATATGCATAGGAAAAAGGTTCCAAAAAGGGAAGGGAAAAAAAGGTAGAGGACAAAGGTCTACCGGCGACGGAGCTCGTGGCGGGCACACGAGCAGAGAAGAGAAGAAATGAGGGTTCGCGGTTGGAATAACTCGCCGGAGCTTTCGATTCCACGCCTCCACGACACCACGCCACCACGCCAATCCTCTGCTTCTCGCTCTCCTCTTAATCATGTTAAAACAGAGGGAATGAAGAAAGTCAAAACAGAACAGGCCCAAAAGGCCCATAGTGTAATTGGACCCATTTGATGCTAAGTGATTTTTATTTTTTTTCATTTTTCATGGCTTTAGTTTAATGTCAAACGACATTTTTTTTTTTTGGCAAAAGATTTTTTTTCTTATATTGGCAAAAGGTTGGGACCCGGGGGGAGGGCACGGCAAGGCCACCGTAGCCTATGTAGCACTGACACGAACACACGACACACGACACGACACTATTATGACACGCCGACATATCATTTCTTAAAAATAGAGAATTTCGATACGTTCCAACACGTTATATATTAAATATATTTTTATATATAAATACATAAATAAATAATAATAATAGCCTATAATTAACTTACACAAAAAATATTAAATAATATCATTCATTATTTTAATTTGTTACAATAATACATAAAACTTAAAGGAAAAAAACATTGTTTAAAGAAAAATGCTAAAATGATATTTTTAGATTTATTTATTTATCATATATATCATTTTTTATTACTTCTTTCATAGTAAAAGACTTTTAAAAAAACTAAAACAATATTAAAAAACAAAACTGAAAAAAAAATTGACCCATGCGTGTATATTTATAGCAATTTTATTACTTTTTTTATTACTTATTTTGTGTATATTTATATTTTGACCCCTCAAATATTAGAAATTTTTAAAATTGATCCCGTGCGTGTCGGAATCACGTGTCAGAATTCTGGACTCGCATGTCGGAGAGAGTTGACCACATGTCGGATTTTTTTACACTCGTTGACCGCGTGTCGGAGCATGTCGGGACGTGTCGGAACATGTCGGAGTGTCAGACACGACACGAAGGCTTCCGGAGAATGTCCGTGCTACATAGACCATAGCTAACTCCTCTAAAGGTTATTGTCCCACCCTACTAAAAAATATTCGATTTAAATTATAATTACTCACATTACCTAGTATAGAAGCCCATCACAACTCACAAACATCTACTTTTCTTTTCTTTTTTTTGGCATGAGTGTACGAACTGTAACTATTTAGTACGAGCCCATTGTCGTAGTATCATCAACATGTTAGAAGTGATGAAGTTTTTTCACATGAAATAGCAAATGCCCAAAGCGCAAACTCATCAGAGATCCACTCATGACACAACTCGAATTTATAATCTCATGAAAAGTAGCATCACCCCTCTATTATTGAGTGATCACGCTTGGTGGTGATGCCAAACACTTTGAATCTTTAAAAATTTTATAACTTCAGAAGTTGAGTTGAGCACAAATTTGTTACTCTTTTCAAACACACCATTTTTACTCATGCTTATACTCGTCTATAGTGTCAAAACACGTTCCACATTGTTCAAAACATGTAACAGGCCGTGGATTGAAAGGAAATGCGCTCCAGGCAATTCCGTCATCCACGCTCTGGCCTTAGAAGCGCGCTACCCAAGCAAAACACTATTTAAACAGCGGAGAAAAGTAATGTGCAAGCGAAATCAGGGAGGCGTGACGGGCGAACCCTCGTCATCTTCTAGTTTTTGCTCTTTTCCCTACATTTGCATATCCCTAAACCAAGACCAAAACCTTTCGGTAGCCCGAAGAATTTCTTCAATCACAAGAAGGGGATTTTGTTGCATATGCATCGGACACCATGTAGATGATAATGATCAAGTCTGGCACACCGAGCCGGGGCAAAGGAAAAGGAAAGTTATCAGGAAAGTGTCAATTTCAAAGACTGGATTTATTTCCACAATATTCATACAATGTGAATCCATAAAGTTCACCTTGGATACAACCTCACCAATATGAGAGACGTGAGAAAATTGCGATCCTCAGAGATTTGGATTGGAAAAACTAGGTCTCTAAGATGACATCGTTGTGATGGAAACAAAGGATTTCCAAGAATTATTACATGAAATTCTACACAATGATCTGCGAAGTCATGGTGGGAAGAAGACACAATGGTAAATGTTGGAATTCGAGTTGGCGGAAGATGACTTACCTGATTCCGATGCGCAAACAGCAAATAGCCCCAGAACGAACGTTGAATTGCGAATAAATCACAAACAGCACTACCTCACGTCAGTTTGGATGCAATCACAAGGAAAACAACCGACTTCCACAGCGTAAATGCCGATTGTTCTTGCAAAGATGAAATGGAACGCCTTGATCTTCTTTGATGGAAGTAGAGAGGAAATTTGGTGCGAATGAATTGCCAACCATTCCAACGGCTGTGTTCGGGAGGCTTTTATACGTCTCCCTCGTACCCCTCCATTTGTGCCTTTCCATCGTAGCATATCAAGTCCAATTGGTGCGGTCCAATCGCACCCCATCATGGACGTACTAGCTAAAGCTAAAGTACTACATCTCCCACTCGGACATGATTTGTTTGATAGTGCTCTATCAAGAATATAAGGCATTCAACATTCATCAACTTTACAAAACAATTCATACTGGCAAATAAGCCATGCAACCAGTGAGTACACCTGCACTTGGGAGCTCAAATTATGCACCTGTTAGGGATAACATAATGGCTACAACCCCGAAAAGAAATAAACAATCGATGTCTCACAGTGCCCGAGACATATTTTGTTACATCAGTCCGAGTATACATATCCCTTAAAGGCTATACTTGACTATTCTCAAAACACCATGTATTTACAATTACATCCGCAACCACATAGGGCGATATAATTGGTCGACCAGTAGATACACGCGATAGATGTAAAATAACAATAGTCTTCCTTCACACTCATGTCTCTCTCAATTTCAGAACAACTGCTTTCCTAGACACGTCCCATAGGTCATATCCATTCATGACCGCCCGTAACATGCTAAAGTAGCAACATTGATATTTCACTTTGAGAACATAGTCAGAAGTAACATAGGGCACAAAATTGAAGTAAAATACAAATTACCTCAAGGGCTCACACGATGAGTAAATAGGGATAACATTACTCATCTTCCCTTATTGGTCGTACAATACACATGTAGTACGAATTACATGCTATAGTGGATTACTCTTTCTATAAGAGCGTATGTCAATCATCAAATATATCCACCATACAGATCTTAGCCTAAACATAGTCACGTACTTCTCACGTACTGATGTTTAACCCGAGTGCTATATCAGCTCGCTTTCTATAGCGCATAATTAAGTACTCGCATTCGGCATCTTTCAGGCATACATGATTGTGGGACTATCATGTTCGGTCTTATTATAAACCAATCACAAACATCATCTTGACTCCAATCAATGCGATATATTTTATGTACCAAACTTGCTCTTCAGCATTTATTTGTACATAACATCTCATCTCAACGTGCTAACTACAGCACTTGAGGCAATTGCTCGTGTGAGTGAGCCAATCATTACCTGATGACATACTTTTCAATAATATACGTGTGTTTGTGCTAGTCTCATAGTGGATTTGTACTTATTGATAAAACATCAAATCACTAATAAACAAACAAGTACAATACATCTGTCCACAAATACATAAACCAATGATCCTCTACAATAACAGATATCACATTCTACGCAATCCTAGTGACATCCTATGGGTTAAGAACATGTCTCTAGGAATAGTCTTCGTAAATGGATCAGCAACCATTCTATTGGTTGAAATGTATTGCAGGATCACTTCTTTCTGCGCTATAATATCTCTGATGAAGTTATTCTTTATGTCAATGTGCTTTGTCCTTCCATGATACTTGGGATCTTTCACATAGGCAATGACTGCTTGACTATTTCAATAAACCGTCACCGGTCTTGGAACTTCAGTGACAGTGGCTAAATTTTCCAAGAAACGTTTTAGCCATATTGCTTCTTGCACTGCGGCAGAACATGCAATAAATTCTGCCTCCATTGTAGACAAGGCCGTGCATGTCTGTTTCTTGCTATTCCAAGAAATTGCACCTCCATTGAGCAAGAATGCATATCTAGAAGTCGATTTACGCTCATTCAGGTCTCCACCCCAATCGGCATTTAAATAATCTAATAGGTGTAAATCATTCCCTTGGTAACAAAGTCGATAGTCTATGGTGCCCTTCAAGTATCTCAGGATCCTCTTTACTACTTTCAAGTATGCTTGACCAGGATTTGATTGATATCGGCTCACCAATCCCACGGCATAACATATGTCGGGTCGAGTACACAACATAGCATACATCAAACTTCCGATTGCACTAGCATAAGGAACAGTTTCCATCACTTTGATTTCTTCTAAAGTCTTAGGACACATCTCAGTACTTAGGCCTTCACCTTGCATGACAGGGGTATCAATGGGATTACAATGCTGCATATTGAAATGCTCAAGAATCTTCATAATATAAGACTCTTGTGATAAAGTAAGGAGTTTCCTCAATCGATCTCTTTCGATCTTAACTCCTAATATATAAGCAGCTTCTCCCATGTCCTTCATCTCAAAATTGGAGGACAACCATTTTTTTATGGTGATAACCAAAACCTTGTCATTTCCAACCAACAAAATATCGTCCACATAAAGTGATAAAATCACAAATTTATCTTTGGACCGCTTGACATATACACAATGATCTTCTTCGATCATCTTGAAACCAAAAGTTATTATTGCTCGATGAAAACGAAGATACCACTGTCTAGATGATTGCTTAAGGCCATATATTAAGCGGTGAAGCTTGCAAACTTTATGATCTTGACCTTTAGCTATGAAACCTATTGGTTGTTTCATATAGATTTCCTCATCTAATTCTCCATTGAGAAATGCCGTCTTTACATCTATTTGATGTAATTCAAGGTCCAAATATGCAACGATGGCTAGAATAAGGCGTATCGAGGCAAATCTTACAACTGGTGAAAAAGTTTCCTCATAGTCTATACCCTCTTGTTGAGTATAACCTTTTGCTACAAGGCGAGCCTTATACTTTTCAATGGATCCATCCACCTTTCGCTTAATCTTGAAGACCCATTTGTTTCCAATGGCCTTACGATTAGGTGGTAGATCAACCAAGTCCTAGACATGATTTGCCATCATTGACTCCATCTCATCTTCCAAAGCTTTTCTCCATTCTTCCTTGTCAGAGGATGAGAGAGCCTCTTGAACAGTCTTAGGCTCGGCATCGTCTTTTTGAGCAATCATAAATAATTCCCCTTCAATCTCAAAACGACGACGGGGAATACTTTTACGATTATTTTTACGCAATTGAATTTCTCTTGAATTCAATTCATCGGGCGATGCAACACTCCCACTAGGTCTTATGTGTTGAGGTAAATCTTCATTTCCCTCTACAACATCAGTGGGCGTGTTATCAGGATCTTCCATCTCATATAATTGGAAGTCCTTATCAATCTCACCTCTATTAGGAAAATCGTTCTCCAAGAACGTGACATCTCGTGACTCCATTTCGGTCACACTTCCTTCAACTTGTTCACCTATGAACACGTACCCTTTGGAGTATTCAGAATATCTTATAAAGATACATTTCTTCTCTCTATGACCTAATTTTCCATGTTTGTGGGAAGAATCATGAACATAAGCTGCACATCCCCATGGACGTAGACTACTCAAGTCTGGTTTCCTACCAGTCCATAATTCATAAGGGGTAGAAGTGACCGATTTTGAGGGCACACGGTTAAGTATATAGGCAGCAGTCAATAACGCATCTCCCCAATAGGAGATAGGTAAATTTGCTTGTGCCATCATAGACCTAACCATTTCCAATAAGGTTCTATTCCTTCTCTCAGCTACCCCATTTTGTTGTGGAGTACCAGGAATAGTCAATTGTCTTACAATTCCCTTTTCATCACAAAAAGCCTTGAATTGCTCTGATAGATACTCACGTCTACGATCAGTTCTCAATGCCTTTATTGTTTTATTCAACTGATTCTCTACCATCGCTATATATCGTCTAAAGCAGTCCAATGCTTCTGACTTATGGGAGATCATAAAGACATAACCAAAACGTGTGAAGTCATCTATGAAAGTGATGAAATATGAGGCTCTATGCTTCGCCCTCACATTCAAAGGACCACAAATGTCGGAATGTATGAGATGCAATGGAAATTCAGCTCTAGTCCCTTTACCGAATGGTTTTCTAGTTATTTTTCCTGCCAGACAATGTTCACATACGGATAGACTAACATTAGTGAGTGACCCTAAAAGACCTTCTCTAGCTAATCTTTGCATTCTTTACAATCCAATATGACCTAATCTAGCATGCCAAGTACTTGCATCAATCTCAACATTGTTAGAAGACGCAATTAAAGAAAAAACAACCATCAATATTAACATTGTACAGATCATAGTCAATGTCTAACACCATAAAACTATTCGATACATGACTTGAACCATAATAAACCGTTCCATACAAAATGTCAATACAATCACCATGGAAATTCAATACATAACCTAAGCTAAGAAGAACAACTACAGAGACCAAGTTTCGTCGAATATCTGGAGCATAAAGGACATCATGCAGGAACAGGTTTCGACCACCACGCAAAATTAATTTACATGTGCCGATACCCTTCACTTCAACTCTTGAGTTATTCCCAACATATATCCATCTTCTTCCAGGCGGTATCCGACGATACTCCACAAATGCTTCTCGGTCTCTAGTTACATGGTCTGTTGCTCCTGAGTCTACAATCCACATTGGATGAGATTCAACAAGCATTACAGTACTAGAAACAAAAGTATTACTCAAAGTAATGGAGTAATAGGGTACCTTTTTCGGCTCAGTGCATTCACGAGCAAAGTGACCCATCTTGCCACAATTGTGGCATTCCATCTTGGCCTTGTCCTTTTTCCCACCACGCTTCTTGTGTCGGAAGGTTTTAGCCCTCTTGGTTCCCTGATCAATCATCTTCCCTTTGTTGTTGAACTGAAGATTCCTCTTGCGCTTGAAGCCCGAAACCTTATGCGAACTCGATTCAATAACATAAGCATGGGTAGAAGATCTTGCAGCCTCTAGGCGCTCATCCTTAATTCCAAATGACGCGCAATATCATCAAAAGTGACAATATTCTCATTATGCGTCATATTGATCTTCATATGCTCCCAATTATCAGGAAGAGACCTTATAACAGCCTAAACTTGATGTTCATCAGTAAGGGAGTGACCTGCTGACTTTAGCTCATGGATCATGTTTGACATCTCCCGAAGATGCTACCTCATCGTTACATTTGGGCGCTTTCGGAATGTGTCAAACTTGATGGTGAGTCTCCTCAGCTTAGTAGCATATGTACCCCCAAACTTATCCTTCAAGGCAACCCGCATAGCTTGAGCTTTGTCATAACTCTCAAACTCACACATGAGATCATCTTGCATACAGCTCAGCAACGTGATGCGAGCAATGCTATTTTTCTTTTTTCAAGCTTAATAAGCTTCCAGATCTCTCTTGTGTTGAGCTGAAGTTCCATGCTCAGGTTCATCCATGATATGGTTGAGGGTTTAAAAAAACATCTTACTCCTCAAGGATGTACTGAAACTTTCGGTGATAATTGTCACCGTTCAGCTTCTCACCCTTATTGAGGTCAGCCACAATGGTCTTGGATGCCGATGCCATAATCAATTGATATAACACATTGACATAATCAACGCAGAATCAATACTAGCACACTATACAGAGTAACACACATATTTAATTTGCAGCAAAGACAAACTAAATTAATAATAATTCAACAAAAGACACAAAAGCAAAAGTTCACAATGTTCCCGATCAACTTCTATATACAATTGTTCTATTATCATTAATTAGTTTAATTTGCACAAATTTTGAGTTCTAGGTGAGGATTCCTTTCAATTCTACCAACCTATGAACTCCCACTAGGAAAAATAATTACATGACCTTATGTAATTTATATATTTTTCCTTAACATAAAAAACATAGTATGATAATAACCAACGTATAAACAACAATCATGCTTCAACTATAATTAAAATTGCAATTCAACATGTAATGGATTTCCTACCATTGTTCTAATTTTCTAGTAACTAGAAAATTACAACTATATTAAAAATATATACATCATATCATTGAACCAAGCTCTACACAGCATATATAACATCATTTGCACACAAGTTAGCTACTGCATTTCCCTTATCACAAGAAAATACAAATTACAAATGAATAAGCTGCATTAAACCCCAAAAAAATACGCGTACATAGGGTTCCCAAAGCATTTTCATACATTTATAAAATTCAAAAGTATAAAATAATTATGCCACTGTGTAGAGGAAACTCATACGAACCAAACGAGACCAACCACGCTCCAATCGGAGCTCGCACGCGCCCCCACGCGCCTCCTGAGTGCGCGGCGCGTGTGACGCACGCACCAGCGAGCCGAACGGCTCCTGACCGGTCCGACCAGTTTGACCGCCGGACCGGTTGACCGGTCCGACCGTTGACCGGTCAACGGTCGGGTCGGGTCGCCGGCGATGACGTCATCGATGACGTCATCCCGACGGTTATCGACTGTTGGATGACTTCACGATGACATCAGCACGCGCCGGTTCGCCGGCTGGCACGCGTCGCGACGCGCCGATTCGCTGACCGGCACGTGGCGCCCACGCGCAACGGCTTCTAGCCACGCGTGTGGGCGCGTCCGGCATCTCCCGACGGCGCTCAACCCATCGCCGGACTCGTCTCAACGAGCTCTTTCACCCTATATATTCAAAATTTAATTTTGACCAAAAAATTATTTCGAAAAACAGCCAAAACCTCTCGGATGCACCCGACCTCGAACCCATTCTTCACTCCGGTTCAATTTCGAATTTTTCATGGGGCAATTCCAACTATCAGAGATCCAAACATGGCAGAATACAATCTTTTGATCTCAATATCAAATGGCAAATGTGAAAACTCGATGAAAAATAAGGCAGAAATCACGATCAGGCTCTGATACCAATGTTGGAATTCGAGTCGGCGGAAGACGACTTACCTGATTCTGATGCACAAACAGCAAATAGCCCCAGAACGAACGTTGAATTGCGAATAAATCACGAACAGCACTACCTCACGTCAGTCTGGATGCAATCACAAGGAAAACAACCGATTTCCACAGCGTAAATGCCAATTGTTCTTGCAAAGATGAAATGGAACGCCTTGATCTTCTTTGATAGAAGTAGAGAGGAAATTTGATGCGAATGAATTGCCAACCATTCCAACGGTTGTGTTCGGGAGGCTTTTATACGTCTCCCTTCGTACCCCTCCATTTGTGCCTTTCCATCGTAGCATATCAAGTCCAATTGGTGTGGTCCAATCGCACCCCATCATGGACATATTAGCTAAAGCTAAAGTACTACAGTAAAGTATGGCCAGCTGGTAATGTCTGAAAAAAGGAGTGCCCGGGTGTCCAAGATGAGTGCCGTGCCTCGCCCTAAACACAACTACAGTTTCTGCAAGGGCAGAGGCTTAATGCTTTGCATCTTCTTCTTCGCAGAACTTCGAGTAGTCATCGGCCCCCATCAGGTTGTTCATTTCATTCGCATCGCTCGCCTCAACCTTTATAATCCACCCGTCCTCATATGGGCTCGAGTTAACCTGGAAAATCCACAGACAAAGAACCCTTCTATCAATCTGAACCTGACAACTACGTTTCGAACAATCTCCACATAAGATAACAGTAATTCAAAAGATGGTATTCAAGTTATCAGCCAAAGAGTGGCTACTCTAGTCAACACATCGATTCAAGCAAAAACCGGACCAACAAAATACCATCTTCTGCTTTTTGAATCAGTATGCCACGAAGAACCATAATCAACTAATCATTTCGATCTCCAAAACCAATGCAACAGGAACATAATTCCATAAAAGAACTCACTAGACCGGGAGATTTGTTGAGCTCTTCATTGACTTCAACGACTTTCCCTGAAACGGGGGAGTATATATCGCTGGTGGCCTTCACTCTCTCAACTGCGCCAAAGCTGCTGCCCTGTGCAACCGCAGCCACTACTTCCGGCAATCCGATGTACACAACATCTCCCAAATGGTCTTTTCGGTTATGCCAACAGTTGCAGAAGCACCTTCAATTTTCACCCACTCATAAGAATCGGCATACTTGAGATCCTTGAGAACTGCGATAATTCCAAGACGAGGATATGCAATATGAGGCAAAAGGGATGTTAGCACAATATTGCAAACATAAAAGATAACATACAGACTCGACTAATTTAGTCATAATCAGAGATAAGGTTTGAGACTTAGTGGGTCTAAACACATGACCAATAAAAAACAATGGTTTTTATCTCAATTGAGCACTGCCTCTGCTATCCTTTGAGAAACAAGTTTGATAATTTATTTTAAAGTGGTTATATTGGCAATGACTAAGAAAAGAAGCTAAAGTTTGAAGTAGGAAGTCACGGCCAGTAATGGCCAGCATTGCACTTCCATCAGCGGATTATCACATAAGCTTAACTGTCAAGCTGGAGAATAAGCAACTTGGGGTCCTTAAGAAACTAACCTATGTAATTCCAATTAAGACCATTCAGAGCAAAGAAAGAAAGCTGTTTAGGGCAACTCCTCTGCTCAGTGCAACATCTGCTGAGCTCGACGTCTCTATTTCTGTTTTCTTGTTTGCCCAGCTAAACTGCCATTCTACTCATTATCTTAGGGCACACCTCAAAAACCATCTTTTATCTTCAGAATTCAGTACGATGCACCTCCATCTGCTCCCTAATAACCAGTATAACCACATTTTATGGTAGTTGATACAGGAACAAAAGTTCACCATTCTATTAGAGCATCCTGCTGGGGACCCTGTAATGCCGAGGAGGAGAAGGTTTGATAAGGCTCTTGCCATGATGCTTGCTGTAGTCCAGCTCAAGGTTGTACCTTCTATGCACTAAAGCACCACATAACAAAGATTATATGCAGAGTATCAGTTATAATTCATTCAATGGATCAAAGATATATAATAATAGATAAAATTCGAACAAACAACTCCACCAAAGTCAGGATAGAGCTCATAAACAATAATCAACAGTCAACCCAAAGCGAATTGGAGCTTTGCATCTGGAAGTGGTTTCTCAAGCTCGTGTCATCATCAATCAATACATTAATAAATCAGAACTTTGCAACTAAAAGTAATTCAACATAAATTTGCATCACCATCACCATCATCATCATCATCATCATCAATACCATAAAAGCCATGCAGCAGAAACAACTAGGGATGAGTATGGTCCAGATGGTCCAATTCCACTTCTAGGGATGGTTCTAGAGAACCTAGAACAGAGAGAACCGACCCACCAAACCACTTCCCTCTTCTTCTTTTTTCCGCAAAATCACCTTTCATTTCATACTAAAAGTTCTCAATGCAAGAGCCCAAGCAAAAGCACCATACAAAAATTAATAGAAAAATCAGAAACTAATTCAATCAATCCAAACGTCAAGCCTCTCAACAGTAAAATATCTCCACATTAGTCCCAGTCTCATCACTTTCACTAAGGATAATAATAATAATAATAATAATAATAATAATAATAATCGCCACCATCTGTCACGCCCCACTTAAAGCCAAAACGATCCTTAATCGCATCAGCAGGAAGTCTTAACGCGAAAACCCTGATCATGGTCAGCCATGCCACGATCGGACTGCTAAAGGGGATGACCCAGAATATGAAACAGAGGCAAATTAAAATAGATTGCTGCGGCTGGTGTGGTGAGTCTTAGTATCTACCTTATGGCTACCAATCCTTTAACTCACCCAACACCATGCATAAAAGAAATATCTGGCCCAGATGAAGCTTGGTAGTAATTTCTTGATGGCCAATCTATAGTCCTCTTTCTATCATTGAACCGCATTTGATGTTGGTTGAGCTTAAAGGCTGAATCTGATGATTAATTCAGCGCTCCCATTTGTTACCTTGAGTTAGGCATGTTGTAATTATTCATTATCTTTCAATTTCCTTGCAGAAAATGCTGTTTTCTCTTGCTGTCAAGCTAGGTGATTTATACGATTCTGTGATGAGTAAAAGTGCAGAACATGGTGAGAGCAAAAGCAGTGTCAGCAATTCTCGAATCTCCAGTACGGCCACGAGCTTTGCGTATAATTTGATTATAAAATTATTTATGGACTGTACTTGTCGATTCACTATTACCTGCCTATTATATATAAACTAATGTTCACATGTGCTGATCACTTTATTGATTTTGTCACACTATTACTTCTTTTTGTACGTATTTATGTATATCTAGTCTTAATGTTCTTGCATCTATATGCCACATCTTGACGAGTGGTCTGCGTCTGAGGGTGATCATTTGGCATTTTTTTATCTGAAGTGACCCAAGCTTTGTTGAATGCTTCCATTCAACTACCAATCAGTGGGAACGTCAGGGTACGGTATAAATCTCACTAGGCTGATGTAAGTCAATACATTTATGCTTTCTTGATGAACTTTATGAACATTAAATTTTACTTTTTACAGGCCGATGTAAGAGGGGTAGGGGAGGCTCTGAATTCATCCATGAAGATCATGCATGCCATTGCTTCCCAATGTCGAAAGCTTCATGCCCAAGGCGCAATGCATTTCGTGCAGGTTTCATCGTCATCCCTTCCTCTCGCGTTTCTCAAATATTAGAAACTGGCGCGATGCCGGCTGAACAATCGGAAGTTTTCATTTCTGAACTAGCCAGAGTGGCCAGTAGAGAAAGACTTGTTATTGAACAAAAAAGGGTTAGTTTCTAACCCCAAATCCGCGATCGCGACCGAATCATCGAAATCTAGTGGTCGAATTCTTCGGGCTGGTCTCGACCAGCACAGCCGTATGAGACAATAAAACAGGGAAAAGAGACGAGAAAAAAGCCCTAAAAGATCTGTCGAGAATCCGACACCACCACCGACCGAACCGCACGACCAGTCAAGGCAACCGCGACAGCGGCACACTCGGCAGGTCACGACAGAATTGCAGACCGACGCATCTAGGGAAGCGTGCATTCTCGAGCCGAGATACGGGGGAAAAAGGAAAGGGCTTCCGGGAAGTGATTTTTTATTCATTTTTCGTGGCTCTAATTTAATGTCAAACAACATTCTTTTTTTTTAATATTGGCCAAAGGCTGGGGCGGAGCAGGGCGGGGCCACCGTAGCTAAAACCTCTAAAGGTATTCTCCCGCCCTGCTACGAAATGTTTAATTTAAATTATTTAATTTAAATTATAATTACTCACTTTATTTCTAGCGTAGGAGCCCATCACAACTCACAAGAATGCTTTTTTTTTTTTTTTTTTAATTGGCATAAGTGTACGAGCCGTAACTATTTAGTCCATCCATAAGCGTACGAGTCGATCACCGTAGTATCATCGAAATGATGTTTTTTCATACAAAATAGCAAATGCCCAAAGTTAAGCTAATCGGAGATTCGCTCATAATACGGTTCGAATCTATAATCTCATGAAAACTAGCATGGTTTCTCTACTATTGGGTGATCATGCTTTGTGGCGATGTCAAACACCTTGACATTTGAAAACTTTAAAAATTTCAGAATTTGAGTTGAGCACAAATTAGTCATTCTTTTCAAACACACCATTTCTACTCACACTCATACTCGTCTGTAGTGTCAAAACACGTTCCACATTGTTCAAACATGTAACAGGCCGTGAATTGAAAGCAAAAGCGCTCCAAGCGATTCCATCATTCACGCTCTGGCCTTAGAAGCGCGCTACTCTAGCAAAACTCAATTTAAACAGTGGAGAAAAGTAATGCGCTCCAAGCCTAAAACAAAGATCAGAAAATACATTCAACAGCCAAATTTGTCAGTGCTACTTCTCCATAGTCTTTCAAATTGAAAATGCCAGTAGGTAAGTCCACCAAACGCGTCTGAAAATGCTATGAAAGGCAAAACCCTATAAAAGGCAAGAGAACTTACTGTAATGTTTCAATACTCTTACAGCTAGAGAGCTGAACCCACACTGCGGAAACTCAGGGACCCCTTTCATGTATATCATCACCGAATATTCCTTGACATCCTAAATCATAAACTAACAAAGTTAAACAAATGAAGAGAATAGATTAGCAAACTAGGCAGGGCGCAGGACATAACGAAGAACTGTATAACTATGTCATGTGATATCTCAGAGCACCTACCCGTTCAACAACATCTTTTAAAGAAGTGGCAGAGTCTCGAAACTTATCCATAGGTTTGAAGTCATCATGCGTGTCAGGGTCATTTGGTACGGTTGTGGAGTATCACATTCCTCTTTGAATAAACGATGCAGATGCCTGCTAATAATGGTTGCAAAAGGGTTGTTAGCAAATATTGCATACATGAAATAACATACAGACTCGACTAATTCAGACATTATCAGAGATAATGCTTGAGAGTTAGAGCGTCTAAACACCTGACAAATAGCCAATGGCTTTTATCACAGTCAGGCACTCCCTTCACTATCCTTTGAGAAACAAGTTTGAGAATTTATTTAAAAGTTTTTACATTGGCAATGACTAAGAAAAGATGCTAAAGTTTGAAATAGGAAGTCATTGCCAGTAATGGCCAGCAATGCACTTCCATCGATGGAGCATCTCATAAGCACAACTGTCGTGCTGGAGAAGACGCAACTTGGGGTCCTTGCGGAAATAACCTATGTAATTCCAGTTAAGACCTTTTGGAGTAAAACCCGAAAACGGTTACAGTGACTCCACGATTTACTTCGGTTTTCTTCTTTGCCCAGCTAAACTAGCTTCTACTCGATATCTTAGGGCACACCTCAAAAACCATCTTTTATCTTCAGAATTTAATTCTATGCGCCTCCATCCATACAATAATAACCAGTACGATCACATCTTACGCTAGTTGATGAAGGAACAAAAGCTCACCATTCTATTAGAGCATCCTGCTGGGGACCCTGTAATGCCCTTGAGTAGTAGGTTCGATAAGGCTCTTGCCATGATGCTTTGTGCAGTACAGCTCAAGGTTATATGTTCTACGCACTGAAGCACCGCACCACAGAATACCTCTGCACAACAAAGATTATGTGCAGAGTATCAATTATAATCCATACAATGGATCGAAAAATATGTAATAGTACATAACATTCGAACATCTCCCCCAAAGCCAGGATAGAGCTAATAAACAATAATCAACGGTCAACCCAGAGCGAATCGGAGCTTTGCATCCGAAAGTGGTTTCTCAAGCTCGTGTCACCATCGGTTAATCCATTAATAAATCAGAACTTTGTAACTAAAAGTAATTCAATTTAAATTTGCATCATCATCATCAATACCATATAAGCCATCGTGACCAGCCTAAGGCACCGACCAAGACTCGACATATTGAACCACGGTGACAGCCAAAAAAAAAAGAAAAAACATATCTTGAGATTAGTGAAAAATCCCCATTAAGCGAACTCTATCGCTACACATTCGAGTAACTCAAAATCGGAAGAAAATGTGTACGACCGTGGTTCAAACATTTTGTCGAACAAATCGTGTGCAGGGGATTGAAGAGAGAACGTTGAGCCATTTTTACATCCCGAGCGTACATTCAGACTTGGAAGAAATCACCGAGACATACTTGAAACCACCAGCAGCAAGCTCCGCAAAACGCAACATCGCGTATGGACTAACAAGGGGAACGACTCTCGGTTTCCGGGCTCGGCCAAAACAGGGGGACGCCACAAAAGGTTTGCGGAGTCGCGAGGGTCCCACCCAGCTAGGAGACGGTGGCTAGAAGACGAGCTCGAGACTAATCGAGCTATGGCAGACCGCTATGCAACGTCTTCCGAGTCGGGATCCTCGGGAAATCGACTCCCAAAATGAAAACGAAGCAAACCGGGTCCGTCTTACCGAAAATATGGGTCTGTGAAAGCGAAGAAAGAAGAGGGCCGGGCCGAAAAGAAAAGGATGAGGGAATGAGGGGCCGGGCCCAAGCTGGAAAGACCAAAGGAAAAGAAGGGACCGGAGCAGCCCGGCCTCGCCTCGTTGTTTTTTTTTTTTTTTTTCGTTGTCCTTCTTTTTTAAAATATTTTTCTATTAAATTCTATAAATATTAAAGCACATGCTCCGTCATTTATATGCTATGCAATTTTAAGAAAAATATCTTTTGTTTAGGAGTTAAAAATTAATCATTAATTTTCTAGGCAATTAACACGCAAATTTTAGGTGTTAACAATCAATTGAAGGAAAATTTTTATAAGATTATAATAAGGCTAGTGAACTCTTAAGACACGGATTGAGAGGCAAATTTTTTTTTTTTTATATGCACATGAAATGAGTGTAAACTATGGGCATATTAACACAATAATGACGTAACTAATTTCGTATAACCAATATCATTTAGTATCATAAGATTCGGTCCATTGTTATAGGTGTCTAAAAACTGCAATATTAGCATGGGCTTGATCTTAGTCAACATTTAAAAAAAAAAAAAAAAAGGAAATATGGGAAAGATGATTATTGTTTAACTCGATATATTTATAAAAATCGATGCAAACATCTATTTATGCATCATATTTCGGTGTCACGATTAAGTAGAAGAATCGATCGCACAAAATGATGCACATCTCGGAATTCATATCAGGAACCGTCCATCCAATGGACATGCATACGTAGAAGCACGTGTTATATTAAATACGGATCGGATCTAACCAAGGGACAAGGCTTAACGGCCCTCTTCCCGACAAAGCTCTAAACATGGGTTGTTGGTCCGTTTCGTTAAGCTGATCGTCCAAAGAGCAGACGTCGACTCTCCAATTTGCCCCCGAGCGAGGAATCTATGGCCCTTACATTTTGTCGGCATGATGAATGCTAGAATGCGCTCTCCGTTGAGGACAGGAATTTCCCTTGAACGACTTTGAAATTCAACCGGCGTCGGATTGCCTTTGACATTTCCTTCTCTCATACGTACGTGTATGCGCATCGACATGCAGAACCCCAGCCACATCCTCAATATATGTGAATCCGATTCCAATTTAGTTTATACCTCCCGAGGTCATATCTTCGTTCCGCATCAAACATGGAAGTTGCGATGGGGCCCATGCCCGAATTACCAGGCGACGCATGTCCCGACGGGGGCCGCGGAAAAAAAAAATCGAGGTGAATCTTTCCAAATTTCGTCGGAGGAAGACGCCTTGAAATTGTGAAGTAGTTATGCTTTTGCCCTCGGGATCGCGTCCCAATTTTTTTATTTTTTTTCAATTTCCATTCCCTTTTGATGAAATGGCACGCCTCGCCTCGTCATGTGAAATGAAGAAAACTTTTGAAACTTCCCTCCTCCCCCCGCCCCCTTTTTTTTAATTTCTTTAGTAAAATCAAATCTTCAAATCATGTGCGTGTCTTGCAACTGTGACACCATATGGAACGATTTTAAAAAAATTATACAATTGAATTACACCGGGCTTATTTTATAGTTCATTCGATTTTAATCATAATTATCAAATAACCTCTAAAATCAAACCATATGATATTGACGAACCCATGTCGTAGCCTTTTTTACCTTATGAGCTGGTCTCAACTATCCTCAAAATTACCACCTTGAAAAATAAATATATATATATATATACGTGGGGAAGGAGGGGTCTAAGTGAAAATTGCGTAATTTTATACGGGGAGTGAAACGAAGATTCGAGAGCAAGTGAAGGGGTCAACAGTAAATTGTCCCCCGCCAAGCTTTGGCCGGGGAGCATTGCGGGTCGCAATCAACATACCAGCAGAGGAGGGGCCCCCCACAGTCCACCACTAGCCAAGAATTGAGTCAAGAACGCATGAGCATTGGATTTGGCAATTCAATCCGTGATTAAATTGACCTCTCTAAAATAATGGGCAATTAGAATGTTGGAAAACAAAAGGAAGCATGTCACAACACTCCTTAACAATCACACGCCCTTTACCTTAAAAAATGATCTGTACTTTGAACTTGAAGTGCCACCTTATTAGTTTTAAGCAGTTGTTTCTACCTTAACGTTATTAATGATATAATTTAGAATTTACTGAAGAAATTACCAACTAAGAGGGTTAGTCGGCAACCTCACTCACCTAGGATTAGAAAAAATAAAATAAAATAAAATTATAAAATTTGAAAAATATATTAAAATATTATTAAAAATATCAACGTCAGTACTTGAGGTATTACGCAATATGTCCTAACATCCATATCAGTAATTTTCAATTAAAATTAGTCGGATTGACTTAATTAGCAAAATATGAAAAGATTTAAAATTCAATTGACAAAATTGAAAGTTTTAGTATTGAACTGACAAAAGTGTAATAGGTTTAAAACTTTTTTGGATAATTTTCCCCCCTAATATGACTGGCATGAATCTTACACATGGTTCAATAAAATAATACTGATATGCTGAAGAAATTCTTTTTCTAACGAGGGATCATGTTCTATCCGTAATTATTTCCCATCGGCTTAGAACGTTGGCATAAAAAGTTCAGAACATCTAGCATTGCTCTCTATATTGAAAAGCGAAAGTTCATACTCAAAACTCAAGCTAAAAGGGCACGGTCCGGACATACGCCTTTAAGATAACTTTTCAACTCCAGTGTTGCACGAAACTAAACCTGCCAGCTCCCTCATAACTTGTAAACAAAAAACACTATCTCTCTCACTCTGTCCAAACCACCACTACATTAATCCAATTCCAGCTCAACCCCCCGTAATAATGAAAAGTCAAATAAACAGATAAATCCAAGATTAAAATGAAGGAAACAGGAGTTGCAGAAGAAGAAACTGCAGAAGGTAATTCATCGATCATGTTGAGGCTATAAAGGGGGTGAATAGGTTAATTTAGAAGACATAATAATCGAGGAATAAATCAAGTTAAGTTTGATATAATAAGCGACGACAGTTTGTTAAATGACTTTTTTTTCTTGGGCAAGCGATAAAAATTTCCATGCTAGTGTATGTCTTTTCCTTTGTCTGAGATGATATGGCGCCGGCCGATGAAATCCAAGTGGGCATAAGGCACTCAGAATCTTGGAAAGAATCTTTAGAATTAAAAGGTTTTCAAATGAGTTGATCAAAGACGAAATATATGATGAGTAATGTTGATAAGAGTAGAAGCTTAAACGACATCAAGGCAAGAAAGCATCAACGAATCGATGTTTTCGATATCTTGAAGATATTTTGCCAAAGAAAAAAGGAAAGCTCAATGGAGATCTCACCCATAGAGTTCAGGTAAGATGCGTGAAATGGAGAAGTGAGATCGGGGCTTTGAGCGACTCTAGAATGCCACCTAATTATCTTAAGGAAAAGCTTTACAGGAGCAGGGCAAACAAATATTGACATGGACACAAAATGAATGTAGACAGGGGAGATGGGAATGCTTCATTTGATTTGTAAACATTTGAGAAAAAGGAAATAAAAAGACTTTGGAAATGACTATCCAAGAGAAGATAGGTATCACCTCAGTTGAGGATAAGATGAGAGAATGTTGTTTGAGGTGGATTGATCATGTGAACTGAGGATTTTCGGGATGCTTTAATGAGAAGATTCGAGGGATATGCGCCCACTGTGTTAGAATGGACTTGGAAGTACTTACAAAGGGTGTAATAGAGACGAAAGAAAACTTGGAGCATGAAGAGCCAATGAGGACGGCACAATTGGTTTTTCGTTATAGGTGCCTAAAAAGTATAATGCTAGAACGTGCTTGGATTCTAGTCCACATATAACAAGGAAATATGGGGAAGGACAGGTTCAGAAATTGAAGCAAACATTTATTTTTAGGGAAAATGTCACAAATAGTCCCTATATTATTACTTAATACGCGATTTGGTTCGTGATTTAACTTTCGATAGAGCTCGATTTGGTCTTTAAACTATTGATAAATGCCCGATTTTGGTGTGAATTTTCGATCGCCACTCGATTTGGTCAGTAACTATTGATAAATGTCCGATTTAGTCTTTTCGTTATTATTTTCATTTTTTTTTTCATTTTTTTTGGCTTATAGTAACGAAATTGAAAAAATAAAAAAAAATAACGAAAAAAAAAAAGAAAAATAGTAATGAAAAAAATAAACAAATAAAAAAAAAATAGTAACAAAAAAAAAAAGAAAGAAATGAAGAACCATAATAACAAAAAAAAAAAAAGAAAAAAAGAAAAGTTTAATAGTAATGAAAAAAAAAAAAAAAAAAAGAAAAGGAAAAATAGTAACGAATGACTAAATTGGACATTTATCAATAGTTGACGACCAAAGTGGTAGATTGAAAGTTTAGAAATTTAAATCGAATATTTATCAATAATTCAGAGACTAAATTGAGCCAATCGAAAGTTCATGAACTAAATTACACATTAAGTAATAATATAAAGATCATTTGTGATATTTTTCTTTATTTTTAATATTATATTTCCGCGTCTCCTAACTAAAGGAAGGAGAATCCAATTTCTGTTATTATTATGGCTTGACTACAGTGCGATCGCGCACGTAGCAAGCAAAAGTTCTTTCAACGGCAACAGAGATTGACCAATGATTTGCATTGATTGCTCCGCGAAGATCAGCCCCGTTTGCAAAAAACGAAGGCGTTGTACGCGACATCAATGAGAGAGAGGAAAGAGAGAGGGAGTGAGAAGAGTTTGGCTCGCGAATAGAGGGAGAGAGAGAGAGTGAGCAAGCGTGACGAAGTTTTCCTCCAGGAATCAAAGGATGCCAGATGGCCATTGCTTTCCCAACATTGGGTGGTGCGATTGTTGGAAGCGCGGACGCAAAACAGTAGCGAAGAATAACAATCAACACAATTAATATAACAAACAACTCTAAAAATTAATACATCCACAACAAATTTCTTCAAAATTAGAACTATTGTAATAATTTTACTTTTTTTTAGTTTCTATTAAATTTTATCATCAAATTGATGAGTTGAATGACGTGTGATAATTAACGGATATACCAATTCGAAATTTTACCTTGTATTTTATCGTATGTGTATCAATTTATAATTTTTTGTAATATTAATCTTATTTATATATGAATCACTAAGATGTAATATGATCACTCCCTCTTACGAGAGAGCTCTTTTCCTACAAAATCCCTACCAACTCTTTAACAATCTTATCCATAGCTTCTTTTATAGAGAATGGATTAGCCCCAAATGGAACTGCCAACAACCCAGATTTGATCAATGCTTGAGCCAAGATGATTGCGGCGGTTGTGCCACCACCAGCCAAGTCATTCATGCGGACAGCTACCTGGAAGTATATACATTTGGGTGCAGAAATAGAATTTTAAGAGCATAAGCATAAGAGCAAGCTTTTGGAAGACAAGTAACCATCAACAGTGAATGACCTCTTGGACAAATATTGCCCTGGCATATTCTCGATTGCATCTGAAAGTTCTGTCGCTCAGGCAACTGTGACACCATAGCATGAGACAATGGAATTAGTTCCCATCGCAACTAAAATAACTCTATCAGGTGCGTGCGGTGGAAAAAAAAAACTATCTTCTGTGGATAGGACATCTAAGAATAATCCGTGAATTACATCGAGTCCATGGGAATGAATAAGGAATGGAGCAACAAAAGAGATAATGAAGAAAAGAATAACAATGGAACCAAGAAAGCAAGACAACACAGTCGGCTTGGAATGTCACAATAAAAGGTTGTGAACATCTAGCATTGCCCTCTCGAGAAAAGGAGAAGTTCATATGCCCAGCTCAAGCTAAAAGAACACGGCTTTGCCTGTAGGCCATCAAGATTACTCTTCACTCCAGTGTTGGCAAAAGAATGCTTCAAGTGCCATAACTTTACACAAAGGGATACTTAAGTGCCATAACTTACGAAAGGTACATTTAAGTGCCACATTCGAAAAAAAACGGATCACTTGAGTGCCACTCCGGCCAAAACGTTGACGTGGCATTTTTCCGGCGAAGCGCGCCCAAAATGACACTGTTTTGCACGTTGACGTGGCCAAATAATACAAAATGGCATCATTTTGGACTGACATGGTAAAAAAAAAAATAGTTAAAATATTTAAAAATAATAATTTAAAAATTAAATTTAGTTAAAATATTAAAAAATAATAATTTTAAAATTTTAAAAATTTAGAAAAATTTTTTAAAAAAAGGAAGGGGGAGGCGGTGGGGATCGGCCCTCAGCCGTCGCCATCGTCGCCACCCCGCCGCCATCGGGAAGGGCGGCGACGGTGGGAGGAGGGTCGCCTAGGGTCGCAGGGCCCGGCCGGGGCCGACGACCCCGGCCAGCCGGCGGCGAGGGCTCGCGAGCCCTCGCCGGGATCCGGCAAGGGTTGACGGCTCTCACCCGGCCGTGGCGGGCGGCGGCCCTTGGCCGGCCGGCGAGGGCCGCCGACCCTCCCCAGAGCGTGGCGGTGGCAAGGGCCGCCGACCCTCGCCGGATTTGGGCGAGGGCGCGACCCTGCCGTCACCGACCCTACCAAGCGGCAACGGGCGGCGACGGCGCGGTTGAGGGCGATCCCTCACCTGCCTCCCCACTTTCCTTCTTTTTTTTTTTTTTTTTAATTAATAATTTTTTAATATTTTAACTAAATTTATTTTTTAAATTATTATTTTTAATATTTTAGCTAATTTTATTTTTAAATTAAATTTAATTATTTTTTTAGCACGCCAGCCCAAAACGACGCCGTTTTTGCATTATTTGGTCACGTCAGCATGCAAAACGACGTCATTTTGAGCTCGGTTTGCCGGAAAAATGCTACGTTGGCATTTTGGCCGGACTTTGGCTGAATTGGCACTTAAATGATCAATTTTTACTCCGATTTTAGCACTTAAATGTACTTTTTTGTAAATTATGGCACTTAAGTATCCCTTTGTGCAAAGTCATGGCACTTGAGGGATCCGCACGTCCTCTAGCGTTGCACAAAACTCAGACCAGCCAGCTCCCTCATAACTAAGAAGTGAAACCGCAATATCTCACTCTGTCCAAATGGCCATTACATTTCTCCAACTCCAGCACAACCTTCCACAATATATAAATGATGAAATAAACAAATGATTCCAAGATTAAATTGACAGAATCAAGAATTAAGCAGTAGAAAAAGAAGAGTCCACATACCTCTACGTCCTATGGTAACATAAACAGCATCGGCTAATAATTTAATCCCAGATTGAAGAGCCTCTCTGCATTCCTTGGCAAGAGATATCTTCTCTGGACCTGCTTTTACCACAAAGTTTCCAAATTTTTGCCCGTTTCTCCAAAGTCCCAATACCCGCCTATTTTTACTCAGATTCTGAACAGTGAACAGTGCTCAAATTCTTGTGTGCTCTCTCTCTCTCACCCTCTCCTTCCCTCACGCCACCACCTACTCCCCGCCCCCATCAATCACCCCTGTCCCCTCAGTTTCTTCCCTGCTCTCTCTCTCTCCTCCTCCCCTTCCCCCACGCCACCACCAACTCCCCCGCCCCCTTAGTTTCTTCCCCCACCCCCTACGTGGACAATTTTCCATCTGATTCGTGAAATCCTGGTATCTTAGTAAGAAGATTGTTGTTTACTAGAATCTAGTTCACGAAAAAAAGACATTTTCTCAGTCAATCCTTTCTAAGGTGCTTAGCTTCCCAATTATTGAACCGGACAATCTAGTGACCTGCCTTCCGTTAATAGGCCTCTCGCTTTTCCATAGGGAACTACTTTTCAAAGGCTGATCCGAAGGGTTTCAACTTGTATTATCATGAAGCTCCAACCGATTTGCTGAAACCGTCCACTACAGCCATTAGAATCTAAGATTGACATATATGAAAATCTGGCCTTTTTTTGTCTTCATTGAATAAATGATTAGTGACCGACCAAATAAATAAATAAATAAATAAATGATTGGTAGTTTATCCACTTTATAAGTGAGCCATGATCCGGCAAGCTCCCATATCCCAACCCCCGGCTAGTCAGCCTCGTCTCCTTCTCCCGAAGATCTTTCGCGAACTCCGAGCCTGCCCCCCTCCTCCTTACAGGTCCCGAAGCTGCTGCGTCCCTTGGTTCGGGCCTCCCGAAGCTACGGCTCGGTCCTGGCATGCTACCGCAAGGCAACGGCTCCGTCTGTCGTCCCTTCTACCCGCGAGCCATCCGAGTTGAATTCCCACAAGCAGACGCAACCCGAAAGGACCGATCGAAGCACCCCGCAGCACAACACAAGAGGGCCGCGAGAAGGAGGGGGAACCTTCTCGTTGAGGGTGCACTTGGACTGGACACGTAAGCATCGGCGTCGAACTTGTCGGACTTGAAGACGGTGAGCCCTTCCTCCAGCTTCGCGCCGTGGCCATCCTCGATGGAATCGCAGCGCGAGCGCGCAGATCAGATCAACTGTGACTCGAAGAGCAAGAACCCGGGCAGATCTAAAGCAAAGTAATGATTTGAGCAGATCAACTGTGACTCTACCGAGTGGGAAAAGAAAGGCCGTCCCTGGGAGTGGGAATTTCGGCGTTTTGCTGATGCACGTTGCAAACCGCTGCGCTACAGCTGTCTGTCCGAACTACGATGTGTTCTTGAATTTCAATGGGGTAGACACTCGCAACGGCTTCACTGATCACCTTTATAACGCGCTGGTAGCTGCTAAATTCTCCGTGTTCAAGGATGACCCCGATCTCCTCGGCGAGCAGATTGGGCCAGGGCTTTTGCAGGCCATCGCGTATTCTAAAATCGCCATCGCTGTCGTCTCCGGAAATTATGCGAGTAGTGAATGGTGCTTGCGCGAACTCACCGAGATTGTGAAATGCGGCAAGGCAGATCAGCGCAAACTAATTCTCCCTATATTCTATGACGTGGATGTCTTTGATGTATATAACCAAACCGGGGAGTTTGGAAAGGGTTTTAGTGAACTGGCGCAACACCATACGCCGGAACAAGTGGAAGAATGGAGGGAAGCGCTGAGGTCTGTCGCGAGGATTAAAGGATGGTCATCACGGGACGTTGCTGATGGGTATGTACATATATGTATTTATCTACAATTCACGAATCTATATTTGTCAGATTCAAGTCATAAATCTGCATACAAAGCCTGTGCACTTTTGGATGGGAATGACCGTTTTGCAATCAATAGAGTTAGGGAAACGAAGGGATCAAACTGTACCCTAATATTGCTTTTGTACATATATGAGCAGGCGTCTGGTGGATATGGTGGTTGAAAAGGTTTCCAGTATACTGAGTCCGCCATGGATCGAACAAATCCCCATGTTTCGTAAGTATTCTCATGTAATGTTCATCATGCGACAGCTTTGGCCTCCCTTCAATTCTCGCATATAGAATGCATGTAATGTTTGCGTAGTTTATGGCCTTAGACCGATTTGGTGGCTTTTTAAAGTTTCCTTGTTCTTTTGAATTTTCGTACGGACTACTGTTAGGTTATATCTTATCATGATCGCTTTGATTTGTCGTGCTGCATTGTAGGGAAGAAAAGAAAAAAAAGTAAATGCGAAGTGTTCCCGCTCTCTAGCCCTGCTACTAAAAAGACCTTTGCTTCTCACCTCCCTTACCACCTCGAGCGTGAAAATATCAGTGTGTTCAGAGATGATGATCAATACCTCATTGGTAAAGATGTTGATCGCGAGGTTCGCAATGCCATGGATCACTGCAAGATATTTATTCCAATTATCTCTGAAGATTTCGCCTCATCTCATGACTGTCTTGATAAACTAGTTCAAATGTTCAAATGTGTTGAAGAAAATGGGCAGAAGATTTTGCCCGTCTTCTATGAAGTGGATTTGTCGCGAAAGAAAGAACTACGGGATCATTTTTGGACGGACATGCTGCGGCATGATGTTCCGGGAGAGACTCGTCAATGGTGGCTCGAATCTTTCGATCGGGTTTTTTCTATCGCAGGATTTGTATCGGAAAACTTCGGGTACTTACTTTCTTCTTTCCCGCTGATACCTTAATTCAAACTTTTTATACTTCTCGCGGCTTATTTCAATGATATTGGGCAACGGGCAGGAATGGAGGGGAACTCGCGGATGTGGTGCGCCAACATGTTATCAGATTAATTGCGGAGTAAGTAACAACTCGTTTTTAGCATATGCAGTTCCCGTTTTAGAAGAGGGTTTCCAGAGACAATTGAAGGTGTTGTCATTTATCGTTCACCATTTGCTTTAGTTTTCTGAACACCGGCGTGGAATTCTTTTGCTAGAGTTAAGAAACATGTTAGCTTGTTACGTTGTGCGTGATCAATTTAAAAAAGCATGTGGATTGTGGATTAGATGTGACACAATTAATAGATGTCTCATGTTTGGATTTGGCAAGTCCCGATCTCTATTACAGATAGAGAGAGTGTATGAATAAAAGACGCATGAATGAGTATAGGGAGACCAAGCGAACGAAAGGAGGAGAGAAAATTGTCCAAACAATGAAGGGCCTTGTAGTTATGTCAAGCTGCCATAGATGAGTTGCGATTGAGTCGCAGTACAATGTGATCTCTTGAAATGCAGATTGCCTTCTAATTAATTCTAGGCCATCTTCCTTACTCAAACTAGTCAAGCTCCTTCCGGCGTAAATCAAGATGAGAAAATGAAAATGGGGAAACAATTGCAATTTGCATTAACGTAGCTTGAATTGTACCACAATTTGCTGGATCACCGGAAGAGAAGATTTCCATTTTTAACTCTTTCGTCTTTCTTATCTCTCCAAATATTGAACTTGTCCTTTGCCGATGTGGAAACGTCATTGATCGTATGTCTCATTTCTTGACAGCTTGAAGTTGTAGGTCCTGGAGGATCACCATTTAAGTTTGAAATTGCGTGCGAGTGCCGGGGTTTGAGCTCTGGCTTGGCGGGGGTTGGAGTGACCCTTGAAATGGTCGTGTAAAGCTTGCACCTTTCTGAACTCTTACAAGAACGCCCGCTGCACAATCTGTGATACGAGGGCTTTGCTGTCCACGATGTTGAGCTTCGAGGACTTGCGAGCCATGAGCGACAGGGGTGGCCAGGACTCTTTTTTTGGTGTTTGGAGGGGGTGCGGGGTTGGGGTTGTTCTTCTTCCCGTTGCAGCGCTGCAAGAGGAACACTGGTGATCAAGTTGTTGGTGTTGGGGAGGATTGTGTGGAAGTGGGTAGGATCGGTGGAGCTGAGGACGGGAGTGAGAAAATTGATGCGAAAGGTGGGATGGTTTGCGCTGCGCTTTTGTTTGGATTTGTTGTTTGGTCTGACCATTTTAGTAGGCATTTCGTTTGTTAAGTGCACGGGGATTTTCAAGGATGATTCTGTCTACACTTTATATTCCTCTTTCGACTAATATTAAATCCATGTTTGCTGCCAATGTTTATGCAATGTTAAGATTTTGGCTTTGCATTGTGATGTTGGTTTATGATAATGAGCCTTGTGGATCCTTAATTTTTCATATAGCCAAAAAGATCATGTGCTTATTGATTTCATGTGCTTAATGTTTCAACGTAGATTAAGAGGATTCCTTAGTTGTTTCCTTACATATTTATGTAAATTTTGAAGTTGTATAGGATATCTGGCAGTTGTATAATGAGTTCCAGTGTAAACAATGTAGACCCTGTAACCGGACTGGAAAAACAACGTAGGTTCCAAAACAAGTTTAGTGCAAACGGAGTAGGTTTTAGGGTTAAAATACTGGGAACCGATTATAATAGGGTAAGTTCCAGATTCCAGATCTTGAATCTACCCACTTTGAAACCAATCATTCTTAGTTTCCTCCCAATTGAAGAATTATGCAAACGAGAAGGATAATTGCTTGGACCAAAGTGCATTATAGTTTCCTCCTGGTGTTGGGATGAGAGGCTTGGGTTTGATATTCTCGTAGTTGTCTAACCCCTGGCTTGCTGCCACTCTGGTAGCAACTCCACTCCCAATCAATTCATTCCCTGAACAGTCGGGGTTAAAATGTCTAAATGTGTACACACTATTATCACCCATAGTATAAGCCTCTTGTCCCCACGAAGTTGAGCTCGCTCATATATATTACTGGAAATAATATATATAGCTCGCTTCAGTATTATATCATTGGAAATAATTATATATAGGATGTACCAAAGTAAGTATTCAAATTTATTCTTAGTGGTTCCAAATGTGTGATATAAATGACTGCCACATAATTGGAGGAAGCTCTTCTGAAGTCACTAATCACTGTACATAGCTCTATAGGCAGATTAAAGAATGAAATTGCTAGTTACCAGATTTCCCAACCAAGAATTGTGCTAGTCTTGCTGACCACTCCATAGATCAAGATTTCATTGGATTCAAGTTACATGTTCATTCATTTTTACCTCTTTGAAATTCTCAACTCTTCCATATTCATATACATGACCAAACCACAAACATCAGTCGCCTCCCATTCGACTTTCCAAGTATTAAAGTGCAATCCAATTTACATACAATGTATCGAAGCTCAATCAGATTTATTTACAGATATCTGACAATCTTCGCAAGGGCAAACTCTATGAACCTCATAAGCACAAAAAATCTCTGAAGAAAAGCAATTCTCCAAATGAAATCATGCTAGTGACACATTTTACAGCGGCTCAATACACACACATAGGTGATACCTGATTATTATGGCATTCTTAGCGAATGAATGACCTTGATGCAACATGTTTCTGTATCTGTTATGAGAAAAGATTATCGGATGGACTTAGATATTGAGCTGTCTTCCATGATGTAGATTTGCTTATCAAGCATAAATTCAAATGGACAGGGAGTGGAGTCAATAACACGAGGAAATATGGAATTTGTTTAATTTCATCATCGAATGATATATGAAATCTTTTCCTAGGGGATAAGGCATCTTGCCCCCATGAAAGTGGCTGCCGATTGCTTTTTATTGAGAGTTCCAACAGAATTACGATCTATTCCAATGACCACCTGCATCGCAATTATCATTTTTTTTTCTGATGTGATGTAGCTTCAGTAGTACACAATTACACAGCATGAACATAAAACCCTGAGCACACCTTGTCGACGAGAGGTGCACGATTTTCTACCGTTCATGTGTTTCAGCTCCACCCTGATAGATTCAGCCGGGAGAAAAAAACAGAGGCCATAGACAATGCATCAATTTTGCACTGAAAAAAAGAAGAGCAGCAGTAGCAAAATTACTACATGACCACGCTAACCTGCTGCAAGTATTGGCCATGCAACATTTGCTATATAACGCACAATAGTAGCTACATTATTTTGACGCATACAGGTATAAGGACATAATTATTAAAGGTAAGTTCATTGGTACACTCTCGATGATCATCACAAAGCACCAAAACTAGAAGAATGGCATTGGTTGAATGAACACAAACCCACCCCAAATTTCCTTCTCTCTCTAATTGGCCATGTATTACTTAAGCAACTTAAGCAGACTTCTCCTGGTTGGCTGCAATATCCTTGAGCTTCTCCTTTAGCTCTCCACCCTGGATGGAAAAGAAGCCACATCAGCAAATACAATTGGAAGTAGGAAGAGCAAAAATAGTATCGAACAAACCCTCACTTGGTGCATACTCAAAATAATATCAGAACCTCCAATGAACTCCCCCTTGATGAATATCTGGGGGAAAGTAGGCCAGTGGCTGCAAAAGAAAGAACAGCTAAGCAAACAGAATCATATGAAATCTCATTTCCAAAATTGAAAATTTCAGCATAAATCAGCCAACATAGGTTCATGTTGCAAGTTTTATCTATTCTATGAAGAATAAAACCCATGACACAATGTCATGCGCTTTTCTCAAAATGTAGCTGAAAATACAGAAGTCCATACTATAACCAGAGTGCCTTGATGTGATGGGTGAATTCTAGGTAGATACTAGAGGCTGAAGTATTTTGTTCAATAAGAAACAAAAACATTGAAAGATATTGGCTGCCATAACTTTGAGAGAGTTTATCAATACTTAATCATCTTGGCATTGTTAAATATGTTATATCAAGGGCCTTTGAAGCATTTATAGTGTACAAGTAAAATGTTATATGGAAAATCGGCCAAAATTAAGCACTGTCAAAAGGGAGGTGAGACTCACCTGAAAGTTTTCACAGCACTTTTCAGCTCTGTGTTTTCCAAAATGTTCCTAGCACCAAATGGAACATCTGAAAGGGTGGTTAGAAGACTTCAACTGGTTCAATCAATCAAATCCAAAAACTTAACATATCATGAAGGTACCATGATATGTACGAAGAAACAGATAAGAATGAAATCCCTGACATTTTCTTCTATGCACAACATTCACTAGCACTTAGTGTGGATATGGACGTTATATCTGTATAGGACATCAAAAGACATGGACAATATTATATTTCCACATATAATGACGCCTTGCAATCAGTATATGACAAGCTGTGATAGCTAATGCACAAGCCCGTCATACAGAAAGAGACATTAATCCACTGAAAAAAAAACAATGAATACAGCTGATTTGGGTTAGATTATTTTCAATTTTAAAGCTTCTTGCCCACCAAATCTCTTTCAATAATGGAAATCTCCGGAAACTAAGCATTTGACAAAAACTCTTCAGCTAGTTTGCCTTCAGAACACTCCCGCTGAGGCATGAGATGTGTAGGTACTACAGAGGACATAGATGTTTCAACATAAAAATTGACGGTAACATTTTGTTTAATGATACAGATGATTGAATTTTGATGTTTGTAGTTATAACACATGCAAAGGATGATCAGCATCAGTACTCAAGTCTCATGCACTACTCCAGTACCTTGGAATGCAGTAGTTACGTCCTCTCGCATTCCCAGTAGTAATTATAATTGGAATTGTATATTCATGGTTTTCTCAATAGGTTCATTTGGAATGTGAGTATATTCTGCCAATAACACCATCCAGAAAAGTCAAGAACAGCTCCCTGTTAATTCCTGTACCAAATTTTGACATTCCCTGTACCAATTAAAAACAATACAGTCCAGTACTTTCGTCCCTAATCATATCATAACCAGATCTACGTATCACATTTCGCAAAGTTCTAGTACAAGCCTATAACAGAGATCAGAAAATACATTCAGCAGGCAAATTTGTCAATTCTCCATAGTCTTTCAAATTGAAAGCATCGGTAGGTAAGTCCAACAAAGGCATGCTGAAAACGCTATAAAAGGCAAGAGAACTTACTGTAATGTTTCAATACTCTTACAGCTAGAGAGCTGAACCCACACTGCGGAAACTCAGGGACCCCTTTCATGTATATCATCACAGGATTTTCCTTGACATCCTAAACCATAAACAAAGGAAGTAAAACGAATGAAGAGAATAGATGAGAAAGTAAGTAGGACACAGAACATAACGAAGAACTGTAAACCATGTTATGTCATGTCACAGAGCACCTACCTGTTCAACAACATCCTTTAAAGAAGTGGCAGAGTCCTGGAACTTATCCATAGGTTTGAAGTCATCATGCATGTCAGGGTCATTTGGTACAGTTGTAGAGTATCTCATTCCTCTTTGAATAGACAATGCAGATACCTGCTAATAATAGTTGCAAAAGGGATGTTAGCACAATATTGCAAACATAACAAATAACATACAGACGCAACTAATTTAGACATTATCAGAGATAAGGCTTGAGAGTTAGTGGGTCTAAACACATGACCAATAACCAATGGCTTTTAACTCAATTGAGCACTGCCTCTGCTATCCTTTGAGAAACAAGTTTGCAAATTTATTTTAAAGTTGTCATATTGGCAATGACGAGAAAAGAAGCTAAAGTTTGAAGTTGGAAGTCACAGCCAGTAATGGCCTGCATTGCACTTCCATCAGTGGAGTGTCACATAAGCTTAACTGTCAAGCTGGAGAACAAGCAACTTGGGGTCCTTAAGAAAATATCCTATGTAATTCCAATTAAGACCCTTCAGAGCAAAGAAGATAAGCTGTTTAGAGCGACTCCTCTGCTCAGGGCAACATCTGCTGAGCTCCACGTCTCTATACCTGTTCTTTTGTTTGCCCAGCTAAACTAGCTTCTACTCATTATCTTAAGGCACACCTCAACAACCATCTTTTATCTTCAGAATTCAGTCCTATGCACCTCCATTCGTTCCATAATAACCAGTATAACCATATTTTATGCTAGTTGATACAGGAACAACAGCTCACCATTCTATTAGAGCATCCTGCTGGGGACCCTGTAATGCCCTTGAGGAGAAGGTTCGATAAGGCTCTCACCATGATGCTTGCTGTAGTCCAGCTCAAGGTTGTATCTTCTAAGCACTAGAGCACTACACAACGGAATATAACTACACAACAAAGATTATTTGCAGAGTTTCAGTTATAATTCATACAATGGATCAAACATAAGCAACACCACCAAAGTCAGGATAGAGCTTGTAAACAACAATCAAGAGTCAACCCAAGGTGAATTGGAAATTTGCATCTGGAGGTGGTTTCTCAAGCTCATGTTATCATTGATCAATCCATTAATAACTCATAATTTTGCAACTGAAATTACTTTAACTTAAATTTGCATCATCATCATCAATACCGTATAAGCCATGCAGTGACAACAACTAGGGACGAGCAGGGTCCAGACGGTTCCAGGGCTGAAACTGGGAAATAAGTCGGAGGGATGGTTCTAGAGAACCTGGAACAGAGAACTAAACCACCCCTCTATTTTTCTTTTTTTTGGCAAAACAATGTTTGATTTCGCACTAAAAGTTCTCAATGCAAGAGCCCAACCAAAAGCACAACGCAAACAAACATAAAATAACCAGAAATCAATTCAATCTATCCAAATCTCAAGCCTGTCAACAGCAGAACCTCTCCACATCAGTCCCAGCCTCATCATTTTCATTAAGGATATAAGAAAAAAAAAAAACTTCAGAGGAAATGAGCGCAGGACACAACGCGATGTGCTTGAGCAAGAACGTTCCGAAGCTCGTGCCATCAAAATCCATCTAAACTACCAAACCCCATCATCTATCACGCTCCAACTTAAAGCCCCAAAACCGTCCTTAATTGCATCAGCAAGAACCCTGATCACGGTCAGCCACACCCCGACCGGACTGCTAAAGGGATGATCCAGTACATGAAACAGAGGAAAATTAAGAAGAGTTTGCTGCGGCTGGTTTTGCCGCTGCGGAGAACCAATATGCATAGCAAAAAAAGGGTTCGAAAACGGGAAGAGAAAAAAGGTGGAGGACGAAGGTTTACCGGCGACGGAGCTCGTGGCAAGCACGCGAGCAGGGGAGACAAGAAATGAGGGTTCGCCGTAGCTTTTTTGATTCCGCGCCACCACCCCAATCCTTTGCTTCTCTCTCTCCTCTTGATTATGTAAAACAGAAAGGGAAAGAAGAAAGGAAAACAGAGAAGGCCCAAAAGGCCTTATAGAGATTGTAATTGGGCCCATTTGGAAGCTATTAAAAAAGGTGATCTTTTCATTTTTTTCGGGGGAAAAGTCACTAAAAACCCTCAACTTTGTATAAAGTGACACATTTACCCAAATTTTTTTTGTGATGTGAAAACCCAAAACTTTTCAAATAGTGACACGTTTATCCTTAACTTTTTTTTTGTGATACAAAAAACCCTGAATTTTTGTTACGTGACACATTTACCTCAAAATTATAGGGCATTTTGATCTTTTCATTTTTAATTTTTTTTTTCTTCTCTCTTCCCTGCGCCAGCTGGAAACATCGATGACAGCGATGACCTGCTCTCTCTGATCTTCACTTGAACATGCCGAAAGCAGCACTTTCGCAGTTCCTCCGTCCGGGAAAAAACCAGAATCAATCATTTCCTCGAATGTGTCTAAACATCTTTTGTAAAGTTTCTTTCTCGAGTATGCTCCAAGTCGAGACGTCCACGTCACGACATCCGGCTGTAACCTTTTGATAGGAATCATTTGGAAAAGCTCCTCGGCTTTTTTCCAAATACCCTGCTCGTGCATATGCGTTGATCAGTGTATTATATAAGTGGTTATATCGGCTACATATGGCCCAGTTTCCATTGCATTCAACACTTCCTCCATCTTTTCAAATTGTCCTAGTCGACCATAGAGGTTCAACATGCTGTTGAGGACGTGAGTATCTGGCTCGAGCCCAGATTGCTGCATCTGTCTTTATGATGTCCTCACACTTAGCTACGTTGCCACTTTTCGAGTAAGCACATAAAAGTAGCACGTGCAATTTCATCGTGGGGACTATTCCTAGTCACTTCATGTAACAGATTCTGCATCTGAACCACAAGCACCGAGAAGAGTGAGATAAAGGATGGGGACAGCAGGCAAGTGATTACGAGAATGAATCTAGTATCCGCAAGAGATGCCCTCTAATTTTGTCCCCCCATGTTTTTTATGGTTCCTGGACATGAATAAGCAAACATCATGCCATTCCAGCATTCACAGCTATTGGATCACTTTCAATCCTCATAGCCAAACTTAACATAACCATTTCCGTTAATCATAGAGTATATGAGGCCAAAAAAAAATGGCAAGATATTGGCATTGAATTTATTAGAGCAATCAGTATCTGACATCATAATATTTTATTTACACTCTAAGATTTATTGCGAGCTCATTTAGGAAAATGTGAAATGCAAAGCTTAACCAATCCAAAAACAGAAAATTACTCAGAAGAGAGCACTCTACATAGATTTTGTTCTTTTGCTATTCACAGGATTGATCATGTCCCAGTCTCCCCTCCCACTCGACAGAATGCTAATGGCCAACATTCTAGGTTGATTGCACTTGTTTGATCTTCAACTAAGGAAACTCCAGATTTCAATTTCATGCTCCCTAATCTCTTCTGATAATTGAGAAGGAAAAAAAAATGACCCATACCCCACGTGTGCAGTGTTTCAAGTTCAAATCTCATCAACCCCATAGTAACTGTGGATAGCATCATCTGCTCAAGTTGCTAGCCTTCATAAAGACCCAATCAACACCATAGTATCTTTAGATCCTAATGGACTTGACTATTGGAAGATGATCTAGTACAGCATCATCAGCTCAAGTTGCGACTAACCTTTATAAAGACCTGATCTCCCATATGCATCTACCATAATATTGAATGAAGCCCTGTCAGGTTCACAGCCCATGTGCTGCATGAGTGAGAAGATTTCTGCTGCACCATAGGGATAACCTGCACGGCTGTCAAAGAATTTGACCTTATTAATTTCAGAAATGGTGAGAGAAAGGAAAATTTTGAGGCTCATGAACAATGCAGCTTCGAGTGCAAACCTAAAATATCTCTATGCTCCCTATGAACTCCTTCAGCTTTAACTTAATGGTAATCAAAAACAAGAATTCGTATTGTGCCTATAGATTTGAGGAGGCAAAAGCCAAATGTTACAGTAATTTCTTCGAAGAATTACGCAACTAAGTTCTCCTGACACTCATCAATTACTGAAGTTTTTAATGCAATCTAACCCTTCTTAGCATTCTCGCAAGTAACATAAGATAAAAATGCCATAATGTAAAGTGATATATTGTAATCTTAAAGCACCAGAGATTATAAGATTTCTCTTGTTGTGCTTCTTTGGTTAAATTATCATGCCGCTACCTTCTTATCTATAAGTATTGTCACTGTACCTTTTTCAGTGCTTGCTAAGGTTATTGTCGCCAAAAAACTAAAGAGAAGAAACCATATCAATAAACACCTGTAAGCTTCCATGAGTGCATTATAAGCATAAACATCAGGCTCATGCCCAGCTTCCTGCAGCTGCTCAAATATCTCCTGCTTTTTCACATAGCCCCTCCCTTGCAAATGCATTGATGAGAGCAGTATGTGTGCAGATATTTGGCTTACACCTTTGACTTCTCATTTCACTGAACATCTTTAAGACCATATAGGATTTACTTGCCTGTACAGGAATATACATGAGCGATCAGAAATTTCCACATTAGAGAACAAAGCATGGACTAACAAATGCAAATCATATGAGAGGCAAGTTGATATCAGATGTGGGTTTGGTCTTTAATAAAGGTTGTGATATAGAACATTTGTTTGTTAGCTTCGTTGATTCTGGCTTTGCAGGTGATCCCAACAAAAGGGATCTTTGACAGATTATTTTTTTGCGCTTGGTGGTTCCGCAATTAGTTGAAGAGCAACTTTGCAAGACACGGTTGCTTTGTCTACTACCAAAGCAAAATACATGCAACAGTGGAAGTAGTAAAGGAAGCTATTTAGTTGAAGTGTTTTGTTACAGAACTTGGTGTGAAGCAAAAAGGAGCCTCTGTTATCTTTTGTGATAACCAAAGTGCTATCCAATTGACCAAGAATACGATGTCTCACGAGAGGACAAAACATATCGACATATGGTATCACTTTGTACATGATGATGTTGCAAGGATACGGTTACGATGAAAAAATATCTACAACGGATAATTTGACAAATATGTTGACTCAACCAGTTCATTTGAACAAGTTCAAGCATTGCTTGGACTTGATTGGCATTTTTGTCATTTGAGTTGCTTAGGTGGAGTTAGTGGCACTTCATCCGTTGTTTCCTACATTGAGTACGCTCACGTAGGCTTAGGGTTGTGCGTCATCGATTCTGCTATTTTGGGGCTGGCCTTGTGTGGTCATTTTTTATGGTGAAGGAGAGAGGTCTTGTGGTGTTTGGCATGATGCTCTTTTGGAGATTTCAAGTCAAGGTGGAGATTTATTTAGTTTTGACTTTCAAATGAAGAGATAAGGGTATTTTAGATCATTCACATTTATTTTAGGAATTTTTTAGAGGAGACTATAAAAGGATTATGTGTTATAACATATCTCCAACCTAGCCTCTATATTATATCTTATTTTGATTCTCATATCTTCTTGTTCAAAAAATTAGATCTTGTGGCTCACCAAGTGGTTAGAGAGCCTTTTGAATTGTATTCTGGTGTTTTTTGTTGAAGATAGTGAAACCTCTCTCTTCCCATGGTTTTTTTTTTTTTTTTTTTTTGGGTTTTTAGTGTAAATCTTACGTCTCGTGTGATTTCATTTTTCTTTCATCTTTTGCTACTTATTCTTAGATTGGTGCATCTTTGATTGGCGTTTTTTTTTCACAACATGCTACAAATCGCTGCACAAAATATTAAACATTAATAAAAAGTAAAAATTTTAGTCATAAAATGGAAACTCGGACTAGTGTTTTGGATTATACACTCATCATCGAACAATATAGATCATTGAAGGATCACATGAAGACATAAACCAAAAAAAAATATCAAAACTTGTTTCAAATTCAAGGTTACATGTTACAGGTTTTAAGTTCTTCCAATAAAAAACCTGGAACCTACTCGTCAAAATAGGTTCTTCATTTTTTGAAACTTGAAACCTGTAGTTCCTACTAATCCGGTTCTCAAGATTCAAGTTCTACCCCGGAACCATACACCTCTAGTATTAATCCAGTTTAACTAAAATTAACATATGATAAATTTGTTACAGATTTACTGATTTAGGGTATTTGGTGATGAAAATATTAATTTTGGATGAATGTATTATAGATGTACCAATTTGAAATTTTTTGTGATAAAAAAATAATAAGATAAATCTATCATAGATAAATAAGTCTGAGTTTTCCAATGATATTAACTTTATTGTTATTTGAATGTTCAACTCGTGCCCAAATGCCTGATTATAGAAATCTAATGGATGACGCCAACTCAATAGAGAGAGATACATTATCTTTCCATGGAGACTCGGATTGTCTTTTCCACGAACACCCTCTCTTTCTCAATAATTATAAGAAACAAATAAAATAAATGGCCGAATGGTCTAAGTTCTTTATCGTTAGACACTGTTTTGATAATTACGAAAAATCGAATGATCGAATCTCCTAAAATAAATGGCCCGAATTTCTTAATCGAACCTTAGGACCGGGTTTCCTTGTACTTTCCTCATTTCCAATTTATAAAATAAAAAAAAATTGAAAAATGAAAGCATCTCATGCTAAAAAATAAATCGAACATTCTCTAACATACGTAAAACTTTCTTTTGGTGACACGCCCGAAAGGACAATGAAAGTGGCCCATCGGGTTAAAAGCAAAAGTCAGCTCATTTAAAAGCAAAAGTCAGCTCATTCGAAGAAGAGCTGACTTTTCCTCTTCTCCCGATAGGCTGCTTTCATTGTCCTTTCAGGCGTGACCATAAAAGAGTTTTACGTCTATTAGATTTATTTTTTATGAGCTGACTTTTCCTTTTAAGCCAATGGGCTGCTTTCATTGCCCTTTCGGGCGTGACCTTAAAAGAGTTTTACGTCTATTAGATTTATTTTTTAGCATTCCCCCACATAATTCTATCTTTTATTGCCCTTTCGGGTGTCGCTATTACGCATGTTAGATTTATCTTTTAGCATTCCCACCACATAGCAACGAACGCAGCTCATCGTTATTGGCAGACCCTGAACATAATTCGGGGTCTGCCATAACCGAGGATGTCGTGGTGATCGCGCCTGGTAAGCGACGGACGGACGGCTGCTGGCCCGCCACGTGGCAAGGATCCGTTTACTCTGCCCGATTTCCCACTGGGATCAGCCAATCAGAGGGCCGCAGCGGCCTCTGTGAGATCATATATTCCCTACAAAACGCCGTTTTCCTGCAAATTTGTATCTCTCCCTCTCTATCTCTCCCTATCGGTCGACTCTGTCTCTACTCTTTCTTTGGCCCTCTCTTGCAGTCACGGCCTCACCTCCGCTCCCTCGCCCTCGCCTCCACCCTCCGTCACCTTCTTCAACGATGACCCCGCCCCAGAAACCCGCCATGCCTCTCGCAATTCCAAACTCGCGTGTCGGAACGTGTTAGAGTTGATCATGTGTCATTTCCGACAGTCGGGGTGTCATCAGACACCCCGACTCCATACGCTGGTGGGAGCCATTTCGCAAGTTGAGTTCCATCTCGAAGAGAGAAAAGAGTTTATTGCAGAGATGGCTGTGCAAGCCCTAACTAGTCTACCGTCTGGCTCTGCTACAGTCGGCCTCGCTCCTAGAAATCAGAATGAGAAAAGAAAGGCCCTCCGAGGTTTGGAGATGCATCGGCAAGCCCTAACCATTCGTTCCCCATTAGTTGCCCGTTCGAACTATGATGTGTTCTTGAATTTCAGAGGGGAAGACACCCGTGATGGCCTCACTGATCACCTTTATAACAGGCTGGTAGTTGCTAAATTCTCCGTGTTCAAGGACGATTGGGATCTCCTCGCCAAGCGGATAGTGCTGGGGATTTTCCAGGCCATCAAGAATAGTAAGATCGCGATCCCCATCATTTCCAAAAATTACGGGGATAGTAAATGGTGCCTCAATGAACTCCACCAGATTATGGATTGCCGCAGACAGCAGGGCCAAGTAGTCCTGCCTATATTCTATGACGTGGATGTCTCTGATGTACGTGAGCAAAGGGGGGAGTTTGGAAAGGGTTTTAGGAAACTGGCGAAACACCATTCGCCGGAACAAGTGGAAAAATGGAAGGAAGCGCTGAGGTCTGTCACAAGGATTAAAGGATGTTCATTACGGGAGGATGCTGATGGGTATGTATGTACATGTATTCATCTACAATTTTTGAATCTATATGTAAGATTCGTCATAAATCTAAGTACGAACCCCTGTGCACTTTTGGATGGGAATATGAGCGATTTGCAATCAACAGAGTTAGGGGTACAAAGGGATCAAACTGTACCCTGATATTGCTTTTGTACATATTTGAGCAGGCGTCAGGGACGGCTGGTGGAAATGGTGTTTAAAACGGTTTCGAGTATATTGAGACGGCCGTGGATCGAACGAATCTCCATGTTTCGTAAGTATTCTCTAACAGCTTTGGCCTCCCTTCAATTCCCGCATAGAGAATGCATGTGATGTTCGCGGAGTTCATGGCCTTATACCGATTCGGTGGCTTTTTAAAGTTACCTTGTTCTTTTGAATTTTCGTACGACTGCTGTTAGGTTATATCTTATCATAATGGCTTTGATTTGTCGTGCTGCATTGTAGGGAAGAAAAGAAAAAAAAAATGTACAAAGTGTTCCCAACCTCTAGCCCTGCTACTACAAAGATCTTTACTTCTCACCTTGCTCGCCACCTGGAGTGTAAAAATATCAGTGTGTTCAGAGATGATGATCAATACCTCATTGGTAAAGATTCTGATCACGAGGTTCAATGCCATGGACCACTGCAAGATATTTATTCCGGTTATCTCTGAAGATTTTGCCTCATCTCCTGACTGTCTCGATAAACTAACTCAAATGTTCAAATGCGTTGAAAAAAAAAGGGAAGAGGCAGAATATTTTGCCCATCTTCTATAAAGTGAAGCCCTCGCAAGATAAAAAATTACAGTATCGTTTTTGGATGGACATGCTGCGGCATAAAGTTCCGCAAGAGACTCGTCAACGGTTGCTGGAATCCATCAATTGGGTTTGGTCTATCGGAGGATTTGTATCGGAAAACATCGGCAACGGGTATTACTTTCTTCTTTCCCATCAGTACCTTAATTCGAACTTTTTATACTTCTCATAGCTTATTTCAATGTTATTGGGCAACGAGCAGGGATAAAGGGGAACTCGTGGAAGTGGTGTTCCAACAGGTTATCAAATTAATGCGGAGTAAGTAACAACTCGTTTTTAGCGAATGTGGTTCCTGTTTTAGAAGAGGGTTTTCAGAGACAATTGAACGTGTTGTCATTTATTGTTCATCGTTTGCTTTAGTTTTCTGAACACCGGCGAGGAATTCTTTTGTTAGAGTTAAGAAACATGTTAGCATGTTAAATTGTGCGTGATCTATTTAAAAAAACATGTCGATTGTGGATTCAAATGTGACACAATTAATAGATGTCTCATGTTTGGATTTGGCAAAGTCTTGATCTGTTACAGATAGTGAGTATATGAAAAGAAGACGGATGAATGAGGATAGGGAGACCAAGCGAACGAAAGGAGGACAGAAAATTGTCCAAACAATAGAAGGCCCTGTTTTTATGTAAAGGTGCCATAAATGAGTTGTTATTTTTTATTTTTTTTTGTCGATCCTACTCTATTCCTATTATAATTCTTGCGCTCAGACTTTTGCCATGCCTCCTTACAAGGCATTGGAGTCGAAACTCATTCTTGAAATTAATTCTTCCTCACCCCAACCCTCCTAAATAAAATGAGATAATGAAAATGGTACACAATTGCAATTTACATCAACATAGCTTGAATTGTACTACAATTTGCCGGATCACTAGAAGAGAAGATCTCCTTTTTTAGCCCTTTCGTCTTTCTTAACACGGCTTGAATTGTGTTACAACTTTACCTGTCTTGTTTTTCTTCTCCCAAATATTGAACTTGTCCTTTGCCAATGTGGAAACATCACTGATCATGTGTCTCATTTTTTGACAGCTCGAAGTTGTAGGTCCTGGAGCATCCCCATTGATTCAGAAACTAACCCAGCTACCGCCAAAGTAGCCAAAGAACCTTTAATTGTGTTTTGCAGCTTTCTACATGTCTTAGCAGTGCCATGAAGTCAATGAGGTGCTGATCAAAGTAGTCGATTGTAACTACAGAAGGTATCTGGTCGGAGATTATATATGCGAAGAATAACTGTATCTAAGGATTTTGGCTCTTGTCCAATTATTCCTTGAACTAAAGTGCATTATAGTTACACGTAGAATAAATAATATAAGTGCTAATTACCAGATTCCCAACCAAGATTGTGCTAGTCTTGCTGATCCCTCCAAAGATCAAAATTCCAATGGATTCAAGTCACATGTTCATTCGATGTTACCTCTTTGAAATTCGAGACTCTTCCATATTTATATGCACGAACAAACCTCAAATGTTAGTTGCTTTCCAGTCAACTTTCCAAGTATTATAGTGCTGTCCCAATTTACGTACAAAGTATCAAAGCTCAGTCAGATTTATCTACAGACGACTGACAGTCTTCGCAAGGGCATACTCTCTATTAACTTCATAAGGACAAAAAATCTGTGAAGAAAAGCAATTCTTCAAATCAAATCATGTTAGTGACACATCTTTTACATTGGCTCAATACACACACACATAGATGATACCTGATTATTATGGCATTCCTAGTGAACGAAGGAACTTGAAGCAACATGTTTCTGTCTCTGTTATGAGAAAAGAATATCCGATGGACTTAGATTTTGAGTTGTCTTCCATTATGTAGATTTGCTTATTGTGCATTAATTCAAATGGACAGGGATTGGAGTCAATAACACAACAATTTATGGAAATTTTTAATATCATTATCCAATGAGATATGAAATACTTCTTTCTAGGGTATAAGGCATCTTGCCCCCATGAAAGTGGCTGCCACTTGCTTTTTCTTTGGAGTTCAACAGAATTACTTTATGTTCCAACGACCACCTGCATCGCAATTATAATTTTTCTTTTTCCTGATGTGATGTAGCTTCGGGAGCACATAATTACAGAGCATGAACAAAAAAACCCTAAGCGCACCTTGTCAATGAGAGGTGCACGATTTTCTACTGTTCATGTGTTTCAGCTCTACCCTGATAGATTCGGCCGGGGCAAAAAAAAAAAAAGAAAAGGCCATAGACAATGCCTCAATTTTGCACTAACAAAAAAAGGCAATAGTATCAAAATCATTGCTTGACCACTCTAACCTGCTGCAAGTATTGGCCATGCAACATTTGCTATATAACTCACGGTAGAAGAACTTACTGTAATGTTTCAATACTCTTACAGCTAGAGAGCTAAACCCACACTGCGGAAACTCAGGGACCCCTTTCATGTATATCATCACAGGATTTTCCTTGACATCCTAAACCATAAACAAATGAAAAGAATAGATGAGCAAAGTAAGTAGGACGCAAAACACGACAAAGAACTGTAAACCATGTTATGTCATGTCACAAAGTGCCTACCTGTTCAACAACATCCTTTAAAGAAGTGGCAGAGTCCTGAAACTTATCCATAGGTTTAAAGTCGTCATGCATGTCAGGGTCATTTGGTACAGCTGTAGAGTATCTCATTCCTCTTTGAATAGACAAAGCAGATACCTGCTAATAATAGTTCCAAAAGGGGTGTTAGCACAATATTGCAAACATAACAAATAACATACAGACTCGACTAATTTAGACATCATCAGAGATAAGACTTGAGAGTTTGTGGGTCTAAACACATGACCAGTAACCAATGGCTTTTATCTCAATTGGGCACTGCCTCTGCTATCCTTTGGGAAACAAGTTTGAGAATTTATTTAAAGTTGTTATATTGGCAATGACTAAGAAAAGAAGCTAAAGTTTGAAGTAGGAAATCATAGCCAGTAATGGCCAGCATTGCACTTCCATCAGTGGAGTATCACATAAGCTTGACTGTCAAGCTGGAGAACAAGCAACTTGGGGTCCTTGAGAAAATTACCTATGTAATTCCAATTAAGACCCTTCAGAGCAAAGAAGATAAGCTGTTTAGAGTAACTCCTCTGCTCAGGGCAACATCTGCTGAGCTCCACGTCTCTATTTCTGTTTTCTTGTTTGCAAAGCTAAACTAGCTTCTACTCATTATCTTAGGGCACACCTCAAAAACCATCATTTATCTTCAGAATTCTGCCCCATGCACCTCCATCCATTCCATAATAACCAGTATAACCACATTTTATGCTAGTTGATACATGAACAAAAGCTGACCATTCTATTAGAGCATCCTGCTGGGGACCCTGTAATGCCCTTGAGGAGAAGGTTCAATAAGGCTCTTGCCATGATGCTTGCTGTAGTCCAGCTCAAGGTTGTATCTTCTATGCACTGAAGCACCGCACAACAATATATAACTACATAACAAAGATTATGTGCAGAGAATCAGTTATAATTCATACAATGGATCAAAGATATATAATAATAGATAAAATTCAAACAAGCAACTCCACCAAAGTCAGGACAGAGCTTGTAAACAACAATCAACAGTCAACCCAAGGCAAATTGGAACTTTGCATCTAGAGGTGGTTTCTCAGGCTCGTGTTATCATCGGTCAATCCATTAATAAGTCATAACCTTGCAACTAAAAGTAATTTAACTTAAATTTGCATCATCATCATCAATACCATATAATCCATGCAGTGACAACAACTAGGGATGAGCATGGTCCAGATGGTCTGGTTCCACTTCCAGGGGTGGAACTGGGAAATAAGCCGGAGGGATGGTTCTAGAGAACCTGGAACACAGAATTAAACCACCCCCTGTTTATCTTTTGCAAAATAATGTTTGATTTCGCACTAAAATTTCTCAATGCAAGAGCCAAAGCAAAAGCACCGCACAAACAAACATTAAAAAAATCCAGAAATTAATTCAACCAATCAAAATCTCAAGCCTCTCAACAGTAGAACCTCTCCACATTATCCCCCCTCTCATTACGTTCATTAAGGACAAAAAAATAAAAAAATAATAATAATTAAAAAAACCAATTTTCAGAGGCAACCAATGCAGGACACAGCGCAATGTGCTTGAGCAAGAACGTCCCCAAAGTTCGTGCCATCAAAATTCATCTAAACTACCAAACCCCACCATCTATCAACCCCCACTATAAGCCAAAACGATCTTTAATTGCATCAGCAAGAAGCCTTAATGCAAAAACCCTGATCACGGTCAGCCACACAACAATCGGACTGCTAAAGGGATGATCCGGAATATGAAAGCAAGGCAAATTAAGATAGAGTTTGCTGAGGCTGGTTTTGCCGCTACGGAGAACCAATATGCATAGAAAAAAGGGGTTCGAAAACGGGAAGAGAAAAAAGGTAGAGGACGAAAGTTTACCGGCAACGGAGCTCGTGGCAAGCACGCGAGCAGGGGAGACAAGAAATGAGGGTTCGCCGGAGCTTTTTTGATTTCGCGCCACCACGCCAATCCTTTTGGGCTTTCTCTCTCCTCGTGATTATGTAAAACAGAAAGGCAAAGAAGAAAGGGAAAACAGAGAAGGCCCAAAAGGCCCCATAGAGATTGTAATTGGGCCCATTTGGAAGCTCTTAAAAAAGGTGATCTTTTCATCTTAATGTGAAACAACAAGTGGTGTCAATGGCACTTAAGACCCGAAGAAAAAACCCGGGTCAGTTCTTTTTATTTTTTTCTCCTCCTTTTATCAGATCAAAAGATTGTCGAGGTCTTGTCTCTCTTTTGCTTTTACCACTGCGGCTGGTTTAGGCTCTCTCGCCCTCACGAAAGAGAGAATCGTTAGGATTCTTATCTAGAATATTGTGGTAATAAGTCTTACAGTCGCTCTCCCAAGGTTTGCTCGTCAGTTATTGGCTTACGGGTTCCTGGGTCACCCAAAAAAAAAAAAAAGATTGTTGAGGACGTGGAAAAGGCTCGGGATTTCAGCCACCTACTGGAATCAAGCTCCAAGAAAGGACTCTAATGTTTGTTGCTTCTCCTCCTTTTTTTTTTTTTGATTGCTTGCGAAAGCTTCTGCAAAAGAGAGTTCGAAGAGGCGTAATGTGCATACATACAAGACAAGCAATTCAATGCAATTTTGCACAAACAACATTGATAAACACGGAATCGGTTCTTCAATGGTTGCAATGTAAGACGCAAATTGCGCAAACCCCAAGATCTCCATAACTAGAACAAGCACACGCATGATTGGGTAGAAAGAATTGACGAACCTGTTTTGGGATCCATTGTTCTTGAAGTGGAAGCGGAAACACAATGTTCCATGCGCAAGTCCTTCTCCTCTATTGCCTTCCGTATCACTGGCTCAATGAGGCAGCCCCCTCACGTGTAGCGTTAGGTAAACGCCCCTTAGGTGAGGATACATGTGAGAATTTTGGTTAGAGGAGAGACTTGAGCACTATTTATAGAGTTTCCGGCCGGTCCCCCTCATTACGGGCCGGGCTCAACTCGGCCCACACTAGTGTGCCCATATTAGACTAATTAAGAAACCTTCTATCTCACCTTAGATCAAACCCCGTAAAACGATAAACGTTAAACGGTAAATTACAATATCAATTAATGTAGTCCAAAATTAGGAAAACTCTTACATTCTCCCACTTGGACTATATTAATTGAAATCGTACCTTATGTGCGCACATTGATCCAGAGATAATTCTTAATAGTCAATCCTATCCCATAAAGTCTTAAACACCGAATCATGTCGAATCGCATGTATACACACGAGCCTTCCATGGTCACGAATGTTCTCAACTTTATTGATATGGATTCAATATGGTAGTGTGGCAAATGGATAACATCTCTCATAGAGAGATCCCATTTGTCGATCACCATTCTCTTAACTTTAGGCGTCACAAAAATTTGTGCCACTAGAGAATGCTTTATGGTTCCAATGAACCCACATATGTCTTGTCCTTACGGTTAACCTTTCTTTATGTATCACAAGACATATGTACAAGGTTAATAACCGGATGCCCGGACGCCCCTAGCCTTCACTCAAGGTTTAAACAATACCCTGAGACTTTTAACAATATATATCAACATAATAACAATCCATTCAAAAACATTTTATTGAATGCAAAAGTTGACATATATGTAGCAAGCTGTTACTAAATTGTAACAAAACAGATGTAAACATTATTCAAAGAAGAATAAAACACAGCTCCCACTAAATAACAGCATCCCAAGACACTTCTAGGCCCATACTAATAACATGTCGATCAAAAACACATGGGCGTAGGCCTTTAGTTAGTGGGTCTGCAACCATATCATCCGTATGAATATAATCTCGCAACGTCACCATTACATGCTGATTCTTTTATAGTCAAAAACTTGACCTCCATGTGTTTAGACCCCTTGAGACTTCGTTGTTATTAATAAACAACACTGCAGAGTTATTGTCACAATAAAGCTGTATGGGTCTATCCACAAAATCAAAGCGCGATAACTCCCTAATGAGGTTTCGGAGCCAAATAGCTTGAGTAGCGGTTGAAAAACACGCTACAAACTCCGCTTGCATGGTCGAAGAAGATATGGATTTTGTTTCTCGCTCTTCCATGATACGCACCTCCTGCCAACATAAATATGTATCCGGTCGTTGATTTCTTATCATCTTGACAACCAGCAAAATCTGCATCCGAATACCCAACTAGTTGCGGTGTCCGGAACATATCTATAAATCAGCATATAATCTTTTGTTCTCTTTAAGTACCTTAAAACCTTCTTGGCAGCAACCAGTGATCGTGTCACGGATTAGGCGATATCCGCCTAGAAGCCCATTTGCAAAAGCAATATCTGGCTTAGTGCAAACTTGAGCATACATGATGCTTCCAAGCACACTAGCATAAGGTACATCCTTCATTTGAGCTTTCTCAAAATCTGAATTAGGGTATTGTGAAAGACTCAATTTATCACCCTTAACAACGGAGCAATTCTGGTTTGCAATCCCGCATATTGAATCTTTCTAAAACGCGATCAATATATGCCCTCTGAGATAAACCCAATGAACGGCATGAGCGATCCCTATGGATCTCAATGCTAAGAACAAAAGACGCCTCACCAAGGTCTTTCATGTCAAAATTTTTCGATAACATCCGCTTTGTCTCATGCAAGTAAACCAATGTCACTACTAGCAAGCAAGATATCATCTACATAAAGTATGAGAAAAATATATTTCCTCCCACCTTTGACCTTGGTGTATATGCACTTTGATCTACTTTGTTCTCAATAAATCCAAATGAAGTAACAACACTATGAAACTTGAAATACCACTATCTAGAAGGTTGCTTAAGGCCATAAATAGACTTTTTCAATCTACAAACAAGCGACTGAGTCATCTGCTACAAAACCTTCGGCTGCACCATATAAACCTCCTCATCAATGTCTCCATTTAGAAAAGCGGTCTTAACATCCATCGGGTGTAGCTCCATATCGTAATAAGCTACCAATGCTAAGATCACTCTAAAGGAATCTTTAGAAGATCTTTGGAGAAAATGTTGCTTCATAATCTATTCCTTCTCTTTGAGTGAAACCCTTAGCTATCAGTCTGGCTTTAAACTTTTCAATATTTCCTTTGGAATCCCTTTTAGTCTTGAATACCCATTTGCAGCCAATAGGTTTACAACCTTCAGGCAATTCAACAAGCTTCCAAACACCATTGTGTTTCATAGATTGCATCTCATCTTTCATCGCATCTAACCACAAATCTAATTGAGGACATGAGATGGCTTCAGTATAAGTCACGGGATCAACAACACAGCCTATGTCATAATCATGCTCTCCCAAGTAGACTAGATAGTCTGGTGGTATAGCCGAACGCCTTTCTCTAGTTGATCTTCTGAGTGGAGCTACTTCATCCTCATTTTGAATCTGAGGAACTTGTGGAATTTCTTCAGGAACAGTCTCAACAACAGGATCATGGGCCACAACAGGCTCAGTTTGTGGCGCAAGAGGATCCATAATTGTCTGCACAGGATGAGATAAGGATCCAGTAATCCCCACCATACCATCATCTTCGATAGCGTGTGAGCAGCTACCCTTTTCAGTTACATCAAATTCCGAAATTTTGCGGCACGAGATTCCACAATTCTTGTACCTCCGGTATGGTTATAAAACCGATACCCCTTTGAATGATCCGGGGTAAGACACGAAGTAACATCAAGTAGTTTTGGAATCCAACTTACTCAATGTTGGATTATATAACTTCACTTTTGCTAGACATCCCCAAACTCTAAGATGATTCAAGCTAGGTTTACGTCCAGTCCATAATTCAAAAGGAGTCAATGGAACTGCTTTAGTGGGAACACGATTTAGAATATAAAGAGCTATTTTCAAAGCTTCTCCCCACAGAAAATTAGGTAAATTTGTCCTACTAATCATACTTCTCATCATGTCCATAAGAGTACGATTCCGTCTTTCAGCTACACCATTTTGTTCAGGACTACCGGGCATAGTAAACTAACTTATAATTCCAGAATCTTCTAAGTATTTAGCAAATGGCCCTTTAAGTTGTCCAGCATCACCGTGCATACCAAAATACTCACCACCACGATCAGATCTGACAATCTTAATAACTTTTCCCAACTGGTTCTCCACTTCAGTCCGAAAAATCTTGAATTTATCAAGAGACTCGGACTTTTCTTTAATCAGGTACAAGTATCCATATCAAGAAAAGTCATCAATAAATGTGATGAAATAAAAATTTCTGCACAAGGTAGGCGTGTAAGGTCCACTAATATCAGTGTGAATAATCTCCAACAAATCTGAACTTTGTACAGCGGATTTCTTCTTTATCTTAGTCATCTTACCTCTGCAGCAGTCTACGCAAGTTTCTTGATCACCTTTAAGAGTAGGCAAAATATCAGCCTTTATAAGCCTTTCTACTCTTTCTTTAGAGATGTGACCAAGACGTTTATGCCACAATGCATAAGGCGTTCATCGGTAGAGGCCTTTTGGAAACAACCTTTTCAGCGGAATAAGCAACGTATATGTCGTTGGGAGATAAACTCAATCGATATAATCCATCGGATAAATTGCAACACCCAATCTTATTTGAATCATAAAACATGGAAATAGTATTACTCTTTATTTCAAAAGAGTATCCACACATGTCCAAACAAGACACGGAAACTAAATTCTGCCTGAAAGAAGGTATGTAAAAAGTGTTTCTTAACACCATCCGAAAACCAGAGTCTAAAATTAAAATAACATCTCCCACGAACTCTACGTCAATTCCAACGCTGTTTCCAACAATGAGCTTTGATTCATCCTGATTTGGCGTCCTTCGGTTTATGAATCCCTGAATGGTAAATGCAACATGATTAGTTGCACCACTATCTAGCCACCAGGAATTGGTTGGAACTTCAGATAGATTGGATTCATAAACAAATGCCAAAGAATCATTACCTTTAGGCTCTCTCTTATTTCTCTTAGACAACCAAGCCTTAAACTTGCTGCAACGTCTCTTCACGTGTCCTCTTTCCCTACAAAAATAGCAAAGAACACCATCCTTCTTGGTGATTGCCTTCTTAGAGTCCAAAGTGTTAGAAGGACCTGCTCCTTCAGAATTTCCTTTGTTGTTGGAAGGACCAGCAACTTCTGAATTGCCTTTATGGGTATAAGTTTTCCCCTTCTTACCCTTGTCACTAGCAGAACTAGAAGCATAAAGAGCAATATGTCATTTATCTTTCTTCAATTTCTCTTCCTCTGCCACCAACCTTGCAATCGGGTCATTAACAGACCAGGTTTCATCTTGGGAACTATAATTGGTCTTAATAATCCCAAAATCAGGAGGAAGAGTATTTAGAGCTTGATGGACAATGCAAGCAGTAGGAATTTCAACATTAAGAGCTTGAAGTTTTGTTTGCAAATCAACCATCCTCAGAACATAATCTTTGACTCCACTAGAACCATCATACTTCATAGTAAAAAGTGTTTGCATATGTGTCCCTATCTCAGCATTAGGCGACACACGGTTTCTAGCCATCAAAGCTTCCATCATTTGCCTAGCATTGCAGTCTGCGAGGCAAACCACTTTTCAAGTGTTCTGAATGGAACGCTTCATAAACAACAAGCAAATTCTATTGCTCTTTTCCCATGCAGCAAAATTTGCTTTTTGAGCCTCTGTACTCTCGGCAGTCAAAGCGCCGGCCGATCGATAGTAAGAGCCATATGAACATCTCGCCATCTCCATAGCAAACAGAAAATCCTCTCTCCATCTCTTAAAATTCGAACCAAAGCCAAGAACCTCAATGGTGACGGAGTTACCATTTACGAGAAAAGGTGTCGAAAGACAAGCGGTGCATCATGTGAGCATTGTGTAACTTGACACACAAGTACACATCCAGAGAGTTACATGCAAAATCACATAATCACCTTTGGGCGAGAATACATGACAAGCAATTGTACACTCCCACATGATAAGGGTTATGAGAATATATTCCAATCTTCGTGAATTCATCACCTTTGGGCATATGAACCATTAAGATCGGTCACTCCTCCACCACACTATCATGTATCCCTCCATGAACTAATACAAAATTACCTCCTTTGGGAGTATAATTATGCATTAGACCAGGAGACATCCCAATTAAATATATACGATCAAAATTTCTCAAATTCAATCAAGTGTGCCACTTTGGCGGTCACAACTTAATTGAATCCTTGAAACTCTCTCATACCAGGGATATAAAATTTTCATCTCACATACATCATATACATGTGATTTAACATTAGTGATAGGGGTATCATATCACTCAAATCACATGCCATGCTAATTACATTGCCTTATTCATTAATAAAATACATTAAAATTTAATTTTTATTAATGAATCACACTTTTATAATGTTTATGTGATAACATACCTGTATCCCGGCACCTGTATTTTCATAATCACAGGAAAAATACAAGAAAAATACGCAGAAAATACACTAAAAAGCACGTATTTTGGATTCCGTATGTATTTTCACATCCATAAGATCATCAAAAATATAAAATAAATATACCATGACGTAGGAAATAACCATACGAGTCCACCGCCGCCGGCCACGCGCGAATCGGAGCCTCCACGCGCCCGCACGCGCTGCCTGAGTGCGCGGCGCGTGGAGTCCACGCGCGGACGTCAAAAGCCGGTCAAAACCGGTCCGACCGACGGCGGTTCGACCGGCTCCCGGTCCGACCATCCGGTCCAGCCGCCCGGTCCGACCGGTTGACCGGTCCGGTCAATAGTTGACCGGGTCGGGTCGGGTCGGTCACCATTCGGGTTGGTCGGGTCGGGTGCGAGTCCGAATCGGGTCGCCGACGTCATCGTGACGTCGGCGCGTTTGGAATCCAAATCCGGGTCGGCGCGTCGGCGTGCGTCGGCGCCGCGTGTGCCGCATGCGCGGCGGTGCCCGCGCGTGGGCGCGCGTGTTCGACACCGGCGCGTTGGCCACGCGTGGGGGTGCGTGGGGCCTCCCCCGGCGACGCGCCGCCCACGGTTTTTCTCGGCTCGTCGAGCCCAGTCCAAATTTGTGATTTAATTTTATTTTTATTAAACAAAAAATCTCGAAAATCACAAATTATGGCAAGATCCGTACTAATTAGGGTTAATTCGTACAAATTAGGGCAAAATTAATTGTGTTCGTGTTCTAGGGTTATGGAGGCTCTGATACCACATGTAAGACGCAAATTGCGCAAACCCCAAGATCTCCATAACTAGAACAAGCACACGCATGATTGGGTAGAAAGAATTGTGAACTGTTTGGGATCCATTGTTCTTGAAGCGGAAGCGGAAACACAATGTTCCACGCGCAAGTCCTTCTCCTCTATTGCCCTCCGTATCACTGGCTCAATGAGGCAGCCCCCTCACGTATAGCGTTAGGTAAACGCCCCTTAGGTGAGGATACATGTGAGAATTTTGGTTAGAGGAGAGAAAAAGCACTATTTATAGAGTTTCCAGCCGGTCCCCCTCATTACTGGCGGGCTCAACTCGGCCCACACTAGCCAGCCCATATTAGACTAATTAAGAAACCTTCTATCTCACCTTAGATCAAACCCCGTAAAACGATAAACGTTAAACGGTAAATTACAATATCAATTAATGTAGTCCAAAATTAGGAAAACTCTTACATGCAACCCATAGGACACAAACAAACTCAGCACATTTTACGGTGCAACCGCAATCGAACCATGTCTGACACGAAAAACGACTCGGGCGCTTCTCGCCGAACCCCATTTCCAATCCAGACAAGCTCAAACTCCAAACGTCTCTCTCCATCTCGCACGCAGCTTCTACGCAGTCAGATCTCCAGACTTACGAATACCAGATATACAATCGTTCATCAAGTACTTCGTCATAGAAGAAGGTTGAGCACATGCCAATGAGAGACGCCGGCCATCGTTGCTGGTTCTGGACACGTCTGCGACGACGAAGTTGGTCGCTGGTTCTGGCCATATCTGGTGGCGACGCTGGTGGCTCGGCTTCCACGTCGACGATGGTGGCTGGGTGGGTAGTGATGGTGAGGCCGGTCGCTGATTTTAATGAGATCTGGTGGCGACAGTGATGGGTGGTTGGAGACGGTGGTGGCTGGGTTCCGACGGCAACGATGGTGGTTGGGTGGCGACGGCGACGACTGTTCCGGTAGTGAGGGTTGCCATGTTGGAGGAGATGGGGACCAAAACGTCATGCGGTACCGGTGTCGGAACTCGAAAGTTCCGTGCTGACCCGGCCCGGCTCGACCGTAAGATGCCGGCTCCACACCCGAAGAAGACTTCGGCCCAGTTGCAAAATACCCTGAATTTAGGGTCGGGTCAGGTCGGGCCAACACGGGCCTTTTTTTATAGCCCTAGGAGCGGGGCGAGGTGGCCACTGTAGCTACTCCTATGAAGGTCTGTCCCACCCCCATTACGGAATAGTTGATTTGAACTACGACCATTCACTCCATGCTTAATTAGAAACAATGAAGTCTTTTCACATGAGATAGCAAATGCTCAAAGCTTTTAAAATGGTTAGAGGTCTGCTCACAACACGGCTCGAATTGTTATAAGCTGGCCAAATTTATTTCCACAATATTCATACAATGTAAATCTGTAAAGTACACTTTGAATGTGGCCTCGGAATACGAGAGACGCGAGTTTTATATGCCCAACAACCTTCACAAATAGAGAAGATTGAGTTCCTTAAAGATTTAGATTGGAAAAACCGAATCTGTAAGATGAAACAATTGTGATGCAAACGAAGGATTTCCAAGAATTATTACATGAAATTCTACACAATGCTCTACAAAGTCACAGTTGGAAGAAACCACAACAGTAAAGTATGGCCCAGCTGGTGATGTCTGAAAAAAGGGGTGCCCGGTTGTCCAAGAAGAGTGCCATGCCTCTCTCTAAACACAACTTCAGTTCTGCAAGGCCAGAGGCTTAATGCTTTGCGTCTTCTTCTTCGCAGAACTTCGAGTAGTGGTCGGCCCCCATCAGGTTGTTCACTTCCTTTGCATCACTCGCCTCGACCTTTATAATCCACCCGTCCTCATATGGGCTCGAGTTAACCTGAAAAATCCACGGACAAAGAACCCAGCTATCTGAACCTGACAACTACGTTTCGAACAATCTCCACAGAAGATAACAGTAGTTCAAAAGATGGTATTCAAGTGATCAATTAAAAGAGTAGCTACTCTAGTTAACACATCGATTCAAGCAAAAACCGAACCAACAAAATACCATCTTATGCTTTTTGAATCAGTATGCCACGAAGGACCAAATTCAACTAATCGTTTCGATCTCCAAAACCAATGCAACAGGAACATAATTCTATAAAAGAACTCACTAGACCGGGAGATTTGTTGAGCTCTTCATTGACTTCAACGACTTTCCCTGAAATGGGGGAGTATATATCGCTGGTGGCCTTGACGCTCTCAACCGCGCCAAAGCTGCTGCCCTGCGCGACCGCAGCCCCTACTTCCGGCAATTCGATGTACACAACATCTCCCAAATGGTCTTGCGCATGATCGGTTATGCCAACAGTTGCAGAAGCGCCTTCAATTTTCACCCACTCATGAGAATCGGCATACTTGAGATCCTTGAGAACTACAATAATTCCAAGACAGGGATACGCAATATGAGGCAATGTCTATCGCAATCAGCACACTGTGTATAAGAGGATGATCCACAGATTCGAAACAAGCTGGTCAGAGCGTGTGAATTAGATAATTGAAAATAGTCATCTGATCTTAATTCATGAATGAGCAGCACAACAAGAGGGAAAACTTCACGTTTAGGAAACAGATGTGATCTGGCTTACCAATGCCATTTGAGCTTTCAACTGGAGATGCTAAGACTTGAATATGTCAGTCCTTTTTTAGCAGACTGTCATTTTTTAGGCAGATTGCTCTGCAACTCATTCATGCTGATCAATGTGCTCTAGCTTTTGACTCGGCACCTTCTTTAAAGTACCCTTACATAACATATAACAATGCCACTTCGGCCCAAGCAACAGGGAACGGACGTCATTGGCTCGATCCCACCTATCTATGCTCCACGTAACGATGCCACATATGCAACCCGTTGATCGAAATCAGATCTTTTTCTCCTACTTTTTTCCATAGCATAGATCACATATCATTCATTCTAAAAACCATATCGGTGGTGAGCTCCGCCTCTATGCATAAATATGTTAATCAACTCACCGTGACAATATATATGGAGAAAGTCTTAAAGCAAGATCTGAAGACAAAGCTTTGATCAATAAGAAGAAGATCAAGATAAAAAGCAGGGCCCTTTCTCTCTCTTACCTGTGGAAAATCCTCTGTGGAACACCGAGATCCTGAGGTACGAGGCTGCTCTTGACGCCCACAACAACCTCGACGACGCCATTTCTGTAATTCTAAAGTTGTCTCTGCACACTCCACAATGCCCTTCTCTCTTCTCTCTCTCCCTCCCTCTCCCTCTCCCACTAAGATTTACATAGGATATGGAGTTTGGTGGCTGTTCCTGAAAATAACTTCCTTGGTTGTTGTTGGGGTTGTTGCATGGAAATTTGGAAATTCAGTATAAATATTCCAAGTTGATCGAAATGAGGCCAAGCTGACAAAAAAAGATAATGGTGGTTAGTCACTTGTCTCAGCAAACTCCAATGAGCACAAAGTTGGTGGAAGGCTGATTTTTGTGCACCAATATGAACCTCACGTGCTTAGTGGCTGCAGTATAGGAATCTTTAGCAGACCAACTTCCATATATTAAATCTCGATTCTCTCGCAAATTGCGCCTCCATTCATGTCAGCTAGTTCCTACCATAAAATCACTTCTTTCGGCAATTGGCCTGATGTTCTGGTTGAAAATTTCCTTCTATGGTTTTGTGTATACCAATGGGTCTTCCGTGACTTTTTGAACACCCAACACTCCCGTACCACACACACACCAGGGAATTACCAAAGGTCGCACGTGTCTGTGCTCCTGGAATGGTCCGAAAAGAATGCCAAAAGCGTAGTGATTCAAACCCGAATCTTGAGCGAGGAGAGCAAACACATTCACCATCTGAGCAACCCCTTAAGATATTTACTTGTATGTTCAGGTAGAAAATTCATCTTCTTATCATCAATTGGCACAATTTTGTTGTTTTACGTGCAAAAGGTAAAGTTTAATGAATTCTGTTAGTGAGTGTTTGGGGCACTAGTTAAACAATTTATAATTTCCAATGCATTGTCTTTCTCATATTATATGCATAATAGATGTATTAAAAATCAAAATTTTCCCTTATTAAGTACATTTAATACGTAACCAGGAAGAACTCGTTAACAAGACTTAATTTGAATAACTATATGTAAGTATCAAAAAAAAACCTTTTGTAGAAGAATGAGTAATGACTTTTTTTTAAGGTAACTTAATAACAACTTATGAATACTATTTTGAAAATACCAAAATTTATATAGCTTGAAAATTAGCATTTATTATACTAATTACCGAGTTCTATTTACATAGCTTGTTAATGTTTTGAATTTACTAACTACTCATTGAATTACCAATCTAAATTTAGATTGGTTTACTAACTTTAATTAAATAAATTACCATCACACGACAAATGCGTTGGTCATCCGGGCTTCTCTCTTGGTGCTTCACTTTAATGTTCTTAAGGATATCTCCAAGCTACAAATAAAAACCTCCAATTTCACTTACGAAAGGACATGCAAGCATACTCAACCTAGCTCCTAGCACGACATTTGCACATTAGACACTAGAGCCCTATTGTTTTGCAAAATTCTTAAAGAACGGACATTCATAATATCGTGCTTTGAAACATTCAAATGCTAGCCTTAGAAAACAATAGCCTAAGGGCAAAATCTCTCTCCCACGATCTTTTTTTCATGTGTTTTAGGTACCTATCTTCAGCTTTCTTTGGAAAACAACCGGATTTTGGATTTGTTTCAAGAAAGAAGAACGATTCGCCATCATGAAAAAAAGAGCATCACCGTGACAAAGAACGCAACAGTACTCGAGCTTTTGCAAAAAATTTCTATCAAACTACTGTTTAACAGTTGTTTTCTTCTTTTTCTGTAACATCAGGTTCGGCGATAACTATAGTGCGTCGTGCATATACCAAAACCGTCATCTGGAGCTAGTGTGGTTGTGCCACGGTGGAACATTGACCAAAGAAAAGGCAGGCTTGCCAACGACGTGAACAAAGAAACCACACCTTGGACAGCCATATCATTTCCAAGATTGTTTTCGCTCATCAAACTATAGGAAGCGTGCTTCCTTTATACAGGCAAAGCAGTTCTCATGCTCTTGTGCATGGTTCTGATGACAGCGGTGACCTGCTCTCTCTGATCTTCACTCGAACATGCCGAAAGCAGCACTTTCGCAGTTCCTCCGTCCGGGAAACAACCAGAATCAATCATTTCCTCAAAAATGTCTAAACATCTTTTGTAAAGCTTCTTTCTCGAGTATGCTCCAAGTCGAGACGTCCACGTCACGACATCCGGCTGTAACCTTTTGATAGGAATCATCTGGAAAAGCTCCTCGACTTTTTCCAAATAACCTGCTCGTGCATATGCGTTGATCAGTGTATTATAAGTGGTTATATCGGCTACATATGGCCCGGTTTCCATTGCATTCAACACTTCCTCCATCTTTTCAAATTGTCCTAATCGACCATAGAGGTTCAACATGCTGTTGAGGACGTGAGTATCTGGCTCAAGCCCAGATTGCTGCATCTGTCTTACGATGTCCTCACACTTAGCTACGTTGCCACTTTTCGAGTAAGCACATAAAAGTAGCATGTGCGATTTCATCGTGGGACTATCCTAGTCGCTTCATGTCTTCGAAAACAGATTCTGCATCTGAACCACAAGCACCGAGAAGAGTGAGATAAAGGATGGGGACAGCAGGCAAGTGCTTACGAGAATGAATCTAGTATCCACAAGAGATGCACTCTAATTTTGTCCCCCATGTTTTTTACGGTTCCCAGACATGAATGAGCAAACATCATGCCATTCCAGCATTCACAGCTATTGTATCACTTTCAATCCTCATAGCCAAACTTAAAATAATCATTTCTGTTAATCATAGAGTACATGAGGCCAAAAAAAAAAAAGGGGCAAGATATTGGCATTGATTTTACTAGAGCAACCAGTATCTGACATCATAATATTTTATTTACACTCCAATTTATTGCGAGCTCATTTAGGAAAATGTGAAATGCAAAGCTTACCAATCCAAAACAGAAAATTAGTCAGAAGAGAGCACTCTACATAGATTTTGTTTTTGATATTCCCAGGATTGATCATGTCCCAATCTCCTCCCACTCAACAGAATGCTAATGGCCAACATTCTAGGGTGATTGCACTTGTTTGATCTTCAACTAAGCAAACTCCAGATTTCAATTTCATGATCACTAATTTCTTCTGATAATTGAGAAGGAAAAAAAATGACCCATACCCCATGTGTGCAGTGTTTCAAGTTCAAATCTCATCAACCCCATAGTAACTGTGGATAGCATCATCTGCTCAAGTTGCTAACCTTCATAAAGATCCAATCAACACCATAGTATCTTTAGATCTAATGGACTTGACTATTGGAAGATGATCTAGTACAGCATCATCAGCTCAAGTTGCGACTAACCTTTATGAAGACCTGATCTCCCATATGCATCTACCATAATATTGAATGAAGCCCTGTCAGGTTCACAGCCCATGTGCTGCATGAGTGAGAAGATTTCTGCTGCACCATAGGGATAACCTGCACGGCTGTCAAAGAATTTGACCTAATCAATTTCAGAAATGGTGAGAGAAAGGAAATTTTTTAGGCTCATGAACAATGCAGCTTCAAGTGCAAACCTAGAATATCTCTATGCTCCCTATGAACTCCTTCAGCTTTAACTTAATGGTAATCGAAAACCAGAATTCATATTGTGCCTATAGATTTGAGGAGGCAAAAGCCAAATGTTACAATAATTTCTTCGAAGAATTACACAACTAAGTTCTCCTGACGCTCATCAATTACTGAAGTAGTTTTTAATGCAATCTAACCCTTCTTAGCATTCTCACATGTGACATAAGATAAAAATGCCGTAATGTAAAGTGATACATTGTAATCTTAAAGCACCAGAGATTATAAGATTTCTCTTGTTGTGCCTCTTCGGTTAACTATCATGCCACTACATTCTTATCTATAAGTATTGTCACTGTACTTTTTTCAGTGCTTGCTAAGGTTATTGTCGCCAAAAAAACTAAAGAGAAGAAACCATATCAATAAACACCTGTAAGCTTCCATGAGTGCATTATAAGCATAAACATCAGGCTCATGCCCAGCTTCCTGCAGCTGCTCAAATATCTCTTCCGCTTTTTCACATAGCCCCTCCCTTGCAAATGCATTGATGAGAACGGTATATGTGCAGATATTTGGCTTACACCTTTGACTTCTCATTTCATTGAACATCTTTAAGGCCATATAGGATTTACTTGCCTGTACAGGAATATACATGAGCTATCAGAAATTTCCACATAAGAGAACAAAGCATGGACTAACAAATGCAGATCATATGAGAGGCGAGCTGATCTCATACATTTCCTCTAGATAATAAGAATCATTTAAAATGATCAGCATCGAGTACATATTGCACTTCAGGCCAAACTTGTTAAGAGGACCTCAATCACTAATTAAATGTTGAAGTCACAACAATGGAAGCTTGTTGCACTTTAATGTGACTATAGTTAATAGGACAGCTGCTGAAAGACATGAGTACATTGTACAATCAAAGTCACCTTTCCAAACAAGTTGATTAGCATGGTGTACGTCTCAGTCGTTGGTTGGCAAGACTCTCTCTTCATCCTATCAAAGATCTTGATTGCCTTTTCAGGCTTTCCTCCCTTCATTAGCCCATCTATGTATGCATTATACACAGCAGCACCTGCTCGAATGAGAGATTGTCCTGTTCATGCCTGACTGAATATGAAGTACCAAACATAAAATGGTGGAATGGAATCAATACAATGCAAACAATGCAAAACTTATCTCTTAGGCTGCTGAGAGAACCCCTTATACTAAAGCGATGCACAGAGACCTTATGAATGTTTCAGCTTGTAATATTCTTTTCATTATGAAATGAAAGAAATGTTGGCCTTTAATAATTCATCCCATATGATATTATACCAAATAAAGTATCCTCTGTCTTTGACCAGGGAAAGAAAAAAAAAATCTTCTGTCAAAAGGCTCTTTTTGGTTACAAACACCACAAAAATTATGGATGTAAAAGATGAGAGCAAAATGTGATATTGCAATACATCCAAAGCAAAATAATGTCTTGCCTAACTTCTTTTTGTTACTTTCAGCAAGACAAGAAATTCATGCCAATCAACAATGCATCTTTACACCTTTCCACCTAGTACGTGCAAACCTATTCATTTAAAGTCTTCTTTTAGAGTTAAAAAACTCAGTTAGCCCATGACTCTACCATCAGACGATTACTATATATTACCATAACGCACTTGGAGGAAGGCCATATTTTCTCATCTCCGCAAAGACAGCCTCGGCTTTCTCTAGCAAGCCACATGTACAGTAGGCTTTCAGAAGAAGGGCATATGTATCCTCAGTAGGAACACACCGAGCTTCAAGAAGTTGCAAATACGTGCTTTCTGCCTTCTGATACATTGACTTGTGTCCGTAAGCATCTATCAATAAATTGTAGCAGATTACATCTGGCTGGAAGGAGCTCCTATGCAGTAACCACTCACCTATCTGTGCATATCATCACAAACATTAGGAAAGTCAGAAACTGAATGTAAACAACGTTGTGTATATCCTCTCTTACTGAAGAAAAATCATGACATCATACAGATATCAGCATCTAATTGAAGGTTTGCAGAATTTCCAGTTCTATAAGCCAACTTTGTCTTAACTAAACGAATCGAAGAACAATTATAAGGACATACAGACCATGGATGTGAGGTCACTAGTGTCTAAAGCAGCAGAGGACGAAAGAACAATCACATATCCAACCATAATCAAAAACAGAAAAAGCGAATGGCGTTACAAGCCAACCACTAAATATCTTCAGAAAATGAAATTCTTTCGTCAAACTTTGGTCAGCTCAAATTGCTTTGCAGATGGTGCATGAAAGATTCCTCCATTAAACAACAGAGAAAATAAGATCTAAAGAAAAAGATCTAATCTTCGTCTCACCAGGATTATTGGGTACCATTTCTTATTCAAACGAAGTTGAACAGCTACATTTATGACATCATCCCAAGTGGCATGAGTTGGAGGGAGAGTATCAAGACAAGCATTGACCCTGTTAGCATCATTTTCCTCCATAACGAAGCTCAGAATTTGCTGAGCTCTAGGACTCAGAACTGGGAATATCCCATCCACAAACCCAGAGCCATACTTCCAACCTTGGCTTCTCAAAGACCCACCTGCCAAAACTCGTCAAAATTAGACAAATTTTAGACAAAAAGAGAACAATAGAGAAAAAGAATTTTTTTAGTGATTACCCTTTTTCCTGGAGACCTTTTTGTGATCGAATCTCCTCAATTTGCCACGCTTATCGAAATAAAAGCTGTCCCTCTTAAAATTGTCAAGAGAATCGCCTTTCTCCGAGCTACTTGATACTCTCCATTTGAAGCTGTTGTCATGAAGCCTCGGCCTCGCGATAATGCATTTGAATAATGTGCAAGGAAGAACCCAACTTTCTTGCATGGCTTGCTCTTTTCCTTCTACTGTTTCGTTTCTCTGACCACGTTCGCAAGAAGCCAACTGGGTAATGCTTCAATCACTTGCTCGTATTCAGCTTCCTTCAATGGCGTTCTTGCTCCTGTCTGGTTCTTGATATGTTTTTCACTCGATATTTTGCGGAAAATATCTTATCCTAGGATGTGGTGTTAAAAAAAGGAGGAAAAATAAGGTCCTGGCTATAATTCAGTTGTTACGAGAATAAAAATATTTTGTATTTGAGTAAAAATACAGGATATCAGTGTGAAAATTAATTATCATAAAGGTATCACTAGTTGCTTTCACCAGTCAAAAGTCACTATCACAAAAGTCATTATCACCAGATAAATTACTAGCCACATCAAATTTTATATTTTATACTAAACTTATTAATCACATATAGGAGTGTTTGTACATTGGTGGTGATATTTCAAGTATCACGACGAGTGGGAGAGGTCGCTAATATAGAAGCTAATATTCACTATCTAATATTCATAATTTTGTGTGATTGAAATTATTCATTTTGACTTAATCATGTAGAATGCATTGGGTCATTATTAATAGTATTAGAATGTCTATGGTTCAAACTCATACGCTTACTCTAATTACTTCTTTTGGAAACTAGGTATATACCCAATTCGATTAGTGACGTATTGCTTAGCCTACGTGAAATGGGCTGGCTCTTTGCATTGATAGTTGGCTGAAAAAAAAAAAAAATCTCCTGTGATTGTTTGCCGTTTTGATACTTTTCTATATAATAACATTCATTAACGCAAAACGGAACAACCCGTGTTCATGGCCTCGGAACAAAGAAGGTCTAGAAGATGTTCAGAAGCTACCATCCATTTCTGATTTTCGTTTCTTCCTTTTGGTAATTTGTTTCCTACCTATAAAAACCGAAAAACGAAGAATTGGAGCTGCACCGAGAAGATCAAACAGACATATATTACTGGCCTGCATTCATGCGTTTTGCCTATGTATTTATAGCATTGCCCCTAGCGGCTGTGCAAAGAACAATCAACAAACTCCCGCTTTGATCGCCTCTCTCTCTCTCTCACTCTCTCTCTCCCCCACCACCATGAGATGCCGACACCGCTTTTGTCTTCCTCCGGCAACCATCCTAGCGGAAGAAACAGATATAGGATCAACCATTACTCGTCTGTAATTTGGTTCATGTTCTTCATTTTCTCATATTCATAACATTTAGCCATCTAAGTTAGATCTCCATGGGAGAAAGGGATGGCGATGCGCGGGTCCTGACCATAATCAGCCTCTTCTTTGTGTGCATCGTCGTAGGGGGCGTCTTCCTCGGCCTCTACTTATTCCGTCCTAAGACCGCATCCCCCAGCTGGTTCTACCTCGCCGGCATAGTCCTTGAGGCCATTCCATGGGGCTTTTGGCTTCTTGTTTATCTCTACTATTGGCTCCGGCCTAGACCTGCATATAATCCACCAAAAGGGTTCACCCCTCGTGTAAATAGCACTGCTGTGGCGCCAGAGCCGGCACCGGCGAGAAATCCACAGTCGCCGGTGAAAGATTCCCGCACAGCAGAGACAACAATGATGACGAGCGAAGGCATGTTCATTTTGGCGCTGTGATTGTGATGGGAATGAGGAGCAAAACGGACATCAATCAGGCGTTGAAGGGCATAATAATAATGCTCTGGGAAATACAGAAGGTGGAGGCGATCATTCTCATAGCAACACAGGGTCAACTTCAAGTACGTTGAATGATCAGGATCTGTCAATCTCTTCGAGGGAAAGCGAGATGCCATTGACTGGGGTTTCCTCTTGTAAATGAACCTTGTGTGAAGGTTAATGTTATACAGTTCTGATGCATATTGTGCAAATAGCTGTCAATATATGTTATAGATCAAGATGGACGATCGAGTCAATGTGATTTCACTGAAAAAGATTCCTTTTTTGGCTTCGTAATTCAAGCTATGAATCTGGTTGGCGAGATAGAAACCGACTGCAATGAGATTTTACCTACATGTGATAGGAATTGTCTTAGCATCTGTGTGCAAGAGCGGAGGTCTCTGAAACTGACATGGCCTTCATGTCATGTAAGATGATGTGATGATCTTCTGGGCTAAAGTGTGGAAAAGTGACGGTTTGATGTATTTAGTGAACTCGTTTGTTCTTTTACCTCCTTTTCATGAGAGAAAAGTCATACATGTAAAAACAAAACCAGAAAGGAAGATGATTATCATTATGTGAAATACTTAATGCTTTCTTGCCAGCAAGCTTGTTTGTTTTTGGATTTCAATTCGAAGTGCATGACCCAAATATTTTGCCCGGACAAGCTATCGCAAGTGTGTCAGAGCATACATAGTTGAATATAACATTGATTCCTGTTTATGTATTGATTTTAACGAAGCATAAGTACATTTTTCTGATTACTTTCGCAGGGCAAACTCTTTCAACTGGACAAATTTGTAGAATAATTCATACCGAAAGCTTTGTCGATGGCACATTACCATAATGAGCTTCTGCCGGTGTTGGAGGTTCCAACCGATGAACTCTTCATTTATATTTCCAGAAAATATATCTAGGTAAAAAGAGAATCTCAAATTAGTAATTATTTAATAATGAAATTCTACGAAGCTTAGTTGTCACATGAATAATCTTGGTTAAGCTCTGTCAAATAGCCCTGACATTCCCTCCAAAGAACACTACCAGGATCACAATCAGTTGAACAGTAACTAAGCCCAGTTGAAGATGCAAGAAACCACTATATACATGGAAACGAAAGAAACATTTTTATCCCGAAAAGTGAAACATTCAAAAAACCATTAGCGATGCCTAGGATGCACCTTCTTCTTCTTCACTTGAGAGCTACAATCGTGCATGTTGCTCATGCACCCAAACTTCCTCTTTATCTCTCCCCACATACTAACTTTCCCTCTCTTCTCCAACTTATGACTGCTGCCGCTTCTGTTCACCATCTCTTTCCTCATCATGCCGCACTCTCTCTCAAGCTCCATCACCTTGCTGTTCATCCTCTCCATTTCGACCCTCAATTCATCCTCGGTACAGCTCAACTTCCCTTCATTTTCCTCTGCCTCTTCTTCTCCATCCTTTCCAAACCGTACTGTTTCTCGTAGCTTCAACTGCTCAGTAAACAACACCTGTACAACCACCCGAAGCGGCAGCCTTTCATTTTGTGCTGCATGTTCACATGCTTCGGGAGACATTTTCTGGAAGTCCAGTACCTGACACACCTCTTCTTTCTCCAACTCCGTCAAGAATCTATGCTTGTCCAGGTAAATATCGATTGCGCGGTATATTCCATCGGAGTTTGTATGATTTTCTAAAGATGCTGCAAGCGACATCTCAGCCAGGGCGAGAAACGAATTGACCTCTAAGTCCACGTCGCTTGCTATTTCTGCCAATAATTCTTCAATGAGATCCGCTACTTTGATAAAACCTGATGCATCCGAACAAGTGTAGTTCATGTAGAAACTTTTCAGGATCCTTTTGACACAACCGATGTCGTATCGTGTTTCTGTGGCATAGCCCCAAAAGGGTATTAGGAGGTCAGTCACAGTTGCTTGGTCAAGTTGTCTACCTATCCTGATCTCGAATCCATTTCTACAGTCAGCACTCGCTTCCAATGTGACTGCAGAGTTCAACATATGAAACAATAAAGTACATGGAAGGAGCCTTGGTTCGTGAGGCAGGAGTCTCTCCACTGCTTCGATTACTTCCCTCTGAGAGTTCCTCTTGCATATTGACATGGTTTCTCCTCCTGTTGGGCTGGAACAAATCCATCTTTTCACATATTGGCAAAGAGATGCGGCCACATATCCTGGTGGGATGCCTTTTTCGTTCATTGCTTGAATGACTGGCTCATAAAATCGCAGAGGAAGAGTTGTTAAATCCTCTGATTGCCAGTCAAGAACAAAAAGCTTTCTCCTTGCATTGGGTCTACACTCCCCATCTTCCTCTCCCTCACTGCTCTCATCCATTTTGGGAGCCTTAATTGGCTTTCCGAGAAGGTGGGGTTCGACTTGCGCCTTTGCAACGATTGAACTTAAACAGGCATTGATAAGGCCAAGATGCACAGCTTGCTGAAGGAGTTTCTCCGAGAGTCGCAGGGCCCTGATGGTCTCGTTCCAGCTCGGGAGAACTCTTTCTTCGAGAAAATCAATAGCCTTCTTCAGGAGATTGTTGGGGCTGTGAGTTTCAGTCATTTCCAGGTAAAAAGCAAGGCAAATGAGGGGTACTGCATTTTCTGTCGAAAGCTGAATATCAAACCCGTGGCAGAACCTTGCCACAAGCTCAAAGGTGTTTGGATCAGCAGAAATGTCTCGCAGGAAGGAAGATATCTTTTCACAGGAATCTTTTTCCTCGAACAAAGCAGCTAGTTTTGCTGATTTTGCTGCTAGAAGCTCCTGATAGAACAATTGGACCGTTAAATTTTAAATTGCAGTCAGCAATTCACATTAGCTTAGGCCATAACCATTGATCTAACAAAGAAAAGCAAAATGAGTTTATGTGATCTAAGATTAATCTTGTGACAAATTTCCTCACTTTACTCGATGTGAAGGGCTCGCCGCAAACAAGAATCTGAAGTTCGGATGGGGTACTCAACTTAGACGACCTGAAAAACAAGGGGACGAGTGAAGAAAGTCAAGATAGAGCGCTGAATTAATATTGAAGAGTAATGTGTGTGTGTGTGTGTGTGTGAGAGAGAGAGAGAGAGAGAGAGAGAGAGAAGAAAATCAAAGGAGTTAGCCCTCACAAGGATGATTCCAAGGTTCTTTTGTTGACCATCTTCTGCATTTTGGTCTCTCTGTTCTTCAGCTAAGAAGGTACTAGAGAGATAGTATATGATCGGACGCTGTACATCCAAGAAGACAGAAGTAAGTATGCATAAAATATGCAACATTTGCATATGCATTTCAAGTTGAGCAGATGAATGATATTGCATTTCAAGCATTAAATAGTGTCATATGATAGACTCACAATATGTGCATTCAATTTTCTAGGCTGACCAGAAGCTATGTTACTATCTATTTGGAGGAACTCTTAGACAGTATATGAGTCATTCATCAGAAGGGTGTAAAAGGCGAAAATGAGGTACTAAACCTTCGCAGGAGAAGATCACAACTACAGCATCTGGGCTGAAAAGTGGCCTCTAATTGAAATCTTCCATTTGAACATTCGCAGCCAAGTCGTTGGCAAACGAATCAAAGTAAACAAGACGCAAGATAGAGACCCACCTATAGTATGAGAGCTTAGTTTAGAGGTGGAGAGAGAGAGCGTGAAGGAAGTAAGAACTTCTGGTGCAAGTGAGGTGGTGAAAATGGAAGAAGTAATGTAACAATGGCAAAAAAAAAAAAAAAAACACACAAGAAGAAGCGAGAGACAGAGAGAGAGAGAGAGAGATATGGGTTGTTGGGAAAGATAGCAGAGGATCTGGTGGAAGCTGATCTTTTGGCTAATATGGCCGTTAGGAAGAGAAGATCCCGGGAAGCCAAAAATCTTTTCGAACTTCTCATCTGCCGTTTGCTTCGCTTCACAAATGAAAAAGAGAAGCAAAAAATGTGGAGCATAAACAACAGACGAACAATTTTTCTTGTTTTATTTTATTAGGCACACACACACGATGAGTGTGCAAAAGATAAATTTGGTCGAATAGTTTCATAAATTAAACTTAACCTGTTCTCTCATTTTCAAGGAAAGATTAGGGAGAGAGAAAGAGAGACGATGCAGGTCATTAAGATTTTAAAATTGTGAAGAAAATGTGGCGAGAGAATACTGCTTGATTAATGGGTGAGAGAAAACTACTTGTCTAATTACCAAAGTACTCTTAAAGGGTAGTTCCATAGAATGCTATCAGGGATCCCGAATTCAGATTGTCCTGATTAAACTTACAAACCAAATTTTTAGAGACCTCAACAGACTCTAAAATGATCCGAATGGCAATGAGATAATGCATCTTCATTCTCACCACAAGTTGAATCTCTTGTTGTCATAGATGACGGATGGAGTTCAAGTGTGCAGCATTCTAGAATTAGTTAATGGCATTGTCAGCGACGTCGCCATGATTAATTCAGTGCAAGAAATGGTCAAAGTATAGAATCTGGTTTTCGATGAAGTACACAGCCAGAAATTTTAGTACGGCTTCCATGACCGATCAACTTTTTTCACAGCTGACTTTCTGTTGTATTGCTTTCTTAAATGACAGATTTTTCTTTTTCCTTTTTCGAGTTCTCTCGGCAAGCACCCGATTGCCTCAAGATCAAGCAAATGCAATTATATCTTGCTGGCCATAGCTCTTCAAGTGACTCGTAAATTCTTTGAGAAACCTGGTGATCTCTTCAATTTGGGGGTGTGATTTCTCGCCTTTCCTAAACTCGTGAACTATGCCGTCGAGTTCAATGGAACTACAACCTGGAGTCTTCTTCACATGCTTTTCTTTCATGAACTTTCTTAATTTCAATGCATCTTGCCATCTATCTGCTGATGAATACATGTTTGACATCAATATATACGCACCATCTCGCTCTGGCTCGATTTCCACTAGTTTCTTCATTGCAAGTTCCCCAAGTTCAACTTCCCCATGAACTTTGCAGGCTCCTAATAAGGCCCCCCAAACAAAGGCATCAGGTTCAATCGGCATATTCTTTATGAACTCTTCCGCGTCGCTTAACAGTCCAGCACGACCTAAAAGGTCCACCATACAGGCATAATGCTCTGTTTGAGGTTCTAAGCCATAAACTCTTGACATGTCCTCAAAATGTCTCTGTCCTTCATCTGCAAGTCCTGCATGGCTACATGCTGAAAGCACGCCGAGGAAAGTTACTTCATCCGGTCTAATGCCCACCAAAGACATACCAGAGAAGATTTCCAAAGCCTGTGCTGCCTCTCCATGCATTGCTAAACCAACGATGATGGCCGTATAAGAATAGACATCCCTGTGTTTCATCCCTTGAAAAACTCTAAGCGCTTGGTTTATGCTTCCACATTTTGAATACATATCAACCAGCGCATTCCCTATGAATCCATCTGCGCTGATCTTATGTTTATTGATGTACGCGTGAACCCACTTCCCGGACTCGAGCAATCCAAGATTAGCACAAGAACTCAAAACACCAACTAGAGTAATATCATCAGGCCTAACGCCTATAGTTTGCATTTCCTCGTACACAACCAATGCTTCCTTGAATTTTCCTTGTTGAGCCAATCCCAATATCATGGAGTTCCAAGATACCACATTTTTCATGGGCATCTCACTGAAAATCCAGCGAGCAAGATCCGCATCGCCACATTTCAGGAACATGTCCACCAAAGCATTGCCAACAAAAACATCTCTCTTTACCCCATTTTCATGCATATACCTGTAAATCCTCTTCCCTAGACCCAAATCTCCCAACATAGCGCATGCCGAGAGCACAATCACCAGCGTCATCTCATCAGCTACAAAACTAGCTTCACACATCCTAAAAAACACCTCAACAGCTTCCCTCGGTGACCCTGTCTTGACATATCCTTGAATCAACGTCGTCCACGAGACCAAGTCCCGTTGGGGACATTCGTCGAACAGCTTCTGAGCAGCTCCAATAACCCCACAGACCGCATAAACCCTCATCAGAGTATTCTTCACGTAGACATTCGAACCCAACAGCCCAGTCTTGATGGCGTGCACGTGAACTTGCTCGCCTTCCCTCAGAGCGAACTCCTGCGCGCAAGCCTTGAGAAGAAACGGAATGGTATAATCAGTGGGCACCAGTCCTTTCATGAGCATCTCTCTGTACAACAGAACTGCTTCCAACGAGGAGCCACAGCCGGTCCTGAAACTCGTGACGCCTCTGATAATGGCGTTGTACACGAACTGGGTCTGGAGGGGCCTCAATTTGATGACCAGGGCATGAAACTGTTTGATCTCTTGAATGGATTTGCAAGATTCGATCTTGCGAAGCACCGCGAATTGCGGAGAAACAGGGTCGGTCTCGGGAGGAGCAGCAGGCGGGATGGTCTTGGCGGCAATGGTGGTGGAAATGGAGAGAGAGTGACAGGGGAAGCTCATCTTGGGAAGAACCAGAGAGCGGTTGAAGTAACATGACATGGAGCGAGAACGAGGTTGAAACGCTCTCAACTGTATTAACGGTTTTATTTTACGTTGTCGGATTCCTTTAGCGGGAAATTATATTAATATTGATAAACCATTCGTGAAGCTCAGGAAATTTTGAAATTGAACGCCATGGAGAGATCAAGAAAAATAAAATGAAAAGGGTACTAAAAGAATATTATCTAATATCTACGGACCTTAAAACTTAAGTCAAAATTAGAGGAGTAATCCAAATAGTTTATGCTCCGACGCTACATTCAATCTTCAAAAAATGTGATATCTTTGTATTTTGATTTTGGAAACGCAAAGAAAAATGAGAAAAGTGATCAATTGACTGAAAATAGGTTGTTAATGAGCCTTTTCAATTTTATTTTTATATTTTCTCTAGTTCTGAATTTGATAATAAAATACATGTAATAATGTTAGAAACGTGATATGATTTTTTATATATAGTAAAACTTTGTTAAAAGACATACATATAATCATACTAATTGAAAACTCTCTAGGAGCTTGGAAAATCCATTTGTTGTTTATAATTGCAACTTATCGTAATTGATCTTTTGTCATAACTCAAACTAAATCTCATGTTAGTTATATATATTAAGAGCAAGGTTCACCGATGGGTGAAAGATGGTACTCCATATCGCACCTTCTTAAGGTTTATTGAACCAATTTATGACGTTTCACGTTGACAGGAGTCAACCTTTCTATTACAACCGCCTAATGAATTTATGGGTGTTGTGACATATTGCCAACAATAAAATAATTAAAAATAAATAAAACAATCGAGTTATGACATATTATCACATCTTTCAATATGTATAATTCCTCACAAATTGAAAGTGATGGTCGTAACAGGAGAGAGATTCTTATGCATCGTAAACTTGTATAACAAGGTATAGCATTGCTTTAATTTCTTTCATTTTTTTTTAAGTGTAGTTATGTCAAATTTAAGCTAAGGTATTACAATCGTAGGTAACAATAAGGTAAAATCTACTTAAAATCTTGTATTGGCTATGCCTAGGGTATATGAAGTGAAATTGAGTGTTTTCTTGGAATGCGCATGATAATTTTATATCTTTGTTTTTATACTTTTTATTTTAGAAACAAGTTTAAAATTGAAATTTATTTAACAGAATAATTTTATTTTTCTAATTAAAACAATTTTTTACTTTAAAAATAAATTTGGAATATAAATAAAAAGTAAAAATTTTGTACTTTTTTCTATTTTTAAAATAAAAGTGAAAAATAAATTTTTTTCTTCTCATTGCTTGCTCTCGTTACTAGTCGATTGCTCACCCATCACTGACTGCCATTGGTCACCAGCCATCGGACATTGGTCATTGGGCATCGAACGATAACCACCCACTTGTCGGACATCTATCACTGAATGTTGATCGTCGGATGTTGACTGCTAGACACTTGTTGCCGAACGTTAACCGTCGAACTCTAATTACCGGATGTTGGACAATGATTGCCTACCATCGGACACTGGATGCCTATCATTGGACGTCGATGGCCGATTACGTTGACTTCGGTCGCTTGCAGCCATCTACAACCACCTCCCATTGCCAATCATCGGATGCTCATCGTCGCTCAGGGATATCGAATGACAGCCGTTTGTCGCTAGATGCCGATCGCCTGACATCAATTGTCTACCGCCTATTGCCCACCACAATCACCCCATCGCCGTTTAGGAGGATAAATTATGTCATTATTAAACGAATTTTATTTTTAAATATAAATTTTATGTGATTATTAAACGCTTATTTTGTATAGAAACTCATATAAAAATAGAAAAATTGAATTTTGGTGCTGAAATGTTTATCGTTTCACGCCCTTAATTTCTAAAAACCTTCATTCTCTAACTGAGTTAAAATTTATGTTTCAAAAAAAAAATTATCTATCTTTCTCAAGAGTCCAAGCCGACGCGTCAAATAAAAAATAATAAAAGGATAATAAAAAATCGTCTAAAGCCAAAGAAAACCGGCTTTCGCCGGTGAAAAAGTTGAGGATTAATCTCCCGAGGACTTGCGTGGGTCCACGATCGCCCTCCTCCCGCTCCGTCGGCTCCGCCACCTTCTCCTCCCTTTCTCGCCGCCGTCTCCTCCACCGGTGGCCACTGACAGCCCCCGGCACCACCCAAGGTACCTGGAGAAGAACATCTTCACTTTCATGTGCTAAAGATGCGATTTTTCTAGTTTCCCTCTATCTTTCATCCCTCGTTATTATCTGGGTCGGTCGAAATTTGGACTGTATTAGCGTGTGCTTTTCGCTTCTCTCTTCCAATTTTTACAATTTCAACTGTAATGTTTGGTTTTGAATGCGACCTTCAAAGCCCTGATCTTGAATGGCATTTCTTCTCGTGTGTTCCCATCTGTATCTCTGCCAAGTGTGGCCAGCTATGCTGAGAAGGATAAGGGTGCAGATTTCTCACAAAAAAAGGCTTAATTGCTGCCTCAATCGAAGCTACTCTTTTGCTGCCTCTTCTTCTTCTTCTGGAGCATTGAGTGGAGGAGTGGATGATGGTGGTGGCGATGGCGAGCTGTATTCGGACGTGCCGAGGCCTCCGAGGCGTAAAGCTGAAAGAAAGCCTTTTGTGACCCCCATGAAAGAGCTGATTCGGAGGGCGAGGGAAGAGAGAGAAGCTCGAAAGTTGCAGCCCTGTTGCATGCTCGAGAACCCGCCAGAGAACGGGTTGCTCGTGCCCGAGCTCATCGAGGTGGCTCACCGCGTCTATCGCGCTCGAGGGTCCCTACTCAAGGGTTTATCGGAGCTCGTCAAGGTTGTTCCGGTACAACGTTGTAGGTATTATTGGGTTAACTTCTGATGGCTTTTGGCTCATGTTGCTTAAGCTTTGATAGGCTGTGCGGTTGATCAGATATTGAAGCATCTTCCTTTAACATGTCAATGTGATCAATGAATTTGTCTAAGACAGGTTACTTTGAGACTCTGACAGTTTGTTAGTTTTTCTTGCTAGTTACATGTTACTTGATGGAGCTACTCTTGTATCCAGATGGGCAAAGTTTATGTCTTCATACTTGTTCTCTTTCTTGTACCCCTTGTTAATGCTTTTTCTTTTTCTTTTCTTTCTTCAAATGTAGCATTGCTTGCTTATTTAAGTTGAAAGTCACCTTTATCAGAGATAACTTTGTAAACAGCTTGATGGGTTTAAAGCCACCAAGCTGTGATACTTGAGCATTTTTGTGCTGATATATGTAATGTAGTTCTAGATGTCAACAATATGAGGATATCAAGGGAAAAATGGGAGGAGAGACCTACCGTATTCTTTACTCCTTGATGGGGGAAAACAGGGAAAGATAGAGAGGGATACAAGGAGATTCTGATGTAACAGACTAACAAACATGACTATAAAACTGATGAGTCTTTTAGCATATTCTTATCATCTTGTCTTATGCATTTTTTAGGAAGTCCTACTTGAACATCTATTAATACGTATGGTTTTTATTGCTTGTTAGGTTCTGTTCTGAAGTTCATATCGGTCATGTTGGCCATGAGATCCGTACATGCACTGGTCCAAATAGCGGTCTTCGTAGCGCTACCCATGTATGGAGAAAGGGTGGTGTTCAAGACGTTGTATTTTTCCCTAAGTGTTTCCATCTCTATGATCGTGTTGGGAAACCAAGAGTTGGGCATGATGAGAGGCACAGAGTCCCAAGAATTCCTGCTGTTGTAGAGCTTTGTGTACAAGCTGGTGTAGACCTTGAAAGGTTTCCCTCAAAGAGAAGAACAAAACCGGTCTATTGTATTGAGGGAAGAATTGTAGACTTTGAGTCCGTAAGTGAAACACACAAAATAGACAGAGACATGTTTGCTGAATCAGCAATCAAAATGGATGAAACGGGAAGGGATGTTGTTCCATTGAGAACCAGCTATATTGAAGAAAGCAAATTGGACATCTGGAGTAATTTAACTGATGAAGTAGAAAACATAAAGCAATTGAGTGTGTGGACGCTGAAGTGGTGGTTTGAAATGATGGAAGGAGTGAAAAGGATAATGGAAAGTTATACCGTGTGGACCTGCGGGTACTGTCCTGAGGTTCAGGTGGGTCCCAAGGGCCATAAAGTTAGAATGTGCAAGTCATCAAAGCACCAATCTCGCAATGGTTTGCATGCATGGCAGGAAGCAACAATAGATGATATTGTTGGCCCTAATTATGTCTGGCATGTCCAGAATTTAAACAGGCCAGCTTTGAATAACAACTTGAAGAGGTACTATGGCAAAGCTCCGCTGTGGTAGAGCTCTGTGTGCAGGCTGGTGCCCCAATACCCGATTGCTACCGAAGCATGATGAGGGTAGATGTCGTACATCCTGATCGTGATGAAGTTGATCTTGTTGCTTGAGAAGTTATCAGTAAGGCAGAAGTTGGATATAAACTTCTGGGTATTATTGTGCTATTGACCGATTATTGTGGGAAATGCTTTCGGTACACTGCTGGTGGAGAAAGTATTGACAAAAAGAGATCTTCTTGATGGCTGAAGATATGCTTGACTTGACCATTGAAACAATATGAATTATGGGTTACTGCCCCATTATTCAGTAACCGTCTCGAACTGCTATCTCAAAAGCATTAGATAGATTGTTTCAACTGGTGATGAATCTTGCTAATTGGGGGTTTCAATCTGGGAGGTCAAATGGAACATGTGGAACCTGAACTAGTCGCTTTTTTTGGCAAATGGGTAGCACAAGAGTCAAATTTACTGCATTATATTGGAGAGTTTCACCTGAGCATATTCTTAATGAGTCCACACTGGGCGTTCTTTAATGTGTATATGCTTCTTTGATGTTTTCAAGCTGTTTTCTCTGCGGGGCCCCACTCCTATTGCTCTAGCCACAAAGCTATGGCAGCTCCATCTTGCAAACTCAGAGGCCCTCCCTGTGAGGCCGGAGTGAGCTCTGCATCAGTCCCCATTTGAATTTCATTAGGGGCTCTTTTGCTTTTGCCAAATCTAGAGAAATATTATAAGTCCTCCGTCTTTTTCCCCCCTTAAAGGAGAGAGGACGCAGCATTGTGTTTCAGATTGAAAATAGGCATCTGAGCCATGCTTGGGTAAAAACTGAATATTGCTTAGAGACTTTCTTTCTTGTTGAAATTGAAACAATAAGAACAGATTTTTGTTTGAATAGGACTGCAACCACTTCATACTTATTTCAAGTAAATTTTATTGTATTTGACCTTGTACAGAACTCAGATTTCTATTGTTCTTGTCGTCTCTGGTCTTATATGAGTATGGCTATGGCGCATTTATGTGTATGACTGTTTATGAGATGTACTTGTTACTTAATGTATCATTTGCAATTGGCCTTATATAGACACAAGCTCCCCTTATAAAAAGATTCTCATTTTCTTGATGGTAAGCATTGTTGGTTTGATGTGTGCAAGGAATTGAGGGCAACAGACTATTTGAGAGATTGTGTCCACCAACAGATCTTGAAGAAAGCCTGCAGTGGAGCTCATTATTTACATATGATTTTTGAAATTTAACTTAGAAGTCTCACTTTACTTGAAAAGAGCATCTTCTTTCTTCCAAGACTAATTAAGACAACAGATCTTACGACTTTGAACGATTCCAATCATATGAATTTTGCAGTAGAGGGTTGAGGAAGGCTGAGATTAGGGGCATAAGCATCTCATCTCCTGGCATGATGATTGCCTAGTTTCCCAATACGTGGCTTTCTCAAGTTCTATTGAAGGATTATTATCTATTCACTCTTGGCTTTTATTTTGGCGTTATTCCTCTGTGTTTCTTGACAACACTGTATTATCTTTTGTTATATGTTTTGGATAAACTGGTTATTCTGAGAGAAAACCAGTGCACTACCATCATGCCCTAAAAAGGTTGATACAATTTCAGCATGTTTTCTGAGAGTTAGAGCTGCATGCAGTGGCTTATCTGCTTATTCGTCATCTATGCAACTGGCATAGCCTAATGTTGATCACATAGTTGGACAGGTTAATGCAGGACTAGAGTGTGGTATTAGGAAAGAGACTGTGATTGGAAAGAGTGAGATGTTTGTGGGGCCTTCAATACAGCTCACAAGAGATGGACACTAGAAGAAGCATCTGCTTTGATGGCAGTTGCTTTGCAAGAATTAGGGATTTAGTCGCGGCCTTGTAGGTAGGCACATGCACATTATTCGACAAGTTGTTGCCCTGCTTGCATTTTACAGAATATTGCCAAGAGATTGCCATTGCTCCACCCAAGTAATGTGATGAAATCTTTTCTTTTTTTTCTCTCTTTTAGGCTAAATTGGAAGGAAAGTCATTCGTTTTGTTCATTTGTCCCGTTACTAAGTCAAGGTTCCATCCTCCATGTCACTTTTCCTTTTCGTACTATAATCGCTCTCTCTAGCTCGCTCCACTGAAGTTGAACAGATTTGCAATGGAGCAATTTGCTGTTTGGATTCTCAGGTTTCTAGTAAAATCAAGGACAAAAGAGATGGAATGTGAATATGGATGCATCTCGCACTGTGTCTTCTGCAACAGAGAATAAGATACTAGAAAACATTTGGTCCTTAGTTGCAGACTCTGATTGATGATTGAGTCAGTGATTGGTTCACCAAGTTTAAAATGTGCCAAGGGTGATCTTGGATGAAACTCTTTGCGAGCCATTTTGCTCAAAACTGATTCAGGCAGGCTTCATTTATCATATCTGGTGCGCTCAGCTCACTAGAGGAAGAAAGATTCACGGTACCAAAATTCTTGATGTTTAAGAGATAGGGAACTTCATCGTTCTTGATTTTGATTTAGATTCCTGAATTTGTGAGGGAAAAAAAGTAGTGAGTTAGCTGCATGGATGCATTCAAAGTGAGTGGGGTATCTTATTAAAGTCCATGATAATCCTTGATTCATTTGTTTGTGAACCATGAAGCTCTCTTGGAATTTATGGAGGTTTTTTGGCTGAGTCTTCCAGTATACAAATTTTATTTTCCCTATACAACATTCACTTCTTTCATTACACACCACAATGGTGCGTCAGTCAAGTAAAGCCTCAGCTGCTCACAGCTCAGCATGGTCAAATTCCATCATCACGTTTAGGCCTTTCAGACCATGCAGGGACATTTCATTGATGATATATACTCAAGTCATCTGAGGGAGTTTGTCCTGTGATTTTCAGGTGGAGTGTAGCTTGAGAGGCCAGATCATTCAATTTCACCAATACCGTCAGTTAATTTTATGAAGGATAATGCTTAACAGCAGCATCTGATACATTCACTACACAGGGAATTATGTGCCGTGATGATTGCTTGCGTTTCAGCTTGGTGGTGGACGTCGCGCGGTAGAGTAAACATTCAATATTTTGAGACGCATTGAGTTTCCTCCACAGAAAAAAGCCAGGCGAAAGATGCGAGTTCACCTTGATTCTTTCATTATTTCTCCAAGCATTGTATATACTTCGGCACAATAATGCTGGTTTTTGGCTGTTCTTTGTAATGAGTTTTATTTCTGCGAGCATTGTAATGATTATTTCATAATTATTTCGCTAATGATACTTGGCCATGCAGTAACACAACTATACTTACATTTGGCGAAGTAGCCGCTTGAGGAATGGCAAGATCTCAAGTAAATAAGCAAGAGCTGCATAGTGTTGGCATTGTGTGGTTTACTGAAACTCTACTGACTAGCAGAGTGTAATGTTCTCCAAATTAATGAGTATAACAAGGTTAATCTGATCTGTGCGAAAACAATTTGAAAGTTAGGAAAATGGCATCCATCTTGTTGTTCTTCCTCCATAGAGTTTAAGGATTCCAGATTTAAGAATTTTCTGTGGATTTAATTACTAGAAGCTTAGACATTTGCAACCCTAAGTGTTGCATGCAATAAAAAAGAACAGATTACCATAAAGATTTAGCTTAGAAATGTACAAACTAATTTAGCTAATACGGAAGTAGGGGAAAAAAATTATTAGTCAATATTATTCCTGATATGGTAATAGAGAACAGATAGTGTGTAGCTATTTTTAACATTCACTTCAATAAGTAAAGTCAATCACAATTGCGGTTGATATACTCCAGTAAAATAGATATAAATAAAACTGTTTAGGATAATTAGGAAGTTGTGTTTGAATCTTTCTTCACAGTATTACAAACCTTTTTCCTTTCTAATTAACGGAAATCCATCTCACTTCACCGAGCTCAGAGGCAAATTAAGTTGTGATTGGACTATGGAAGCGCAAGAGTTGACCTTGTCAATTCCCCACGGAGGAGGGCAACCCTTCTTTAGGGTTTGTATACCAAAATTAATTTATAAATGAGACATGCGCTGATGAGAGGTCAATGTTCGGCCTCACTTGGCCTCTCATCTCCAAATCGATGCAACAGTGTTCAGGATAATCTTACATTTAACTTTCAGCATAGCATTGTAAAAATTATAAAAAATGATAGACTTTTACATCCTTCTTCTCATTGACTTGATTTTTGTATCTACGAAAAGCTCATGACCTAATACTTCAAATAACATCCATAAGGAAAAATCCTTCCCATTGACTCAATTTTTCTAAGTGACTTAAATTTTCTCAGTGATTGGACTTCCTCTTGACACAATTTCTCCCTCAACAAACTTTGATTTTCAGAGCAAAGAGGCAATGGGAGCTAGACATTCTTTCACAATATCGGTCAATGGTGAGATAGTGATCTAAATGACGCTATTCAATGAAAACTCCCTCACTCTTCCATCCGTTGCCATATGTTACTTCTATAACTTGATTTTTAACTCGAATTGAACGGCTCACTTTCCTTTTCTTTTCTTTGCCTAATATACCATTGTTTAGTTTTCTTGTAGTACTTAGCATATGTATATAATATATATGTCTCGTCTTACCTACATTGAGCTTCTTACTTATTTTTTTATGACTAGTAGCTTTGGTATAGGAGCATTTTTCAAAAGATGTCATAAGCAAGGATTCCTGCCAATCTTATAGACGTTCTTTTATGGAAATATGGTCTTCTTTGTGCAAAATTGATAATCTAATTGGACTATTGGCGTTGGAGCGTATCCTTATGGGCCCCAATAGGCATAGGGTTAGATCTACTTGCTTTTGTATGAATGCCCAAAATCAACTTCTTCTTTTTTTTTTGTTATAATGTTCTTTCGATTTTCCTCTACTTGTATACATATTCATTATATTCGCCTAATTCCAAAGGATATTTGCATTCTTTTCAGTCAGAACATATAAAGCAGTTTGGCCATGCCAATCATTCTATTATTTTCCTAGTATTACACGTTCCATTTTGACATGAAACAGATCCCAATTTAGTATTAAATTTTTCAATTCTTCCAATTTAGTTCTAAACCTTTTGAAGATTTGCACGAGATTTGCGTGAGATTTTCATACATTTTATTTTGAAACAAAACGGATTCCAATTTAGTCCTAAAACACATTAATACACTCCTTCCAAATATTTTCCCAACTTGGTGGATAAAAAATATCTAGTCACAATTTTCCATAGGTGTCAAATCGAGTCAACGGGATGTTGGACGAGAGAGTTATGGCTGGTCAAAGTTTGATTAAATTTGTGGCAAAATTATTCCTTTTTTCTTCAATTTGCTGAATTGAAAACATCGGGTCACAAGCCTAGTAAGTGCAAACATTGAGTTAATGGAATATTGAATGGAAAACTTATTGCCCGATTAAATTTTTTTCAAAAAATTGATGAATTGAAAACATCAATTCACGGACTTTTCGTAGGTGGAAAAATCCGGTTCATGGAACGTCAAATGGAAAACTTATGCTTAATCAAAGTTTCATCAAATTTTTCTAAAGAACACATGAATATGAATTTTCGAAAGTTCTCCCAATAGGATAAATTCAAAACATTGAGTTGCGGCATTCCATAAATGCAAAATCGAGTCAATGGGATATCAAATGGAAAAATTCTAAAAAGTGATAACTTTTATATCCTTCTTCTTATAGACTCGTTTTTGTGCCTACGAAAGCCCACGACTCGACCTTCAAATAACATCTCAATGTATTCGGGAAATGTCCTTTCTATTGACTCAATTTTTCTTAGTGACTTAAATTTCTTAATAATTGGACGTCCCTCTGGGCACGATTTCTCCTTCAATAGATTGTAATTATCGGAGGAAAGAGACTCTTATAATATCGGTCAATTGTGAGATAGTGATCTAGATGAAGCTTTTCAATTTAAACTTCCTCAGTCTTCCATCCCTGCATGATTATAGTTTGAGCAATTATTGATAAGTCTTTGCTACTTCATAACAATTGCAGCATGATTATAGTTTGGGCAATTATCTTGTTGGAAGCAATAACTTTGTGTAACTTCTGTATTACAAATTTTGGCCGAAATTAATTGAAAACCCTGAATTTCCATATCCTTTCTCACTAAATCACTACTGCACATTATATATTCAGGTATTGTTGACATTTCATTTTCTAGTTAATCTACATATTTTTGAATTAATAAGCTAACTAGAACTCTAAATGGATTTTCTGTGTCTTAAGGTTTTTACCCACTTGACGAGTCTTCACTTTAGGACTTAAATCATCTTGGTGATTGGAGTTTCTTGTGGCACGATTTTTCTCTCAACAAATTGCAATTACCCAAGCAAAGAGACAATGGGAATTGGATATTCTCTTGCGATATCAATCAATGGTGAGATAGTGATAATTGCTTTTATAACTTGATTACTAACTCGAATTGAATGGCTCACTTTCCTTTTCTTTTCTCTGCCTAATAGACCATTGTTTAGTTATCTTGAGAGTACTTAACTTGCACATATAATATACATGAAATCTTGTCTTACCTTCTCATTTATTTTTCATAACTATTGGCATTTGCATAGGAGCATTTTTCTTAAGGCCAGGATTCATGCGTATCTTGCGGACACCTTTTTATGGAAATTCGTTGCTCTTTAATGTGTGCAAGATCGATAATTCAATTGGATGCTTGGCTGTGGAGCGTCATCAATAAGCGTGGGGTTAGATTTACTTGCATTTATATTATATTAATGCTCAAAATCAACTCTTCTTTTTTTGGTTATAATGTTTTCTTGATTTTCCTCTACTTGTACACGGGTTCATTATTTTCACCTAATTCCAAAAGATACTTGCGTTCTTATGAATTAAAACGTATATATGAGTTTAATTACACTGATACTTCCGTGTCTTTCCGAGTGAAAGATGGACAAGATTTTCAACCATTCGATTTTGAAACGAAACAGGTTCTAATGACTTCTTTTATGTATTTACATTTTCCAATGAATTACATATTTTCGAGTTTCTATGGAATCCGTTGTTTTAGAGGTAGACTGCTAAATCTTTGTATTTTATTTTCATGCAGGGTAAAGAAATTTGTGCTGTTCTTTATCCAAAAGCTAAAAATTTCACAAAGTTACAACTTTTTGGGCCTACGTTTATAGCTAGTGGTTCTGTAAATGTAGATGTTTCTGACAATTTAAAACCATCTAATGTGAAAGTTCACGAAGAATGTATGCAACATTTATTTAAAGTTCTGGAATATCGATAGAAGAATGTTGATCAGGTAAGCGACTAAACATCCTATCTACAATAATTAACCACCAACTTGGCCACATTCTCATTTCATCATTATAAATTTAAGTTAATCAAAGATGTTATTGATGGAAGTGAATTTTATTTTTTGTGCTCACTCATCTTTTTCATCGTTTGAGCTTGTGAGCACTACAATGATATAATTTTGTAACTACTTCAGGAACTTAGAGGAATTATCAAACTTTCAGCATACTCTAGCTTCAGTCATTTTGAGTACTGAGCACTACAATGAGTAGTTACCGGGAACTTAGAGGTTCCAAATCTCCTTAGTCAATTATTGTTTTTCAAGCATGATTACCTAAAGTTGTTAGATGTTTATTTTTGGTTATTTAGAGGAATATATCGAGTTAGATGACAACAAATACATCGAAGACATACTAACTGAATTTAAAGCAACGAAAGATTGGGATAAAGGAGGTATTTTGCGCTGTAAATTGACGTTCAAAAACAAGATTTTTTTGAAGTCTGATGGAACCATAACAGATCTCGTGTTTGTGCAGTTGTTTTATGTTCTATTATGCATTCAACCATTATATTACCTTTTAGCTTTTGGAGTAATTGTTAGTTTTTGTTTGAAATGTTGCATCTTCTTTTATTGATAAGTCTTTGCTATTGCAGCATGATTATAGTTTTGGCAATTATCTTATTGGAAGCAATAATGCTATACAGCTTATGCATTGCAAATTTTGGCCGAAATTAGTTGAAAACCTTGAAACATGTACTTGAGTAATAATTTTTCCATATCCTTTCTCATTAAATCCCTACTATAAATATATATGCATGTATTGTTGACAGTTCATTTTCTAGTTAATCTATGTATTTTTGAATCATTCAATTAAAGATGGACAAGATTTCACTAAATCTCTACTGCACATTATATATGAGTTTAACTACACTGATACTTCCGTGTTTTTCCCAATGAAAGATGGACAAAATTTTCAACCATTCGATTTTGAAACGTTCCAATGACTTCTTTTATGTATTTACTTTTTCCAGTGAATTAAATATTTTTGAGTTTTTATGGAATCCGTTGTTTTAGAGATAAACTGCTAAATTTTTGTATTTCATTTTCATGCAGGGTAAACAAATTTGTGCTGTTCTTCATCTACAAGCTAGAGATTTCACGAGACTACAACTTTTAGGGCCTACGTTCATAGCTAATGGTTCTCTAAATGTAGATGCTTCTGACAATTTAAAACCATGTGGAAGTTCATGAAAAATGTGTGCAACACTTATTTAAAGCTCTGGAAGATCCTCAGAAGAATGTTGATCAAGTAAGTGACTAAATATCATATCTATAATAATTAACCACCAACTTGTGTTTTCTGTAACACAATAATTGGAATAGGTTTTTCATTGTCGCCACAAAAGGTATATCTAGTACTTTAATTAGGGCTTTTTTATATGGGTTCTTTTTCTTCATCGATCTCTCTTTTCTACGTGGATGATGGAAGTGTGTTAGTAATCCCTATTTGTTTTCCTTCTTTTCTTTCTGATTGGCATTAAGACTACAGCTTTTGAGGTATATTTCTTTCAACTAAATGTATGTATCTTGTGAAATTCTAGTTTGTTAATTATCAGCCCAAGTAATTATGTAATTTGTAGCATTTTCAAGGATATTTTTAAGGGCATTGAAGGCTCTCCATGTAGCTAGTTTGCATGATGGAACTAATGTCTATTGCATGATATGAATGCATTGTTAGTTGTGTTATCTATACTTGGTACTGTACCCTACCGTTCACATCTTTCTCTTTCTCACTCTCACTAAAATTTATATAGTTTGCCGTGTTATTAGTTGCTGGAAGAATTACATGAAAAACAAAGGTAATAAGTGATCTTCTAGGAAAAAATGGAGGCTCTAAGAGATTTTTTGAGATTAGAAAAGCAAAACTTAATTGAAATGACACTAACCATTAGGCTAAAAGCTCTGTGTCGAGAGAGAGACATGGCTCTTCAAGTATAATTTGTTTGCCTAATTATTATTGTGATTTATTTTTTGTTCGTTTCTTCTAAATAAATTTTTTTGCCTTTTCACGGTGCAATCTAGAGAAGAGGGGCTTGAAAGAAAAATTGACCAAGTTGACCAATCAAGCTGCAAAGAAAGATTTACTCTTAGTAAATAATCAGGTATGGTGAAACTAAAATCCTACTGCTAGATATTATATATGAATTTTTATGGAAAATGGTGGATATTATAACTAGGTTTTACAAAAACTTCAACAAGAGCTAAAAGCATGTGGCGAGAAGGCACATGAAGCAAAAGAAAACATGAAGAGCGCAGTAAATGAAAATGCATTGTTGGAGCAGAAAATATCTAGACTGGAGAAAAAAAATTGCCGATGAGGTGACATCTCCTATAATCAATCTTAGCTCAACCATTGATTCTTTTTCTATGGACTTAATTGCTAAAAGCTTAGACATTCGCAACCCTAAGTGTTGCATACAATTAAAAAGAACGAATTCCTCAATTTTCGACGGAGGAGGGCAACCCTTCTTCAAGGTTCGTGATACCAAAATTAATTTATAAATGAGACATGCGCTAATGTTCGGCCTCACTTGGCCTCTCATCTCCAAATCGGTGTGACAGTGTTCAGGAACAATCTTACATTTAACTTCCAGCACGGCATTATAAAAATTCTAAAAAAGGATGACTTTTACATCCTTCTTCTCATTGACTCGATTTTTGTATCTACGGAAAGCTCATGACCTAACACTTCAAATAACATTCTGATATATTCAAGGAAAAATCCTTCCCATTGACTCAATTTTTCTCAGTAACTTAAATTTTCTCAATGATTGGACTTCCCTCTTGGCATAATTTCTCCCTGAACGATTTTTAGAGCAAAGAGACAATGGGAACTGGACATTCTCTCACAATATCGGTCAATGGTGAACTGACGTCCTTCAAGCAGCCTCTTGTTAAAAAATGAAATTGTGTTACCAAACAGTTTCTATAAAAATCGATAATACTTTTAATACCATTTCTCCTTTCGGTAGTTCAGTTATTATGTTGTTCATCTTATTGCATTGTGCTTGGATCTTGGGCAGACCGTTTTTTTCTCATTTTGTCAGTCGAACGACTTGTAGAAAGACATAATGAGAAAGCCCTCGCTATCATCCGCAAAAGGGGGAGTTTTTTTTGCGGCAATTTATCGAGTGATTCATACTATTGTGCTGTTTGTATAATACTTAGAAGTTGATCACCTCCGAGAGATTCGAGAGACCTCTACCCTCTGGATGTTTCTCATGCGTAGGATATTCAAGTTTCCCATAAAAACAACAATTGTTGAGTGGTTCACTTAAGTGTTGACTCTAATAGTCGACTAATTAGCATTAAGTAATTTGAAGTAATTTGAGTTGTAGTTACATTCCATTGATCAATGGTTTATTTTGCTACCTTAGTGAGGTCGAAGCTCGACTCAAAATATATACAGTTGCCACGAAGAACCAATTCTATCCAAGATTTATTGCATATATACCTTATGATCTTAATTTGATAGGAATAGTAGGGTTATTCAACTTATGCTTCATATTTATGTGAAACATTTTTTTCTTTTTGATAGGAAACAAATTGTTTTGCTTGATTGACTTCACCTTCAACTAAATTGTCAAGTTTTAACTATTTCAAACAATACTTAATTAGTGCTTATGAGCTCATATACTTATGTACATATTCAATACCTCCTAGGATATGATTGATTTTCAGTTAGAGTATGTCCATAATGTGGGAGATGGTTGTATAAAATCAAGATATGATGTTTTGAATTCATCAAATTGGGATTTTTTAAAAATCATTTTAATGTATTATTTAAACAAATTCGACCAAACTTTGATTGGACATAAGTTTTCTATATGATATTTTATTGACTCAATTTTCGCACCTACCGTCTTGGCACCTACCGACGCACCTATGGAAAGTCTCGTAGTTGCAAAAAATTGAGTTAATGAGGAAATGAATTTTTCTTGAATATAACGAGATATGATTTTAAGCATTAGTTCACTAGCTTTTTGTAGATATAAAAATAGAATCCATAAGAAAAAATGAATTTTTCTTGAAATTATCTTTGTACGAGTTTAAGTATTGATCATGAACCTTTAGGTACAAAAATAGAGTCAATAGATAAAGTATGTAAAAGATATCAATTTCCCCAGCAAGGAAGCTTTCATGATAATCCTATAGTACATGGGCATTGATTTAGTTGATCTACCTTCACCAAGCTTATATGAGTGGATTGAGTTACTGAGGAAATTGTATTAAAAAAAAAATGGTGAAGAGATTTGAGTTCCATGATGAGCTTTTTGCTCGAGCTAAAACAAATGCAGAATAATCCCAAAATGTGTAAACTTTATTCTCCCTAACAAGTTTCAATATTATTTTGCTTGATTGATTTCACCTTCAGTTAGGGAAATTGATATCTTTTACATCCTTCTTCTCTGCATTAAACTTCTTACTTATTTTTTTGTAACTAATTATTGGCTTTTGCATGGGAGCATTTTTCAAAAAATGTCGCAAGACAAGGACTTCGGCGAATCCTACATATGCTTCTTTATGGAAATTCGGTGTTCTTTGTAGGATTGATGATCCAATGGGAATCCTATCATTCTGGGCTTTAATAAGCAAGGGGTTAGATCTACTCACCTTTGTTTGTATGAATGCTTAAAATCAATCCAGTTTTCTTATTCTAACGTTATCTTGATTTTCCCCTGTTTGCCTTTGTATGAATGCTCAAAATCAACTCAATTTTTTGGTTAGATCCACTTGTCAAGTTTTTCCGTTGGGGCAAAAATCGAGTCAATGAAATGTTGAACAAGAGAGCTATGGTTGGTCAAAGTTTGATTACATTTATGGCAATTTTTTTCTTTCAATTTATTGAAGTCACGGGCCTAGTAAGTGCAAACATGGAGTTAATGGAATATGCAACAAGAAAACTTATGCTCAATTAATTTTTTTCAAAAAATTGATGAATTGTAAACATTGATTCACAGACTTTTCGTTGGGGAAAAAATCCAATTAATAGAATGTCAAATGGAAAATTTATGCCCGATTACACGCCCTCGTGAGGGAATGGCTGTGGGAATGGGTTTGGGTATAATTCGGCCAGCTCTTGCACTAGCGGCGGCATCGGATACAGTAAGGGCTCTTGTCGCAGGCCTGAACGGAAGTTGCTGTAGATAATCCGTCCATTCCAAGGAGGGATTAGCAGCCCCTCCACAATATATATCTCTTCAAAGTCTCTGAACTCGAGGCCGATGCGGATGACACCGACGAAGGTGAAACAATGTCGAAATCGACAGACGATGACATACGAGTGATGAGATGATAGACGTCGGCAAGATATTCCGAAGAGAAAAAAACTTGTATATTTGGGAGGCCAGAGGCAATGTGATCATTGTAAACAGCGGTTGACACGGGCCCATAATAGAGTGGCATATACAGGCGACTCGAGTCAAACGAAAAATAAAATTGACCGCCGAAGAAGGCGGCCACGTTAGCAGATTCCACGACGGTGAGAGTGACGGGAGAATGACGAGAAAGCGAGAGAGCAACGGGAGAGCGACGAGAAAGTGAGAGCGACGAACGAGAAGGAGAAGAAGGAGGATCAAGCCACAACACCTCTCCTTAGCAAACACATGAATATGAATTTTTCGAAAGTTCTCCCAATAGGATAATTTCAAAACATTGAATCATGCATTTAATAAGTGCAAAAATCGAGTCAATGGTATGTCGAATGGAAAAATTCTAAAAAATGATAACTTTTATATTCACTCGATTTTTGTACCTACAAAAAGCCTATGACATGATATTTCAAATAAAATCTCGATATATTCAAGGGCCATGGACTCATTTTTTTTCACAGACTTAAATTTTCTTGGTGATTAGATTTCCCTCTTGGCACGATTTCTCCTTAATGAATTGCAATTACCAGAGCAAAGAGGAAATGGGAGCTGAATATTCTCTCACGGTCAATGGAGATGGTGATCTAGATGAAGCTCTTCAATGAAAAGTCCCCCACTCTTCCATCTCTTCCATATTTACTTCTATAACGTGATTACTAACTCTAATTGAATTCCTTTTATTTTCTCTGCCTAATATATTATTGTGTAGTTATCTTGATAGTACTTAGCTTGCATATATAATATACATGAAAGTCTTGTCTTACCTGCATTAAACTTCTTACTTATTTTTTTTATGACTATTGGCTTTTGCATAGGAGCATTTTTCAAAAGATGTCGCAAGGCAAGGCAAGGATTCTCACAGATCTTGCTGATACTTTTTGTTTTTTATGGAGATTCAGTGTTCTTTAATGTGTGCAGAATTGACATCATCGATGCAAGCTCCTCCAAACACCAAGAAGAAAGAGGCAAAGTTTTCCAATAAAATCAGGATAATTATGTAGGACTCCTTAATGCCACGATGGAAGTGAGATGCAGGATCATTATCAACGAAGTTTAAGATAGGCCACTTTGGGATTCTGACAACTTGTTAGTTTTTCTTCCTAGTTATATGTTACCCGATGGAGCTACTCTTGAATTCGGATGGGCAAAGTTTATATCTTTAGAGTACCCCTTGTTAATATTTTCTTGGGATAAGTGCGATAAAAAGTCCTAAAACTTATTACGAAAATGCAATTGAGTCTTAAAACTTACAAAAAGTACAATCAATTCCTAAAATTTATCAAATTAGTTCAATTGAATCCTAAAGTTAACATTTTTACCAAAAAAAAAAAAAATCCTAAAGTTAACACCATCGATTTACTAACTAAAAATGCTGACGTGGCATTTTAAATTATTTTTATTTTCCATATGGCTTTTTAAATTTTTTATTCAAAATTAGATTAGAAACTAAAAAGAAAAGATAAAATTTATTTTAAAAAATTGTTAAAAAAAAAAAAGAGAAAATGGCAGCTCCTTTGCTGCCGCCCATCACCAGAGGGGCGGTGATGGTCGTCGGCCGCCACCAACCAAGGCGAGGCCTTGCTAGCCCCAAGCGCTGGCCTTGGCGATGGGCGATGGCAGAGGAGCTGCCATTTCTTTTTTTTTTTTTAACAGTGTTTTAAAAGATAAATTTTAGTTTTTAAATATAATTTTTTTTAAATTGAATAAAAAATAATTTTAAAAAGTAATGTGGAAAAAAAAAAATCATTTAAAATGTCACATCTGCGCCACGTCAATATTTTCCGTTAGTAGGTCCGACGATGATAACTTTAAGACTCAATTGAACCAATTTGACAAATTTTAGGACTTAATTGCAAAAAATTTTAGGACTCAATGCATTTTGTAACAAGTTTTAGGACTTCTGTTGCACTTATCCCTATTTTCTTTTTTTCAAATGTAGCATTGCTTGGATTATTGCTTGCTTATTTTAGTTAAAAGTCACCTATATTAGATAACAAATTAAGAGATAACTTTGTAAACAGCTTGATGGGTTTAACGCCGCCAAGCTATGATAGTTGAGCATTTTTGTGATGATATCTGTAATGTAGTCCTGGATGTGAACAGTATGAGGATATCTTTAAGGGAAAAATGGGAGGACATACCTACCGTATTCTTTACTCCTTGATTTTGTGTTTCGGGGGGTGTTTGCAGGGAAGAGAGAGAGATACAAGGAGATTCTGATGTAACAGACTAACAAACATGAGTATGAAACTGATGAGTCTTTTAGCATTTTCTTACCAGCTTGTCTTTTGCATTTTTAAGGAAGTCCTACTCGAACGATAATTAATACTAATGGTTTTTATTGCTTGATAGGTTCTGTTTTGAAGTTCATATTGGTCATCTTGGCCATTAGATCCGTACATGCACTCATCTCTATTCAAATGAAAATCTGTTGAAATTGAAACAATGGGAACAGATTTTCATTTGAATAGAACTGCGGCAGCTTCATACTTATGTCAAATAAATTTTATTGAATTTGACATCTTACAGAATTCAGATTCCTATTGTTATTGTTGTCTTTGGCCTTATATAAGTATATGGCTACGCTGCACTCGTGCGCATGTCTGTTTATGAAATGTTGTTGTCATTTTATGTATCATTTTCTAATTGGACTTAGCTTTTAATGGACGCGAGCTCCCCATATAGATAGATTCTCATTTTCTTGATGGTAAGCATTGTTGGTTTGATGTGTGTGAGGAATGAGGGCAAGAGACCATTTGAGAGATCAGATCCACCAACAGATCTTTAGGAAAGCCTGCAGGAGAGCTCTTTCTTCACTTATAATTTTTTTAACTTCAACATAAAAGTCTCAGTTTACTGGAAAAGAGCATCTTCTTTCTTCCAAGATTTATCCGGACAACAGATATAAGAACTTTGGACCATTTCAATCACATGAATTATGCAGTAGAGGGTTGAGGAAGGCCGAGAGTAGTGACTTAAGCATCTCGTCCTCCTAGCATGACGATGCTTAGTTTCTCAATACGTGGCCTTCTTGAGTTCTATTGATGGATCAATTATCTCTTCTTCTTCACTCTCTGCTTTTGTTTTATTTGTTTGTTTTTTTCTCTCTTTTTTGGCTTTGTTCTTTTGAATTTCTTGACAACAATGTATTATCTTTTGTTATTTGTTTTGGTTCATTATTCCCAAAGAAAGTTGATGTAACTTCAGCATGTTTATGCTGAGAATTAGACCTGTGATGTAGTGCCTATCTGATTTTCTCTCTTAATATGCTCATTTGTCATCTATGCAACTGGCGTTGCCTAATCTTGATCACATTGTTGGATAGGTTAATGCAGGACTAAAGGGTCGTGTTAGAACAGAAGACTACGAGTGGGAGGAGGGAGATGTTTGTGGCGCCTTCAAGACAGATCAGAAGAGATGGACTGTAGAAGAAGCATCTGCTTTAGTGGCAGCTGCCCTTCGGAAGAAATGGGAATTCAGCTGCGGCCTTGTAGGTAGGCACACACACATAATCGTATCACCACCAAGGGACTGCCGTTGCTCTGCCCAGGAAATTTGATGAACTCTCTCTTCTTTTAGACTAGACTGGACGTAAAGTCGATTGGTATGTTCATTTGTACTTCTACTCAGTTGAGCTTCCCTTATTTGATTGACCAGCTCCACCACCTGTCTAATAGAGGTCCATCCCAAATGCTGCCTTTCCTTTTTGGAGTATAATCACTATCTCTACCATGCTGTACAGAAGCTGAACAGATTTGCTGTGGAGTAATTTGTCTGTTTGGATTCTCAGGTTTCCAGTAAAATCAAGAACTGCAAGAGAGAAGAGGAGACTGGAGCTCATTTCGTCCTAAGTTGCAGACTCTGATGGATGATCAAGTCGGAAATCGGTTCTCGCTGAATTAAAAATGGGCCAAGAGTAATCTCAGACGAAACTCTTTGCATGCCATGTCGCCGAAACTGGTTTAAGCAGGCTTTCACATATCGTATCTGGTGTGTTAGGCTCGTGAGAGGAAGGAGGATCCACGGTATTGAAATTGAAGGTGTTGAGCAGATACGGGACTTCATTGTTCTTGATTCTCCATTTGGATTCCTGAATTCGTGAAGTAAAATAGTAATATACTCCCTTGTTCGGCTTGCTTTGATAGGAGCTTTTTGGCTGTTATTCACCTGCCATGGTAAATGATGACTTTATATACAGTAGGCTATGTTTCTTTTGCAAGTTGCATGGACAACTTTCGGTTGGAAATTAGTGCAGTGGTGGAGCATGTTTATCAGAATCCAACGGTAGACAAGCAGAAGAGGAAAAATCCAATTTTGGAACAATTTAGCTCATCCGATTTTGTTGTTTTTGAAATTTCCTAACTCATTTCTTGGTTATCATGGGAGTATTTGGTTTTTGTAGAAAATAACATGTCAAAATTTGCCATTTGCATGATTAATATAGTCAGTAACTTGTCCCAGGACGCAGATGTCATTAGGTAATTAGAATCTTCAAACACGGGATCCAAAGGAGTTTTATGTTGAGTAATATTCGCCTTGATAAATTTGCATTTTTAAAGACAAAACAACTTATGCTGTGGTAATATTCTCTCTGACAAATTTGTATTTTTGGCTTGAATTTAAGATGATTTTGGATCCGAGGGTGCCCAGACTGACTCAAAAGGAAAATGAGTGGGTCTGTGCAAACATAATTCCCTTCTCGAGATTGGCCCGCTAAAACCCATGCTCAGGCCTGATCAAACTTTTTCCTTTCTGAAAATAAAATCATTTTTCAATCATCATTGGCAAACATAGACGAGGATTTTAGGCTTGCTACTAAGTTCGTCAACCTACATATTGATTAGGTCTACTTGATATGTCGGATTACCTACACCGATAGCAGGCATTAAATGTTTTCCTTTTTCTTTGAAATCAAGAATAAAATAATAAGCATTCTCTATATTTTGATTTAGAAAATAAGCTGACATTGCAATAATAACTGGTACTCCCGGCACAATATGCAGACAATGCACTAGTACAATTAAAAAACTAGAATCGAATTTAACCGGACAGTACTTGAAAATAAAATCTTCACATTGTCCTCTTAAATGATTATCAGCATCATTAGTACAAGGAATACGGTACTAACTTTTCTTTCTATAAATCAATATGAAAAGATAATAAAACCAAAAATAAAAATAAAAATTGAGGGCCCGAAAAATTAGGATCGAACGGCTTTACCAAAATAATCTATAAAATCTAATCTGTGCATTTACATTATTCTAGGATCCATCAGTTTTATTACATATGGCACAGAAAGCAGAAATGGTAGGTAATTTAGTAATTCAGGTCCACCCCAGGCATAATCATAAACCCGCTTTTCGAAAAAATACGACCGTTGCAGCTTTTCCTCAGTCCCAATCCCGTCTAATCTCGCAACGGCTAGGTTTTGCACCCCCACCGTTTCTCTGTCTCCTCTTCCCATCTCCGTCTTCACTCTTCTTCGAACTCCTCCTCCTCCTCCTCCTCCTCCTCCTCCTTCATCCGCCGCCGCCGCCGCCGCCGCCTTCACCGTCGTCACCGTCGTCATCGCCGTCGCTTTTCAGGTCGACGGCCCACCCGAGTGTCCGACCGATCGCCGCCGCCGCCTCTGCAGCGCAATCGATTCCGAAAGCCGTGCGATCGTTCGCAACGCCAGCCGGCGATTCGATTGCTTCGCTGCGCTCCCGACTTAGGGTTTGATCGAGCTGGCTCCGGTTCCGAAGGGCGTGCTCTAGATTCGTTTCGCCGCTTCGGAATCGATCGTGCGGTTAAAGATCCATGGCGGAAATCGCTCCACCACCGACGCAACCGCAGCAGGAGATGGCCGCGGCGGCCGCTCCTCCGCCGCCGCCGCCGCCGACACAGCGCCGGCCGCGGGTGCGGGAAGTCCGCTCGAGGTTCATGTCTCCGGTGGTCTCTTCTTCTTCGTCGCCTTCCCCTGGCGATCTCCACCTCCCTGGCTCCAGGTCGCCGGTCGTGAGGCACGCGGGGGCGGCGGACTCTCGGCAACAGCATCAGCAGCAGCAGCAGCAGCGATCGGTGTCTGCGCAGAGGCGGCGGCGACTGGACCTCGAGCCTCCGTCTCATGCTGATGAAAGTAGGTCGGAACTTACCAGGAGCTTGGACACGCCGTTGCTCGGAGCTGGACCGCAGATTAAAGGGTCCAAAGTTCCGAGCCGAGCTTCGAGGCCCGACACTCCAATGGTGAGCACTAGCATGGATAGAATCGTGTCGTCGAGGCTTAGACAGACGCCGCAGAATCTTCCGCGAGCGGTCGGCGCTGGAGCTTCTGCAGCTGCAAAATTGTTGCATTCGAGTGGGATGTCACTTACTGGTGGTCATGCTCCTGGTTCGAAAACAGCAATTGACGAGAATTCAAACGCAGAAACCAGTTCAGTTGCGGATTGTAATGGCGAGAACTCTGCACAATTGTTGCGGTCTTCCATGCCTGAAGCAGATATGTTGCCGTCAGTGTCCAACCGGTTGTTAGTAGAGAGGAATATGAATAGGATTGGTAATCTTAGCGGTTCCGATTCTTCGAAGGTCCCTGCTTCCCCACTCTCACGTTCGTTTAGTTCGCCATTATCGAGTTGCGACGTGTTAAATTCTGTCAAGGGAAGCGAAAAATTAGCACATGGGTCATCGAAGCAGTATATGATGCCGATGAATGGTGGAAAGTTTGTTTACCTCCAGTTGCACCGTGCACAAAGACGGTGATGGATGCAAAGAAGGGAAGGAAAGTTTCTGGCCATCAAGAAGACGTACACTCTCTAAAATTGCTCCACAACCATTATCTCCAGTGGAGGTTTGCCAATGCAAAAGCAGAGGCCACTATGCAAGCTCAGAAAAGGGAAGCCGAGGTTTGTCACATTTACTCTTAGACTTATCATTTGGATGAACATGTAGCAATTATTGTTATGGCTTTCATTACCAATGCCGTCGTTGGCTACCTTGTCATTAGTTGTTCTAGACTGGACTGTGGTCCTGTTCTGAGTAGATGCTGTGAGAGATCGCGAATGAGCTTGAAGTTTGATGTGATGGTGAGAGAATTGCTGGTATGAGTATAAAAGATAAAAATCGAATGGTCAAAACTGAATTTGATGAAGAGTTGCGCAGGAAGCTCTGTAGTGTATCCTTCTTAGAGTGAAAAGAACAGAGAGTTTGGAGAACTGAATTTGGATGAAGAGTTGCGCAGGAAGCTCTGTATTGTATCCTTCTTAGAGTGAAAAGAACAGAGTTTGGAGAACTCAGACCTCGAAAGGGTATATAGGAGAGGGTGTAGTTCAAACCTTGAGTTGCATGAACTCCAGAATTTTTGTTAAAGATGTGTTAACTATTAAAGCTCCTCTCATTGGGACATTTACACGATGGAACTCTGACACCTTCAAATGTCAGCCTTTATGGAGCAATGGCTTGCATAGGTATTCAGACTTCAGAGAGTAGACATCCACAGCAGGATTGACTTAACAAACCAGGGAAACTCGAATGGATTGTGTCAACTAGGCTTGACTCATGAAGATTTTTAATGTCAGTTCCAAGATTAAGTAGCTGCATCAGAGAATTATGTCAGACTTTGGAGAACTTTTCAACTTTCACTTTCAGTATGCATAGCAACTGATGAAAATCAGTAAATCTTTTGTTGCAGCCAACATTAGGATAATAAGAGAAGGATGATGCCACATGCAACGCAAAATATGGATGAACTGACTTTAGCTTCAAATAATCTCGAGAGCAGAGTGACCTGCTTGAAAGTTGCCATAAAGTGACTTCCTCACGTAGCCCAATATGTCATGTATATAAACTTTATTTGTCTGTAAAATACCATCATGTGAAGGGGTGGAAAGGATTCTCTTCCACTATTTCCCTATGGCAGATGAATCCTTAACTTATGAAATCGTGAAAGTAGCCATTTTCAACTACTGGCTACTTTTGACAAGTTTGGCTAATTTAGGAGCATTCTATCATTGAATTGCACTTAATATTGGCTTAGCTTGAAGGCTTATTCCTCTGATTAACTCTGTTCTCCATTTGTTACTTTGATTTAAGCACATTCTAGTTAATTATCATCTTTCGATTTCCTTGCAGAAAATGCTGTTTTCTCTCACTGTCAAGCTAGGTGATTTATACAATTCTGTGATGAGGAAACGTGCTGAACTTGGTATACTACAAAGAGCGAAAGCAGTATCAGCAATTCTCGAGTCTCAGGTATGGTCACGAGCTTTGTG